>JAESUZ010002841.1:3703915-4938554 GCA_017311185.1 Proteles cristata cristata
TACCACAGGGATACATTCCATGTGATTAAATTTCAATGGCCATGCACAAATTGATGGAATAGATTTTTATTTCTGTTATGGCAAGAGTTTTCAGAACTCCACAAATCCTATGTGTCAATGACATCATTTTACTTCAAGGAACCACCATGCACTGAGACTTCCTTGAAATCATAGAGGGAAATCTGCTAAAGAAAGCATAGCTAGATCCATGTCTTCTGTTATTTTTACCAAACATTTCTGTGCTTGCTTGAAATGCCTCAAGTGATACATTTCATATCACATCCAGTGTCACTGGCATATCTAGCAATGTAACTCACAGCCAACATCCAACAGGCCGATGTATGCCTCTGCGAAAACCACACAAGAGGTATGTCTTCCTCTCTTTTAAAGATTTAGGATGGGGCAAGGCCAGGAATGGAAAACATAAGGAACATGTGCCATTATCCCCCTCCTCTGCTTATGGAATATATCCCTGATGGACCAGTGTGAAGCTTTAGAAATCTCCTTAACATATTGCTCTAACAGGCAGTATAAATTGGGGTTGGAAGTTAACAAGAAATGTTTGGCTCTCCTCACTTTAGAGTTGTTTTAACAATTGGGCTGAAGTTGCAAATTCAAACTGTACACAATAGGAATAAAAAAAATAACCAAGAAATTGACAGTGTTTTTCACCTATAAAAAATTAGCAGAGTTTGAAACCTGTAGTAATAGACCTCCACAGGCCTGAGGCCTAATTGTGTTATGAGGATGGTCCACTTGGGAAAGAGAGCTTGGACAAGCATGTAGGGAGATTCTGGAATTGTTACCAATCACGTGCATCAGGCAGTAGCCAGAAATTGCCTTTATTGCCAGGAGGAGCCAAAGGGGTCCAAAACCTCATGAGACTAGAAAAGGGAGCTTTTCCAAAGTTTATGGGATTGTCATCTCAAAAACATGGCAGAAGCAGCAGTATCAGGGACTTTAGGGGACCTAGACAATAGGGGTGGCCTGTCCTTCTCACTGAGAACACAGTGAGAAGTATATCCAGCTTTGTACAGCCTGTGTTGGTAAATTTACCCTTTATCTAGCTGAGCAGAGCTCACTCTTGTTCTGCATCTGTTGGCATTTTTCTGTCAAGTGTTATCACCATCGTTTTGCTGACGAGCAAGCAAAGACACAAATAAAAATAAATGTGTCTGTACCCGGTCAGACCAGGTCCAAGGCATTCCCTCTCAGAAGAAGTGATCCAGAAAAAAAAATGGAAAGGTGTGTCATTCACATCTTCTTCTATCTGCCAGTTGAAGAGGAAAACATTCACTGGGCCCACGGGCACACATTTGTTCTTGCCTACTTGAAAATTAAATGAAAAAAAAAAAATGATATGGGGTGCCTGGGTGGCTCAGTCGATTGAGTGTCTGACTCTTGATTTTGGCTCAGGTCATGATCTAACAGTTCGTGGGATGGAGGCCTGCATAAGGCTCTCTGTTGACAGGGAGGAGCCTGCTTTGGATTCTGCCTCTCCCTCTCTCTCTGTCTCTCCCCCGCTCACACTCTTTCACTCTCAAAATAAGTGAATAAAACATTTTTGAAATGCTATACTCATATAAACAATGGTCCATTTATGAGGAAAAAAAGGTAGAAAATAAATTAAGCAAGATACAAAACAAAAAAGGTGAAAGTTAAAAAGAGAGTAGCAGCTGTGATTCTAATTATGTGGTGGTAGGAATAGGTTTTTACTCTCTTCGAGTTTCCAGGATATAACAATGCCTTACATGTATTAACTCAAAAATAAACATTTGCTGGACTGAAAATGAATAGAGGAAAGGGAGGGATAAAATGAAAAGGAGACAGAAAAAAAATGAGAAGGAGGTTTTTACATTATGCCTCTTTTATTTAAAAAGGCCATCCAATAACAAATAATCGGGGGTCCCTAAGGAACTCATAAAAATTTATATGCAGACTAAAAACCTTAGTTTGACTTTCAAAAAATAAAATTGGCAGCCTAAAGCCACGTAAGTTGAATGTATTACAAAATTCTTAAAGTTCAAATTGCACTGTCATATAGAAGACCTTCAACATTTCTTGGAAAAGTAAATCTCTACTTCAAAAGTAAACTTGGTAGCTCCTTGAAAATGAAAAAAAAAAAAATAGGCTTCTGAGTCTTTGCTGGGGAATAAAGAAAGACTACAAATATTTTAAAGCCAACTTCTAGAGGGCACATCAGGATTTGAAAAGATGTAATAAAAGATCTCCTTACAGCTCCCTGAAATATATGACAGTATTTCAAGGAATCTGGCTGAGACTGACACTGGCTCTCATTTGAGACTTTAAAATAGAAGACAAACTGTCCCAGCTTTCAGCAAACGCTTCATTGTTTCAGGAGGGATATACCCACAGGTGTAGTTTCCTCCCTTCTCTTCCATATCCTTAACCTCCAGTACAGCTTCCTTGATGGGGTAGGCCTGGCCTAACCAATAGAGAACTCTCACCTTTTAATCACCTTTTCCCAATCGGCGGCTGCCATCTGTCCCTTCTAGCAAGGCAATATGAAAATGAAGTAGTAAAGAGGTTTGCTTGTTAAAGACTTTAAAGAAACCTGTTTATATCTTATATGTATAAATAGTCAAATATATAAATAGTCAAAATAAAAAGATTACATGATCTTTATCATGCAAAATTTTTTTAACATCAGCACACACAGTCGTACAGTAAAATTCCTCATCCATCCAGGCCATGATTAACTGTGATTCCTCTTATTCCCTCACTTTTTCTCATCCCATCAGTAGCCAACTCAATTCTGGTCTCTTCTCTCTCTGAACCACCCTCTTGTCTCCATAGCAATCTCTTTTCCGTAGATCTAATCACCAATCTTACTGATTGTTGCAGATTTGATCCAATAAGGCCATAGTCCTCCTAGAAGCCCATAAACGGTGCTCCTTTGTCCCCAGGATAAACTCCCTAATAGAACATATGATGCCCTTCCTGAAACTGGCCCCTGTTTACTTCACAAGTGTATTCTCTGTGCTAAGCTTGTCTAGATCTTTACACATGGCATTCACTCTGCATAGAATGTCTTGATTCAGTAAAGCTAAGTTAGGTGATAAACCCAAGAATTCTTATAGTATATTTATTATAGCACTAACCATAGTACTTAATTTGTTTTTATCTGCTTTACCCTGTGAAAGCCCTGTAATACAAGTATGGAGACTTGTGTTTTGATTCTAACACCAGAACAGTGCCTGGTACACAGTAGTCACAAAACACACATTTATTAAGTGGCTACTCCTGATATCAACTTTAGACTTGATGTTATGGATTCACAGAATAGTTATAGTAGAATACAATTAAAATCGTGTTCTCAGCTGGCCTAGAAACAAGCCAAAAGCCACTACTTCATGCCTACTCTATACTTACCTCAATGGAAAGAAACAGAGAGTAAAGCTCTGCAGTCTGTTGAAATAACCAATGATCAAATATGAAAACAGATGCCAGAGGCTTGCCAGCTTAAAAATCAAGTAGCCACTGGTTACTGAAAGGTCATTCTAAATACAATCTTGGGGCACCTGGGTGGCTCCGTCAATTAAGGGCCTGACTTCAGCTCAGGTCATGATCTCACAGTTGGTGAGTTCAAGCCCCACATCGGGCTCTGTGCTCACAGCTCAGAGCCTGGAGTTTGCTTCAGATTGTGTCTTTCTCTCTCTGCCCCTCCCTTGCTTGCACTCTATCTCTCTCTCTCAAAAATAAACATTCAAAAAATATTTTAAAAATTAAATAAATAAATAAAATTTCAGAGTAATATGTTTAAACAGTAACATGTTTAAAAAAAAGAATAAATAATCTTGAATTATTCCCATCTTCTGAAAACCTAGTCAATATACAAATAACTCCTAGGAATCAAGTTGGCCTATAACTTTGAAATATAATATTTTTCTTTACCCTCATACAAACTCTCTTAAAAGCCACAATTTTTTGAGCCAAGGGTCAGGTCATTTTATGTCAGTCTTGAAATCCTCACCCACAAAGTAAGGAGATGAAGAAATGGGCAAGTCATGTGTCCATCCCTGTGGGAAGGTTAACATCACAAACAGAAGGTGATATCCCTGAATGAACTATATCATGGGTCCTAAATAAGAGGAGGAGAAAAACTAAAATGTGGGAAAATTTTAAAAAAAGTATCCACGCTGTAAGAAGTGAAAGTATGGGATATGGCAGAATAGGAAACATGGGAAGTCTTCTTTAAAAAATATGAACATGGATTAAGATAATCAAATAATATTCAGTCAAGGGCCATCTGACTAAGGAACCAAATTTTGGATGCCAAGCAAAGTGCAAACTTGTCATAATAAGATCTATACCAGAAGATCTAATCATTAGTTTTTATTCTAGCTTGTCATTAAAATGACTTAAATATAAAAGTTGTATTTTACACAAGCAAAATGTATCTGAAGTTTCAATATATACTGTGTAATGTTGTGAGACAAATGGCTCCATCTCTGATGCAGCAACTGCAATACGTCCTTCTGATTCAGCTCAGATTTCTTGAAGGACAGTGCAGTGATTCTCAAAGTAAATCAATAAAACTCCATAGCATTTTAAGGCCTAGTCTTCAAAAAGAAATTAAGCCCCTGTGTAAATTCAGATCATTTCCCAATATAGTTCCCAAAATGAAGTAATCAATTCAAAACGTCTTGAGCACCATGAAGAGCGATTCCATTCCTTAAAACTTCCGTTTTGCAAAACAGAATCCTTTATCACTTTGCAGGGAATCTTAGAAATAAGGATCTCATTTACCTAAATGTTAAATATAGAATATGCAAACATTGAATAAGCAAAATAAAAAAATATTCTTTAGGAGGCAGCTAACAAATAGAATAAACTCCAAAATGAGATTACGAGCAGATTTAAATGGAATTTTTTTCAAATCTAATATGCAATAGCAAAAAATGTCAAGCCCCTGAAAGAAAATACATTCTTTCAAAAACGCACACAAACAGCAACAAACATTTGTTATCTAGCTTCTAAATAGTTTGTTTCTATATCTATTTCAGTTATTAATTTCAGAAGGGGGTCTATATATTAACTGCTTCCCAGTTCCATACCCCATGGTGGGCCACACACAATATGTGTACATGTTAAAGGGAGCACTCAAGTGTGAATTCCGAATGCATTCTCAGTCACTGTCATGCTACACCCTGGAGAAGGGTTTCCTGGGAAGTGAGGGGAAATAAATCTATGGCATTAGTAGGTCAAATGACATTAATCTTTTAATCAAATGGTCAAATACTTTAATCAGATGGTCAAAAAGTCCTAAGAGAGATTTTCTAAGGTGCTTTTCTTGAACTTGGCACCACAGAGTTGAAACACAATTGCGAAAGATATGAATTTGGAATCAGAAGACAGACTTACACTAGTTATTGCTTTTGTGACCTTAAAATAGTCACTTCATAATTACCCAGTATATCTCATACTCTCCTATCAGGATAAAATGCAAAGCAAATGATAATTAAATCTGAATTGTTTAACTGATATACCAGGACTACTTTATTGGCCAAAATGAATGTTGCTCGGTCTCAGTGTCAATTCTATCCCTGGATCTTTGCACTTTGTGTGTGTGTCTTCCCCGGAAACTCTGAAGATCTGAAGATAGCTAAAGATTTGTATAGATAATCCTAAGTAAATTTTGCCTCTTAAAAATGAGAACTTAGATTCTCTCTCTTTCTCTATCCATAGTTATGAAAACTATGTGGAATAGAGATGGAGATAGAATTATTCAAAATCATATTTAGTAATATAAGGAATGTAATAAAAAGGGATTCATGGGGAGAAATTCATGATTTTTCAAAATCCTTTTCTGTCTATATTTGGCTAGCCTTAATCTGGAGATAATTAGTTTTCTTCTTCTCGTTGGTTAACTTAGTTTGCAAATAAGTCATAATCACACTTATGCTATAACAGATACACTCAAAGCTATGGCCAGGCTCTCAGAAGGTCCAGATGATTCCAATCATTTGAGACTGTTGGTGCTAAAAAATGAAGTAATGCCAAAATAGAATTTATAAAACTTGGGCACATTTAAAAGTATATGTTTGACAAATTAATGCTTATAATACACAGAAAAATAGACTACAGTATAATTACAAGATCTCTTTATTATTTCTTCCTTTATTATCTTTACTGAAATTTTTAAAAAAGACTTCCAAAAAGCTTTGCCCTTTTATCTTCTGTGCTTTTTGAGGAGGGAACGTGAGTAGAAGATCCACCAGCTGCTTAACAGCCTTTGGCTGGAGATGATTGAAAGGAAATGGAACATATGATCTGTTATGAACTCAGCGTACTGCCTATACATCATTTTATTTCCTTGTTTATAGGTTTTATAATTAACTTGTGTAGCTTTTTGATATCCTTAAGAAAATTGTTGATCTTGTTAATTTGATTCAAGTCAAAGGAATGGAATCAAACAGCAAATAAAAAATAAGTGTATTTTAGTCCATGCTTAAGCAAATTTATGTTAAGGGACATTTAGTAAATATTTTAGCCTTTGAAGGCCATATAATTAAAAAAAAATTAATGTTTATTTACTTTTGAGAGAAAGAGGGCGACTAGAGGAGGGGCAGAGAGAAAGGAAGACACAGAATCTGAAGCAGGTTCCAGGCTATAAGCTGTGAGCATAGAACCGGGCATGGGGCTCGAACTCATGAACTGTGAGAACATGATCTGAGCCAAAGTTGAATGCTTAACTGACTGAGCCACCCAGCTGCCCCGGAAGGTCATATAATTTCTGCTGCAACTATTAAACTTTGTCATTTTGGTCTGGAAGCAATCATAAAGACATGTAGAAGAATGGGCATGGCTACATTCCAATAAAACTTTATTTATGGAAATGGAAATTTCATATAATTTTCATGTCAGAAAATATTCTTTTTTGATTTTTTAAAAATGCAAAAATCATGCTTAGCTCAGGACTATATAAATCCAGATTTGGTCTACCAGTTATAGTTCATCAGGCCCTGGCTTACCCTGACTAGTCTAGTTTGGCTAGGAATTGCTAACTAGTAGACAAAGTTCACCTATGTTTCCTTTTAAAAGCTTCATAGAAGAAGCATTTTAGGTTTATTCCAAATGTTTTTGAAAAAATACATTAAATTATTCTACTGATCCATATCACTCTGAAAAATTTTTAACCAATTAGTTTCAAAACTTCCAATGTGTTCATTTCAATTGCAAAAATAATAAATACAGACTCTATTCTAACTCTGTAGCAAGTTCAACAAAATTTTGTTATCTGAGACTGTCCTTTAGGTTATTAAGTTATGGACCTCTTGACCTCTAAAGGTTTCTGCTCTTCTAAACTAACTAAAACCCACAATTTGATGGAGATTGGAATGGGGGGCTTGAACGAAAAGGAGAAGGAATGGAATTGACTCCTTGTCAATATTATTTTGTTAAAAGATCAGAGATGCACATTTTATCAATCCCTCTCTATGCTTCATTATTTTAAGACTTAACAATTTCAAATAATTCTATTATTTTTGGAAACAACTGACTTCTTACCCACTGATCAAGCTTGACTTTTCTTGCTATAATCACTTTTAATGTTCTCTTAAAGCTCTGCCTGAATGACCCACAGGACAATTTCATTTTTCCTTTAGGTTCAGTATGCTTAATGTCCTTGGATGCCTCTGAAAGTGTGTTGATAGTGTGGCTGATAATATGTTTATTACAGTGATTATTTGTAGTTGGTGACTTGTCAGAGTATACAACCCTACTACTAAAAAAAGATTCACAGTTCATAGTGACAGTTTTACAGAAGAAATGAGTAAGTCTCCAGTCAACGGCAAAACAAACAAAATTAAGCAACAACACAAAAGAAACAAAACAACAAACAACAATGGCACACATGACAGCAACAACAATAAGAGAAAATGAACCTGTACAAGTGGCTCCCCAGATTTAGCAACTAACTATATTGTTAGAAGAGATGTATATGCACTAATATCAGTGGTATGCTGGGTAAGCTTAAAACTGCCTTCCCGGGGAGAAAAGCCTTGATTTGTAGCACTTGCTGATTTCCATTGTGTGAATACTCCCAACCATGGCCCATTTTAGGCAACAATGTGACATCTCTGAATGCAGAACTGGAAAGAGTTGTATGCTATGGAAGAAGCCAGTATGAACTAGCTACTGCACAGCACTGTCCCGGACTGTACTAAGAAACTGTAGTACTTTTTCAGCTCATGTTTAAAAGAGAAACTGAAAAGTAAAACTCCTTTCAATGTTCACTTAAGCAAAATGTACAGTACAAATGTATGCTAAAATACAATTGTACAAAATATATGATAAAAATAAAATCCTCTAAATGACTAAACTGTGGCCAAATATTGGACTTAAAACACATCTTCAAGATAACTTACAAATAAGGGTCTTGACAGCTTACATCTTTTAAAATTGTTATATATAATGAGAGGGAAATTTGGCAGAGAAATGATCATTTATAAATGTCAGCAGAAGCTTATTTTTAAGATATAACCTTTTGTTAGATACTTTTTCTGTCTATGTTCATGGCAATTCAAGTATAATCTCAAAATGCATTTCTCTTATGTATGACTTTTAAAGTCCTTTTTCTTCCCAATATTAGCTTTTTACAGTACACCATGGCTTTTATAAATGCAAATCCAATTGATTGCAATGACTCATGTAATATAAAGGGGGCAAGAACACCATGCTATTCTATTAATATTGATTTGTAACATGAGTGGTAGATGTTCATGGCAAGGGGAGAAAAAAATCTATGGCTTCCTTATAGAACTGAGTCCCTAAAGCTTATCCAATTCAGTGTACAAGGCTTTCCTCTTGTAAGATATCTATTGTTTACTTGCCTTTTCTATTAGAGAAAGAATCCTTTACTTTTTTTTACATTTAAATGAGGGTAGCAATATGACATTATACCTAACCTAGACATAAGATAGTAATGTAAATTACCAGTGAATTTAAGGTTCATGTTCTTTTTTTAATTTTTATTTTGTTTTTGTTATTTATTTTTGATAGAGAGAGACAGAGCATGAGCAGAGGAGAGGCAGAGAGAGAGGGAGACACAGAATCTTAGCAGGCTCCAGGCTCTGAGCTCTTGGCACAGAACCCGATGCGGGGCTTGAACCCACGATCCGTGAGATCATGACCTGAGCTGAAGCTGGATGCTCAAACGACTGAACCACCCAGGCACTCCAAGGTTCACACTCTAAAAGTAAAATTTCTTATTAGGACAAACCATGTCTGGTAGTGATGGAGACTAGACTTGGTCACTAAACAACTTATCCAATTTTAGATATTAATATTCAAATTCTAATTTCAAGATTTTACAAAGCTGCAGTGGGCATCAGTAAGGGTGTTTGTTTAATATAGACTTGTAGGAAGGCAGCAGCAAGATGGAAAATTACCCTCTGAGGGGAGATTCCAAATCTCACTACCTCAGTTTAATGTGGTAATTATTTAGGAAGATAGTGGGAGCTTGAAGATTTTCTTATAAAGGCATTGAGGTGCTACTCAGGTGATGACATCCAATAGGGTTGCCAGAAGGTAAAGCTGTAGATCTGAATCTTGGGGGATCTTATTATGAGGCAAAAAAGATGGTAAAGAATTTTAAAATGTGTGAAAACTGGAAGAGTAAAACATACAAGATCAGTGAATAGAGTTTCAAGAAGGAAGTAGTCAAATGCAGAAGAGAAGTAAGGTACTTGCTTCTGGATGAAAAACATTGATTCTGACAAAGAAGATCTTTGAAGACCCTGGAAACAGCACCAGAATAAGACATCAGAATGGTTTATTGTGAAGATTTGATGTGATATATTTAGCTATAGGTTTGAGAATCAAGGCATTTTGGGATCACCAACTGACAGTCTAGTTCAAGGAAGAGGAAAAGGGATTGTGACAAGGAAGAAAGTTTTCATTTGAGTGAAATGAGAACTGAGAGTCACAGTCTATAGCTGAGGGAGAAGGTGCCTAGGTGAGAAGAGGGATTGAAAATTACGTTAGATCAAAAGGCTGGATTGAGAGAGCTGGAGATTTCACGGCCCGGTAACACCTTATAATGAAAAATGCAATGTCCACTCGGTGGTTGGGAACTGCAGTCAAAGATTGGAATGGGAAGGATAATGAAAGAGTAGAGGTAATGTTAGAGAATGCCTAATAGAGACATACCAACTTTGTTCCACAGGCCTGCATTTTGCAGATCAAACTAACACGTGCCAAATAAAGTCTTAAATACTAGAGAAGTATAATGATTTCACAGGGCATGACAAACTCACTCAACCAATCCCGAAATCTTGCTATACTAGAGATGAAAGTCTACCTCTGATTCTTTTAGATACCTCATGAGATATTCAGAGGACTCAAATATCCTATTTCTCAGAACCAGAGAGACTTTTACTCTACATATCAGAAGCCTCCTAGCAATCAGAAGGACCAGCTTGACAATAATTATTGGGTTCCATACATAGTGGGCAAAATAATGTTTCCCCCAAAGTGGACGATGCTCAAATCCCAAGAACCTGTGAATATGTTACCTGCATGGCAAAAGGAACTTCACAAGTGTGATAACGAGATGGGCTCAATCTTATCATATTAGTTCTTTATTTATAATTTTTTAAATGTTTTGTTTATTTATTTTTGAGAGAGACAGAGTGTCAGCAGGAGAGCGGCAAAGAGAGAGGATGACACTGAATCCGAAGCAGGCTCTAGGTTTTAGGTGTCTGCACAGAGCCTGACATGGGGCTTGAACTATGAAGTGCAAGATTATGACCGGAGCTGAAGTCGTATGCTTAACTGACTGAGCCACCCAGGTACCCACTATTAGTTCTTTAAAAGATCATGGTCAGAGAGATACACGAGGGAAGCATAAGCAGGAGTGATTCAAAGTGAGTGATTCTAGAAGCTAGGGACGGCCCTCAGCTGATGGCCAACTGAGAAACTAAATGCCAGCCCTGCAACTACAAGAAACTGAACTCTATCAACAACCTGAAAAAACAAGGAAACAGATTTTACCCTAGAGCCTGCAGTAAGGAAAGCAATCGTGCTGGCCTCTGATTTTAGCTCAGTGAGACAATTGTCAAACTTACATTTAAGATAATATGTGTGTATTATTTTAAGCTATAAATTTGTGGTAATCTGAATGGCAACAATGGCAAGCTAATATATATATGACTCTGAAGCATCTATGAGACTGTATATTTAATGAACATCAAAGAATGAGAATCAATATATATACTCTTTCGGAATGAAGGAGTTAGAGACTCCTCCCCTACCCCAAAAACTTGCCAGCTACGGAAGACTTTTCCATTCTTATAAACCAGAGTGTCTGGAAATGAATTATGTTTGACAGATAACTAGTTTGAATGCCTTCCTTTTTCCTCTTGGTAAGCCACTGTCCTCCATTAGTTTCAACCCAAGGCTTCCACTCAGTTTTCTGGTAGGTGATATGCTAGATGTTGGTATCCAGTAGGACCTGACTAGCTACATAATTGTTATTATTGCTGTTGTAGAATGATTATTAGTGCACCACCTTGTGATAGTGTTATAGTGGAAGTCTATACCAAATATAGCAAGTCCTAAAAAAGAAGACAACCCATTTACTTTCTGGGATTGGGAAAGGAAGGAAAGAGGAAGTGGAGGTGCTTTATGGGTATTTAGTGAGTAGGAATTTGAAAGTTGGATAAGTTGGCAGGACATTTCAGGCAGAAGTAAGGGTACATGTAAAAGCATGAAGAAATGAAATGACTTTGGTTTCTTCTCATTCACATTTTGCATAAATGGGAATAAAGGGTGTGAGTGGCAGGAGGCCAAAGATGTGGTTAGATAAATATTCAGGGTCCATATCACACAAGACTTGCTATGACATAAAAAGGAGTTTGGGATTTATAAACACTAGGCAAGTTACTTCAGAATTTTAAGTAGAGGAACACAAAATTGTATTTATGCTTCTGGGGCAGCATGAAGTACAAATGGAGGTAGGTTAAGCAAGAAATAAAATCTCAGGGTAGAAACCCTTACAACAATTATGCAAAAAATAATTAGAGCTTGAGGTAAAGTGATAGACATAAAGTGAAGATCTGAAAGCACTTAGAATGTGCATGATTTGGTGACTTCTCCTGAAGGGTGGGTTAAGGAAAAAGTCAAAGACCATCAGTAATCATCATGGTCATCGTCGTAATTAATTTTTGCTGGGTCTTAATAGATGCTTGTCACTGTATTAAGCACTGTACTTAGATTATATCATGTGACCTGAGCAATAACAATAAGAAAAAGGTGTGATTGTTACATCCATTTTATTGATGAAAAAACTGAGATTTAAAGAGGTAAAGTAACTTTTTCAAAGTTATACTGTTAGCATCAGAGCCAAATTCCAAACTCTAAGCAAGCCCTTAGAAACCACCTACTACAAAAGCTGTACTCTTAACCACCACGTCATTGCCTCTGAAGGCTTACACTCAGGTTACCAGCTTGGATGACTGGGTAGATAGGGGTAACACTCACTTAAAAAGTTAAAATAGAAAGATGAACAGCAGAAGATCAGAATATTATGAGTTTGAAGTACAAGAGACATCTCGGTGTCTCATAATACAGAATACAGAATATTATGAGTTTATATTATAATACAGAATATTATGAGTTTGAAGTACAAGAGACATCTCGGTGGAGGGACAACGAGCTCTTGGATTTCTGTATCTGATTTCTTGGAGACATGTGGATGGCAGATACCTATTTCCTGTCTGATTCTCATGATGGGTCAAAAATTAATGTAACTAGCAGGTGTACAAGAGGAAGGAACCCAGGAAATACACAGCTATACTGCAGACTAACTTCAGATATTAAAAAAACAGTGTTACCTGGGTAGCTCAGTCGGTTAAGTGACTGACTTCAGCTTAGGTCATGATCTCGTGGTTCATGAGTTTGAGCCCAGGACTGGGCTCGGTGCTGACAATGTGAAGCACTGTGAAGCACTTCAGATCCTCTCTCTCTCTCTCTCTCTCTCTCTGCCCCCCCACTCACCCTCTATGTATCTCTCCCTCTTTTTTTCCCCTCTCTCTCTCAAAAACAAATAAACATAAAAAATTTTAAAAATTAAGAAAAAAGAAAAAAGAAAACAAAGCTTCACCAAATCTCCAAGACAGTACATCACCTACTGTGATGGCTGTCAAGGGCAACATATCTTGAGTCATTGTAAAACCTAACTGGGGCATTATGACTATACATTTTAGGCACTCCTCACTTCCTCTTCCCCTTTACTGTTGCAGTCACTTCCTGTGTTAATTTCTGTTTTCCTGCCCTGTGGCTCCTGAACCATTCTGGGATATAGAGGTATGGAGGAATCCTGCAAGTGTCCAGCAATTGGAAATCATAGCACATGTCCCAATTTGTAGTGCTAAAAAGATTATATTATCTCTTATTTTTCATTTCTTATTTGTCATTTTTTGCTTTGTCTTTTCTTTTTTTGACATTTATTAATCTGTGGGAAGTTATAACACTATATGATATTTATTTTTCTCATCTGTAATCTGGGGCAGTTAATATTTACTCAACAGTGCTATTCCAAAGGTTAAAGGAAAATGATGTACACCCAATATGTAAAGGAAAATCTCAATAATATTTTGTTCCTCCCACCTATCATCTTACCAACCCATATTTTGAAAGGACATAACATGTCTGGGGAAAAAAAGCTGCATAAAGTGAAAGCAGAGAACAGAGATGAAGGAATTATTGGAGGATATGACATAGAGACTCAGGCCCAAGCAGAAAAGTGAAACTAATGTGAAGATACATAAAAATTAAGGAATTGCAAAAAATACTATTTAAATATAGTCATGATGCAAAATACACTTTAAAGAGATAAATACTAATAAACTAAAAATAGGTGACTCCTCTCAAAAGCAAGCTCCCATGATAAATAAAACCATTTCATATATGTTTTTAAGTGGAACAGTGATTTAAGTAACTGTTACTTCCCTGCAAAGCCTGCTTCCAAAAAAGTAATTGTTCTGACCTTGGCCGTAGAATATGCATTCTGCCATTTAGTGCATTTTCCTGGATATTCTTTCAACAAGTATTTATTACTAACTGCAAGGTGTGAGGCAGTGTGCTAGAAGAAATTTTGTCTTTTCTGCATGATGGGCATTATTGTGACTTGATTAGGACAGAGCTGGAGGGCTTATTTAGGGATAGCATAATTAGGTTTCATTTGAGCACAAGGTATTAGAAAAATCCAACCTTCCTAAATCTGAGTATTTGGGTCTGAGGAGTCCCCAGGATCCCTCTATGGGGCCATTAACACCCACTGTCCTGGTAGGTTTTGAGATTGTGTTGGGGAGGTTGACAAATGGCCCTGGACACTGGCCAGAAGTAAATCATCCTCACTGTTCAAGGTTTGTGGATATTTCAGCTAGATAAAATTGGATTTGAGATTTTTCGAGGCAAAAATAAAGGTTAAACTAGATATACAGGGGAAGAGGGATGTGCTGGGCAGAGGGCATACCACACCTGAAAAAGAGAAACTATTTTAGGGTTGGGCTTTGATCAAATGAAATACTCTGAAGGGATTTGAAATCCATTTGCTCTATAAATATCTTAGATGATTTTCTGATTATTCAGATAACTTGAAAATACAACTAAATACCACATCAAGTTAAAGAGAATCTAGGGAGATATTGTTATTAGCACACAATGCTCCCAGCTGGGGACTGAGAGATCAAGGTGTGTATTTGCTGCTTTCCATTACTTAGGCCATTGCACCAGATCAATAGTTCAGAGAATGAGCAGTGAACAATATTACTATTGTGTCCAGAGAGTTCACAGTTCTTTGTTGGCTTTACCTGTCAACCTTTTCGACATCTCTGTGTTGTGTGCAACAAGTGGTCTTCAGTCACCCTATTTCATCACAGAACTAAACATGGAGGTAGAAATGGTTTTGTTGGAAAACAGCCACTTAGCAGTAAAAAATAAACAGAGGACAGGCCATGTCTGTTAACCCTCGCTATTCTCCTCTCCAGTCCATACATTATCCCCTTCAAGATGAACACAGAACAATGAAAGATTCAATATTTAATTTCCTTCTCATTTTTTCCCTAGATCATTTAATTGAACTCTCATTACAGGTGCAACCAATTCTTTTTTTAATTTTTAGCCAAAAACTGCCATAGCACATAGATTTCTGACCATATTTTAATGAAGCCTTTTATTAGCACAGTGGTTTCTATTGCCATGTGTGAGGGAGCTCTCAGATTTTCCATTAGAGGCCATGCTTTTGACGGGTTTATAACTTGGAAGTAAACCTTTTTGTCAGGTTGAAGTAGGGCAAAAAGGTTTTAGCCTTAAGAGTACTTTGTTATTTCATAATAATAAATCAATTTTCCTTCAAGATCAGAGTGCAATAACAATTTTCTTCCAATGCTATCTCCTTGTATTTCTCCAGGTTTATATAAATGACTACCTTTCACACATTTATATCTCCAAAAAGCATTCGTTTAGGGTCAGGAAAAAGGGTTCAAGAGTAAGGCAGGTGAACATTTTGTGCACGATGCTAATGCAATATCTATAAAGGCCAGTCAGATTTTGCATTGAGAAGAATCTCAGTACCAAAGGCACAGGCTTCATCTCCCATCCAGGCAGCCTTTTCACAAACACATTCTGTTGATCACCCAAGAATTAGACAAACGTGTGTGGGTGGTTCTGAGCAAAACTCTCATCATTATCTGAAAAACAACTGAGGGGGTTAGTACTATGGTCCAAACACATGAGAGACAGTCCCCTGTGCAAATGATAATACCACTATTTCTAGAAGGGAATTTCCTCTTTCAGTCCAGGTTAATACATGTATAATCTTATATACAACAGCTTTTGATTACAGATTCCTACACTATACAGCTAAGTGGGGTAACTGAAAATGATTACTGGATCATCAGAAAACGCCACAGAGCCCAAATGAACTTATGTGATTTTACATAATCAAACACACACGTGTGCATTTGCGCGCATGCACACGCACATGCACACAGAGTAAGCCCTTTATTTCAGGCTAAACCTCTATCGATTTCCATAATCTGACACATTCTTTCCTATATCTATGAGCTTAAAGAATTTAAGTTTTTGTTTTTTTTGGTTTTTTGGGTTTTTGGGAATCATTCAGCACTGAAAATGGTGATGGTGCTATTTAAAGTATAAATTTATACACCGTATCTCTTTTGAAGGATGTGTACTTTATTGGATGCATCTGAATTAAACAGCTTTCTCAACCAGTACAACTAGTTCTTATTACTGCTGTTGGCAGCTGAACAACTATCATGGTTGCTGCCAGACCTTATGTTTGCTGTGTTCTTTTATTCCTTTTCATGTATCACTGTCTTTCAGTCTCAACTATCCTAGCTACCTTCTTTAACATAAATTGGATGAGATTTTAAAACATCATTTAACAACAACAAAACACCTTTTTACTTCTTGACAACCCAGAGAAATGGATTCTTCTAAAAGGAAACGGATGCTTTAAAACGACATGTCACAACTAAATGGTCGTGCCACCGAGCTTTATAATAAAACGTATTAACCCCTTGAGATTCCTACACTCACCTCTATTTTGCTCTCTTTGTCACAGTCTCCGATAAAGCAAAGGCAGGGAGCTGGCTAGAGGTTACAGTTATGCATAAAGAAAGGGTACAGAAACAAGATGGCTGCAAAGATGGGTAATCCACCTGTCAGCAATTCACAGTCCTCACCTCATAACCATCATGTCATGCTGCCTACAGGCAAAACTCCTTTTGCTTATATGCAGCTCTGAAAATTATGCTTATTATTGCCATGATCTCAAAAAGGCAAATTATTATTATTATTCATTCCCATGGCCTACTTTCAGACTGAACAATTATGACTTCAGATGAGAAATAACAGTTTCATATCAAAATGCTCCTACGTTTATGGAAATACATAGCTGTCATTCTGAATAAAATTAGAAGCCTTCAATTTTAGTTTCAAAATCATTCTCCATACAAATAGTGAATACAAACAGAAAATTTCTATAGCCGGTTTGAAATGTGGTATTCTATCCTAATAACTGAAAGTTTCCAGCCCAAACAGTTAATTAACAACCAAATCATGATAAACCTGTCTTTGTGCATGTCTTGTAAATGGTGAGCCATCAATAGTCCATATGAAAATGGCAAAAAGGTAACAAAAGGAGGATCTCTAAGCCTTGATTTTTATTGGGATGTTGCAGAGTTGAAATACTCCTAAAAACCTTAATGGCCTCTCCAACATCTAAAAGAAAATCATGTAGGCATATAATGTAGGGGAGAAAAAAAACATACTTCATTATAAATGTTCTCCAATCTATTATTTTAGATAGAATTTTTGAGGAATCAAATATGCATATTAATACAATGTCATAATATAATAATATACATTCATTATGTATTCAAAAGATTCATACATATTGAAATGAGCATAGTATAAAAATATATTCAATACTATTGAGTTTATCTCTGATGTTCAGAAACACTTCAGTATCTTATTTTGCTTTAGGATATCTATTATTAAATCAATTATTATTGGAATGAAAGGTTTAGATATGCTTATAATTGAGAGTCCTGGGAATAAAATAAAGAGTATTGTGATTTACAACAATGTTATTCCCTACCTTATGTTTGTGGATCATATACACCAATGTGTTCTACTGGCACTTACCATATGAATTTTCTACTATGCTAAATATCTGCATTATTTTAAGAAATGAGACATAGTGCTCATCCCTGTATGAAACTATTATATTGACTAAATTTTATATAATTATTATAAATCAACTCAAACTAAATATACCTTGTATTATTAAAAAAAAAAAAAAAAGAAATGAGACATAGTTAGAATATCAGCTAAAGGTCATTTAGAAAGTTCTAATTGAAGTTCATAAATTATTTCCTTGAAAAAAATCTTATCTGGGGCACCTGGGTGGCTCAGTCGGCTAAGTGTCTGTCTCTTAATTTCGACTCCAATCATGATCTCACTGTTCGTGATTTCTAGCTCCCTGAGCTGGGCTCCATGCTAACAGCATGGAACCTGCTTGGGATTCTCCATTTCCTTCTCTCTCTCTATCCCTCTCCTGCTTGCTTTCTCTCTCTCTCTCTCTCTCTCTCTCTCGCTTTCTCTTTCAAAATAAATAAATAAACATTTTTAAAAATAAAATAATCCATATTTTGGCAATAGTGGTGGAAGTGTTTTTGTTTCGTTTCATTTTGTTTTCTTTTTATGTTGTGTTTGTTGTTTTGAATCTTTTGAGTAAAATTTTAAACATACAGATTGATAATTTTAAAAAAACAGTTAATAAAATAACCATAAAACTTGGAACAATCCCTTTCAGAGCTGGTTATTTTTAGAAAACAAAAACTATGTTTCACTAATATACTTAGGACAATGATTGTATTTTAATACTGACCATAGAACATTAGAATTAAAATTATCCTCAGTAGCAACATAGTGTATTGGATAGATTACCGAACAGGAGAAATAGGCTTTCCATCAGAACTCTGCCTCTAATTAGCTGTAGCCCTGAAGCAAGTCGAAGTTTTCAATTTTAGTGAGATGTAGTGCAATTGAGGAATAGTTTTCAAGACTCCTCCCAGCTCAAAATATAAAACATTTATTTGATGCTTTAGACAAAATTTACCAAATATTCTTTACCATAATCACTATGTTAAAAATATGAAGTTCATAAGTTTAAAAAAGATTTTACCTTTACATCAAGCATTTACCTCAAAGGAGACGAAACTGATAACAGATGCTTGAGATCTGAATTCTTAACTATTTAAGATTCCAAAGTCATGATGATCCAAGAAACAAAACTGGAGGTCTGCCCTTAACGCAATCAAAGTTTCTTATATGTAACCAAGTCCTGAGAATAAGAAAGGTACATATCTGTACTCTAAATGATATCTACAAGCTGTTCCCCAAAACCGTTCTTTAGGGATTATAAGGAAAAGCACTTTGTCTCAAATGAGATGAACAATCTATGCCTTAGAAAAATTAATGGCAATGATGAATTTTGATTTACATGCTGGAAAGTGAAAATCTCAAGACTGATTCTGATGACAAGGTAGAAATATTTTGCCAACAGACACGTGAAACGATGCTCAGCATCCCTCCTCATCAGGGAAATACAAATCAAAACCACACTGAGATACCACCTCACGCCAGTCAGAGTGGCTAAAAGGAGCCAATCAGAGAACTCTAGATGCTGGGGAGGAAGTGGAGAAATGGGCACCCTCCTACACTGTTGGTGGGAATGTAAACTGGTACAGCCCCTCTGGAAAACAGGGTGGAGGTTCCTAAGGAAACTAACAATAGAACTCCCCTATGACCCAGCAATAGCACTGCTAGGAATTTACCGAAGGGATACAGAAATGTTGATGCATAGGAGCACATGGACCACAATGTTCATAGCAGCACTCTCCACAATAGCTAAAACCTGAAAAGAGCCTAAGTGTCCATCAACAGATGAATGGATCAAGAAGATGTGGTTTATCTATACCATGGAATAATACATGGCAATGAGAAACAATGAAATCTGGCCATGTGTAGCAACATGGATGGACCTTGAGGGTGTTATGCTGAGCGAAACAAGTCAGGCAGAGAAGGACAAATATCATATGTGTGCACGTTTAGGAGGATTAGGAGGAACTTACGGAGGAACAAGGGGGAGAAGGGGGGAAATGGTGGGGGAAAGGGAGAGAGGCAAACCATGAGAGACTCTTGAATGCTGACAAAAACTGAGGACTGATGGATGTGGGGGGAGGGGGGATAGGCATGGAGGAGGACACTTGTGGGGATGAGCACTGGGTGTTATGTGGAAACTAATTTGACAATAAACTATTTGTAAACAAAATAAAATAAAATAAAGAGTAGAATCTTCAAAAACAAAAACAAAAAAAAATATTTTGCCTCAGACAAACTATAAAATCTAATGAGATAAAAGAGCCATATTGTTTCTGAGCATTCATCATGTAGTTCTTATTTATTTCTGAGAGAGAGAGAGAGAGAGAGAGAGAGAGAGAAAGCATGAACAGGGGAGGCTCAGAGAAAGAGGGAAAGACAGAATCTGAAACAGGCTCCAGGCTCTGAGCTGGCAGTCAGCACATTGCCCGATGCGGGGCTCGAACCTACGAACTGTGAGATCATGACCTGAGCCGAAGTCAGAGGCTTAACAGACTGAGCCACCCAGGCGCCCCAAAAGAGTCATATTTTTAAAATCAATTTTTTCTTGAACTCTCCTGTACCAAGTCTATTTTATAGTATGAAGAGAATCATAATGTGGTGTGATTGCAAAGGCATGTGGTGAGTTGATGGTTATTTTTATTGGTTTTTGTGGTCTATGGTCATGCACATATATTTCCTGTGGAGTCAGGAGGCTACTTTTTTCCCAGGAATTTCCTGAGTTGAAACACCAGGGTAAAATAACTGAAGTATTTCATCTATCATTTTGATTTTTACACTCATCCATATTTTAGATCTTATTGGTAAAATGAACTATTAAGATTATGTTTGCTTTTAAAGTACTTTGCCTCAGTTTAAAGGCTCAGTTTAATTTAAGAGCTATAGAAATCCTGAGAACCAAAGATTTTCTTGCACTTGTACCCTGTTGAAAACACTTTGTCTTTATAAGAAAAGAAAAATAGTGATTAGTAAAATGATGAAACTATTAAACATATAGAATGCATAGTAAGGTATTTCTAGTATTAAAGATGCACATTTTTAAAATTTTTATACCTTAACATTTGTTTTTGCATTTAAAAAAGTAGTATTCATATAACAGCAAATTTGAGGAATAGAAGAAGGTGGCCAAAAATTATTCATTGTCTTTTTTTCATAATGCTTATAATATTACAACTTTGAAGTATTTACTTTCATTTTCTTTTCATCAGTGTCCTTCTTTTACATAGCTATAATCATACTGTTTTTATAATTTTATACCCCGAAATTTAATTTAACAGTATACAACAAACATGTTGCTATGACCTTATAGGGTTTGAGTGACCATTATTGTAATGCCAGCCTGAGTCCATGTAGATGTACCATAATTTACCTAAATATTTTTCTATTGATGGTCCTCTAGGAGGGGTGAAATAATCTGTCTTAAATAACATTGAAACAAACATCCCTAGGTAGGTGCATTTTTTTCATAATTTGGATCCTTTCCAATTAATTCATTCTTTGTCAAGGAAATAATAACAAATAATATTATCCTGTATATGGTTTCTGACACAAACTTCCAATTACATTCTAAAAAATTTTTACCAGTCAAAATACATCTGAGACTATGGAAGATAGTATTATTGTTTAATAATTGCTAATTTGGGGATTGGAAATAGATCTTTAATGTCATTTCAATTTATATTTCTTTAAGTACAATAAGGGTTAATTAGTTTTTAATAGATTTATTAATTACATGTTTTGTAATGATCACTTCTTGTTTTTGCCCATATACTGATGAATGCTAATATAATTTCAGTATTTATGAATCCTTCAGCTAATAAATATTTGTACTGTTTTTAATATTTGCTGAAAATGATGTTTCAGATAATTAAAATGTTCTCTTCCCTGCAGTTTATTTCTTCCTTGTGTTTATTCTGTTTTCTTAGCTTTCGTGTTCAGCATTTTAAAAATATTCAAGGGTTTAATTTAATATTTACTGAATTGATAATGGTAAAATTATGAATTTTATTTCCTTTAGATATTTATCCTTTAATCATTTATTGAATGACCTTCCTTTGTATTAATGATTTACATGATTTATGCTATGTATCATATACTTAACAAGGTACATACAGTATAGCAAATTCTTATATGTAATAGGATCTATTTCTAGACTAATACCACTATGTTAAGTATTTTAGGTTTACAATATGTCTTAAAGTGTTTCCCTTGTCTTTAAACTCTAATACGGTAGTGACAATGTATGACTGAGTCATTCTTTTCAACCCTCAATCATGTACTGTATCTAGCACAAGTACTTTGAGTTTCATTTACGTCAAGTGCTTCAAGTGAGCTGCATAGATATAATGAATTTACAAAAAAATAACGAAGTAGAGAGTATGTATATCCTAAATTATGTGTGGAGGTGATTAAAAACTTTCATTAAATAATATAATTGAAGGCAATGGAAAATGTATGACATAATTTCACAGTGAAACATTAATACTTGCTAGATTCCTCAGGGAGGATTCTCAGGATCCATGAACATTGTGATAATGTACCTGAATATTACAGTATTGGTAGATCATATATGCGTTAATATGATTTTAATTCATTCAAGATAAAAATATATATACAAATATAGAGAGAAGGTCCTATCTATATGCATATGTAGGGGACTTTTATTTTTTATAATATGGGTATGTGTAGGTGTAAAAATTTTAACTCATTTCCAAGTATGTAGGTCCTTATTAAACCTAAATCAGTACCTCCTATCACTCACTGTTAACAGTGTATTAGCAGATAGTACAGAAAGTGTTATATTTTTTCTTCTTACATGAAGATCATTATGAACAGATGTAGGGCATGCCATAAATCTGAAACCATCTAAATTCTACTGTGCCTCATTAGAAAGAGTGCATAAGGATAAAACTTTAAGACTAGGACAGGTGTTTTGAGATGTCCAGAAATAGAAATTAGGCTCTAGGAAACAAAGTCATAAATAGCAGTTGATCCCTTCGGTGTTTTCTACTTTATTTTTAATCTCTTAAAATTAAAAGTAGTTTTATCTCCTATAGAGAATTCTTACCAGTTACAGAATAGGGAATTCCTAGCAAAGTCAATATAAATTTATTATTTTTATAAATGTCGATCAAATTTATGAGAAAGAAAACCTTTTCAGATTATCAAACACATTAATAGGTTTAAAAATAAGCAAGGACAAAAGTATATTTACTTATAAGACATAGCCACAAAGTAATGAAATTTAAACAAAGTCCAAAGAACTTATATGTCCAGTAATGGTCTACCTACAAAATAATACTATGATGCTCAAAGCATTTTAGAATACACTTGAGAAATACTCTCTCAAGAATCGGTTTACACAGAATTATGTTTTTGGTCATGATCAAGTGGCTCCTGCTAATGTCCCAAATATGACAACTATAAATTCTTGGAAATACACATAACTATCAGAAGACAGTGGACAACAGTTACAAAAAGGCAGACTCTAAGAGGAGATATGCACACTTTTGGAGGAACATAACAGAATCTAGAGTGGCTACACTGTGTTATTCATGAATTACATTAAAATAAATAAGAAAGCATGACCCATACTCAATAAAGAGACAACTAACAAAGACCAATTCTAAAGTGACCCAAATGCTGGAATGAGTAGATGAGGATTTTAAACAGCCATTGTAACTATGCTCAAGGATGTAAGAAAACTATGCTCTGCATTAATGTAATAACAAGTATGTTAGCTAAAAAACAGAAACTGTCAAAAAAGTGGACCTTTGGAACTGGAAAATGCAAGATCTGAAATAAAATTTCACTAGATAGAGTGAACCATAGATTGAAGACACTAGAAGACTCAGTGAACCTGAAGACAGATCAACAGAAACTATCCAGTCTAAGGAATAGACAGAGAAAATATTGAGGAATCAGTTCACCTAGACTCTGAAACACTTCAGATGGGCTTGCACATTACTACAACTTCTTTAGGCAATAATGTGACAAGTGGGCCACAAGATGTAAACACGCATGTGACTATTGACTCAGCAATTCCATTTCCAACAATGTTTCCTAAAGAATATCAGGTCCTTGAGGGCCAGAGACAACCTTCTTTTGTTCTCTGCTATATCTCTAGCACTAAGAACAGTGCCTGACATAGTAGGAAAAATAAATAAATATATTTGATTGAATGAATGAGAAAAAGGATGGATAAATGATACAAGAATGTATATAGAAGAGTGTTCATAGAAGTATTGGTTCTAAAAAATAAAACCAAATGACCAAAGACAGATATTTGATTGTATGAAGTCTAATGTAGTCACAGAATTAAATGTTTTTTATATTAAAAATGAGGCAGATAGGTATTTATAGATAAGGAAAATACCCATGATCTAATGTTTAATGAAAAATCAGTTTGCAAAACAGCATATATATGTCATGTATTTAACAGACTGAGACGTTTATAATATTTTCTTTAAAATTTAAAAATAGAACCTATAATAAGACAAAAGACTACTACAGTCATTCTTTATGTTTTTGTTTGTTTGTTTGTTTTGTTTTGTTTTTGAGAGACAGAGAGAGACAGCACGAGCCGGGGAGGGTCAGAGAGAGAGGGAGACACAGAATCCGAAGACAGGCTCCAGGCTCTGAGCTAGCTGTCAGCACAGAGTCTGATGCAGAGCTTGAACTCACACACCGTGAGACCATGACATGAGCTGAAGTTGGACGCTTAATCGACTGAGCCACCCAGGAGCCCTTACTAGAGTCATTCTTATATGACCACACCTTATTTTTTCTTCAAGCTACCTAGCTTATTTGGCCCTAAATGATTTTTAAAGACCAAACACAGTGTCAAAGGACAAACCTTTTCTAATGTTTAGGATATCCAGAAGGATGTGTTATAAATTCTGAAATAAATTACCAAGTGTTTAAAGCAAAGATAACATCACTATGGTAACTGTATTCCTATATGTTAGTCACGTATCGTGGAGACCATTAGACAGTGGTGAGGAATATTTACTTTAGAGTTAAAATCTGGGCTAAAGTCCCAGCTCCACTATTAACTGGCCTTGTGTATCCTCTATTCATAGTCTTCTCATCTTTAAAATGACAGCTACAAGGTAATGTTGTAAACATATGAGTTAATACATGTACAGCATTTAAAGCAGTGCCTGGCACATGTTGCTGTGTGTTAGTCACTATCTTACAATTGCATATGCAAGCTTTGTTATCATAGCTTTTATTTTTTAACTTTTTATGTTGAAATAAATTTAGACTTAATAGAAGATCTGCAAAAAACAGTACAATTACCATATATCCTTCACACAGTTTCCTCTCAAGTTAACATCTTACATAATGATAGACCATTTATGAAAACTAGGTAAATAACCTGGGTGCATAATATTCAATAAAGTACAAAACTTATTCGAGTTTCTCCAATTTTTTTACCAGTATTTTTTCCTGTTCAAAGATCCATTACAGAACCCTGCATTTTATGTACTTGTGTGTGTTCTTAGTCTCCTCCAATCTGTGACAGTTCCACATTTTTCCATCTTTTTCTAAAAAAAAATTTACATGTTTATTTATTTGAGAGAGAGAGAGAGCACGAGCACAAGTTGGGGAGGGAGGAGAGAGAACCCCAAGCATAATCCCTGCTGTCAGTGCACAGCCTGTAGCCCCACGTGGAGCTTGATTCTTGAAAACCATGAGATCATGACCTGAGCTGAAATCAAGAGTAGAAAGCTTAACACACTGAGCCACCCAGGCGTCCTTCCTTGTCTTTGATGACCTTGACACTTCTGAAGTGTAATGGTCAGTTATTTCATATATTGTCCCATAATTTGGTCTTTTTTTAAACTTATTTCTGAGAGAGATCAAGAGACCGCGTGAGCAGGGGAGGGTTAGAGAGAGAGGGAGACACAGAATCCGAAACAGGCTCCAGGCTCTGAGCTAGCTGTCAGCACAGAGACCTGACACGGGGCTCAAACCCACAAACCGTGATTATGACCTGAGCCAAAGTCGAACACTTAACCGACTAAGCCACCCAGTCTCCCCTAATTTGGTCTATGTAATGTTTCCATAATATTAAATTGAATTTATATATTATTGGAAAAGCTATCAGAGAGGTGATGTGTCCTTCTCAGTGCATCACATTGGAGTAAATCATATTGATGTATATTGTGAATGTAGTGTTTGTTGGAATTCTTCACTGTAATATTATTTTCTCTTTGTAATTACACATTTGGGGAAGGAGATCCTTTGAGACTGCAAATATCCAGTTTTTGTTTAAACCTTTACTCACCAGTTTTAGCATCCATCAGTGGATCTTGAGTGAAGCAATTATGGCTTTGGTGTTCTAATGAGGATGTTCTATTTCTCTCATCCTTCTACATTCATTCACTGAAATTATTCTGTAGAAAGAGCTATCACTTCAACTCTATTTATGTGTTGATCCACTTATATATCTGTGTCAGTTTGGATTCATAGGTATTTTAGTGTAGGGGTATAATCTAAAAATTTATTTATTTGTTCATTTATTTATGCTTTTGCTTATGATACTTATTTTGTTGCTTTCATTGCCCCAGCTTCAGTCATTGGGAGCTCTTTCAGTTTAACTAGTAGGCCTTTTAGATACCATCCCCTTTTTAAAGTATTTTTTATTTTCTGGCAACACAAGATTCCCCAGGCTCAGCTCATGTCTTCCTGCCCAGCCCTGGTATTGTATAACAGCTTTTAAATCACACTATTTTTAGCAATGCTCATATATATTTTTCACAACAATGTAAACCAACAGTAGTCCTCTAAAATTCTCAAATTATTATTGAATTTTAGATGTCTCTTTATTTGCTGCATGTAGACAAACCCCTGAACATTATTTGAATTAATTAGAAATAATAAATTCTTGCCAATTTTTCAAAATAAATTAAACTCTTCAAATATTTTAAACTATGGTATATACATATTCAAAGGTTGAGTTATAAGAAAGAAAAAGTATTTTGTAAAAGTGATTTAACCTGTTCTGATGCATAACCACTACAAATGCATTGTCAAAATTACCCACTGCCACAGCCCTCATAACCTACTGTTCAAAAATTATACATCTTGTTTCCTCTAAGAACCCCTACCAACTTGACATTTCTTAATATGTCCCTGCCTTCCAGGGGAACCAATTTGATTTTGCAGCTCTTTATCTCTGTTGCTATACTTAGAATGTTATCACATTCATCAATCAGTATCTTCAGTTTCAAAATTTTCTCAGATTGAGAGACTTTTAAGGCATGTGTTAAGCTTTAAAAATTCTTATCTTCCACAGCCAGACCTGCACTAAACTCTTTGTTAAGTGTCACCTCAGTTCTTACTGGGTAGTTAGATTTCATTTACAAAGACATATCTGAGGTACTACCTGCTAACCAAATGACAATAAAAGTCTGTCATTAGATTAGAAATTGAATTGAAATGATAAACTCTTATTATAATAAGAGTCAGAAGTTTTCTTACATTTAGGGACTCTATCATGTTTAATATTATAAAACTTATTAAAAACATAACTCTATAAAACTATAGGCCATTATTAGGAATATATTTGGGTAAAAGAGCTAAAATTAAAGTACATTTTCATTAAAAAATATTGGTGCCCTTTTGTCTAAAATGTTTTGAATAAATAAAAAATCTTGCTACATTAATTTTCATTTGCTAGTACAACATTCAGTATATTTATTATTATCATATTATTACCTTGTATTTACATTGAGTTACACAACTTATGATAAATGGCTTTTGCATGTATTATCACATCTGATGCTTCAAACAAATCTTTTTAGAAAGCAAAAGAGATATTTTAATTATGTGCATCTCTCACTTAGGGAGAGAAATTCAGTGCATAGGTAAGAGTCAGGACCTGAATACAGACCCTAGGAATTGAGGCTACAGACAAAGATTGTGACTGGCAAGTGAGGTTTGGGTAGAAGTAAGAAGCTGAAAGTCACAGTCACATGTACAACTAACAATTGCCATGGGCTCGTGAATTTCTATACTGCCTGTCTTAGTCCCTTTGGGCTGCTGTAACAAAATAGCACAGACTGGGTACCTGATAAAATGATTAATTTATTTGTTACAGTTCTGAGGACTGGAAGCCTAAGCTCAGGATGCCAATACAGTTGAGAGAGAGCCCATTTCAAGGTTGTAGACCTCTTTTTGTGTTCTCACATTGAGAAAGGGGCTAGGGAGCCCTGTTGGATCTATTTTATAAAAGCACTGACCCCATTCATGAGAGCTTCACCCTCAGGATCTAATCACCTAACAAAGTCTCCATCTATTAATAATACAGGATATTAATGTGTTAATTTAGCAGGGGTTTGGGGAAACAAAAACATTCAGACCGGAGTACTGCCTCCCCAAAGCATATATTCCAATAGTTTCCATACATCTTCTTTGTTATACTTGGCAATGCTAGTGTCCTGGATGTCAAAATCTGAGAGGATGTGAGGAAGCGTGTGAAAAAATTTCTTGCTTTGCTACAGGAATAGCTAAGGGGGAATGGTTTATACCCTCAATACTACATTCTCTTTGAAAAACAAATGCCTGATGATTTGCTAAATTTATTAGACATAAGTAGTTGTATTGCTTGTAGTGCACATACTTCCTTAACACTTTAGAACCCATTAATTTAAGAAGGTAACTTTCTTTGGATTCCTTTTCACATCTGTAATCAGATTGCTTCCTCCTTTTCATTACTTGTCAAAAACATACCACTAGTGACAAAGGGGAAAGACCAAGAGAGATGAGTAAACCTGCAAATTCATTACTCAAAAAGTGCATCTTATTAGGTAGTCTCAAACCTTTACCTTTTTAAGAGTGAGATAAGCATCATGACAGCATGAGTCATCCCCTTTGTCTCTCCCCTTTAAGTTACAACCCATCAGGCATCTACAAAGCATTCTCTGCACGGAACACCAGGATGCCTGGGGGAATCTTACATCTATACATCTTAAAGCAGGTGGGCTGGATGTAACAGAGGTGGTGGAACCAGAATAGCAGTGGTGGCAGTGCCGGCTCTGGGAGCCGTGGACACACCCTGCGACCTTGTCACCCTCAGCCACGGGGACTGACTGTGACACCTGATGACCCTGGCAGTGGTGGCAGTACCCGTGGCATGCTTACTTCCCTGCACGACGCCAGAAATCCCATGACTTTAGTACTGCCCATTCCCCAACTCTGGCAGATGGGGTGGAGGGTGGGAAGTGCAGGCTCCCAAATAGCCACAAGGCAGCTCTGTGAAGAGAAACCAAAAACTTGTGCTATAGTGCCACCTGCTGGAAAGCAGAAGAAAAGCTGCTAATTGCCAACCTGTTGAATGCTTAAAATTCAAGGAAGCAAAACTTTACCTAAATAAGAAAGGTCTTTGCTACTTCAAATGAATGGGAAGAGGCACATATCATCAAACATCATGAAAAACCATGGCAATACAGTATGAGAAAAAGAAAAGAAAATGACAGTTCTCCAGCAACCAAACTGAAAGCCATGGAAGATTGGGATTTAAGTGAGAAAATTTAAACTAGCTGTTATGAGGACATTTGATGGGTTACATGAAAACTCAGAAAGACAGTTCAGTAAACTGAGGGATAAAATTAATGGAGAGGAGTACTCTGTTAAAGAAACTGAAATTCTAAAAAAGAACAAAACAATTTCTGAAGCCGAAGAACTCAATTAATGAGGTGAAGAATGCATTAGAAATCACTGGAGAGCAGATCAGATGGAGGAGAGAATACACGGTCTGTTAGATAGGAATCTAGTAATGATTCAGAGGAAGAGAAGAGAGTATTAAGATTTTATAAAAGTGAAGAAATCCTATGAGAGCTATCATCCTCCATTAGGAAAGCCAACATAAGAATAATGTGTATACCAGAAGAAGAAGAGAAGAAGGAGGTAAGGGACAGGTTATTTAAAGAAATAATAGCTGAGAACTTCTCACATCTAGGGAAAGAACCAGACATATAAGTCTTTGAAGCTAATAGATCACCTTCCTATCATAACGCAAAAAGACCTGTCCAAGACATATTGTAATTAAGGTATCAAAAGTCCGCAATTAAGAAAGAATCCTAATAGGAGCCAGGGGGAAAATACCCAGTAATCTACAAAGGAACCCCATTAGACTATCCGCAGAGTTCGCAGTAGAAACTCTAAAGGCTAGGAGAGTGGAATTCTGTATTCAAAGTATTGAGATAAAACTCGCCAGTGAAAAATACTTTGTCCAGCAAAGTTATCTTTCAGAAATGAAGGAGAAATAAAGACAAACAAAAGGTAACTTTACCACCACTAGACTTGCCTTACAAGAAACGTTGAAAGGAGCTCTTTTACCTGAAACAAAGAAACAAAAAGGAAAACTACCAAAACTTTTGAGTAAGGTATTAAATAGAATCAGAATATTGTAACTCTACTTTTGAATGGAGTGTTGGGTGCTTGGGTGGCTCAGTTGGTTAAGGGTCCATCTCTTGATCTCAGCTCAGGTAATGATCTCATGGTTTGTGAGATGGAGCCCTGTGTTGGGCTCTGCACTAACAGTGCCAAAACTTCTTGGGATCCTCTCTCTCTCCCTCCCTCTCTGTGCCTCCCCTATTATATGTGGGTGCTTGTATGCTCCCTCTCTCTCTCAAAATAAATAAACTTTAAATCAATCAATCAATAGAATAAGATATTAAACTCTATAGCATAGTGGTTAAAGAAAAAAGTGTTAAATAACTATAGATAATGCAGTTTAGTAACAACCTCATAGCATAAAAAGGGATAATTTGTGACAACAAAAAATATAAAAATGAAGGAGGAAAATGATGGAAACTATATAGGCTAATGAAGTTAAGTCGCTATTAGCAGAAAAATAATTATCTCTAAGACATTTTTGCAATTTTCATCATGGTAATCACAAAACAAAAATCTAGAGCAAAGACAGGAAACATAAAGAAAAATAAGAAAACTAAGCAAATCATCGTAGAAAAGAAAACACCCCCTTTGCAAAATTTATGATTCCAAAGTCTGCAATCCAAGAGGTAGGGTATGTACCTGAAGGAAGAAAATACTATGTCTGAGACCAGGTGATAAACATTTTATATTATTATTTATTATTATTTTGAATATGGCTAGCATACAATTTTATATTCATTTCAGCATAATGTACAACAAACATAGTGATTCAACTCCTCTATACATTATGCTACCATCTGTCACTATATAACGCTATTAGAATGTCATTGACTATATTCCCCATGCTGTGCCTTCGTTCCCATGACTAATTCATTCCATAACTGGAAGCCTGTATCACCTACTCCCCTTCACTCATTTACCCATCCCTCCACCCCCTTCCCTCTGGCAACCATCAGTTTGTCCTCTGTATTTATAGGTCTGTTATATCTCTGCATTTATAGATTCTGCTTTTTGTTTGCTTGTTTACTCATTTGTTTTGCTTTTTAGATTTCACGATTGAGTGAAATAATATAGTTTTTTTCTTTCTCAGTCTGACTTATTTCACTTAGTCTGATACCCTCTAGGTCCATCCATGTTATCACAAATGGCAAGATCTCATCTTTTTTATGGCTATGTAATATTCCTGTGTGTGTGTGTGTGTGTGTGTGTGTGTGTGTGTGTGTGTGTGTGTGTGAGAGAGAGAGAGAGAGAGAGAGAGAGTAAGAGAGAAAGAGAGAGCATGTGTGCACATATGTGAGTCTGTGTGTACACCACATCTTTCTTTTTCCATTCATCTATCTATGGACACTTAGGTTCCTTCCATATCCTGGCTATTGTAAATAATGTTAGAATAAACATAGTGTATATATCTTTTTGAGTTATTGTTTTTGTTTTCTTTGGGTAGCTACCCAGCAGTGGAATTACAGGGTCATATGGTATTTCTATTTTTAATTTTTGAGAAACCTCCTATGTCGTTTCTACAGTGGCGACACGAATCTACGTTCCCACTGACAGTGCACAAGAGTCCCTTTTCCTGCATGTTCTCACCAATACGTTTTATTTCTTATCTTTTTTTAGTTTAGCCATTCTGACAAGGTTGAGGTGATATCTCATTGTGGCTTTGATTTGTACTTCCCCAATGATTAGTGATGTTGAGCATCTTTTGATGTAGTGCAGTCAAGGCACCGTCTGCCCTGAGCATCTTGGGATACACTGGCTTGTACCCAGGTGATGGTAATTTTAAAAGACTGAACTTCTACAGAAAACCAGGCCATACTGACTCAAATAAAAGACAACTCCAAAAACATTTGCAAAATTTATGAGATTTTTTTAGTAAAAGCTAAGGAAAAAAATCCACAGTGAAACAAAACAAGAATTTTAAATCATTTTTTTTCTTGTTTCTTGTTCTTCTGTAAATATAGAGCAAAAACATCGAGAATTGCATTAGCTCCATCTTTTAAATAGTTTATAGGTAAAAGTTTTAATAGTTATAAGTTAATTTTCATTATATTGATAGACAAAATATTTTCTTAAGTTTATATATATATTTTGAGAGAAATAAAGGCAGCATGAGAGGGGGAAGGGGAGGGAGAGAGGGAAAGAGAATCCCAAGCAGGCTCTGCTGACAGCACATAGCCTGATGCAGTGCTTGAACCCATGAAACCATGAGGTTGTGACCTGAGCTGAAGCCAAGAGTCAGACACTTAACCAATTGGGTTACCCAGGTGCCCCAACAGAAAAAAAGTATTTAAAGTATTTTTTAGATTAAAAGTACAATACTCTAAGATTCTTAACACATGCATTCCTGTATATACCAGGTTGTTACTGAGTTCCTTCATGTGCTAGGAATTTTTGACCTGGGGTTTGAGGACATTGTGCAGTAGTATGGTGTGGGTGACATTATGTCATCAAACTCTAAGAACTGACTCACCTCTTCTTTCGCCTAGTTTCCTATATCCCCTCTGTCTCACTCTGTAATAAAGAACAAAAGACAAAGCTGCCAGAAGATGAAGGGAAGTTCCAGATGTTATTCAAATGAAAGCCCTTTGTGCAGAGATATAAACTACAGATACTTAGTGAGATTATAAGCTTCAAATTCACATTAAAACTTTACATTCAGAGAAGCCAAATAGAAAGAAAACACTAAAATCCTTGAAGCAAGCTTCAGGGCCTCAGTGGGAAAGAAAAGCCATCATTCTGATAGCCCCGGAAACACTTGGGATCACCCCAAACACTGAAGATTCCTATCTAGTGGGACTTCTGTTTAGCCTCAGGGAACTAAGGAGTTTTCGAATGTAGACACACACATGCGTGCGTGCACACACACACACACACACACACACACACACAAACCAGGTGAAAGACTTCTCTACGGTAAAAGTAGCAGAAAAAAAAAATTCTCTGAAAAAAAAAGAACCCAACAATAACAACTTTGTTTTGTTAAGACATTAGACATCATTGGACAAATCCAGCGATCATTTAGGCATTTTTCCAGAGGCTCTGTCTGCCTGCAGAGATAAAAGAAAGATGGCAGAGATAGTATAGAAGCCATTTGTAACTCCAGAGTTTTCACTTCCTTTTCGTTCAACTAGACTGCCATCTAAATCACGATTACTCCAATCACCAGCACAGGCCCACACTGGAGACACATTAGAGATCCTTCGATTGTCCCCATGCTCAATTTAGAGCATTTTATTTAAATAGCAACTCAGTCAGTCAGTCACATCAAATTCTCCTCCTGCCTGTTTAGGTAGACAAGGGGATTGACTTGGCTACCCCACAGTCTCTCAGTCCAGGGATGGAGGTGACTGCCAATGCCTTTGGGCACGCGATGGCCCTTCCTGTCTCATTACCCAGCCACCCTTGTGTGGCTGGCTCCATCTCACCTCCTCCTGGGGGGGTCATCCAACCAGTCTTCATCTATTCAAATTACAGATCACAGGTGGTATTCAGGAATGCGTTTCTCATGAATTCTAGTTAACTGCTGCAAGTGTTTGAAAATGAAAGGCCCTATAAATAATTAATATTTCAAATTTTATTTGAATGTCTCCAAAGTTTAAAATGTTTTATGTCCTAATGTTCCTGGCTGAATCAAGACAAAGATTGTGAATTTGCACATTAGTACATTACTTGAAGCAGAGAGGCATGCACGCACCTCTGGCCTCTAGACCATTCTTCTACTAGATAAAAAATATCAAAAATATGCAGGCTTTACCCAGTCAGGAGCTTGTCTGGATATATTATCAAGACTGTGATCCACACATAGCGCTATTATATCACATTGGGGATTCAGGTGTCAATATATCTCCCAGTAGGGCTATACTATCCTTTGGAGAATTAAAAAAAGTATTTCTATTTCCAACTTGATTTTTAATTGAGATTGAGATATATCAATCCAAGCAACATTTACTGAGAACCTCTTATGTACCACGTATTTTGCTAAATCCTAGGGAAACAAAGATCAAAAAAAACCTTTCTGCCTGTGGTGGCTCTTCAATGTAAAATCCTCACTGAGTACACATAAAATTTCACACTCTTCTTTTTCATTGAGGGCTAATATAAGAACCAAGAAGACTGTTTATGTTCCTTTTGAAAAACTATATATTTTCAACTGCATTCCAGGTTGATACATTCTTAAATTCAGAACCAGGGAAATCTCTCATCCTGGGTGCTCCTTTTTATTAAACAGAGCAAAACCAAACCAGTTTCCATTTTGCTAGAACTATCAGAGATGCTGAGCTAAATTAAGCGCTAAATGTTATCATCAAAAATCATCTTCCAAATCTTTGTTTTTCTAGTTCAATTTCTCAAAGTGCCTCAAACTAAGAAAGGATTCATTCCTTCAACACATAGTTACCAGGTATCATGAGATATTTACATAATTTTTTAAAAGCTCAGATTTAAAATAAGATAAAAATAATGGCACAGTATAAACATGCAGCTTAGTAAGAGGTCTGAAGAGACACATGATAATGTGGATAATCATTTCTACAGTTATTTGATACAAATAGAAGGATCTCTACCAAAACCTGGGACCACTTGCTCTGGACAGACTTTCTGATAATCTGGCATGCTTCACACACTGAATTGTATTTGTACTGGTCAGCACTTCCTCTCCTCCAGCCTCTGCATCTATTGCTGAACATCACAACTAGCAATGAAGTCAGCCGTGTCTAGAATAAAAGACTTTCTTTCAAATGTGTGCTCAATTTATCTGAATCAGATGCCACTGGCTGCTGGAATTCTCGATACAGACTGAAATTATAATTTGTTCTCTGTTGAGCATCTGATGCAAACAGCAACAAAAACACCAGTCAAAAAGTCAATGAATTAGAGCCTCGTTTGTGTTACATATGTTAGAAATGATAATATAAATTATATTTAACATAAGAATATATGATATGATATGATATGATATGATATGATATGATACATAGTGTATATATCTAAATCCATAAGGACCAGTAACAAAGTGGAGAGTAGAATTAGAAAGTAGTTTTTCTCTCGAGCTGATTTGAAGGGTTCTTTTCCCACACCAAGGAGCATGTTTTCATTGACATGATCAGATGAGGTTAATAACCACCAACAAAGGTGGCTTCCTACAGACAAATATTTTCATCCATTTCCTATTTAACAAATAGAAAATAGAGTGTCCTCTTAAGTGTCTGGGTTAAGATTCTGGGTATGGATTTAAAGGGAACCTTCATTTTTCCTTATAATAAAAGATTATAGGTTTCAATGTTCAGGGAATAAAACTAAACAAAGTTTTCCATAGGCCATTAGTTAGCATACATATGAAAGCCTAAATACGATTATGTCACATTAAGAATTGCTTATAATTTTTATTAAATTTATGTATTTTATTTAGTACCATTTTTATGTAAACCAAGTTTTAAAGGCATATATTCATTTCTGTATTGAGAAAATAGCTTATTTCATCAAATATGAGTAATTACTAATTGAAAGGAATTACTTTTATTTCTTTCCAAATCTGACTGCTGTTTTAATAGCAGTACGTGATGCTGCCATTTAAACTACAAAGTTCATATTGAATACTATTCATCATTTATCTGCACTTAAAAAAAATAATGGTGTAGCCAAGTGATAGCCTAGGCAGTTGGCATTAACTTTTCTGATCTATTGTTTTGTTCCTTAAAAGTTTGAAATATCAAGTAAAAATATGAAAAATGACATTTAAGTGTAGAAGACAGTATCTTGGCTCTTTGAGAATATATAACAAGAACTTTTTCCTTTCAGTTCAACTGTGGGTGTTTCCAAGGTTTCTCTTATTTCTCTCCTTGCTTTCTTTGTTCTCTCTCTTCCTCGCTCTCTCTATCTCACACTCTCTTGCATGTTCTCTCTTGCTCTCTTTCTTTCCCACTCCTGTAAACTTTCTTTCTCTACATACTTTCCAAACACCTTACACAATTATGGGTTTCAATCCAACTATGGACTAAAAACCTCAAAATATAGTCAGTGGAACACCTGTCATAGTTTATCTGAGCTGCTTGTAAATGCAAGAGTCATGTCTGAACAGAGCTATTGAATCAGGGGTTTTGTTTTTTATTTTTATTTTTTGTTTTTGTATTTGTTTTTGTTTTGAGATAGGGTCCCAGTGAGTCCACACTGTTACCACTGTTTGATATGCCTGGTGAAGTCTGACAGCCACAGCTCCAGACTTTATGTAAAACTAGATCTTGACCGATATCTGGTTGAATCTCTCCCTTCACCACGACTGGAATCATTTTGTTTTCACTCAAAGGTGTGAAAACCACACCTATAAGAAAAACAAAATGCCCAAGTGCATTTTCATTCACTAATGAGTGAATAGTAGTTGCTGTAACTTTACTCTGTGATTTATGGTATTCTAATGACTTGAAAAACCAATCCAAGTAAAGTCTATATGATGCCATATATACCAGAACCTCTGGGTAGCTAAAACATAGTATTTCTTAGTCTCTGAATAATACTGATATAGATATAGTTGTTGATTGAACATATATACACAATTAACATATTACTGACTTTAATATCTTTCCTTAATCTCTTGGTTATCCAACTCCTATACATTCTTCAATCACCTTCTCTACTGCCTATACTCACCTACTTCACTTACTTCTCCCTACACTCAGTAATCAGACCAATAGAGTTCTGTAACTGATTAAAAGTTCAGAACTCTCCAACTGTTGCAATTTTACCAACCATTTATCAATTATCAGTGTGAATAGAAACCATAGACATGAATTGGATGGCATTTACAATTTACAATAATTTACAAATAATTGGAAAATATGAGAAGGGTACAGTTTTACCACATACATTAGAAAGTTAAGATATGTACAAGATCTGAATTACTGTCCATGCGAGGATCCAGGCTTCAGGACAGTAAGTAACTTTTTCTTAATGGCAATATTCTCTAGGGGTATGGTTAGTAGAGTCAAAGCAAAGGCAACTGTCGGTTCAAACAAAGGAATCAGTAGCCCACCTCACTTTGAAACACACAAACACACACACATTTATGTATTTTTAGTAAATGAATTTGAAACTCCTCAACCTATCATTGTCCCCCATCACTCTATCTCTTCAGACGATTTTTCTAGGAGTCAAATGAGTCTGTATTATCACAACTGAAAAAGTAATTTAAGTATCCTCCCAACCACCATTACATAATATTGATAAACCACCTTTGTTCACAATGTTCATTATAAGTAGCTGTCTGATAATCAATATAAACTATTATTTTAATAGCTGATATAGTTTTTTAATTTCTGTAAAGTAGATTCATATTTATATTTTAAAAGGAATTACTCATAAAGTGAATTACCATAAAAAATTACCTATCAAAGATAAAAGTCAGAACCATCTTATAAGTGACACATAGTGGCAGAATCAGTAATCTTGGGCAAAGAATTTTAAGTTAGCAAATACAGAAAAATATCCTTTTTTCCCCCCATAACACAGCCTGTTTAGTAAATGGGTGAACTCCAGCTATCGGCCATGACTGCCTCTACTTTCTGGTTAAATACAGGGAATACATTTGTTGCTAGGTTGAAACTAAATTTAGGAGAGGCAAATGACTGATTGTTGTTCTGAAATCTTATAACATCTCCCTAGATTTGGGTCAGGAGATGGTTATGTTTTAAATTTTATTTGATAGTTTCTACATATATCAGTTTTAAGACAGCTTAATTGATCACCAAATGATCCTTAAAGTCTTGCTCAGATCTTTCTAGTAGTGAAGACAGACTGCACTGTTGAAAGATAATACTGTGCCTAAACTATCCATAAACATTCAAGAAATCCATTTTGAAACTTACAATTATGAATGGTGTAATTTTCTAAGTTTTAGCCATTCTCCATTTTTACCTCTCTCTTCCAAAAATGCTGCACATCTTTCTGGAATAAGTTAAACTCTATGGTCTAAGTCCAGGAGGATAACCATCTCCAGAAATGTGCCATTTATCTTACACCATCACTGCATAAATCTCCACTGCCAAACTAAAGGGTATTCTTAAGTCAGAAATCATTGGCTTTATTGAAAAAGGGGTCTCTTCAGTGGCTATGTGTTAAAATGGGCACTACATCTTATATGAGATTCCTTTTCACTTAAAACCAACAAATCAATTGGATTCTGCTGAGGCTTCAAATTTCAAATTGACTGGAAGTTAGTTAAGAACATAAAATCAACCATGTAAAGCAGTTTCCAAAACTTCAATTTCTAATAGTTTTACTCATAATAGATGATAATAAACAATTGACCCGTTTCTCAACAAAACATCATTATGCTTTCTCTCTCTACCTCTCTCATTACTCATTCAGACATTCATATGTAGAGCAACATATATTAGCTCATATCAGTTATATAATGTAAAAACATAATTATTATCTAATTACTGTCATTACCATTTTCAACTGCCTGCTCCCATTAGCAGAAATTGTCAAAACTGGGGCACTTGGCTGGCTCAGTCATTAGAGCATGAAACTCTTGATCTCAGTTGTGAGTTTAAGCGCCATGGTGGACATGGAGCCTATTTAATAAAAAAGAAGTTGTCAAAATAATGAGCTTCTTTATTATTTACTTGAAGAGAACTCCACAATGATATTCATGAAATCACCCTCCCAAACTATAAAATTGCCTTGATGAAAGAAAAGATGTCAGGCCCAGGGGAAAATATGTGGTCAGAGGTGTCTGGTTCCTCTAAGGGGCTCTCTCTACTGTGCCTTTAGATTAATACTACTGCTGTTAGACTAGTCAGCTGAAGAGGAAGCTTGCCACCTCTTACTTCTCAGACCCAGGACCCACATGGCTAATAGCACAGGGCAACTTTTATGTATTTTTCTAATCATAATTATGAAGTAAGGGTTTTGCTTCTTAAAATTTTAGCATTTAGTTCCTTGTCATATATCTTCCTCCAAAAACCATCTCTCATCAGTGTTAAAGGTATAATCATCAAAGGCTTCTTCCATGTTATTCACCAAGATGCATAAATAATGTTTAGTAACCACATTAAAGGGTATCCGTCCAAGAGGCATATGTATTTCAAAATATCAAAGCTCCATGTTTAAGATTCATGACAATGTTTCTAGAGTAGAACTACCTGGATTTAGATCCCAGTTTTTCTACTTTTCCACTTCTTACTTGGGCGACCTTGATCACGTTTTTCACCTTTTCTGTACCTCAGGTTTTTATCTGTAAGCTTGCAAATATAAGAGTACCTCTCTCACAGGGAGTTACTTAATAATAATAGTAATAATAATAATAATAAAATATATAAGGTACTTGGAATGGTTCTTGGCACATATGTCCAATAAATGTTAGCTATTATGATATGTGCATGAGAGCTAACCACAGTTGTTGAGGCTGGAACTTTTGGGAAGTAAGGAAGTGTCTTTCCTAAAGACACTGAAATAATAATACATACAGCAGGATCACATAATACACCTGGATTTTAAAACTTTGGGAACTAAAGGGCTGAAGTAAATTCAAAGTTGAGGAGACTTTTTTTTTTTTTTTACAATCTGGACTATGTTAAGTGACATCTTTAAGTTTATTTTAAATAAATAATCAAATATAACCTCACTGTGTCAATTCATTTTTATTCCCCATATTTATTATATTCCTCATATTTATCATGAGGAATAAAAGTGAGGAATTAACACAAGTGAGGTTATATTTATTTATTTCATTATTTAGTTTAAATACACTTAGAGATGTCACTTAATATGGAGTAGCCCTGTTTGGTTTTGACAAATACCATACTGAACTCACAGTCTTACTCTGGAATTAGTGACAGCTAATTATACCATCAAATTGACAATTCAATCAGAAATAATCTAAACAAATTTCATTACTTAAACATCATCTATATATATGCTTTCTGTTATACTTGCAACAGAAGCTGATAGATATCAAATCATATCCAGTCAAAACCATGACATTTTTTTTTCTCCCAAAAGATGATTCAGACCATCTGACTCTCCTTTTTTCATTTTCCTCTTCCACCACCCACATTCCCAAATCCCTCTACAAATAACTCATTACCAGTAGAACTGTTTGCTTTACAAGCACCTTGATGGGTTAAAGAAATGGGTTAAAAGCCCCTCATGGGTTATGTGCCACTGTTAAAAACATGTAGATGATTCCTGTCCTCAGAGCTGACTAGAAATATTTAACTACACCTGAATTTAAGTTTTCATTGTTTACATAAACAAAGCCTAAGTCTACTCAAATTTTTCATGACATGATTACAAAATTAATGGCAAAGTAATTATATATTTAAGATAAACAGAAAAAATATGAATGCTCTTGGAGAGGCAAGTGTGCAAATATCAGTCACTTAAAATATAATATTTTTTATTCTTTTTTTCAAGATGTGAAGTACTCTGAAAATTCAAAAGCTAAATGATTCCTAGAATGGTTTCCTCTTCATGTAACAGTTTTGGTAAAATTGCCTTATGATAAATAAAGATTTTGCTTAAGGGAAAGAAATTTGTCATCCATGATGTAAATAGATTAAAGACAATGGAAGATCACATTCTAATTAAAAAAGTGACAGTAAATGATAATCTACTAAGCAAATTGCCAATATTTGCATCTATTAGCTGTCACATTTATGAACTAGGACAAATTTATAATATGTTACTTATACCTCATTTCTAAAATGGAGACAAGAGAGTATTTTTCCTGTCATATTTAATGCTAATGAAACTAAGGAATACAATATAGTATTTCATGAATACAATACTAAATTCTTGCATTTAAACAAGCTATCCAACGGTCTATTATTGGATTGACAACTTTATTTATACCAAAGCAAATGGTTAAATTTTTCCTTTCTAATCATAATTTTTCCATTTGAGACAGATCATTACTCTTCCAATTTTCCCCTCACCAATATCATCCAAATATGAGAAGTAGCTCTGTCAGGTTGTACTTTGGGTTTGAAAGGAGAATTATCTATGTCCTTCGCAATAGACTGATCACTTTCCCTTTTTTAATGTCAGATGAAGGCTCAGTGACAGCTGATCAAGTTCTCTTGTGCCCAATGACTTCCAGGCCTCATCTTGTAGGTTTTAGTAATATGGTCCCCGCCATTCTATGACGGGCCAGTCCTGCCAGTAACACAGCAGATTTGCTTAAAGCAAAGTCAGAGAGGGAAGTGTCTCCAGCATCTTGAATTTTACTTTAGCTTTCAGCTTGAGTCTGAACCCTGAAGGGAAATGGAAACACATCTGAAGCCATAGCCATCAAATTAGCCCATGTGCATTTTTTCCCTCTTCCTCACTCTGGTCATGACTGAGGTTTATTGTCTATTGGAGATATTCAGAATGCCTTCATTGACACAAGTTCCAGCACATTAACAATGAAATTAATTGAGGAAGGAAATGCTATTATATACTCTTGTACTCAACAGGATTTTATTGTAGATAGGACTTAGAAAAAAGAAGCATTACTCTGCTTATTAGAATTCTGAAACCTAAAAGTAAGCAAAGATTTGCTGCTGCTTTGCCGATATGAAAGATGATAATGAAGAAGCTTTAGGAAATGTATTATCCATTTTGGAGAAATCTGAATTAAATATGAACCACAAAGAAAGACAGGTATATGCCACTGAGAAAAATATGAAGGCACAGATGAGAATGTTTGGTTTTTAATCTTGAGCTGAAACAATCTGGTGTTAGTTTTTTGTATAGCTTTTTAATTTTAAAAATGGAATGTGTGTACAAACAGATAAGTGAAAATCTACTATATGTTGCATATTATATTAAGCACTCTGTTTATATTTATTAATTCATTCCAGAAATATTGAATGGGCTTATATTGTGGGGAGGGACTAACTTGGACTAAGTGCAGGAGTTAGAGCGGTGAGCAAGCAATAGACAATTTCTGTACCCACAGACCTTAAAACCTGAATTAGAGGCCCACACTAATGAGGTTACGTTGGACATCTTGCCAACAAAGTTATCTAGGATCTCAATTATTTTTGCTATTAAAATTTTATTATATAATCAATGCATTGTAGTGAAAAATTTATATAAACAATATATGGAATACAAAATAAAACACTACACAAGTAGTCACTGTTATTAGTGTAATGTGTTTATTTCTGGATATTTTTCATGCAATGATTAATATAAATATATGTGTCATTACCATTTTTAAATACTCAGAATACATACAATTATAAGTATTATATTTTTATTTTACTTATAAATACACCATACTTCTCTTTCTTTATGAATACATACATATGTGGCTAACTGTTTACCTGAACAGTGTTTCTTTGATTGACTACAGGATATCAAATAAACTATTATAAGTCATGTCCATGATTAAATGTTTTCAACCACATGGAAGGGTATAAAATTAAAAGTTCAATAACACACACACACACACACACACACACCACTTCAGTCTGTCACCTCCACTATCCTAAAGTTTTATTTTCAATTATTCTGTTGGCAATCAAATTTGTATTATTTTTTAAATATTATAATTATTATAGTTGTATAATTATTGTTGTTGTATAGTTAAATTTTTACAGTATTTCTACAACTTATACACACATACACGACAATCACTTGACTTACCAACTCCTAACAGTACCCATTTATTAACTTAGCATTATGAAAAATAAGCAATTTAGGAAACTAAACACTATCTCTCCTCTCCTCTGTATCTCTCAACTCTAGATTCTATTACTTCTTTTATCATTATAATTTTTTGTTTAATTTGTAGTGGTTGCCATAAGGACTTTAAGATTTTTATTCCTTTACTAGTTTTTCTTGATTTGTCCAAATAACACATCTATTGACTTTATATTGTGGAAGACAAGAGGAAATGCTTTTCTTTCAAACTCTCCTTTTTCTACCATCGAATTTATGTTATTTTAGAATTATTATTATTTTTATATTGTCAAGGCTTAAATATATGTTTTAAATTTTGAGAGATGATAAAGTTTTCAATTAGCCTTTACAGTAGGCTAATAAAAAAAAGAAACTACAAACAGGGGCACCTGGGTGAATCTGTTGGTTAAGTATCTGACTCTTGATTTCGGCACAGGTCATGATCTCAAGATTTGTGAGTCTGAACCCCCGACATTGGGCTCTGTGTTGACTGTTCAGAGCCAGCATGGGATTCTCTGTCTCAGCTCTCTCTGTCCCTACCCCGGTCGTGCTTTTGAGCATGTGTGTGCACACTTGCATGCTCCCTCTCAAAAATAAACTTAAAAAGAGCGTTGTTGAATATTTAAGAAAATAAAAAAAATAGAAACAATCAGTGATATTAATGTATTAATCATATGCTATGATTGAACTATAAAGAAAGAAATATAAGCTTATATTATAAAAATTTTGCCCATTCAAAGAAGATGTCTAACACTCTTCAGCTGTCCATTTATGTTTCTTTTGACTAATACAGGCAACTAACATGGATTTCTTTGACAGGCTTATAAGCTTCTATCCCACAAGCCTGTCCCTTAAATGTGCCCTCCTATTAGGTATGTGTACATTTAGGTCATGTCAATGGGCAAATTCTCCTTCATATTTGAATACAGAGCAGAACAGCCAGGCAGACATTAGGTAAGATCGTTCTTTAAGAACAAGGTTATAATTAATGAAAATTATTTACATTTCATCTCCTTAGAGAAGAGTTCTCTTTATAAGAGAATAGAAAAAGTTGAGTACAAATATTCCTGCCTTTTGGAATTTTTAATGAATCAACCTGATCACATTGCTTACAATGGCAGTTTCTTTGCCCTTTTAAATGAATTTTAACTTGTCTACTAATGACACTCACTTTTCCTTCTGCTGCTATATTTGTATCTATACCCTGATTTATTACTTATAGAAAATATTTTTGATTCTAGAATGAAATAGTATTTTTATAACTACACTGGGTGACAAAAGGACATTTGAGCAAATACAAAATATTTGCTAGCCTACAACCTGCAATTAGAAAAACTAATCAAATTGGAAATGTAAAAGCAGCCAAAAAGTCTCAAAAATTTAGATACTCAAAAAACACATCTAATAATGCATGGATCAAAGAGGATATCATAATGGATATTTCTAAATATCTGAACTGAATAACAAACAAATATTACCTATAAAAATACTTGGGATACATCTAATGGTTAATATTAAATAATTAATAAAATATTTACTAATGGTAAATACATAATAATAAAGAAAAACTAAAACTAATGAATTAAAGTTTCTAAAGATATGATAAACTATAACAAAATAAACTCCAAACAATAAAAAGAAACAAAAAGTAAACATAAAATATAACTAATGATAAGGAAAACAAAGAAACAAAAGAGTGAGCCTTAATTACATCTTGAGTTGACTCTTGAAAGATTTATAAAATAGTGACACCTGGGTAACTCAGTTGAATAAGTGTCTGACTGGCTCAAGTCATGATCTCACGGTTCTTGCATTCAAGTCCCACATCGGGCTCTCTGCTGATAGCGCGGAGCATGGAGCCTGCTTCAGATTCTGTGTCTCCCTCTCTCTGCCCCTCCCCTGTTTGTGCTCTGTCTGTCTGTCTCTCTCTCTCTCTCACTCAAAGATAAAAAACATTTAAAAAAATGTTTGAAAGATTTATAAAATAAATAAACTTCTAGCAGGATTGACTAAGAAAATAAAGGAGAAGCACAAATCTTTAAAGATTGGGAATAAAAAGGAGTAAAAGTGATACAGCTATTGCTACAACTGAGATTTGGAACCATCATGAGAAAACTGTGAACAACTTTATGCCAAAAATTTAAAAGTTTGAATGAAATGGATTAAGTTTAGTGTATGTGTTCTATACCACATCTTGAACAAACTTTTCATATATGTAAACTAGGAGACCAGATCTATACATTATCTGCTTCAACTGCCTAAATATACAGATGAGAAAACTGAGACCCAGGGAAGAAAATTCATTTTTTCAATGTGGAAAAAGCTGTTAAATTAACTGATTCTATTTACTATATCAATGGATTAAAAAATATTATCAAGTACCTCTTTTTTTGTCATAGCCCTAGTTTATATCACATGACAACATAGCTTCCTAATGAGTAAAACAAAAGCCCTTAACAATATTTTCCATGACTCACACTTGTAAGCAGATCTCTCCAAATACAATGGGTGTGGCTTGCTTTTGTTGCAAAGAAATAGACTAACAGACAAAGGAGAACAACTTTGCTAGGTCACAGTTATATATGCTTGGGAGATCAAAACATTAAAGAAGGCCCAAACTTCTTAGAATACAAACAGGAAGACAGTGACTTTTTAAAGGTAGAACTAGATCGTAAGCTCTTTGAGAGCCTGATATAGTTTTCACAGTGTTAGTTATTTGGAAGATGCTCAAAATGCCCCATTATTTTACTGTCAAACTAGATAAAATACAAAATCCCTTGAGTTGAGATTTCCTTCTCTCCCTCCATTTCTCCCTCCTCCCTCCCTTCCTTCCTTCCTCTTTTTTTATTTCTCTCTTTTTTTCTTTTTTTCATTCTTTCCCTAAAGTATTTCTGACTTCATTGCTGTGCAAAGCCAGGCAGCAGGAACAACAAAGGTAAACTAAACCATACTGAAATAGTATATCAAATATACATATTTTTAATGAGAAGTGAAACAGCCTTAATATATACTATGATTTTTTTCCTCCAGTCTAAAACAGTAGACAGTTTTACTGCAGACAAAAGCTGCACAGACATTTTCAAACTAAGACATGATCCACGATTTCAATTAACTACTGACATTACTAGTGTAGTTTCTGTGGTTGTGAAGACATGAATAAATGATTTGAAGATCATTTTTAGACCTAGAATAAGTATTTTGCAGAGATGCTGTAGTAATGAAAAATCCAGAACTACCTGTATGAACTATACATGCAATTTAGTTCTAATGATGAATAAGGAGACTCATATAAAAATTTCATTTGGGCTTAGTACTTAAAGGTTTGAAACTGGGATTCCAAATGAATAAAATCTAATAATGTATGAGTTAAGAATCATCGTGGAAACTATCTACACTGACTCCTTTTGATATTAAAGTTGTATGTTGACAATGGGATAACCAATGCTAGAAATCATGACCCATTTTCATCAACCATTCTGATAAATAAGAGAGTTCAGAAATTGGAAACCTATTCAAATGACAGTGCTCCTTGAAATAAATCAAATCTTAGCATTTTACCAAGGCCCTACATAGGCTTGATTACCAGATTATAATTTTAAAATAGAAGGTAACTGTTTTTCCAGTCCTTGCAAAATGACTGAAATTAAACATTCCAGAATAGGAAATGACAAATCATTCTATCCTTCTGTTTTGTCTGCTGTATGGATATAGGGAAAATATATGACTCTGTCGAAAGCAGAGAAATCTGACAGAGCTCGTTTTTCTTCACTCATGCATCTTTTAAAATCCAGCACAATATTGTCCTCTGGGAATTCAAAATAGAAGAGAAGAGGTTGAAAATCTCTTTCCAGGCTTACTGTGCATGTGGAGATGCTAACAAAGAGGAAATTGCAAAATGAGGTCATTGAATAGCAAGATGTAAAAAAAAAATTTTTTTTTCATAAGCAGACATGTTGCTTCTGCAAGCAGGATAATACTGAGATTTAATTTTTTTTTATATTTTTCCTATTATTAGCTCTTGGTCATATTGATTTAATTTTTAAAAATGTGGTTGGGATAGGGAATAAAGGGATTCTGAACTTCTTGGGCAGTAAAATAAGAAAATACTAACATCCTGAAGATATCCAATATAGCTCAATAAACAGAACCTATTTTAGAGCCCCCAGTCTTTAAGTATTTTCTCTCTGTTTCCTCCTTCCAAGATGGCAATATGATTGCCCATGAATTTTTTTTAGTACTGGTGGGTCACTTTTCAAACTTGTTTAATATTGTTATTGCCAATTACAAAAGAATGTATTTTGTATCCAATTTGTAGGATGGGGAAGTGAGGGAGTTAGAAAATCAGTCAGGTCAGTCAGGAAAATTGGAACGTTGACTTGGGTTTTGAAAAATAAATGATAAAATCTTAAAGACAGACATGAGAGGGAGTCTTAGGTTGGGAAGACTTTCTACAAATCATGAAACTGGGGTATGTTTAGATATCGAGTTGTCTCATGTTTTAAGATATTGATCACAAATACTGTGGGGGTCTGAACATCCCGGGTATTATCAGTCAGCGGGTTCAAATTTGATCAACAATAACATTTGTGCCCAAATTAGCATGGCTCTTAGTTTCTATCTGCCTGACTTAAGGACCCTCAACCAAGACCTACTTCAAAGCCTTTGGTAGTTATTCTTACAATTTTCTAGAATGTTTGCTAGTAAGTCTAATATGAAATTCCTTTTGTGCTCAAAAGGGAGTCTTAAATAAGAACATAAACTGCATGAAGAATATTGTTTCTTCTCCCTCTTTTTCCCCTCCTCCCCACCACTAATTCCCTTGGAAAATGCCCAAGAACCTTTCCTAGATTCCCAAGTCCTCAGTGTTCCAGGAGCCAAGGTCCTGTCAGGTTCTGTGTAGAAGAACAGTGACTCCACCCCTGCAATTTGTACTTCCCTGTCAACTTGGGCCCCAAAGTTCACCTTATACTGAGTTTCACAAAGCCTATCATGAAATTGTATTTGTCAAGTTCTGGCTTTCAGGTGATATTCATGCCATTTGTTTCACACTCTAGTCTTCTACCACTCCCTTGACCTCCATGTACAAAACAACTCTCATTTTATTCAGACTCTCCTTGGAACAGTCGCCATGCATATGGATTTGTGCAAATAGACTCCAGGAAAGATTGTCAGCCTCTTAGTTTTTGCAGAACTGGTTTTGAATCCCAGCTTGAACCATGCTGTCATATCTGCAATATATAATATCAGTTTTGCTTTTGCTGGACAATAGCTCCTAGCTACAAAGGGAGTTCTTGATGGCAAACGCAGCTACTAAATATTGAGTTTGTGATCTATATACAGTCAGGTAGTTTTTACCCTAGAGAAATCTGCCTTATATTCCCATTCGCACTACAGGACTTAACGTAAAATTTTTAAACCATTTTAAAGTTCAATTATGTCTAGTTGCAAAATAAGTATAACTTCACCTGTACCACAGGTAGTTTTAAGGATTAAATGAGACAACCTGAGCAAAATGCAGGGTACAGTAGATAATGTGTAGCAAAAGAGCTATAAAATGCTACTAATTCCTTATTAGTGATGTTATTATAACTACTATTGTAATAGCCTGAGCACTCTCTAGAGGCAAAGTCTCTCTACCACTCAGAAAGCAACTTGTGTTTTCTATCCATACTAAAGCAAGAAGCCATACACTTGACAAAGTACCCCAAGAGGAATGCCTCCAGATCCCCATACCGGACACAAGTGAGGAACAGACAGAAATAAAATCTTGGCTTTTTGCTCTTAGTGGATAAAACAGAGCTGGTAATGAAGATTCCGGAAGAAGAAAGATTCTCAACAGTACCATTCTTACATGACAAAGCAACTAATGTTATGGGGGAATCTGAAATTAAGTGGCTTCTTAAATGATAATGATGTGGTAGCGTATGGTCCCAATCTACAGCCTGGCCGCCATTAATGACGTGAGTCAGAAAAGATTTGGCATATTTATTTACAGAGTTGAATTGGGATGTTGCTCTGTCTCTACTGGGGGGTGACTGGCAATGCTTAGAATTATTTAGGATTTCATGTTAAAATTAGCTACAGTATTGTTTGACATTCAAATTATGCATGTTGAACAACAGACGATTATTAAAAGTGCTAGTGTTGGCAATTCTCTAAACAGCCCTGGTCATCCTTTACTTTGTTTATGACATGTCTCTTGGTTTGTGACTCTTAGGAAAGATTCCAAAATGTGGCACATTTTGGAAGACTACAAGAATACATTATGTTGCCATAGAGGCATCTAAAATTAATGTTTCAAATATGTAGGGCTTAGTGCATAAAACGTCTTTGCCAAGTACTTATTCTCAATTTTAAAAAATCAAGTATATTTTGTTATTAGTTGGCTTCTACTTTATGTACCAAAATTAACATTTGTAAGGAAATAGAGTACTATTATTTGTAAAAATTTGAATAGTGTCACATTATTTTAACTTAAAATTTTATTTTATTTGGACATACACACTTGAATGACAATACATAAACATCCTGAGAAAAATAACTTAAGCACAGAAAATGTTTTCACGTTTGATGTATTGTAATTTTCCTTCAAAAAAAATTTTTGTTTTTATTTCTAGGAGAGAGAGAGAGAGAAACAGCGTGAGCAGGGGAGGGTCAGAGAGAGAGGTAGATACAGACTCTGAACAGGCTCCAGGCTCTGAGCTGTCAGCACAGAGCCCGACGCGGGGCTCGAACCCACAAACCGCGAGATCATGACCCAAGCGAAAGTCGGGCGCTTAACCAACTAAGCCACCCAGGCGCCCTTGTTATTTTCCTTCAAAATGGTCAGCCTTAGTCAGTAACCTGTTATCACATACAGATACGACTAAACTTTAAAATATGAATTTTTAATATCACCACTCTTATAAACACTATCATCAATCATTAATAATAATGGGCTTAAAAATTCACCCACATTTTGGCAAATACTTTTTATTAAACAATCTAAAGTGACAGACTTTCAGTCCTTCCTTCAAACAGTGAAAAATGTGGAATATTGCATTTATGTAAGAAGCAAGGAGTGATACACTCTGGTCTACCAAAAACACCCAAAAAACAAAAAACAAAATTCTTCATGGGTTTGAATAAAATATTTAGTCTCTTTTGTTCTGATTTTTAATCTTGTAGTTATGGTATATAAGAGAAAAAATAGCCTGGTGGGGATCCAAGTTGTATTTTTTTTTTTTTTTTGATTCTTCTAAACACTAGATATAATTAGGTAGGTAACTTAATCTTGCTGAGCCTCATCTTGGCAAAATGGTAATAATCCCTTTGTGTTTCCATATTAAGGCTGTATATTCTTTGAGCCCCAGATTACGTATCAATTTCTCCTATGTTTTCTCCAAAGAATACCACCTTCAATGGTAATTTACCTCTGGACTTCGGTATTTTGTTTTGAATTTCTTATGCAAGTTCTCCTTTGGCTATCATTGAGATACAGAAATGATGAATGCACACACTGATTTAAAAAAAGTCAAATGAGTTATTCATTATCTTGTAGATAAGAAGTTAGCTCTGGTTATGATATAAAAATTATATAGACACAGAGACTTAGAACCGATTCAAACTCACATAACCCACACTTCTTTCTTTATAATTTTCAGTATTGTCATAGTACTTAAAGAAAACATCTCCCTGGGAGAAGCCAAAAAATAAAGCTTACAGTTAGCATTCTTGCTCTGTTTTCCTTTTTATGTATTGAAATGGTAGAGTGGTTATAGGACATTTAATTTAGGTAGCAAATATAATTTGATTCCTTTAATTAAAATGAGTTCCTAAGTAACTATCATTTTTAAAAGGTATACTGATGTACTTTACAAGAGAAAGTGGATATTTGAATTATGGATGGATAGGTATTTTTTTCATATTAAAACTATACTCTAAAAACTTAACATAATATTCTAAAGTACAAAAGTGATAAAATAAGAATTTGGATATTTGGATGGTAAAGTTTACTTCCTTTGTTTTTTACATTGCTTAAATATTTGATAAGAGTATTTATAATTTACATTCACAGACACATTAAAGATACAGTATTTTACATATTGAGTAAAAATATTTGGAGTGTAATATATCACTTATATAAAACAAGATACATCACCATCAAAAGTATGTACATTTTGATAATTAAATTATAAAATGATTATTTCTAATTTTAACTAAAATTTTAAAAAGATACCATCATTATTGCTGACCCTGAATTCCTATCACAACTGGATTGATTATTTTAATATTTTAAATCATAATATTTCTAGGGATGCCTGGGTGGCTTAGTTGGTAAAGCATCTGACTCTTGGTTTCAGCTCAAGTCATGATATCATGTTCATGGAATTGAGTCCCAAGTCAGGCTCTGTGCTGACCAGGCAGAGCTTGCTTGGAATTTTCTCTCTCCCTCTCTCTCTGCCCCTCACCTGCTCTCTTTCTCTCAATCTCTCAAAATAAATGAATAATTTAAAAAAAAAAGATAATGATATTTCTAAAGGCACTAAAATCTGCAGAAAACACGAAGTTTATATACAATCTGTCTTTTTAAGTAATGAAGGTTTTTAAGATTATAGTAGTTTGTCAAAAAGCATATTTCAGTTCAACATAAATGACAGTAAAAATACACTTAGTAAATACACACAAGAAATGTGTCAGTCTAATTCCATCCATTTATGCAATTAAACTACCCATCATGCTACAGTGTAAATACATAATTTCCCCTATGTTAGACTTTTTGGACACTCTGTTGTGTATTTGTTATATTTATTTTTTCTATTGGTTCTAATGTTAGATCTATTACTTTAAATACAAAAGGACAACTTCTGAAAAAGCAATCAGATTTGGAGGAGAAAGTTATTAAGGTTATTATTTAAAAACGTATTTACCACCATACAAAAATCAGATCATACTGTGATTCCTGACTCTTCAGATGTACTGAAACTATTTTATAAGAAGTTAATACTTAAACTCAATTCTTCTCTTTAAGCCCCATAAGCATCAGCAATGGAAGTATTAGGAGTATATGAAAGAGAAATATTTCTCCACTCTACAGATAGTTTGCTATCTGCCAATCTTATAAAGTATCATTTGTTACTATCCTGTCTGGGGTGGACCACCATGCTGACAACCTACAAGCTAACATCTGGGAAGAAGTCTAGGGCATAAACTAATGAGACAGGTTGCATGTGATTAGGGTAGTATCTTAAAAGTCGAATAGGGTGCAAAGTGAAGAAGATATGGGTATAAATTTGGAGAGGACTTGGTGCATTACTCCCAATTTATTCTCAGCAATCATATCGAAATAGCAATAATATAGGCAGTTTGGAAGACCACAAATAAACTCCCTTGAGACTATTGGAAACATTTTTATCCTTATAATATCTGCATCAGCATGATGAGATTTAAAATAGGACTCTTTTTAAAGGGCTTCTGGGTGGCTAGTCGGTTAAGTATCGACTTTGGCTCAGGTCATGATCTTACAGTTCATGGGCTCGAGCCCCACTTTGGGCTCTCTGCTGACAGCACAGACCCAGCTTCATATTATCTGTTCCACTCTCTCTCTCTCTGCCTCTCCCTCCGCTCTCTCTCTCAAAGAAAAAAATAATAAATAAAAAAATTAAATAACTTTTTTCAAAGTAAAATGACATTGTTCTTATTTACAAAAATCCCTTAATAGATCCAGATGGGTTGTTATTGATAATTTCAAGAATATAAAAGACTCTTATAACTTTAAGCAAGAACATTCAGCTACACTGGAATACAGAAAATAAAGAGAAAGGAAAAGAAATTTCTTATTTGTTTTACAAAACCAACATATTATGGAATTAAAAACTTCACAGCTTCACAAATGTATCTTATAAAGATGATTCTGTAAAACAATTTTACATGAATAGAGATAAAAAACTATAAACACATTAATAATAAATAGAATTAAACAAGATATTTAATGAATAGAGTAGAGGCTGCTTTTAGGCAACAAGCTTGAACAATGGAAACCTGAGTAAGGTAAAAGGGCCCACTGTGACCACCAGGCTGAATGCCAACAGGCCCATTAGGCGACCCACCTCAAAAGAAAGAGGCATAAGCCCTGGTGGACCAATGGGCTATACTTAAAACCAGGCACAGTTTCCAAAAGCGGAAAATTCCATACATTCCTTACCTACAGCCATCCCCTCAGCCCCCACCCTCCTCCCACCCCCAATTCTCCTTTGCTGTCCTGTCTGCTCCTCCCTTGCTGTGTATTCAAGAAACTTCAATCTCCATTGTTCTGCCTCAGGTGAATTTTTTCACACCCTCCCCACCCCCCACCCCATGCCACCGGTCTCCACCCAATCCCAGTGGCCCCACAAATACACAAATAACCTCTCATGACCAGTAAGATTCGGTTCAGAAATACAAGGTTAGTTAAGTATTAGAAATTCTCAATAATTCACCACAAGATGCAGACTCATTAGAAATGTGAAGAGGCTCTAGATTCAGTATCTTTTACTCCTAAGGGGCCCTCCCATTGAAATTCTCAATAATTCCCCACAAAATGCAGACTCATTAGGGATGTAATGAGATTCTAGATTCAGTATCTGTTACTCCTAAGGGCCCCTTCCACTGCAGCTGTTCTTCTTCCATCCTAAATAACTATTTACTTTCAAGTCTTTCAAAGTGTGGAAGTTTTAGATCCCCCATAAGTGAGAAACACTCTACCATAATAATAGATAAAAGGGGGGGAGTACTAAATGATATCAAATTGCACTTGGCAAAATTTTAAGTTTAATTTTAATGACTCTGAGCACAGAAGAAATGGGTGAGTGATTCTTTAACTTTTTGACACAAGTATCTTATTAGCTGACCCAAAGATGGAGTCTGCCTTAATGATACAACTCTTGAAGCATTCTTGAAATTAGGCACAACAAAGGTTGATCCCTCTCTTGTTTAAATCCTAAGTAATACCATGAGATAAGAGTGCTTAACATATTCACAGATTCTTTTTGAGCATTTTCCAAGTAACTGGCATTGTTGATGAAGTAATAATATTCCTAACAAACAGACCTGGAGCTGGTCCTCACAGAGTTAACATAAGTAAAGAAAGACAAGGATAACATTAGTAATGTTTTCAAATATCTTGGTTGTTTACATGGGAAATTTAAGTTACCCTACAAGTTATTAGAAATTATAAGATCATTCTTCAATGTGGCTGGTTATAAATCACTTCAGAAAAGGAACCATTTGTAATGTATAATTTTAAAAATAGTCTCAAATATGCCTGTAACCAAAAGCCTGAAAGTCAAGGAATAAATATAACCACAAATTTATATGACCTAGATATATGTGTCTATTGAAATAAACATCAAAGACTCGAAAATAGGAGACACCTTATTCTTAGAGATGAATGACCTGACATTCTAAAATTGTTATCTTCATTAACTTAATGTACACATTCACTACAGAATTAATGATAATCATATCATGAATATTAGGAGATTGATTTGAAGAAATGTTCTAAAACTTGACAGAAAAAAATAACATAGTTAGGAATATGACGAACAAAAATAATGGATACGTGTGAAGTGGTCTTGACTCACCAGATATAAAAACATAATGTAAAGCTAAATAAAAATACCACTGGATAAGCAACATAAAAGCTTAAAAGGTAAATAGAACAGAAAAGATCATCTAGAGAGAGATCCAAGTAAATATAAAATGAGACTTCTGGGATCTTTATACTCTTGATTATATTTTTCCTGTGTTATAAGAATTTTCTTCAGCAAGTATTATAGTTACATAAATAAATATGTAATCAAAACCAATATATTAATATAGAAAAAAATATTAAGCTAAGATAAATATATTTCATTTTAGTATATATACTCTTACATTTGAACTCAATACACTTGGTGGTATCCATGAATCACGCTTCTGAAAGAACAATTTCATTAAGTAGAGATTTTTCATGGTCATAGGATCTAAGGATTCATTTCTTCTTAATTTTTGAAAAAGTTTAATGTTTATTTTTGAGAGAATGAGACAGAGTGTGAGCGGTGGAGGAGCAGAGAGAGAGGGAGACACAGAATCTAAAGCAGGCGCCAAGCTCTGAGCTGTCAGCACAGAGCTAGCCATCGGGCTGGAACTCCTGAATCACCAGATAGATCATGACCTGAGCTGAAATCAAAGGTTTAACCAACTGAGGCACCCAGGTGCCCTAAGGATCTGAGAATTCAGTCACAGTATAGGAACATAGAAGTTTTCTGGTTTAACTCTCATAATTTTATATATGAACAAAGAGCCTCAGATAATTGAAATAAATCACCTTAATTCACACTAGAGGCTATAGCCAGAACAGAGATAATTTCTAAATCAGTGCCTTTTTCACTGTATCATACTGTTTTCCTCCCAAGTGCCCAGACTGCCCCATAGTGCTTGAATAGGGACAGGTAATTAGCAATGGCGTAAGCAGTATTTTAATGCTGAATTATTAATCCTAAAAAGAACTTCACATTTTGCAAATAGCAGATTTTGTATTAATAAAATAGTATGAATTTTCAAACAAACTCTAGTAACATGTGAACCCTACTAATGTTTGTAGGCTGTTCAAATACATTCGATGAGGGACCCACTGTCACTCTGCAGTCTCTTGCTTTGCCTAATTTGTCTTGACATTTTAGATGACTAAGTGTCACACAGAGAGATCTGGTTTCTTGACAAGGTAACTCAGGTTTGTAAAACATTTTATCCTTTAATGTCTATGAACTTCTGTAGAGACTTAGAGAAGTGACTAATCAAAATGAATTAAAATTAAGTTCCAATCTACCTGCTCCCACATACAAAGTCATTCAAATTCAAATAAAACAGTGTCTATCATATGGAAGGAAAAAAAATAACACTTTCCCAAATACAAAAAAAAAAAAAAAGTTCTCTCTTCACTATATAGTAGTTGCTATAAAGCTTATATAATATTTTGGAAAGATTATCTATAATTCAGGGGAATTAATGATAAGCTGTATATAAAATCATGGACATTTCAACTAGTTTCTCATCTTATATGTAACTCTCCATTCCCCCGTGTCCCCCCGCCATACACATCTTATACCTAGGAAATGGTTTTCAATTCTTAATGAGTTTTGTTTAAAAAGAAATCTATCGTAGGTAATTATGACTAATTTTAATATCAATAAATACTTTCAAATTTTATAACAGCTAGAAAATAAAATAGTCTCATCTCATTAAAACCCAATAAGAGGCAAAACAATCCACATAAAGATTAAATAAAATATAGTGGTGCCTATGTGGCTCACTCAGTTGAACGCTGGACTTTGGTCATGATCTCATGGTTTGTGAGTTCAAGCCCACATTAAGCTCAATGCTGTCAGCATGGAGCCTGCTTCAGATCCACTATCACCCTCTCTCTCTGCCCCTCCCCTGCCCTCTCTCCATCCCTCAAACATAAATAAACATTAATAAAAGGTTAAATAAAATATCTATTAAAATAGAACAAAAATGTCTGAGAAAATCATTATATTCCAGAATGGAATATGATTGTGTATACTTCAATAAATAGAGGCCAATTTTCTAAAACACCTAATGGTTATTTCAAATCTTTTCTTTCTTAGCAGTTCAGGGGAAAATGACATTTTTGTTGTTGTTGTTTTTATGCTAAAAGCAATGGACAAATAAGACATTTTAACATTCACAAAGATGCCATTTGCAGTAGAGGAAAAAACCAATATACGGTGATATTATTACTACCTTGTGAGATAAATGACTGGAAGATTTCTAAATATTAAAATTCCTTTGAAAACCAGTGTAAAGACCAGGGGACTTGGAAGTCTGCTGAGTGACATGGGGCTGAATTATGTTCCCCTCTCTAGAATACAACCTTCAGAGAGTGATTTGATTTCTCTAAAGTTCTCTGTCAGAGATTATGACACTGACCTCGTAGATGCAGATGAGGATGTGAGTTATTAATAGCTAATATTGATTCCAACCTTACTGTGTGCTTACCACTCTCTAGGATCTTTAGCCTTATCAGTTTATTAAATTATCATAACTACATTAGATATTACAATGATCACCATTTTGCAGAAAAGGTATGTGGGATTAAGTATCATGCTCAAGGTCTCACAGCTAGTAACTGGAGAAGCAATAATCTGAATCCAGGTGATAACAGCTCAGTTATCACCAGGTGAGAACAGCTCATGTTCTTCCATGAACAAGATAGATGGCATAGAGTAAATGTTCAGTACAAGGGAAAGTAATAAACGTGTTTGCTACTAACTCCCTTCAGTAGACTGTGAGCTTATTGCGAGCAGAAAACTTTTGTTTATTGAAGGACTTTGACGTTATATTCACTTAACTCGTTTCAAATCCTCACTATACATTTTAATTATATAAGTAAATAGCATTGCATATAAGTTTTTCTCCTATTATCTTATTGGTTGGATGAAAAAAACAATTTTTGTAGGGGAATAATTGGTATAGTTACCTTTAATACCTAAAAATGTACCCATGCAGCCAAGAATGAATTTTATGGAAAGGTTAGTAAGAAAAGGTGAAAGTGGAATAAATTTCATAATATCAGAAAGTTTTACCTTTTTTCTACATACTTATAATATAATTTTATAATGAATAGACTTTTTAGGAGCACCTAAAATAAAACAAAAATATAACTTAAAAAAGACTTCCCATTGGAATAAACCACTCCCTTTAGAGACATTTGTAAGATAGCTGGTAGCAGTCATTGTAGGAAATATTTATTTGAAGCATTGAGAACCTGATCAAAAAGTCTGTTTTCCTTTCGCGTTTAATTTGCATTTGGTATGTAATATAAAAACCTTACCATCTTTAAGATGTGAGAAAAATGCATTGAGAGATCTAAGTAATGTATGAACAGTCTTTCTGGCAAAAGAGAAAAAAAGAGGAAAACAAAGCTATTCATCAGTTGTCATTTTAGAATGCAATCCCAAGATATCTTTAAACAACCTTTTCATTGCAGTATTTTTTAAGCAAGAACATATTTAACTGTCTTTTGCAAGTTCATCTTTTCAAACACTTGTTCTCTAAACATTTAATCAGATAAAGGAAGACATGTAAAAAAGGTACCTTTAGTATATTTTTTTAAGACAACTACTGTGGAATATTATTAAGCAGCATGAGCAATTTAACATTTTCCTTTCCTGTGCACACATAGTACAGTAGAAAAGGAAAAAAAAATTAACTGAAGTTAGGCTTTAAAATTTTTAAATTATTGGGGCACGTGGATGGCTTAGTCGGTTAAGCGTCCAACTTTGGCTCAGGTCATGATCTCACAATACATGGGTTTGAGCTCCACATTGGGCTCTTTGCTCACAGCCAGCTCAGAGCCTGGAGCCTGTTTCAGATTCTGTGTGTCCCTCTCTCTCTGATCCTCCCCTGCTCATACTGTCTCTCTGAACTCACACAGAAATAAATAAAACATTTTAAAAAATTAAAAATTTTAAATTATTGATACTTTAGGGAGATATTTACTAAAATGGTTCCGAGATTCCTTTAGACATAAGACAATGTTTATCCACTATGCACATGGCTATTAAGAGAAAAGTTCCTATTTAATTGAGTAGTACATGGAGGGGAGAGGAATGTATTGGTATGAGGTCAGTGATACTAACACCTGGAAAGTGGAGTGTCAGATTGGTGTAGAACTCTGAGTACACTTAACTCATTTTACCCTTGAGCAAATGACTCAATATTCCCATGTCTCAATTTCCTCCTTAGTAAAGTAAAATATCATCAGTCTCTCCCCCAACATGATGCTCTAGGTTTTAGAACATTCATAGAAATGGGAAAGGATGGCATACAGTGAAGTCAGATTCTCCATCTCTCCAGGTAAGTTCTGAATGGAGCATCAAGAGAATTAAGAAACTTGCAAGTTTGGTGTGATCTTGATGAATATTCCTAGGCTTGGGTCCATTAGATGTTCCTTCCATCTTCTCTGATCCCTGACACTCCAGGTGATCCCTGTATCTGTTTTTAACTCCTATTCTAAATTACTTGGGAATGTGCCCCTCAGAAATGTCCCTGAAATACCAGAGCCAGGTTACCTTGTTGGAAAGCACTGAGCCCTGGGTCATCCATTATCTGCTGAGAGTGCACCCTGATAGGCCACAGAACTTAACATAATGGGGAGAGGCTTTCCTGTACAATGAGGCTTTACTTGGCAACACTGGATAAAGCTTTAAGTGGAGAATTTAAAAATGTGGAATTAAGAAAAGATGGCTTTCCTAAAGAAGAAACCATCTTTTAAAAAGAAACTGATCACTCCTTTTCATAGTATTTCAACCTCTGGTTATCTCTTCACTTTGGTTTCTTTTCGCTTATGCTGTTCCATCTTCTTTGCTGTGATTCCCTCTATGTTTATAATGCTTCCAACGTTTCTACTTTTAATAAACTTTGTTCTCCAATATTTTGCCTTCAGTGGTTTCACTTGTACTCAAGAATTCAGTTATGCTCTTCATGGATGCTATCCCCATGCACATCTTCAAATCATCTCCTCCCAAAACTATAGATAAGTGTCTCTTTTTTTGGTATCTCCACCTCACTATGTCAATATAAATTTAAGTCAGCAAACACGTTAATGACTGAACTCCTCCTTCATCTTCCCGGATCAACCGCCTTCTGTCCCCCATAGTTGATAAATGCCAAGAAAATCCTCACTTCATCTATATCATGTGTTAAATTCAAAACTCCAAAAGATGCCTTACTGGACATATATACCCCCATTCAAAATGAATGCAAATAATGATCACCTTCTAGTATTACAGTAAGCAATTTTATGGACCACCATGAACTTATCACAATTGATTGGTATTTGATTTGGGAGATATGGATATAACTAAATTGGTCAAGTTTTCAAATATTTCTAAGAACTTTAGTATTGCTCAGACATGAAAAAAGCAGGAAATAATAATTACAAACTTAATAGCTTTTATGCTCACAGTGTGAAATTGTCTGCATTATTATAATTCTTAGTGTGGGGTGGCATCTATGATACTCACAGAGATCCTGAAAGAAATGAGATCCTGGACAGGTAAGTTAAAGTAAAGTTGTGAGAATATTAAAAATTGGGTGGTGTGTATCAAAAAACCAGTTTCATCTTTGGCTCCTCCTCCCTCCATCTCATCTAGTCTTCAGGTGTCCTTGTAATGTCTTTCACAAGTGACGAAACCCCTCCTTTTCATGCTCACATTCTTAGTGCAACCCTCCTACCTTCCTTTGCAGGAACCGCATATTCTCTTCATCATCGCTTACCATTATGTACCTAGTTATTATCTACCATTATTTTCTTAATAACAGTCCAGGCATATCTTTTTGCTTCAAAAACTGTCACTAGATTTCCAATCTCAATTTGTCTGTCAACGTGAGTATAAGAGATGCCCTAACCTAGGTTCTAATTTGTAAAACAGCATGGTAGTTAGGCTGGAATCTGTCTCAAATTGTCTCTGGGCTCAAATGTCCACATCTACCATTTACTAGCAAAATGAATATTTCATGTTATTTTTATTTTTCTCTGCCTCAGTTGTTTTATCAATTAAGTGGGGGGAAATAATAGTAGGGCTATTAGCTATAGCCATAATAACACATTTCCTGAAGTGATGCACTGGTTTTTCAACCCATTTAAATCTTCTCCTCTCTTATTGTCAATAATGTTTGGATGATTTAAACATTATCCATGCAGCCTTAAACATTTTGTTAAGAGGATAGATGCCATGTTAAATGTTCTTACTGCAAAACAAACAAACAAAAAAGCACACTGGTTTTTAAAGCCTCTCAAAGGGTCTTCAGGGCCTTGTCATGCTGATAACTTGACCCAGATCATCACTGGGTAAAAACTTATTGGTTAAGAAGATGACAATTTTATATACATGTAAACATTCTAAATTAACTTAAACTTGAAAAAAAGAAACAAGAAATGAAATGAAAGACAGGGCAATGACTATTGTCTTCTATGATTTAAGTTTAATGAATTAAGAAAAGGTTGACGGATATATTTTTTTTCTTATTCGTATAAACCGAAGGTGAAGTAACTTAATGGCTTGTATCCTAACTGTTATAGATATAAAAGTAGTCATCTGATTCAAGAAGTCAAAAAAGAATAGTGTGAGCATTTAATTTTCTCTTCAAAGTTTGATTCTTGATAATATGAAATTAAACTAAGAAAAATGGTTTCCTGAACAAAAAATAACATATTCTAACATCTTGAACTGAATGAATATATGCAGAAGAAAAAATATAGTTCAATATTAGTAAGACTTTTCATATGAAGCATCAGTCAAACTAGACTGCTTGCACATCATATTTTTATTCGCACACTCTCAGGATTCCAAACATAGAGACAATTTCACCCTATGAGTATAGAATCCATTGCCTCAGCAATCATAAGTCCCATTTTTTTCTCTCTCTCTCTAAGCAATTCAGAAGTTCTTGGAAATATTCTGAAACTCTACCAACATCATTAGCCACTTTTTTTTTTTAAACCAAAGTTCCATGGAAAAGCAACAGTGAATAATTCGTTCATTCAACAAATATTTCTTGAAAGGTTCTTGTATGACAGTCAGGAATTTAAGGCTGGGAATCCAGCATTGAATCAGACAGACAAATCCCCAGTTCATATTAAACACACATTCTAGCAGAATGACTTTAAGCCTAGGGTTGGCAAAAGTTATTTATTGTACTAAACCAAGAACTTAAATTTTCAAGGGTATACAAAATCAATAAGCAAATTTTATTTGATAAATGTCATAGCCTAAATCAGTACCCAAATAAATTGCTACATAAAGGGTAGAAGTTAACTTTCAAAATATTTCATGAGTTTGCAGTTGGTCAAGCAAAATATGATAAATGTAAGTTAACCAAAATATAATAAGTATAATTTCTCCAAAATTTGAGGGTCATACCTATTTTATAAGGCTATACACTTGGCTAAATATGCTGTTAAAACACATAAAAATAAAATTTTATTCCTATGTAGTCTATTACTAAATATAACTTTTAATTTTGTCCTGTTTAAACTAGAAAGTTAATCAGATGGTATGCAATTTCAAATGTTCACATTAAGCAAAATGCTCAGGTTAACCAGGCATTGGGTAATGGGTCAAACCTTGACTTAGAAAACAAAAAATCTGGTTAGAGACAGTTTTGCCTTCACTCCCTAGGATTTACCTGTGTAGTATTATTTCCTATTTTGTCAAATCAAAGTCAAAGTAGAAAATTTTTTTCAGCCTAAACCAACCTAATATCCATCAATAAATAGATGAATGGATAAAGACAGTGGGGCATATACATATGAGCCTTAAAAGAGAAGGAAATTCTTCTGCAACAACATGGATGAATCTGGACGATATTATTCCAAGTGAAATAAGTAAACCATAGAAAGACGAACACTTTATGATTCAATTATTTGAGGCATTTAAAACAGTCATAAAAGCTGAGCATAGAATGGTGTTAATAGGAATGGGTGGTGGGAGGAGAATGAGGAATTATTTTTCAGTTATGTAAGATGAACTAGTTCTAGATATTTGTGGTTTATAGTGTCTATTGCATTAAAAATATTAATATGGTAGATCTGATATTAAGTGTTATTCATCACAAGCAACAGCAATGGAACAAAAGAAGACTTTGGGAGATAATGTTTATGGTTGATTGATACCGTGGCTGATACCTTAATTGCAGTGATGGTTTCATGGTTACATGCATATGTCCAAACTCATCAAATTATATACAATAAATATACCCAGTTTCTAGTGTATCAATTATACCTCAGTAAAGCTGCTGCTTAAAAATGTAAGCTGATTTAATTACCTTTGAAAATATTTAAGACTTCAGATCAGGAATACCTATTGTCTTGAATTTCACACAATCTCCACTCCCTTCCCACCTCCTTCTGCACAGAAACTCATCATCGCAGCCACACAAACATTTTGGCTAGTTATTCTCTTATATTTTTCTGATTTGTTGCAGTTAAAAAGAAAAATAACTTAAATGTACACTAATGTATGCTGGGAAACTGCTCTGCAGTAGAAAAAAGTAATTAGCACTTCAATATATGGATACAAATGTAGAACATCTTATACAGTGGAATTTGAATTTGAATGTTCAGCATGTCACTGACTTTGTTTTTCTGTGCTAAGCTCAGATAACCATAGTGTCTACCGCAGGTGACAGCTATTCCTTTTGCTCAACATATTGTACATTAATGAATATCATTACAGAACAAAGGCTTTTCAGAGTCTTCAGACACTTTTATAATAGACATTCTTTTAAAATTCTGATTAACTCAGAAAGAATGGACAAATGTCTATGTTTACTGTCCTGAAGCAGATTTTCCTTTGGTCTATAATTTCCATGATGAGTACATTTAAATATAAGAGACGCTATTAAAAATTAATAGAAATTTTTCTTTAAAGTATAGGTATGATTTGACTAAATTTTACATGCACTATGAACTTAAAAACCTCCTTTGTCTTAAAAAAATAAACTAGTTATAGTTTGAACCAGTGAGAAGGTGAATTAAGAATGAAATGGAGTACTCTCAATTTCCTATTTCTTACCACTTTTATGTGTAGTTTAGGGGAAAAGAAGAAAATTGTTTCCTCAACACACAATTTTTAAATTATTTGCTCCATGGTGTAAATACGTAAAAAGGATTAAAAAGTTCCAAAGGAGATGTTAACATCTCTTATGTAAATATATTTTAGATGATTTTCATAATACACATTATGGTGTTTTTCAGAAATAAATATCATATTATCCAGTAGATCAGTATAGGGCCTTTAGATCAATCTAGCAAGTGATTATATATTGAGGATTTCCTTCTCCACATGAGCATTATCATTTTGTTGATGGCCTTAGAAAAAATCCAAACCAGAAATGCTTATCTTAACATGAAAGTATATGAAATGCTATACTGTTCTAACTTTTGATGCCACAGTCTGAATGAAGAAAAATTATGATACAGGGATAGTGATAGGGATCAGAAAAATTTTCTTTCTCAGTAATGGAGGAAATGGAAATCAAATTTCAAAAGTCTAGAAAGTTTTTTCATAAGTCACAGTACTATGTTACAGTACAAACATTAACAAGGTCAATTGAATTTAAATTTCCTAGGAGAAGGTGTTAAAGAAAATTCCATAAAACCATAATTTCTTTCCCCAAGTTTATATTTTTTCATGGGTGAGAATATATTGTTGCAATTTTACACATTTTTCTTTAAAAAGTAAACTTCTAAAATCCTCCAAGTTGCATGTAGAGTAAGAACTATAAATCAATAGATCATTATTATCACTGTTATCATTAGTATAATGATATTACCACAGTAGTATTAGTTGAGGTAATAACAGAAACGGCAGTTATAGTAATATGGTATTAATCCCAAAGAATAACTTCATAGTATAGATAACACTTTAAAATTTTAACCTATGTCTTTTTTTTTTTATTTTTTTTTAATGTTTTATTTATTTCTAGGAGAGAGAGAGAGACAGCGTGAGCAGGGGTGGGTCAGAGAGAGAGGGAGTCACAGACTGAAACAGGCTCCAGGCTCTGAGCTGGCAGTCAGCACAGAGCCCGACGCGGGGCTCGAACCCACGAACCGCCAGATCATGACCTAAGCGAAAGTCGGACGCTTAACCGACTAAGCCACCCAGGCGCCCCTTAACCTATGTCTTATAATAATGTTGTAAGACTCAAGTCATTACAGAATTGTCACAATGGTTGAGACTTGATATAAAGTCATCATAAAGTTAGGGTTGTACTCCAAAACATTCTAGAGTCTTTAATATCTCCTATAGTCATGATGGTATAGATTTATGTTATGTGTTTATTGTAATCTTATTTCATGTTTTATTTAGCTTATTTTTTTAAGTTTATTTATTTTTGAGAGAGAGACAGTGTGTGTGAGTGGGGAGGGGCAGAGAGAGAGAGGCAGACACAGAATCTGAAGTAGGCTCCAGGCTCTGAGCTGTCATACAGAGCCTGACATGGAGTTCAAACTCATGCACCATGAGATCATGAGCCAAAGTAGAACACTTAACCAACTAAGCCACCCAGGCATCTTATTTATCTTATTTTGAAGCTACATATTTATCCTGAGTAAGGACACCTGCTTTTAAGTTCCAGCTCTGGCACGCAATGACTACAGGTGGAGATATCTTGCTAACATCATTGAGTCTCAGACATCCCACATACAAAATGCCAATTTGTACTAGCTTTGCCAACTTTACTGAAATGTTGTAAGGTCAAATGTTGTAAGGGTCAAATGTTGTAAGGGTCAAATCAGATAAGAACTATGAAAATAATTCATAAGTGCCAAAGTTATACATAAATATATTATTTTTATACCTTCTGTAAGTCTATTGAGCTCTATTTGTTCTCCAGTTCTAAGTTTCTAATATTCAGAATTCAACCAATGACAACTTTTTTCACTTTCAGAAGAAAAATCGTGTGATTCATGACTTTAATTCAATATTAAAAACTTCACGTTTTATGTATCTGTTGCATCCAAATGTTATTTTACATCTTCTGAGAGATAGATTAGGGCATAGGTAAAAGAATGTATGTGTGTGTTTGTAAAATATCGAATATATTATTTTCTACCTATATATTACATACAGTAACACATGTATTATTCAATATAAACTTTATCTTTACAAAATTGAATAGATTTAGATTCAGTGACTTAGATTATTGACAATGAAATGTGTTCCAAAGAAAACATTTGGGACTTAAATTCTGTTGCTAAATTAATTATCACTCCAGGAAAATTTTAGCAAGGAAATTTTTATCATCAATTACAATAAACAGATCTTTTCCTGAGAAGTTTCTCTTTTTATTTGTCTGTGCACTATCAATACCTATGATTTCTTATAGGATATAATAATGAAACAATAACCATATACAAAAGTTCAGAAAATGTTTATAACGATGTTTTTTTTTTCTGATAAAATATTTATAATACTCAGAGTCAAATGAAAAATCACTACCAACTTTAAGGGAAATTACAATGGTATAGAGAGGCAAATATCTCAAGGGAAACTCTACTTATTAATAAGAAATATTTCCTCCTGTGATATATTTGAAGAGATTATTAGTTATCAGAAAAACCAGGTAAGGAATCACTGGCAGAATAAGGCAGCCTACGTACATTCATTGTCTACAAAACAATGAATGACCTTTATTCTGGTTTGACCCTTGTAGAAGAGAGCATAGTGGTGCCCCTTTTCTCAAGTGAAATCAACAAGATTTCTCCTTGGTTACGTCCCATGGCCAGTTTGTAGATATACTTCTTTTGCCTTTTTCTCCCTCTTGATAAATGAAAAAGATTAAATAGAGATAAATATAGTTTAGCATAGTAAGGACAGCATGAGGTTTAAATTCATGTATACTTGGGTTTGATAATCAGTACTGCTTTCTACTTAACTGTGAATATATGTAATTACTTCTCTGATGTTCAATTTCTTCACTTAAGTAAATACATGGTGCAAGAATTAAATGAGACAATACGTATAAACCTTGTAGCATGGTGTTTGGAAAAGACAAGCTCCCTAAGGAGTAATCGCTGTTGCTGCTGTTGTTGTTGCTGCTGCTGGTGTTGTTATAGAATGTAGAAGAACTCAAGGTCATTTGGAAATGTGAAAATTCACTAAAAAATAAGTTATACTTGAATAAATAGAAACCCACATCTCTTTTCTATAGACTGACTCAACATCATGAAAGGTATTCTTCCTCATGAAAGGTATTCTTCCTTAAGTAAATTTTTATTGCAATCCCAATAAAAATATGATGAAAATTTAAAACTAGGTGAGCTGATTCAAAAATTCACATAGAAGAAATAATACATAGAGAAAGTCAGAGTTTTTCTTAAAAATAGAGTAATAATGGACAGGGACTAGCTATGCCCAATATCAAAACATATTATAAAACTACAATAAATAATTTTGGTATGACATAGATATACAGTTAATCTGAAAGATAGAACAGAAGCTCTAGAATATGACTGTCTATGTGAATATAATACAAATTTGGAATATGAAAAGTTGGTATTTTAAATCTTCATTTCTAGTAAATCTTTTCTAACCAGTACTTATTTACTTTTACTATACACATGTATTACTTTTAAAATTAAAACTAATTATAACAATATATTTAATGTGGCTGAAAAGTTAAGTTTTTATATGTTCCTAACTAATAAAATTTAATAACTCATGAAGATATTAGTTGTGATGACTAACAGTAGTGGCATTTTATATCTTGTATAATCTTTCTGTTCTTTAAAGGGAGGGTAGTATTTCATACATGTCTTTTAGTTTTTAATATTTACATGAACTTTTCTAGCAAATATTAGTCTCAAACTGAAGGATCTGTTTTTGCAATGGTAAAAACACAAGAATTGGCATAACTAAAGAATAGCGTATAATAGAAAGTAGTAATCCTATATATGTGAAAGAGAACTGAGGAGAAATTATGTAGTGAAAAGTGAAAGAAAAACAATAAATTGAATAGTCAATGTAAAGGAAGTTTTCCAATTTTAATAGAATGTTTTACATGTGTTGGAAGAAACATGACAACTTCAGTGACTCAATATCGTTTTCTTTTAAGAATAAAGAGACCATGGACCGAGTTGTGTGAAAATACTAATAATTAATAATGAGTTGTTCATTCTAAGGTGAATAAGAAAAACAACAAAGGTAAAGGGGAATCTAAATATTTCTGTTCAGAATACTGCTGAATTATAATAAATTATAATAAATCATGTACGGCTGTGACATGCCACAAGAACTTACAATAAGTTCCCCAAATTTCTAGACCAAAGCTGTCAGTGTAAAGATTTAACAAATTTGTAAATATATTTTTAACTGATATAAAGTGGGCTAGACAGTCATGCAATGCATGGCACTATCTTGCAAAATGAAAATTGCCCCATTTTCCGCGTGACAAATAAAAACGACAGTGATGACTCTATGTATAGAGTCCAAATATTTTACTTTGTTTTATTTGAAACTTTATCAGAACTTTTATTCTATTTGAGAAAATGGCATCTAATGCCAATAATGGTGTCTGAGACACCAGCACAACACACTAGTGTCTGTCAGTCTGCTTTTGTTGTTGTGTGTTTACAGTGGTGCTATGTATTGGGGAAGACATGAATGCTACACTATGTCTTGTAGCATGATCTTGTAACAAAACTTGCACTTTGAAACACAAATTTACTTTCCTTTTATCTCCATTTTATTTTACAGATAGAAAATTTGGTTGATACCTATATTTTTAAATATATGTGTAAATAGGTAATGCAATACTAAACATAATATTTTTTCTTGGATAGTTAAGGATGACTAAAAAACTATTGCTTTTTTAAAAAATGTTTTTATTTATTTTTGAGATAGAGAGAGAGACAGAGACAGAGTGCAAGTGGGGAAGGGGCAGAGAGAGCGGCAGACACAGAATCCGAAGCAGGCTCCAGGCTCTGAGCTGTCAGCACAGATCCTGACACGGGGGCTCGAACTCACTTAACAGACTGAGCTACCCAGGTGCCCCCAAACTATTGCTTTTAAAGAAGATATTGGAACTGACCAAGTTGAGAACTATGACTGTACGTAAAATCTGAAATGTTCTGTCTATTTCTATTAAAGAAGGCTCATGGTCAAATATACTCTTTATTGAAGTTACTCTGAATCAGTCTCCTTGAAAGTTCTGAATTTCAATCTTCATGTAGAAATAAGAGTAAATAAAGATCTTGGGAAGCTAAACATGAACTAGTCACATGTTCCTCTCAGAGTATTTGCTATACTGACCAATTTTTATAGCCAGTGAATGCATATGACAGTTAATTCATCATTCATATTGTATCTGTGTATAATGCAAATAATTTATAAATAATGCTAGCTAGATTGCTTTGTGTTCTAGAAAATTACGTTTTTTTCCAAATTTTGAAAAGCTAAATATCACAACAGTGATTTTTCACAAAAAGAATGTATTCCATTTATTATATCGATTAGATTTCTTTAATATTTCCTAGCTATATGGTGTCATCATATTTTAAAAAATAATAAAGCAACCATGTGTTCTAAATAGATGGATAATGCCAATCTATTTTGTTGGAAAGGACATAGTAATGAGATTCATATGATAAGAGCTATATATTTTCAAGAGGTTCATTTCATAAATAACTTGCCCGTTGTGCATTTCAATTGATGCTGTAGGCATATCAAGCACTAACCTATTGTTTATTATAGACCCATTTTGTCATTTTGATGGTACAGATTCAAGTATGGCAATCTTCTTTCCTCTCTGCTTCACTAGCTACATGACTTCCCTTGGCTAAAACCATACCGAAACATACACTTGAATGTCATAAGTTATGACAGCCTGGGAGCTGAATGGGAATCCTATTAACTGACCTATGAAATTAGAAAATTATAAATCTTGATACAGGTTGGGCTATATGCATAGCTTACCATATATTAAAAAGATATCTTTTTAACAGGTTCAGATAAATCCAACTGAGCATACTTTAAACAAATGGAAACATATTGATAAATTGATTGAATATACTTTTTAAAAACATATACATGTTTATATATACATAAAACATACGTGTGTGTGTGTGTGTGTGTGTGTGTGTGTGTGTGTGTGTGTTGATATATATAACAACTCCACTAATTCTATAACTGCTAAAACTCATCTGGAAAATATTATGACCACTCAGCAGGATATTTTGAAATCAGTCAACTATGTAATACAAGTAAAAAGAAAACATCACGGAAAATTTTAAAACCCATTAGATACATGACACATTCAAGGCCAATTGAAATAAAAAGGACTGAATACTAACTGTTAGAATATAAGGGGGCAGAAGAATAAATGGAAATCTAAATGAAAAAGATTTGAGAAAACAAATTAGTTAAACTCTACCAAGAAATGCAAACCCTGAAAGTCATGATTCTGTAGATTATGGAAACCCAATAGTTTTCTAAAATTTTCTCCCTCTAGTCCACACCTCTCCTCTAAACTCCTGACTTGTATATCCGATTACCAAGTAGAAACCTCCATTTTGATACCTCATAGACATTTTATAGCATTTAAATTTTTTTTAAGTTTATTTATTTTGAGAGACAGAGAGAGAACACAAGCAGGGTAGGGGCAGGGAGAGAGGGGAGAGAAGAGAGAGAATCCCAAGCAGTCTGCACTGACGGTGCAGAGCCCGATGAGGAGCTCAAACTCATGAGCTGTGGATCATGACCTAAGCTAAGCAAAGTGTTGGACGCTTAACTGAGTAAGCCACTCAGGCACCCCACAATAAACATTTTAAACTTGATATCTAAAATGAGCTCCTGCTTTGCCACCACAAAATTGTTCATCTCATTTTTTCCTTCTCAGAAAAATTATTTTTTCTGAAATAATTATTATTTCTGAACCATCTTGACTTTTCTAATCCATCCGTCAATTCTTGTCAGCTGTGCTTTTAAAACCTGCACAATCTAGCTACTTCTTATAGCCTCTCCACCTACCACTCTGGTCCAAGTCCCCATCATACTTTGCCTGCATTATTGTAGTAGCCTCCCACATGGGAGGCTTATAGTCTTGCTTATAATCTTCCTCCTTTCCAATCTATTCTCAAACACAGAAGCCAAAGGATGACAGCTGAAAAGCAATTCAGGTCATTGCATTATATCTCAAAACTCTTCAGTATCTTCCCATAGTACTGAGTGGGGGGAAAAAAAGAAAGAAAGTAAGAAAGAAAAGGACAAATTCCTTTTGGAATTTTAAATCTACATCATTTGCCCTCACCTATTCTCCAGGGCCTGTTTGACTCATCTGCAGTCTGAGTGGCTTTTTTTTTTTTTTTTTTTTAACATTTGAGTTCCTCTCAGCTCATCTTTCTTGCTTTTGCTTTTTTTTCTTCCTAAAACACTCTTCTCCCAAGTATCTATTGGTGTAATCTCTCCATCAGGTCTTTATTGAAAGCCTTCTCTGGCTACCCTATTAAACTGCATTCCTCCTTTTCCAAGTTTCCATCTCCCTTCCATACTGTATTTTTCTTCTCAGCACCTATCAGTATCTAATATACTTTATATTTTACTTACGTTTTATTTTGTTTATTGCTTTTCTCTTCTCACTAGGATATGAGGCACAACAGGAAAGAGAATTTTGCCCCTTTGAATTGCTGTTGTGTCCCCGGTATCTAATGGTATCTTTCATGGTAGAGTATCCTGTGACCTTTAGCTGGGTGAATATTGAAAGACTTTTACTACCTGGGAATCACCTGCCTTTATTACATAAAAAGCGACCTCTGTTTCTGGAAATATACTGTCAGCCCTTTATTTATTTATTTTTAAAATGTCATATTTTTAAAAAATATATATATTTTGAGACAGAGAGAAACAGAGCATGGGTTGGGGAGAAGCACAGAGAAAGGGAGACACAGAATCTGAAGCAGGCGCTGAGCTGCCAGCACAGAGCCCTATGCGGGGCTCAAACCCATGAATCATCAGATCATGACCTGAGCCAAAGTAGGATGCTTAACCAGCTGAGTTACCCAGGCACCTCTGTCATAGGGTTTTAAAGAGCCTACAAAACTGGTTAAGTCTTGAAAAACATGACAGGATCACACTGCATAAAGAAATTTGCAATGTCAAAATTAATAAATGTGTTAAATAAGTGTCTACATGACATGACAGCAACTCAAATTATGCCATTGTATATACATAAAATGAAGAAGCTACAATCACAAAAATGAAAAAATAATTTTAGCAAACTCAAGATTATGAAAATTATAAACATCGTTTAATTTTCTTTTCTTTAGGCCAGCAAAACAATGTGGGAAATAGTACAATTTTGTTTTATGTTTTTGTGGAACACAAAAAAGATACAATGGGGGTCTTCAGTTGCTGTCTTTTTGCTGTCCATGCGTCCAAATTCTCAGCACAGTCAGATATATCTTTACTAGTTTATTCCCCCTGTTTTCAGCTGTAATAATAATGTACAGCTTCCAGTTCCCAATGTACTGACCCTTAACTCTTCTGGGCAGCCGACTCATGGTCTTCTTAAAAATCCTGCTGAGTAATACTCTTTCCCAAACAGTTTTTCTAACTGACCCCCTACCCTACTGTAAGATATTAAGACCAATCTGGTGGCTTTAAATAGCCTGTAGTTTATTACATCTCTTCAATAGAATCCTCACTTCAGTTTACAGTCCGTAAAAATCTGGATTTTGCCTCCATCTTCAAATTCATTACTTACCACTTGACTCCTGATATATTATGCTCAATGTCACTGGTCAGTGTTCTGTACACTAACTAATGACAAGAAGTTAAGAAGCTTGGTCCTTCCTGATCTTTCCCCCCAACCCTTCTCCGAATGCTATATCCTCAGATATTGGAATGGCTGGTTCCTCAGGTCTCAGAATGAATGGTTCCATTTTAGGGCATTCTTTCCTGATTACTTAATATAAAGTAGGCTTTCTAGCTTCATCTCTGAGCATCATAATGTTTTATTTTCCTCACAATACTTATTATTCTCTGATGTAAAAATTTGGGGGGTATGTTTATTCCCCATATGTTTCCTTAGCATAGTCTAGAATATAGTCACTATAAATCAGAAACTTTGTCCTAACCCTTATTTTAAGACCCTATACGTAATAAACAAATACTTACTGAATAAATGAGAGAATGTATTTACCAGTATAATTTAAAACTTTATAGATCCTTTTCACAAATAAATAAGCTTCTTGAACATAGAAAGACTATGGCTTACTCCTCATTATCCCCAATGTCTACCTAGAATAAATTAACCATTTAGTGATTGTTTTTCAAATGAATGGATCATTATTAACACCTTCATCAGAAGCCCTTATTTACAAAACACTGAAAACTAGATTTTACAAAATATTCAGATGGAACCTCAGAATAAATCTCTGAGAAATCAGACACATGAAGATCAAGTGTTGCCTTAAATGACTAAGGCATTGTGGCAGAAACAGTAATGACTCATAACACAGTCTATTGCTTCCTTACATTTATCAGTCCTCTTGTAGCTAGGTGGAACTGTATCACTAGTTCTGGCCAATGCCATCATTTAATTTGAGCTGAGGCAATGAAAAGGTTGTGTGCAGTTCTGTGATCTTCCTCTGCTTCAGAAAATGAGGAGGCCATGTACTGAGATGGCAGAGACACAAGATCAAGATCATGACAGTATGAGTTACAGAAATGTCATATGGATGGCTGATTAAGAGAGTTGTCTGTATTTCCAGAAGAATTTGAGTGAGCAAGAAGTTTTGTCATAGTAAACCACTGATATTTTGAGTTTATTATCCCTGTGGTAGAATTTAGTTTTTTCTGACTAAGGGACGGACCTCCTTTTATACACACACACAATGGACTTTTTGTTGTTAAAAAAAAATGACACTTATACTCTAACTTAAATTGTGTGAATTTGTTAGTTCTATTCATTAATATGTCTCATGGGTTCAAGTATGTGAATAATCGAGGAGAGAGCATCCATCTTAAGTGAGTTGGAGTAATCTTGACTCTTTCTATGAGAGCTGTGACTCAAAATCACTGCATTTTGCTCTACCACAGACCTATTTAAAAAACCAAAATCAGAGGTGCTATGGGTGGCTCAGTTGGTTGAGTGACTGACTCTTGGTTTTTATTCAGGTCATGATCTCGCATTTCATAGATTTGAGCCCTGCATTGGGGCTTGGGACCCTGCTTGGGATTCTCTCTCTCTGCCCTTCCCCTCCCCCCACTCCCCGCTCATTCCCTCTGTTTCTCTCAAAATGAAGAAATAAACTTAAAGAAATAAAATAAAACACCAAAATCACAGATTAAGATCAGGGTCTCTTAGCTAACTAGAGAGAACATATTATAGTAGGAGATTATTAATCTTTCACCTGGCACACCTCAAGCCTTTTTGGATTTGATATAAAAGATCAAAATGAGGAGTATGGTGATTTTAATTTTACCATTCTTTAGATCTAATCCTCTCAGATATATTTCTCATTAGTGGAAAACAGCATATCAAGTACCATGTAAATAAAAATCACATTGAATAGAGATCATCATTCAATTAATTTGGCTGGGAATTTCCTGAGCTTTGGAGAACAGGGTGTAAACATTGATTACTTTTGACTAATAAAGGTCTTTATAATTTTTGGAAAACAGAATAAAGAAAAAAAAACTTTAAGTACAGAATACATTTTACTAATATTAGCCACTACAAAAATAGGAAGGATGAACAAATGATATAAAACTACAATCAAATTGAAATTCTAAAAAATGGCATATTTTTATAAAATATGAAAAAAATCCTTTTTCTATCACTCATTATCAGCATAACATTAAAAATGAATGGTCAGACTTTGTAAAAAAATGTTTAACATTTATTCATTTTTGAGAGGCAGGGAGAGACATAGCATAAGCGATGGAGGGGCAGAAAGAGACACAAAATCTGAAGCAGGCTCCAGGCTCTGAACTGTCAGCACAGCACATGGGGCTCAAACCCATGAACCATGTGATCATGACCTGAGCCGACATCAGACACTCAACCTACTGAGCCAGCCAGGTGCCCCTAAAATAAACGGCCAGACTTTAAATTCAGTTTTAAAAATAAATAGGGGCACCTCAGTGGCTCAGTTGGTTAAGTGTCCAATGTTGGTTCAGGTCATGATCTCTCGGTTCATGGGTTTGAGCCTCAGGTTGGGCTCTGTGTCGACGGCTCAGAGCCTGAAGCCTGCTTCAGATTCCGTGTCTCCCTCCCTCTCTGCCCCTCCTTGGCTCACACTCTGTTCATCTCTCTCAAAAATAAATAAACATAAAAATTAAATAAATAAAAATTAATCATACTAGCAACATTTTAAAACATCCTTTAATTTTTTTTCTTGCTAAAAAGCTTTCTCAGTTCCTTTCAACAGAGTATCATCGTCTGAAATGTAAGAAAGCATAATTTGAATTCTTATGAAGTGAATGAAAATGAGGAATATTTTTAAAATAGAGATCTTAATTCCTCCACTCTTACATTTGTTCGTTAGCTGGCACAGTTTTTTGTGCTCTTCTCTTGGGCACAGTTTGATGAGGTCTAAGTGGCTATCTGGGCCTACTTTAAGACTGCCAGATTGCTGGATGGAGTTTTTATATATTCACGAAGCTGAAAGAACCCATATAAAGTCTTGAATCTGCTTTAAGAATATCATGGTGTTTGAGGGGGTTCCAAGACTGAGGCAAAGAAGATCCTGAACTCACCTTCTCCTCCCACAGACGTACCAAATCTACAGCTACATATGAATCATTTCCCTCTGAAAAAGATCTGAAAACTAGATGAACTGCTCTCCACAACAAAAGATTAAAGGATCACACCGAGAAGAGTATGAGAGGCAGAGACACAGTCTCGGAGAAAATCCCCACTACTGGCACTGAGGCTTATAATGGGAGGAGTCTCACCAGTCTGCAGTTTGTCCGGCAGGAGCCAGGGGTTGATGCCCCACGTTGCATCTTAACCCTTGGGCTCTGCTCTGAAGAGATGAGTTTCCAAAAATCCTTGGGGTAGAACACCAATAGGGTTGACATCTTATGGACCCAAAGTGCGATAGAAAACGGATTCTCCTTTTAAAATAAAAGGCTTACATATGCTCTGACTCCCCTGGGGAACCAGAGCAAAAGCACCACTTTGAAAAGCCCTAGACTGTGTTTGAAGGAGATTCATTTGTTGATCTGTGGGGATCGGCTGGAGGGGCAGGACACAACTGGGGCTCTCTCCGGAGATGGAGACACTGGTGGATGCCAATTGTGTGCGCTCCACTGACACTGCTAGCACAGGCAGGGGTACTCAGACAAAGCACATCCTACTGCCTTGCTAAGATGGGTTGGAGCAAGGAGGCATTGTACTGTGCCACTGCCTTATTAAATCTGAAGAATATGGGCAGTTGCAGTTATCCTCTGCTCTCTGGGTGGGGTGGTTGAGCACAAAAGGCCGTAACATTCTCTTGCCCCAAAACTGAGAACAGCACATGCACACAGAAAGAACGCTTGCCAGAAACACTATTGAAGCTTGTGGGCATGTGCAGCCAAGCAAGGCATGTTGCCTTTCTGATGATGATGCGCCTGCCCTCCTTCCTACAGTCGCCAGCTGCCCTGCTAAAGTCCGCAGACATGCACAAACCACATAGCGGATGCGCGTTGTTCACCTGGCTCTGGTTGTCAAAAGCAGCTGACATTCCTGAGCTCTAAGCGACTACAACATTTGCTAAAAAGTCTTAGTAAGTCAACACACCCAGGACACTGCACAGACAGCAGACTAACACATAACTCCCATTACTTATCCTGGAGCTTTAGCCTGACAGACGGGCTTCATGTTTCACACACACCAAGATGGAAAGAGGTAGCTATTTCAACTAATACATAGAAACAAACACAGTTAGGCCAGAGAAATATGTCCTTAATGACAGTAGAAGACCAAACCTCAGAAAAAGATCTTAATGATAAAAGAAATTAACTAATCTGATAAAGAATTCAAAGTAATAGTCATAAACACAGTCACCAAACTTGGGGGCAGAATGGATGAACACAGTGAAAACTTCAGCAAAGAGAACATACTTTTTTAAAGTACCAAACAAAAGTCACAGAACTAAAGAATATAATAACTGAAATAAGAAAAATACACTAAGCAGACTTGATAAAACAGAAGAACGAATCAGTAAACTGGAAAACAACACTGGCATTCACCCAGTCAAAGCAGTAAAAAGGAAAGAATTTTTTTAAAAATGCAGATAGCTTAAACAGTAATAGAAAAAACATCATGCATAATTACATTCTCATTATAAGGATCCCAGAAGAAGAGAGAGAAAAGGGCAAAAAAATTATTTACAGAAATAATGGTTGAAAACTTCCCTAATACAGTGAAAGAAACAGACATTCAGGTCCAGAGCATTCCAAATAAAATGAACCCAGAGATAAATACTGAGTCATATTAGAATTAAAAGGTCAAAACTTAAAAATAAAGAAATCTTAACAACAAGAGAAAAACAAATTGTTGCATACAAGGGAAATCCCTAAGGCTATTAGCAAAATTTTAACAGAAACTTTGCAAGCCAGAAGGAAGTGGTATGCCATATTCAAAGTTCTAAAAGAAAACATGCCCCCCAAAGTTATTCAGAATTGAAGAAGAGATAAAGAATTCTTCAGATAAGTAAAAACTAAATGAGTTCCTTAACACTGAACTGGTCATGTAAAAAAAATATTTAAAGGGACTTTTTCAGCAGAAAATAAATGGTTCTTATTAACAAGAAAACACACAAAAGTAAAAATTTCACTGGAAAAGGTGAATATATAGCAAAGGTGGTGGAAATGTCACTCATAAAGCTAGTATGAAGCTTAAAAGACAAAAGAAGTAAAATTAACTAAGGCTACAATAATTAATTAAGGGATATATAAAACGAAAAGAGGTAAAATGTGACATCAAATATATAAACAGGGGGGATAAAAATGTAGAGTTTTGAAAGTTGCTCAAATTTAAGTTGCTTATTTATTTAAAATAGACTGGTATATACAAGGAATGTTATATATGAACCTCACTATAACCACAATGCAAAAATTTATAATAAATACACAAAAGAAAAAAGTAATTTAAACACACCACTAAAGCAAAACAAAATTCCTCAAAAGAAGAGAAAAAGAGAAGAAAGAAACAGAGAGTAGCTATAAACTTATAGTAACACAATAATAGTAGGGGCTTTAACATCACACATATCAATGGGTAGATCATCAAGACAGAAAGTCAGTAAGAAAATATTGGCCTTAAATTATATGTACTTAATTCCATTAGATGGACTTAATAGACACATACATAATATTCCATTAAAAAGTAGCAGAATACATATTCCTCTCAAATGTACAAGGGACATTCTCTAGGATAGACTGCATGTTTTTAGGCCACAAAACAAGTCTCAATAAATTCAAGAAGACTGAAGTCTTATGAAGCTTCTGAAGGTATGAAATTAGAAACCACCTGCAAGGAAAAAACTGGAAAACTCACAAAGATGTAGGGATTAAATAATATGCTACCGAGCAACTACTAGGTCATTGAAGAAATTAAAGGGGTAACTTAGAAATAAGTAAAGACAAATGAAAACAGAAAAATGAATTACCAACAATCTATAAGGTACAGCAAAAGCAGTTTTAAGAGGGAAGTACATAGCTAACTCAAGAATCAAGAAAATCTCAAACAATCCAACTTTTTTCCTAAAAGAACTAGAAAAAGCAGAACAAATGAAGCTCAGAATTACTAGAAGGAAATAATAAAGATGAGAGTAGAAAGAAATGAAATGAGACTAAAAGGGCAATAGAAAAGATCAATGAAACTATGAAGGGGCTCTTTGAAAAAATAAACAAACTTGAAAAACTTCAGTTTGCCTCACTAAGAAAAAAAGAGAGAGAGCTCAAATATATAAAATCAGAAATAAAAGAGAAGTTACAACTGATATCAAGTAATACAAAGAATTATAAGAGAATGTTATGAGCAATTATACACCAATAAACTGGACAACCTACATGAAATGGATAAACTTGTAGAAACATACAACATTCCAAGACTGAATCAGGAAGACATACAAATCTGAACAGACTAATTACTAATAAGAAAATTGAATCAGTAACCAAACTTCTCAACAAACCAAAGTCCAGGACCAGATAGCTTCACTGGTATGTTCTACTAAACATTCAAAGGTTTAATACATGTCCTTCACGAATTCTTCCAAAAAAATTTTAAGAAAAGGAGTGCTCTCAAATTTATTTTATGAGGCCAGCGTTACCTTGATACCAAAACCAGACAAAGACACTACACAGAAAAGAAAATTACAGGCTAATATTCCTGATGGTCATAGATGCAAACACCCTCAGAAGAATATTAGCAAACCAAATTCAATGATACATGAAAAGCAACATATCATCTTATATATTATTCCACAGACACAAGAAGCATTCAATATTTGCAAATCAATTAACACCCTGCACCACTTTCACAAAATGAAACTTAAAAACCATATGGTCATTTTAATAGATGCAGAAAAAGCATTTAACAAATTCAACATCCATTTACGATATAAACTCTCAACAGAGTGGGTATAGAGGGAATGTACTTCAAAATGATGAAGAAGATACATGACAAATCCATAGCTAATATTATTTCAATAGTGAAAGGTAAGAGCTTTTCTTCTAAGATCAGAAACAAGGCAGGAATGCCCCCATCCCCACTTTTATGCAACATATTATTGAAAGCCTAGTCACAGCACTTATGCAAGAAAAAGAAACAAAAGACATACAGATTGGAAAGGAAGAAGTAAAAGTGTCACTATTTGCAGATTGCATGATATTATACCTAGAAAACCCTAAAGACGCCACCAAAAAACTGTTAGAACTAATAAATAAATTCAGTAAAATTGCAGGATACAAAGTCAATTGATTTTATAAAAAATGTTGTATTTCTATACACTAAAAATGAAATATCAAAAAGAGAAATCTAGAAAACAATTCCATTCACAATTGCATCAAAAAGAGTAAAATACCTAGAAATAAATTTAACCAAGAAGGTTAAAGACATGTATACTGAAAAATATAAATAATTTGATGAAAGAAATGAAAGAGAAGATAAATCATGCTCATGAATTAAAAGATTAATATTGTTAAAATACTCATTCTATGTAAAACAATCTATAGTCTACACATTACAATCTCTATCAAGATTCCAATGGCATCTTTCACAGAAATAGAACAAATAATTCTAAAATTTGTACGAACACAAAAGACACTGAACAGCAAAGCAATCTTGAGAAGGAACAAAGTTGGAGGCATCATGTTCCTGGATTTACAAGTATCCTACAAGGTTATAGTCATCAAAATAATACGGTTTGTCTTAAAAAGAGACACAAGGACAATGGAACATAATAGAGAGCCTAGAAATAAACCCATGCATATACAGTTAATTAACATGACATAGGGACCAAAAATATTAATGGGGAAAAGGACAATCTCTTCAATAAATGGTGTCATATGTGCATTGGTAGTATAGTGGAAAGCATAGCTGTCTTCCAATAAATGGTGTTGGGAAAACTAAACAGCTACTTGCAAAACAATGAAATGAACCACTATCCTATACCATACAGAAATTATCTAAAAATGGATTAAAGACCTGAAACCATAAAACTCCTAGAAGAACACATAGGCAATAAGCTGCTTGACACTGGTCTTAGAGCTGTTTTTTTTTTCATCTGACTCCAAAGTAATGGGCTACAAATGTAAAAATAAACAAATGTGCCTATATCAAACTAAAAAGCTTCGGTATGGCCAAAGAAACCATCAACAAAATGAAAAGGCAATGTATTGAATGGGAGAAGATATTTGCAAATCTTATCTAATAATGCATTAATATCTAAAATACATATAGAACACTTGCAACTCAATAATAAAAAACAAACAATACTATTACAAAATGGGCACAGGACCTAAACAGACATTTTTCCAAATAAATACAAAGGGCCAACAGGCATATGAAAAGATGTACAACATCACTAACTGTCAGAAAAACTCAAATCAAAATTATGAGATGTCACCTTACACTAATGAATGGCCATTCATTATACCATTGAATGGCCATCAAGGAGAGACAGGTGTTAAGTGCTGTGTACGTGCAGAAAATGGAACACCATGCCTGTTGATGAAAATGCAAACTGCTGTAGCTACTGTGGAAAACAGTATGATCTCCCTCAAACAATTAAAATGGAATTACTATATGATCCATCAATTCTACTCCTGGATATTTATCCAAAGAATAAAAACAGTAACTCAAAAATATATATGCACTGTTATGTTTATCACAGTATTATTTTCAGTAGCTAAGATATGGAAGCAACCTAAGCGTCCATTGATAGATGAGTGGATAAAGAAGGAATGCTACATATATGCAATGGAATACTACTCAGCCATAAAAAAAGGAATAAAATCTCACTACTTGTCACAACACGGATGAACCTTAAGGGTAGTATGCTTGCTAAGTGTAATAAGTTAGACAGAGAAACTTACAAACACTGCATGATTTCATGTATATGTGGAATCTAAAAAACAAAACAAACAAACAAAACAAAATAAAACCCAGATTCATAGATACAGAGAACAGATTAATGATTACTAGTGGGGAGAAAATTGGGGAGGGTGAAATGGGTAAAAGGGATCAAGGAATACAAACTTCTATTTATCAAATAAATAATTCATGGAGATGTGATGTACAGACTGGGAAATATAGTTGATAATATTGTTTTAACTTTGTGTAATGACAGTGAGAACTAGACTTAGGTGATCATTTTGCAGTGTTTGCAAAAGCAGAATTACTATGGTGTACATCTAAAACTAATATAACATTGTATGTCAATTATACTTCAGTTACATTTAAAAAAGAAAAAGCTATATTCTGGTATTCAATGTTAGTCAATGAAAGATATTTCTAGTCACTTACATTAGATTTATTGAAACCTCTACCAGTGTTCAATAAAAAAAAATCCTCCAATCAAAATATCAGTATATAATATCACCAAATCATAATCCATCCTGACGCTAAGGAACATTTTAACTTATATCAATCGTCTTCATAATGGTAAGTGGTTACCCAAGGAGGACACTGTGATTGGGATCAGTCACATGATTTGAAGGAGTCTGAGAAGAAAACAGCAAGTCATATATTTATGCTTTTATTTTATATAAAAAAAAAGAAATATAAGTTTTCTAACACACAGAATGACACTGAAACATTTCTTGGGTATGTAAAGGAAACATGTCGTTTAAGTACACATGTCATATAAACATGTGATTTACGGTGCATGAGGACTCGTGAAGGCAGAGAGGACATTGCCTGGCAGCCTGTTACGCCCTTGTTAAATTCATTATTGTAAGGTATGCTGCAGATTACATGAGCCTGCTTGGGTAGATCTATGTTATTTAATTTTAATAAAACTAGAACTCACAGGGAACCAGTGGCTTTCAAAGAGTCCTGCAAATACATCACAGATTGAAGATGTTGCAGGTACCAATAAGTCACAAAAAGGGAAAGGCTGACACTTTCTGTGTGTGAATGTGTTAGGAATGAGCTTGTAGCCAACTAAATCCCAAGGTAGAAACCATGACAATTTAATCCTACCTGACAAGAATTCAGTCTTCAAAACTGTCAAGAAGACTATCATATGGATTTAAATATATGATGGTAACATTGAACTTCTCCTTAAATGTGTAGTTTGTAGTCTTTGTAAGCCATCTTTTTTAGTCCTAATAGTCATTACAACTCAATATTAAACTGATTGTAGAAACAGCCTTCCAAATCTATAGATGAAAAAAATGTAAAAATAATATCTTAAAAATAATAAACCCTGTTTAATCACATAGTTTTAAATTAAATAGGTGTTCAAAAGATGAGTAAGCATCTGAAATTAATGTAACATTATATGTCAACTATATTTCAATAAAAAAGAACTTTTTAATGAAGATAAAATAGCTACTATTATATTTTTTTATTTAAAAAAATTTTAATGATTAATTTTGAGAGAGAGAGACAGAGTGCAAGCAGGGGAAGGGAGGGAGGAGACACAGAATCTGAAGCAGGCTCCAGGCTTTGAGCTGTCAGCACAGACCCCGATGCAGGGCTCAAACTCACTAACCATGAAATCATGACCTGAGCTGAAGTTGAACTGATTTAACTGATTGAGCCACCCAGGCACCCCAAAATAACCATTATTTTAAAATGCTGTGTCATCTTCAAAAATTTCTATCTTCTGTGTATTTTTGTAATACATAATCCATTAATACCATGGTGTGTCAGTATCACTTGTAAATATATTCATGAATTGAGGGTTCTTGATTCAAAATTTTACCTAAGAGATAAGTATAATCAAAAAAGTAAAGTACAGGGGCACCTGGGTGGCTTAGTCGGTTAAGCGTCCGACTTTCGCTTAGGTCATGGTCTCGCGGTTAGTGGGTTCGAGCCCCGCGTCGGGCTCTGTGCTGACTGCCAGCTCAGAGCCTGAAGCCTGTTTCAGATTCTGTGACTCCCTCTCTCTCCGACCCTCCCCTGCTCACGCTGTCTCTCTCTCTCTCCTAGAAATAAATTAAACATTTAAGAAAAAAAAAAAGTAAAGTACCTACAGTGTGGAGCTTCATTGTCCAATAAGTAGCCACTGTCCACATTAGACTATTGCGTACTTAAAATGTGACCTGTGTCACGGAAGAACTGTATTTTTTATTTTATTTAATTTTAGTTGATTTAAAATTTTAAAAGTGAAGCAGCATCAAATACTGTCTTCTGACACAACTGTATTATTTTGGGAAGACTACATTCACTTTAGCTGTTGGAAATATAGCATCTGAATTTAGATGTTATATAAGTACAAAAATATTTTAATGAATGAAAATGCATATGTTCCATTAATAATTTTGTGGTGATTCCATCTAAAATTGATAATATTTTAGTTGAATGAAATATTAGGTTCAATAAAATAAAGTTTTTAAAATTAATTCTATCTTCCTTTTTATTTTTCTTTAAAGTGGCTACTATAAAATTTAAAATTACATATTTGATTGCAGTGTATTTTTATCTGATCCAGAAGCAAAGTAGTGAATAGGGAGGTTTCTAAAAGGAATATTTAAAAGGATAGGTCTATAACTTTTACAAGACTCAAGACTAGAATAGTAAATCAAATTTTTAACTTATACAAGGTATACCTATGCACACAAATTTAACATAATGTGAAGATATTTATTATTGGGATTTATTGAGCTTAATGCAAATACTGACATATAGAGTTAACTGCCATGAAGTTACTGTAATTACCCAATTTTATTTTATTTTTATTTTTTTTCTTAAAGAGTTTATTGTCAAGTTGGTTTCCATATAACACCAGTGCTCATCCCCACAAGTGCCCTCCTCCATGCCCATCTCCCCCCTCCACCTTCCCCCCATACCCATCAGTCCTCAGTTTGTTCTCAGCATTCAAGAGTCTCTCATGGTTTGCCTCTCTCTCTTTCCCCCACTATTTCCCCCCTTCTTCTCTCCCTTGGTCCTCCGTTAAGTTCCTCCTAATCCTCTTATACGTGCAAACATACGGTGTCTGTCCTTCTCTGCCTGACTTATTTCGCTCAGCATAACACCCTCAAGGTCCGTCCATGTTGCTACACATGGCCAGATTTCATTCTTTCTCATTGCCATGTAGTATTCCATCATATAGATAAACCACATCTTCTTGATCCATTCGTCTGTTGACGGACACTTAGGCTGTTTCCATGTTTTGGCTATTGTTGAGAGTGCTGCTGTGAACATTGGGGTCCATGTGCCTCTATGCATCAGCACTCCTGTATCCCTTGTGTAATTACCCAATTTAAATTCTATTTCAGAAAAATAGCAGATTTTTTGCTTTTGTGTAAAAACTGGACCAAAAGCAAAAGACAGGAAAAAGAAGGATAAATACAGCAATCTTTTGATCTTTTTAAGAGAATGATAGAAAACAAGTATGGGATAGGGATCATATTATTCTATTTTTAAAAAGGAAAACTAAGTAAATTATCCTTTCCTCTTAAAAATAGCAGATGATCTGGGCTAGCTACAGAAAAGTCTTCTATATGAAAACCACTGACTCAGTCATCTTATACTAGTGGGTTAACAAAGTAAAATAATCAATAATTTTCTCATATAAAACAAATATCAATTAGAAGATTTACCTATAGGATACACACATAGCATGGAAATCCTTCTCTCTACATGGTTTTAATTTCTGTCTCCCCTGACCCCATCTGCTCTGTACCTGAAAGATCCCTCTTGCTGGACTCCAGCAACAAGCAGAGAAAATGTAACTCATAGGCTAGATGACTGCAGGAAATAGAGCATAACAAAGTATGGTGCATAAATAAGCTTAAACAACAGGATTTGGGTTGCTTATTTTTAAACATTTCATCATAGGATTCTATTTTTATAATTGCCCCCAACCTGAAGTACCACATGAGAAATTTCTTTTGAAAAACTCAGTGCTTAGAACAAATACCTTTGATTTTTCCGAATAATTGTCATGTTTTACACCCTTTCTGATAATTAGAAATAAATAAAACTTGGCATAGTTTCCAGCTCAGAGTGCAAATCATCAACTGAGGAAATGTTTTGAGATTCTGTTTTGGTCTTTACCAGGTCTTCTATTTTCTCTAGACTTGATTCATTATTTACATCTGACTGTAATTTTATGTACATACTCTCATAACCTGTCACAAATACTTTCTATAAAGTGAAAGGGTAAAAATATGTAAGTTTATTAAATGTGTAGTTAATTGTCTTTCTAAATATCAAGATTATATAAATCATGATAAAATATCACTAAAGGAGTATATGGATACTATGTATTTAAATGCAGAATAGCCTGGGATTAGGGAAAATTATACATGCCTGATGTGGTCCCTGTAAACATCTTCCAGAAAATAAATCCAGATATGAACTGTCAACTATAAACTGTATGCTTTGGTAAATATTACATATTGGCTTTAAAACAGAAGAGTCAAGAGGTGCCAGGGTGGCTCAGTTAGTTAAGTGTCCAACTTTAGCTCAGGTCATGATCTCCTGGTTTGTGAGTTCAAGCCCCATGTTGGGCTGTGTGCTGACAGCTCACAGCCTGGAGCCTGCTACAGACTGTGTCTCCCCCTCTCTCTGCCTCACCCCTGCTCATGTTCTCTCTCTCTTAAAAAAAAAAAAAACAGAAAACAAAGAAAAAAAACAGAAGAGTCAAAACTACACTCTGAAAAATATATTCTTTGTTGACTTTAAACAGCTACAGCTGTGGTACATTTCAGGGAAAAACACTATCTAGTTAAGCAATTTTTTAAATTGATGTTAAAAACAAATAATGCATATTTTTAAAGCTTATTTTTATTCAAAATAAAAAATCTTAATCCTAGCATAATTAAAGGACAAAAAATTCATTACATATTTTCTATCAGAAAAGAATGCTGCTGGGGCACCTGGGTGGTGCAGTCAGTTAAATATCTGACCTCAGATCAGGTCATAATCTCATGATTTGTGGGTTTAAGCCCCACATTGGGCTCTGTGCTGACAGCTCAGAGCCTAGAGCTTGCGTCAGATTCTGTGTCTCCCTCTCTCTCTGACCCTTCCTGGCTTGTGCTCTGACTCTGTCTCTAAAATAAATAAACTTTTAAAAATTTTAAGAAAAAAAATGCTGCAAATTATAATATTAACACAAATCCTTTTTAATAATTTATTTCTTTTGAGTATGTTACATAGTCTCTTAAGAGAACTGAGTTTTCTAGAAAAGGTGCTGCTTTGAAAAGCTCAAATACAAGAAGCTAACAATAGCAGAACAGAAATTAGTATTTCTCTTGGATATGTCACATCTCAGGAATATGTCTCAGCTCTTCAGAAAAGTTTGTAAATGGTGACTTTGTTGATACATAAGTCAGCTGAGTAATACAGCTTGCCTAGTATTTAGAATTTTTTTAAAAAATAATTAAATGTATTATCTTAACTGTTCTGTTAGATAAAATGGGTGGGTATGTAAGTAACCAATAGTTTAAGATCTCTCACCCCAGCCTCTCTCTATTTGTGGCAATAATTGAACACCTGTAATTAAATTCAAAACAGGTGAGGTATCAAAAGGCAAAGAAATTATAAAATTCTTTTTACCTTGGTTTTACAAAAGAACAACCTTAAACTGAGTTTAAAAACATAAATTTCACCCCCATCACATATATAAAGTAAATAGTTATTCTTTCTTTAATATTGTATATATTTTAATTCAAAGAGTTGCGGTTCATCACTATTTTTATGTTCATTTAATGCTCATGAACACCAAACCTTCTCACTCACAATATGTTATGCAGGAAACAGAATTAATGTTGATTGTAAAGGTATGATAAATTCAGAATCACTACTCCGTTTAAAATAAATTACTGTTTTCATGCATTACAGTTCCAGTGCCCATGGCATTTTTCCAGAGGATCCAGGGACTTTTCATACCACTGCCGTTGGGAGGGAAGTATTACTACCATCAACAAGACCTCACCTCATTTTTGTGGGACTAGACATGAGACCTGGCATGCACATAGTTAGTAGCCTTTACTACCTCCCCACATCCTCCACTATCAGTCACTCTTCCTATCTGTTCTCCCACCTAAGACATGCATATCCTAAGAACAGGACAAAGTGAATTAACTTGCACACTTATTGATCTTTGGATTATGTATGCAGAGCACCCTGCAAGTCTTGAAGATATTGGAAAACCAGATTTGCATTTATTTGGTATTTATTTTCTAGTTTAGGTGGCAAGGCATCTACTATATTGAGCAGTTAATGCACACAAAATAACAAGGGGAGTTGGTTTTCTGCGTACCAAAATGAAGGGTAGGCTGCCTAAGCTATGCAAGCAGACAGAAGAGACAGATCAATTTGGCCTGAGATAACTTTATAGAAGGTAGGGCGATAGCTCGGCTGTGTAGATTGAGCAAGATGAGAAAATTTGGCAAGTAAGCTGTTGGAAATGGTCCTGAAGTGAGGAGGCTAGCCTGGCTTAAGTATAAGGGACTTTCCAGAAACTAATAGAAGATAATGTTTGCTAAGAAGGAAGCAACACACTTCAGGAACCCTAAAATGGACGGAAAAATCTGGAATGGATTCAGGAGTTGGTGAGAAATATTTAGAAATACAGAGCAGAGAAAATCTAAAGAATCTGGTATTCTGTTATGTTTTTAAGGATTATTTAAGGTGAGGTGCCGGGGTGGCTCAGTTGGTTAAGCATCATGGTTTCGGGTCAGGTCATTATCTCATGTTTAATGAGTTCTTGCCCCACAACGGCACTGTCAGCAGGGAGCCTGGTTGGGACTCTAGCTCTCCCTCTTTCTCTCTGCCCCTCCCCTACACACTCTCTCTGTATCTCTCTAAATGAACAAACTTATTTTTTTTTAATTTAAAGTGTTTTTAAGGTAATTTAGCATGTAAGTTTGGGTCTGCGGCTCGGGAGTCAGCTGGAAAACCTGGTAACCCAAGGTGAGTAGTTAGTAGTAACAGGAATAGAAAAAAGGAGACAAATATAAGGTATTTTTTAAATGAACTATGTCAAGGAAAAGGGAACAATATCTAAATGTTTATGGAATAACTTATTCAAGGAAGAACTTCAGAAAGGGAAAGACATTACAAGGTGTCCTGGCAGATGAAGTTGCAGTATATTTTTAAGGCAAAGTAGTAAAAGTGGAAGAAATATCAAGGACCATGGCACTAGATCATGGGAAGGTAGGGGAAGTAAGGCCTTAGTTTCTTTTTTCTTTTTTTTTAATTTTTATTTATTTCTAGGAGAGAGAGAGAGACAGCGTGAGCAGGGGAGGGTCAGAAAGAGAGGGAGTCACAGACTTAAACAGGCTCCAGGCTCTGAGCTGGCAGTCAGCACAGAGCCCGACGCGGGGCCCGAACCCACGAACCGCGAGATCATGACCTAAGCCAAAGTCGGACGCTTAACCGACTAAGCCACCCAGGTGCCCCAAGGCCTTAGTTTCTTACTGATGGATCATTAGAGGTGGAAAAGGATCATTCGAAAGCAAGTGAAACTAAAAAAGCAAAATCCAAGGCTTTTTTTGGAACAAAGAGGAAACATTTTGATACTGGGTGAAGAAGACACTCATATCTCCATTAGGAAAAAAAATCATTAAAGTGACTAACTTACACATCGCATGGCTTTCCTAGTCACAATAGGGCAGGTGAGGGGGAAAACCTTCAATTGTCTCTGAAAATTCCTATGATTATACTCTCATTCCATAGACTCAATAGCTAAGGGCTGGTCACTGCCCCCTGGGATCCTTTCCCTGTTTATTGTATTTCACAGACCAATTTTGCTCATTACATTCAAATAGAGAATTTTGCCTGGTTGTTTGTGGGTGGTCTGTTTGTTTGGATTTTTGCATTTTTACCACAGATGCTTGTTTAAATGCTTATTTGGTTTCTAATATTACATCTTTTAAAACTATTTCAAAATATTTTATCTGTCGTTTAATATTTAACTTTGTAAATGCATGGGGAAAAAAGAAAACAAAAACCAAACCCACAACTAGCTAGCATGAGAGGTACCAAAAAACAAAAGAAAATGTTTCCTGAAGCCCTCATTCTACATTTCAGTTCCACAAATATTTTTTTTTCTTAACATCCTCATCTTTTCAGAAATACAACATATCAAAATTTGTACTAATAGTTTTGTTGGTTTGTTTCATGTTGATCTTCCTTATATACTTTGAAATCCAGAGAGGAAGGATTGAGTCTAATATATATATATTATAATATATATATTATATATATATATTATATATTAAATATATATATATATATATATTTTTTTTCCATTGTGAACACAGACCAACCCAACTGCTGGAAATCTATAGTGGGCACTTATCAAATGCTTGTGAGTTAATGAGTGAATACATGAATGACTGAGTTAAGATGATGACTTCTGCTCTGGAAAGAAACTAAATATCTTTTTGCTCATGGTTTGTTAGTTGAAGTCTTTTGAGTACATGAAAATAGTTGTCCAATTCTGGACCGAGAAGAACACCTTAACTAGGAATGAGGGAAATTTTTTATTCTATGTTCTTGGGTCTTATTCCAAATGACTGATCTTAATGTCTCAAGGAAATCATAAACCACATACGTTCAACTTCCTCCCTCTACAACTAAGAGCTTAAATAAGGAGGTGTTAATAACACAGAAAGACAAATAAGGAGACATCATAATATAGTAATTTATTTCAGTCTCTTATATTGGCCAGTCTCTGGAACAATACAGATCATATTGATTCACACTCCTTCAAAACAAGAATTCAAAAGAGTTCTCTATAATGCTGGTTTGATTCATGAAAAATTTAAGATAATTAGAACCAAAATAAGTCATTTAAATAAGTGGCTGTGGTAAAAAATGGAAAATGCTGGTTTGATTCATTCTATTATCATTCATTCCACTATTGGAAAAATCTTTATGTTGCTTTTTGTATAAAAGACAGATTTACATACTCACCTGGGTCAGCCAAGGCTTAGCTGGTCCCTCAGTTTCCCATGAGCAAAATATCTCCCTTATTCACTGACTTTACCAAGCATCTCACTCTAATGAGGCACACACCATGTTTTTGTATCATAACAGATTCTCAACTTTGATCAAGGTCTAGGCCTGCTCAACACACTTTTTGAAATGCAAATCTAATCATGTCACTTATCTGCTCGATGCCCTATCATTGTTTCTCATTGTTCTTAGAAGTCCTACATCTTTAAAGAGATGCTGCCTGTTTTCAACCTTACCTGACTACCCAGTACTACCCAGTACTCCAAACATTCCAGCTAGGTTTGTTCAGTACCTTTAACACACCAAACCTTCTCTTCCTCTGGCTTTCATCCAGATTTTCCTCACTTCCTGAAGCTCTGCCTCACCCTCCAATCAATGACCACATTGGATTAACACCTATTGATCCTTCAAATTCACATAAATTCATTCAACAAATATTTTTTCAGCAAATTCCATATATCAGGGACTATTTCAGGCTTTGGAGCACTAGATAACCATAAAACAAACAGTCCAAATATAAATAGGAGATGATCAGGTATGGTCAATGTAATGCAAGGATCATTAAGAAGCAGATAACTTGTGATACGGTGGCTCTTGTTAGATTGGTTGAACACGGATGGTCTCTCTGAGAAGAAACATTCAAACCAAGATCAGAAGACTGGGAACTAGTTCCACACAGGTCTAGGGAGAGGGTACAGCAAGTATGAAATATCTAAAATGAGAATGAATTTGTTGTGTATAAAGAACAAAAGATGGAGGCACCTGGGTGGCTCAGTCCACTGAGTGTTGGACTCTTGACTTCAGCTCAAGTCATGATCTCATAGTTTGTGTGAGGATCAGGGGAGCCTCCATGGGATTCTCTCTCTCTCACTCTCTCACTGCCACTCTCCTGTTCTCTCTGTCTCAAAATAAATAAATAAACCCCCCCAAAAATAAAAGAACAAAAGATGACTAGAAATAGAGGAACAGCATTTTGAGATGAACTAAAATACAGGTACAAGAGGTACAGGCATTAAGAGATACGGATACATGATACAGATTTATGAAAGGTTTTGTCAGACAGGTCAGGGAAGGAGTCTGAATTTTATTCTAAGTGAATAATGGAAAGCCACTGGAGGGTGGTAAGCAGAAAAGTGAGCTGGTACACTTTATGTTGTAAAAAAATAATCTGATTTTGCTGTATGGAGAATGGATTATAGGTATGGAGCAAAAATGAAAGGGGAAAATAACATAAGAGGTTCAAGGAGACTTAGCTTAGTTTGGGAAAGGGGGAAATTGAAAGGAGAAGACAGATCTAGGATGCATGTTGGAATAATTCAGCAAGAGAAGCTGATGAATTGAATGTTGAGCATAAAAGAGAGACAAATCAGAGGAAATCTATAGAGTTTTACTTGATTATCCAGACAAATGGCAATGCTAGTGGCATCAGTATGGTGTTGAAGAGAAGACTGCCTGAGTTAGAAGCCTGGCTCCAGCACTTAATACCATTTGACCTGTCTGACTATAAATAACATAGTTAATCTCTCTATTCATTTGTTTCTGCACTCATAAATTTGGGAAAATAACAACCCTACCTCGTAGGGTTATTATGGGAATTTAATAATGCAATTATTGTAAATTGCTTAAAATAGCTTTTGGAATATAAGAAGTCTTCAATGAGTATGGCTACTATGATTATTGCTATTGTTACAATTATTATAATAATTGTGAAAGACAATGAAATACACACATGAGAGAATCAAAATATAGCCATTGAAATATTCATTAGATATCTCCATGGAGTGTTGATAGGCAAAAGTATATAAGTTTGAAGCTTTAAGGAATAAGTCCTGAAAATACAGTGTTGGAAATCGCTTCCATAGAGATGGTATTTAGAGCCATGCATGATGTCCCTTAGGGAGACGAAATAGAGAGGAAAAGGAAGGGAACCAACAATGCTGGATAATGCTGTTTCAACACTTAGAGACCAGGGTAAGAGCGAAAGAGCCAGGAAAGGGGCCTGAGAAGGAGCAGACAGTATGATAGGAAATAACCCTGGGGTGATGCCAAGAAAGAGCATACTAAGAAAGGATTAGTTAACTGTCTCCAATGCAATGGAGAGATCAAGAAAGATAAGAACAGAGAAGTGGACAATGGAATTAACAAACTGGAGGTGCTTGGGAATCTTGACAAGGGCTTTCTCAGTAGAATATAAGAAATGGAGACTTGAACGTCACCTCCTTTGAGAAACATTTTCTGAACAGGTTAACATTTGCCATTTCTCTAGTATATGTCATCTAGATAATTGTAAAGAAAGTTGACTTTGCACCAAATCATTATCTATGTAAAAGATATCATTTATATAATTATTCATTTATTTTCCATCTTGCCTAATGGCTAGCAATCTACTGGATAGCAGGCATCATATCTCTCATGTTTTTCAAATTATGCTCAATAACTAGTAGAATATCTGATATATAATATTGCTCAATTTATATTTAATGACTGAATAAATTAATAAATGACATTACATGACTTGTTCAAAAACACATTCTTTAAAACATTTTTATTTATTTTTGAGAGATGGAGACAGAGCACTAATGGGGGAGGGTCAGAGAGAGAGGGAGACACAGAATCTGAAGCAGCCTCCAGGTTCCAAGCTGTCAGCACAGAGCCTAATGTAGGGCTTGAACCCACCAACTATAAGATTATGACCTGAGTAGAAGTTGGATACTCAACTGACTGAGCCACCCAGATGCCCCCAAAAACATATTTTTTAAAAAGCAAACTTCTTTTAACTAACACCTACATTAATTGACGTACTTACTTTCAGGTTTTTCCTAAGTTGTCGGCATAACTAAATAATTGTATTGCAAGCCACCTGAAATTTTGGAGGAAGTTGAATAAAAATAGCAAACAAATAGTCTACTTTGCCCCGCGACATTAGCTGTCTTAAATTTCTTTATTCCAAAGGACAAACAATATCTCTACTCCAGTAGCTCATTTTAGAACTCAATCTAAAATTGATTACCATCCTACCCTTATTAAACCTCAGTTGATATAGATATTTGAGAAAAGAAATCTATAGACCAAGTTAACTGTCAATTGCTCTCAATTGGTTTTTAGTTCTATCCCATTATAAGTGAAATCACCAAATGTCTTCCTTGAATTGCATTTGGGTAGGTATTTTTATGACACTATAGAAATTGTGGGCATTTATTATTATGTTCTTGGCCTTTATAGAGTGTTCATATAAATAATCATACACTGAGAATATATCTGTATCTTCTAAGGACATCAAAACTATCACAGGATTCCAATTTTGTTCAGTGTTCCAAACAAAAACAAGCCATATGATAAATTTTCTAGGGTATGGTGTGAGAAAAAGCTGTATATTTTTTATTGGTTAATATATATTTTCTTTATCTGGTAATAACAATTACAAAATTTGTTCCATTATCCTTTTTACTTCTCATCTAGGAAATTAAGATATACATTTTATATTCAATTCTAATACAGATTCATGGCCTAAGTTTCTGTATCTTTTGTCTAAAGTGTATTCCTATATGATTTTAGCAACTTATTTACATGTGTATTTTTGTCACAAATTATCTCCACTTTTTTGAAGTAGAAAGGGTGTGAATAAAGAAACACTGAAAGTGCTTTTCTCGTCCCTTCAGTTAGACCCAGAGATAATCTACTCTTCATGATCTTACTGAAATAAAACCAATCTTATGAAGACATTTTTGACTCTTCAAGGACAGCCTGACTCCCTCTTCTACCTCCCAAGAAAATATTTGGATCATCTTATAAAATTTAATATTTTACTATATATTGCTCTCAAATTTAAGGTCATATTTAAAGATTTTTGTCTATTTTTCTGTTTTAGGATTTACAGCCAAACAAAAATAAAAACAGTGCCAAAAAAAAAGACAAAACAAAAACCAAGCCTAATGACAAAATATTGTACTGCTTCATAAATTAATAAGCTTTTCTCTTTTTAATTTTTTTCTTTTAATGTTTATTTATTTTTGAGAGAGAAAGAGAGAGAGAGAGAGAGAGAGAGAGAACATGAGCAGGGGAGGGGCAGAGACAGAGGGAGACATAGAATTCGAAGCAGGCTCCAGGCTCCGAGCTGTCAAAACAGGGCTCGACGTGGGGCTTCAACTCACGAACTGTGAGATCATGACCTGAGCAGAGGTCAGTGGTCCAACCAACTGAGCCACCCAGGCACCCCAATATGATTTTCTTTTTTAACTCATAAGCATAACCTAGACTTTACCAAGTCTCCTTGAAGCTAGACTGCTCAGATTCAAAATGAATCTCAATCACTGCATATATAGGGATCTATCCGATATTCTTTGCATTTTAAAATTATCATTATAAAAATATTATTATAAATATGAAATGGAATGTCAATTATTGTTTTCTAGTGAATGTTTACTTCTCTGCTCTATTAGATTGAAACTGCCTAAAAATAAGCACTATATTGTTCTTACTTTTTATAGAAGATGTATGTTATTGGAGCAAACATTGTATATTTGATAACTGGGCACCACCACCAGTATATTTACTTCTGTCACTTGTCTAATAATACTTGAAGTATTATCATAAGGTTGATAATATAGTTATAAGAATCAACAAATCTCATTAGGCATTTCTAACAGAATAAAAATTAATTCAGATGTTCATTAAAGTTGATATGCAGTAAAGTAAAAAAAACACACACAAAAATTTGTGTTTTAAATGACTTAGCCTTACATGGTATTATAAAGAAAGCTAAGTGTAATTCTTCCAATATAAGTATATACTCTTCAAACTTTTTCCTCAGACATTAGATTCCTAAAACTCTCCAAATTTCAGATAGATATTAGTACTTCTAAAATCTTTAAAACAAATGTTTTCTAGTCTAAATCATGCAGGTTAGAATTATGAACACATAATTGCCTCCAAAATATTCATATAAAGATCAAAGTTATATTAAATTTCCACCAGATAAAAATCGTGTTTGCCTAAATTAGATCCTAATAGTGGTATTAATTTTTTTCATTTTCTCTAAAAATAACTCTTAAATTTATTCTAAATTTAAAGAGGCAATTGAAACACATTTTTAACACTAAATTAGTTAATATATTTTTCAGTTTTGAGATGTGAAAATATATCATTTAGTTTCTATTTTCAAGTGTTAATTACACAATACCCCATCCTAATAGTGTGTAATTTTTTTCATATTTCCTTCTGGTTCTTGCTCTTAAATATATATGTTTATCTTATTTACAACCATAATATTTAATATTATTTCCCCCTTTAGGCTTTTGAGAAATGTAATCAACACACTTCTCCTTAAATTTCCATTATGGTAATTTTACCATATGGTTTTAAAAAATTATATATAATGTTAAAAATAAGTCTGTTAACAGTGATTTTAAATGTATTTTAAAGAACTATGCAACAACGTACTAAACAACAGAAAATGAAGAGTTAAAGCTGGCTGAGGACAAAGAATGTATACAACTAGAAGTGAAAGAAAGTCTAACTGTTCAGTATACTGAATGAGATAAGGTTGCAAAGGGCTCAGAGAGGAAACAGGGAAGTGAGATTAACAGGCAGAGCCCTGCCTTCCCTTTTTTTTTTTAACCTTTTTATCCCCTCTCCTTTTTTTCAATCTTATTAGCAATTTTTCTTACTATCAAAATAGTGATAGCCTATATTATCACTCCAAAGGAAACCACAAAAGGGTCTGGGTTGATAAACTAATTCCCATTTGTTCTTAACGTCATCAAAATGATATTGTAACAGGAGATCTTTTTTCTTCTATTCCAGTTTACTTTACAGTGAACAAAATCTTATTTTCAACATGAAATGCTTTAAACTGAAACCTTGCCTCTAGATAGCTGTATAAATTTTATTACCAAAATACTGTCATATTTGTAGTTATTACTAAGACAAACAAACAAACAAACAAAGCCTGTAATATTTTTCCTCTGGGATAGTAAGATCAATCAACACTAATTACATTACCTGTTTCAGACATCTTAATTATTTCTGCCAATCCTCTGAGAGCAATAGTCTTGTAATTAGCCAAATTGTACACTGAACCCCTAAATTCATATCCTTCATACCAAAGCATCCAAACCGAAGCACAGATCAGAATTTCCTCTGATGTGGGACCAAATCTTATCTTCTACTTAATTTCCAACACTCTCCCACATGCAAACTAAACAGCAATAATTTTGGATCCCATACCAAAGAAACATGGCTTACCTTGTTACTATTAGACAAATTATTAACAATGAAAACCCTATAATCTTTATTGTTGTAGATGGCCTGTCAGATGAGCTGTTGATCAGGTTGTAGTATACCACACATGCAAAGTGTACTGAAACAAATGTTTCAATAATTTAGTTTTCATGAATTAATTCATTTAAATCTATTTTCACAAAGCCCCGATACATACTCTAGGAACAAAGTGACCAGAATATACCTGCTCCAGAACTAGTGTTCCAAAATGCATCTAAAATTGTTCACCAACAGAGTTTTGTGCTTCATCATGTTGAGAGGTCTAGAAAGGACACCTGATTCTTAATGCTGATTATTAGTGAGCAACAAAGGAGCCAACTGAAAGTTAAATCCTAAACTGCAGTGCAGCAGAATATGTAGCACTGAGAAAAATCATCCATCATCAACACCAACTCTGCTTGCCATTTTACAGACCAAGCAATTGACCAATGTCTTCATTTTATAGCTGGTTAATCTACTGCCCTGCAATTCAGTCATTCAGAGTATGGTTTAGAGATAGGATATGAGCACAAATACAGGATTCAAATTGGACCAAAGTCAAGTCCTCATCAGTTCTGAATACATTAAAAAAAAAAAAAAGGCAAAGATTTAGTAAATTAGCAGCTTGATTTATGGAATCTTACTTTATGTGAGTACAATTAAACAAAGTGAGGCAACATAAGGTGTGGCCAAAAGATTTTTTTAATTAAATAAATATATATAATTAAGTGGATGGCCAAGTCCTTGAAAATGTTGCTGTAACAATTTGGCATTTAATTTTAATTTTCAACTGGCAAACTCGTGACTGCTTCAGAATTTTCAACTTGAGAAATTCATAAAAAAACATAAATATAACAATATTAGCAACTAAGCTATAAATAATACTTAAAATTAAATGTATTAAAGTCAATTGAAATTAAATAATTAAATGTATTAAATAATTAAAATTAAATGTATTAAAATATTGAAAATTCTTACATTAAAGTTGCATAAAAACAAATGACAACACTAAGATATTTAAAATTAAGAAGATGATTATGAACATCTCTTTATATATCTTTCTAATATACAGTTTTCATTGGTGGGAAAATACATACTCCCACCAACTGAAATTTTAAGAACACTGGAATCAATGCCTGATTAGACACTATGGGAAACTAAAGTGTACTTGAAAAATGTTACAGAAATATCTGACAACTAAATTTGCCATGTTACACCTATTTTCCAACATACTCCAAATTCAAAATAGAAAACTAGGAAAAGATCAAGATTTCACTTTGCAAGGCATTGTATCCCCTTCCCCAAAACATACAAACTCAATTGAAAAAGAATATTCTTTTTTTACATTTTGAGAACGGCATGAACACATGCTTATGATTACATAGAAGTAACCAACAGTGAAGAGGAAAAACAACACTGATTTTCAATGGCCAAATATATGATATGAACGATTATTATAAAAGAAAATCTAATTTAATTTCCTTTTTTAAAATCTTCTAAAGAATGAGAGTGAGGTGCATCTTTCTGTGAAAGTAGCAGTATAAATTGTATACCTTTAAAAAGTGTATAGTATGTGATAAGACTTTAAGAACAATTAAGATTAAAAAGATAAAATCTTTTGTGATCAATTGTACTCTTTCAGGAAATACTCTTAACTAAAATACCACAATAAAAGTGTTTTATTAAATGATAAAGTAATTTCATTCCTAAAATTGTGGCAATAGCATGAACATAAACTTACAGAAGTAGAATATCAAGTTTATCCTTTAATAATGGGGTAAGTTATTACATAAAACAATATCTAGAGTACTTGATAAGTTATTTTGAAAATAATATTTCCCTATAATTTTATTCAAACCAATGATCTCCAATTTGGTTTTGTTTTACATATATATACAGTATTGCCTTGAACTCTTTATCACTCTCTGATAATGCATGTTCTCCAAATCAAATATTTCAATATAAATACATTTAGACAAATATTTTTAATTCTTATCTGACCAACTTTTTAAAAACCCAAACCTATACCACAAGGACAGACAATCATTCCCCAAAGCCAGTCCATCCACATAGTCTCAAAGAGACTATAAACTTGTTTCTAAGCTCATGGCAAATTTCAGGCAATTTTATGGCATTGTAAAAAAGAAAAGTAGAAGGAAAAATTTGTCCAGGGACTAATTTTCCTTTTGAAAGGCTCTGACTCTGTTGTCTTTCACAGTTCTATAAAGGGAAACCAGGAAAAACATGACTCAACAGTGTGAATAATTTCACTACATTTTACCTTCAAATTTTAAAATTTACCCTGTCTTTCATCATGTATTTATGAATGGACTTAAAGAATTTATTAAAAATATCAAAAATTTTGGTTCAAACAAAATCTACAAGCATAGGACAATGAGGGAAACAAAGCAAAGCCAAACAAAACAAGTCAAAAACAAAACTGTCACATACATCATGGATTAATGGTGAAAAGAAAAGAAGAGACTTCTTACCAAGTACCCCAAGTCGATAGTTGACTGTGATGACGATCACATTGCCATAACTTGCCAAGACACTCCCATCATATAAATTTCCAGTACCTTCCATATATGAACCACCATGGATATACACCATCACTGGTTTGGGACCCCCACTGTCCCGAATATCTGAAAAACAAATGATTGGCAATTGTTCTTATCCTCAAAAAAAAACAAATCATGAGGCAGAGAATAAATTTTCCATTTTAGGGACAAAAGAGCATGATTTTAATATAGTTCTTTAAATTGCTGTTTTGTTAAAGTGTTTCTTCAGCAACTCATATAATGAGCTATTGTGAAAAAAAAGCAATAGATATCCACTGTGTTCTCGATGAAATTCTGTTTAAAATTATAATCTGAATTTCAAAATTTGGACAAATTGAAAATAGGTGTGAATGTTAGTGTTTTTTGATTGATTTCTAAAGTTACAGTAGAACAAAAAGAATGATAATCGCTCTTAGAGCTATTGCCTTTAAATGTCCTGGCTCTCATATGGAATTTATGAATCATATATTAAGGACAATGCTATTGCTGCTATTTTGAATAAAACACTATGTTTTTCCATTTCTTATTTACTATAAAGATTTTATTAAATGCATCATAATTATATTAAATAATTTCTGCTCTAATTTGTGAACATAATTATAAAACTGTGTTATGGGTTGCAGGAAGTTCATTTCACGACTCTAGTATTAATTTTCAGATGAGTGTCTGGGTAGTAAAGTCTGCCATTTTAGTTTTTGCATGTAGAGGATGTCACTTAAATGATGTTTTTTAGTTAAGTCTGGGTTATTTGTCCAATCCACCTACCCTACCCTTTGGAAGAAGGAAATAGACTAAATTATATTTTTTCACCTCTTTGTTTAATATTATACTCCTGTTAGTCCTACTTTGGCTGATTTTGTCATGTACACATGAAACAGACTATAGCTAAGTCCAGGTGTGAAGTGCCAAAACTTAAGATGATGTTAAAGTGATTTCTACAGCTCTGAGTTTTAATCAATTGTGTTTGTTTTTGTAAGATACTATTCCCAAATTTTGTAGTTTTCAATAAGGATCTAGAAATAATATATAAGGGAACCATAAGATAATTTTAATAAGTATTAAGAATGCCCTAATTTCTTGAGAAATACATGCTTAATTTTATATTGGCAAACCTGATTATAACTATTGTATACTGAATATTATATAATTATGTATGTATATAATTATGAATTTATATATACATATATAAAACACTACTCTTCTATAATAGCTCATTATCTCTTCTACTTACAATTGAAACAGAATTAGATCAAGTGTATTATCTTCTTGTTAATGCCAATGTTAAAAGTGTCACTTAAAATTCTAGTTTTGTTCCTTAGCTTTTGATATTTTTTTGTCAGACTTAAATTTCCTACATCTTTACAATTGAGGTTTCTGCTTTCAGAATGGACTAATAGAATACAAACTCATTGAAAAGTCTGGTGATTATTTAGGTGCTGCTTTACATTCCTGTGAAAAGGATGACTAATATAAATATCTCAATTTTTCTACTGTAATAACAAAGTGACTTTCTTAAATGAAAAATCCTTTAGGATCAGGAATTGCAGCTCAACACGTTTGTCCAGATTTTCAAATTGGACAAAGAAGCTCATTGCAGTATTTAGAGACTTTTTAAAAAGACTATTTTAAATTTGACTTAATACCAGTATATAAATTTACCATAAGCCCGCCACTCCCAAGGGTGTACTTGAGAAGAATATCTTACTTTTAAGTGGTGAGAAGATACTTTGGCATAGAAGCTATCCATCAGACACAGCTACATTTAGAAGAAAAATCTATTATTATTAGAAGAAAAACATTTGTTTTCTCCTTGAATCCTTGTGAGGGAAATGGTATTTACTCATTTGTAAAGATTTGAGGGCTTATGGAGATATTAGGCTTACACAGAGAAAACAATCCTTTGGAAATTTTTAAACTATCCTCCATTTTTAAATGCCTGTTTGCTGCATACAATTTTTGCTTATTTTTCTAGTATGGCTGGCACTGAAGAAGCAATAATAAATTATTAAACTGAAATCATTAACTGACTGCTCACAGCAGACACTGTACTCTGCTAATTGTATGCTTGTAGGTAGCACAGAGGGAGACTGTTTCAGAATTCTTCTTTAATTAAAATTACATAGAATTACAAAGCACCAACTGTGAACAGTAATGAAATCTTGGTAGAACCATTCTGTTCACCTGGAAAACAATACAGGCACACATTGAGAAGACTTGCCACATTTTATACCTAATAACAGAATGAAGTGGACATTGTCAGGAAACACTGAAAATATGACAATATATCCTAGGAGCCTTTTGAATGGTATCTCTTTATTTTTCTTTGAAAATTAGAATGGAAAAAATTACTGATAGTTTGGGCTGATTCTAATTTCCAATTTGTCTTTTCAAACTTCTGAAAGATTTCAGTCTTGTCTAAGAACTTAATATATCAAGCAGGCTTTTTTTTCATAAAGTTATATGAAATTCTAATGCTATGTTCTGAACAGTATTTCTTTTTGCTTGATATAATCCTGAAGCTAATTCTATATGCAGTATTAATCAATAAATAAGTAAAATTATTGTGCATAACAACTCATAAAATTGCTAATAAAGTTTGGAAAGATGCCATATTTTATTACAGAACAATTGATATTCTATGATAGTGTTTTATCACTGAGGTCTATCCTAGACTTTACTTTCTTTATAGTATACAGTCTTTTCGATACAAACATAAATAGTAAATAGTTTAAATATAGTAATATCATAATATAATAATAAAGAGTTTAAATTGTATTTATATTTTCTTTGATATTTTTAAAAACAATCTTTATAAGTGAAACAAATATATCAGATAGCTCACTATTGAACACTATTTACTAATGTCATTCTTTTAATAATAAAGTTTGGGGGAGCCATTGTGTCTTTAGTGCAAATGTATTAAATGTCTTTTAGTAATTTATAATGAATTTATTAGAGTTAAGTCATCCTTCTACAGCTTGTCTAATATTTTTCTTTATAAATAAAGTGGATTTCATCTAAGATTTCTGACTTTGCCTAAACAGCTGCTACTGACTTTACTAAAATCAAAACCACTCTCAGAGATTTAAACGCTAGTTTGGGGCACCTGGGTGGCTCAGTCAGTTAAGTGACTGACTGGGGCTCAGCTCATGATCTCAGGGTTCATGAGTTCAAGCCCCACATCTTGCTCCGTGCTGACAGCTCAGAGCCTGGAGCGTGCTTCCGATTCTGTGTCTCCCTCTCTCTCTGGCCTCCACTGCTTCCGCTCTGTCTCTCTCTCTCTCTTGAAAATAAATAAACATTAAAAAAGAAACAACTAGCTCAGGACCAGTGAAAATATGAAAGTTCATAACACATATTTATATTGACCATTATGTGCATTTTTTAAGGCTTTACCAAACATCTAAATCTCTGCAAAGAGTGGAATAGTAAAGAGGAAATACTACATGGAAGGTTATTTTTATGGTAAGAAAGTATTTAAGTGTTTCAAGTTAAAAAAAAAGTAATAAACTTGGAATCTGAATAAATATCTCTATTTTACATTTTAGTAACTATTTTATCTTTCTGATAAACCAAAATTTTAAGGCCAATGTGGCAAGTGTCAATAGTTCTAGGGCAATTAATGGGGATTTATTTGTGCCTGACAACCAGGGTTTGGAAATCACATTTCTCCTTAATGGTCTTAATGAATAATTATTAGTCACATAATTCCTTAAACAAGTTTAGTGGTTTCCTTTAAAAAACAAAACAAAACAAAACAAAACAAAAAAACTCATGAAGTTTTTAATTGCCCATAATTTAGAGGTTTTGGCATTTAAAAGTTTTTAAAATGTGGGTCAGTTTAAGTGAATGAGAGGCACATGCCAGTCAATGCCTCTGGTAGCCTCTGAATGCAGAGGCTGACATAGGGACCTTGAAATCAAGTAAAAGATTTCGGTTATCAGGGAGTAATGGAGAATAGGTAACTAGACTTTTGACTAAAGTAATGGAAATAATTTATTAAGTAGTTGATATTTATTTGCTTTATGTCTAGTGATATTGATTTAAACTTTGGAACAAATTGGGGCACCTGGGTGGCTCGGTTGGGTGTCCGACTTCAGTTCAGGTCGTGATCTCACGGTTCATGGATTCAAGCCCTTCATGGGGCTCTGTGTTGACAGCTAGCTCAGAGCCTAAAGTCTGCTCCTGATTCTTTGTCTCCCTCTCTCTCTGACCCTCCCCTATTCACACTGCCTCTCTTTCTCTCTCTTTCTCAGAAATAAATAAAAACATTTAAAAAAAAATTAATTTGGAACAAATTAAATGTGAAAGTTGGCCTTGGTTTTTATTCACACTCACATCTATAAAACTATTGTAAAAGAAATTCAATAGTAGATGCTCAGACTTTTCTACAAAGGGTTTTTTTTTTAATCTTAAAATAATTGATTTATCTTTCTTGTCTTCTAAACAATTATCCAAAACGACAGCACAATGGAATAGACTCAACTTGAATTGACAGCTCTTATATTCTACACTTTTGAGCATTTAAAATATTTATTGATTTGATAACTCTTATGACTGACTGGCTCAGTACTTATCCTGAATATCACCTGCCAATTTAAACAGGGGTTTATTACATTTTTAATAGCTATTTAAAAATGTTAAATGTGTTTCAAAATAAATCTATAAAATAGATTCACATTTACAGTGCTTAGCTCACTCTAGTGCCTCAGAAGTATCTTTTGTAAACATGTAAATATCTTACTTGATGCTACTTTACCAAAAGAAAAGAAGTACATTAAGTCAGTAATCAAAATATTTTTAAATAGGAAAATTATGTGTACCAACATTGTGAGTACTTTCAGAAATTTGGAGTTTACAAGGCTACGCACTAAGTAGTCCTTTATGTTTAAGTATTATTTAGATAACAAATGTCTAGGAGTTAAGAATTTTCAGAGGTAAGGATTTTTTCAACAAATCTCAAAACCCCTAAGTAGAAGCAGTCTTCTTAGCTGTGAGAACAAAGTCAATAAATGTCTTGAATGTTTGAAAACTTCAGATTTCCAACAGTGCTTTTAAAAAGTACAATTTGTATTTTAACATTATCAGCTTATTTTTGGCTATTTAGCATTCAAAATGATAACTCTTGGACAGTTATGATTTATTTCAAATATTAATAACTGTTTTGTGTTTTATCTTTAATCCACTTTTGGGGTTCATAGTAAACACATTTTTAATCAAAGGTCACCAAATTCATTTAATCAAAATATTTCTTAAATGTTATAAAATATTAAAACACAGTATTATTTTTAAACGTTTAATACCTCACCTATACTTTTCTACTGTGAAGTTGTTTAGTAAATATATATGTCAATGAAAATAATTCAAATTGTTTAGTAAGGATGCATTCATTCATGGTTGTAACTCATGGACCTAGTATTTCTGCTGGCCTGATTGTGGCTTTTTTTATTGTATAAAACCATTCTCCTATATTATTAATATTTTTATAAAATTTAATTTCTAGGGCTGGGAGTTAATTTTAAGCATGAGATTACATTAGTCACTTCTCTAAGAATCATAATTAAGGTAGCATTTTAAAAAATAATCCTAATTAGAATGAAAGTAAACTGAAAATATCATTGGGCCTCTCTGAACACTCCACCTAACACTACATAAAGGTACACAATAGAATAAGAAATGTCCAATCAATCTAGCAAGTATTTACATTTATAAAACATATCAGAATTGTACATCATAAGAAAGTTAGAAAGAGAAAACAATTTTGATATTAGCAAAGTAGGAAATATTTTACTGCTTACAGTGGCAATACTTTGAAAATCAGATTTCTATTTGTCTGTCTAGAAAATATCTAAATAGGTGGAATGCCTTTATACAATTTAATTTATTTACATAATTTTTAAAGCTAATTAATAGAAAACAGTACTGTGGTCATCTAAATTATTTTGCTCAAGAAACACTTTATATCAGTTTTTAGTTTTCCTTCATTTTATTGGGTATGGGTTTTGTTTTAAACAAATATCAAATGTAAAAATGAAACACATTTTGATATTGGGTAAAATATTTACATAGATTAGAAAACATGCAAAATGGGTACAAAGAGACTACAGGGGAGAGATTGTTAGTTCAAAGAATATGGACAGATTTCAGTCAAAACATGGGATGAAACATATCAAAAGTCAGTTCAAGAAAACAAAAACAAAAAAATGCCTCTTTTTCTAAAACATTTCAATGGTTGGCATCAAAATGTAAAACTTAACATTCATTTTGAAAAAAAAATTAAAAATGTATATTTATATGTAACAACAAGCAAGAAGACAAAACACATCAAAAACGGGAATTAAAAACAACTCTTCAAAAAAAGACAAGAAGTAAAAAAATAGAAAGGGGTGGAAAAAGTGATTGAGGCCCTTGTCATGCAAATAGATTTGGTGGAAAAAAATACCTTCATCTTCAGCACCGTCATTATCACCTAAATCATCTGTCTGTTTCTTTGTAAGGGGACCTAGGATTGAGAACGGAGAAATGGAGGGGAAAAAAAAGACAATTCAAGAATAAACAAGACTGAGGGAAAAAAATAAATGTAAATACTAAAATTCTCAAGGGTATTTCCAAAAAGAGCGGGGAAGTTGTTAAGTCAAAGTTGATTATTTTGTTTAAGAAAAAAAAAAGAATCCCTTTCCCCAAAATATCTTATAGAAGATTTGGTTTGTGAATATATCCATCACAAAAAATACATTATGGTTTGAAACTCAAGTCGTAAGCAAAGGAAATGATTTTTTTTAATATCCGCTGCATATAAAAAAGTAAACAGTTTTAGCTGAAAGAACTTAATTTATTCAGTGTCTTTTATAATTTGAATTGGTGACAACAATAAAGAAAGTAGGCCAAACTCGTCTTTAATTTGGGACAATACAATAACATTAGGGAAAACAGAGATATGAACATTTTTACGGTGTTTTTTTTCTTTTTTCTCCTTTTTTTTTGGTAAAAGCATTAACACTTGGATTTTACATATTTCTATATCATATATTTTTCAAAACTGTGACTTTTTAAAATTACTTGTCATTAAACAAATATTTCCCCATTTGTTTTAATTAAATATTAGCTGTGGATTTAAGACATTTGCAACCTGCACAAAAGTATGAACAGATAATCACATCAGTCTGTATAGCAAAACTACCATCATTAGAAGTCAGTGTTTAGTTATTAAGAAAGTTACAGAGTCAGGGCTTGTATTTCATAAGCAATTTAGTAATATAACAGAATTATGCCCTTGTGCAATTTTATGTCCAGTATAGTTATTTATAATGGACTCATGTTTTAGGATAGTAATTGCATTAAACACTGTAAATGTTTAATAAATGTTTTACTATACTTAACAATACTAATTTGCTAAAATAAAAGAGCACACCAAAGGGGAAATGAAAGGCCATTTGAAAGTAATTTTAAGTGTCACATTATTGACATATTCAGCACAACAAAAAAGCAAGTGAAGCCCCACGTTTCTTTTTGTTTCCACAACCAGTTAATTTGTATGACATTTCATAATCCTCATGCAAAAAGCAATCATTACAAACACAGGACACTCAAATTAAGACAGCCAAACACAGCAGTAAGCAAGAGAGAATTTTGTCATGCATAAAATAAGAGTCACAGAAAAAGGAAGGGGGAGAAAAGACTGAAAGTCATGTATTGATTTCAATAATATAAATAGAAAAGAAGCAGGCATTAACTGTTAGCACACTTCATAGGGAAGGATTGTTAAACATTTGGAGAAAGATTTCTGAGTCTTTTCAGTGATTGTTGTGCATTATGTTTATAATTCAAACTATACCTACTATCACAACCCTCAAAGAATGAAAAACACCATCCCAGAAAATGGAAGGAAAAAAATACAGAGAAATAATCCAGTTATGTTTCATCAGCTCAAAGAAACATCCTTGAAAAATAGTACTAACTGGCAAAGATCCAAAATTGGAAATGAAGAAATTGATGATGTAACTGAAGGGGCCCATTGACTACTCAATTGTAAGGTCATGATTTCAAGGTCATTCCAAAACAGCCAGAGGAGCTGTACACAATACATTAAGTGATTTACTTTTATATCACTCTTGCAAGCAATCATTCCATTAAGGGAAAACCTAGATGAAAATAAATCTATGTTAATTGATACTCAGCTGTAAGTTCACAGAAATCTACATTTCTTTAATATGACCCTGTTTAGTGGAAAAAATACCCTCAATGTTATTGGAAGTCTATGCAACAATGTTGCTATATCTGAAAAATAGAGATTTTTTTCAATTTAAATTTAAAAACTGATATATCAAAAACTCTATTTGAAATATTCCCAATTTTAAAACATGACACAAAATATTAGGCTTATAAAATTATGTTTTCAAACTTTTTATTTTTCTTTAACTACCTTAGGCAGTACATGAACAGACTTCAACAATTATGATTTGTTGCATTTCTATTTTCAAAGATGCTATAAAGAAGTTATAGTTCTATTTACTGGTTAACAACACCGTTTAAGTACAGTGGTCATTATTTATTGCTGCCAAAACCACTATCTACTTTCCATTTTTTTGCCGAATCACTAATTTGCTTAATTCTTGGCTCTATTAAGAAACCACTAATATGAGCACATTTTTTTTTTCTGAATCAATTTACTAAACTTTGGATACACATGTAAAACCCATCACAATTAAATTAAGTCACTGTCTTCATTTTGTGCAGGATTCTTTTTGGACAATTCAGGCCAAGTGTCTTTCTTTTCTGTCCTAAGGTACCCCAGACAATTTACATGACTTCTTCAAGAAATCATTCAGCTTCTATAGCCAGTAGTTTTACATACTTGGCACACATACAAAATTGCTGATTCTTAGGTCTGTATAAGATGCAATAATAGAATTTTCATTAAAACTTGGTCTCCCACTTGTTTGCATGTGGGACATAGTTCTCAGATGCTAACTGACTTTGGGTATGCATAAGTAGTGAATCAATGGAAATGATACTGCATATACAATGAGATGACTTTTTCATGGGTGAAATGGTTGAACCATCTTTTTTTTTCATTATTTGTTATCACCTTCCTTACTCAGGAAGCTGCATGCCTCTTAACTAATGTGGGATAATGATATGGAACACAATTTGCTGTAGTAAATCTGAAGAACAAAAAACAGACATAAATATTGCTTCAACAACAAAAATAGATGGCGACATCATTCTTTTAGAGAAAGATTAAGTCAAGTTCTCCCAACTAAAGAACTTCATTTACTGAATACTAAATAAAATCTTACTATCACAGGATATTAAATTGTTACCACACTGTGGGTTCCAGCAGTAATTTTGTAATTCCACCATAACTGGGTTTTCTTCCTATCAAGAATTGTTTATACATCTGATTTTTTAAAGATTCCCTGGGAAGAAGAGGGCTGATAATAGTTTTTGGCAAAAATAATATAAAAAGAAAACAAACAAAAAATAGATTTCCTTTATCTCATATGCCTACAGGCATGGAGAACAAATATATGAGAGGGTCCAGGAATGCAAATTAAAAAAACTCAACTGGTTTCTTTGAGGAAGCCTCAAGTAAACATATGCTTATGGATTACAGAAACAGATTCCTACAGAATCTCAAGATTCCTTATTCTCAGGCTAGAAGGAAAACAGTCTGTTACCTTGAGCTCCCTTCTTTTTAGATATTGGCAACACGGGCTCATTTTTTCTTTACCCTAAACTTATATAATTTGGTATAAATACTGATGTTAAATTTTTCTTAATTGAAAGAAAATATAGTAAAAGGTAATTGTCATTAATAATCCTAGGAGAATTAGGAAACCATATTTTAGAGACCACATAAATTGATCAACATGATTTCCACAAAGGTTAAAACATTTATCCTTCAACAAAAATACATAGCAATCATTAACCACATTCCAACCACAGTGTATGCTTCTTTTAAACTACAAACTGCATTTTCGATATCAGCAGGTTAAATGGGTATCTTAAAGCACGAAAATATAAAGCGAATGAGTCCTTTAAAACCTGAAGAAGTGATTTATTTTACCTTGAAACTCTATAGGATCTGTCCTCCTTGAGGAATGCACACATAACTCTCATTAGAGTTAATAGGAAAGTGGACCTCATGTCATTTTGAAAGGGTGTGAGAGTAATTACTATATTTTATATCTCTTATAGGCAGTAAATAGATTCAGTGGTAAAACAACAGGACTAGGAAGGTAAAGGGAACTCCTAACCATGAACTTTCAACTCATTTAAATCCAAAATAATTCCTTTGCCATTATTATGAGCATAATTCAAAGTATTGAACTTTACAAAGGACTTATGATACAGGCATACGTTTTAGGATCTGACCATAGTGCCTTTTATTTTTTTAAAAAAAGGTATAAAAATATCAGCATTTCCCTGTGGTTAACTGAAGAATAATTATGAGGCTCCGAAATAATTACTATCCACCCATATTAATGCTGCTTTTTATCATTCTCTTTGATGAAGGGCTAATATACTTTAGGTCTCAAATACATTAGAACTGATTATAAATTCCTTCATTACGAGTTCAATTCAGCAGAAATTATCTGTACTTTGTGTCACGCATATCTGCAAAAGGCAAGCAGGTTGAGGGTATTATTAGCTCCTGACTTAGAAAGCTGGCTATGAGAAATGTGTCCTTCTTAAGAGAAGGAGTCTTTGAAATTTTTAGGATTATTTAGAGCTCCAGGCTCCTGTGAATACAATTGTGATAGAGAGTCCTGACTAAGGACCTTGGTCTATTCTTTCCCCACCAGACTTTGAGGTAAACTGACTCCATGGAATTCCTAAGACTATTTCCACAGAATGAGAAATTTAAGAATGTTGCAATTTATTTGGAAATTATATATCTGATAAGAAGTTAATATCGAAACTATATAAGGAACTCCTATAACTCAAGGCTGCCAAAAAAAGAAAAAAAACAACAACAACCCAAAACCAATAATCTGATTGAAAATAGGCAGAGGGCTTGAAAAGATATTTTTCTAAATAAGACATTCAAATAGCCAATCTATACATAAAAATATCACTAGTCATCAAGGAAATGTAAATCAAAATCACACTGAGATATCACCTCACATCTGTTAGAATGGCCATCATTAAAAAGACAAGATGTTAGGTAGCAACTAGATAAAAGCAGTAGAAGGAAGAATAATAGAGACAGGAGCTGGAGGCCAGGATGGTGATAAAACAGCTACACATTAAAAGCCCAGGGATACAACATTCCGACCTTGTGACTTCCAAGTTCTTGGGCCTGATAGACTCACAGCCTAACACAGGCTGTCCTCTTACCCCTCTGCCCCTGGCTAACTCCTAGACTCATTAGAATATATTTGCATTGCAGGGGCACCTGGGGGGCTCAGTCTGTTGAGCAATTGAGCTTGGACTTCTGCCCAGATCACGATCTTATGGTTCCTGGGTTCAAGCTCATGTCGGACTCTGTGCTGACAGCCTTTGGACTCTCTGCCTCCCTCTCTCTCTGCCCTTCCCCTGCTCACATTGCTTCTCTCTCTCTCAAAGATAAACATTTTAAAAAAAAAAGAATATATTTGCATTGCAGACACAGCTATCCCTTTGGAGAAAGGCTCCTTTACTGTGACTGCAAACCTTGTAGGGTCCAAATTTGCCCCCTCCCAACCTGTGGGAGGGATTCCGCAAATGATTGGAAGCAGCCCCCATTAGAGACTACCCCCACTACAAGTCATTGCTCCTCCCAGCCCAGAGAAAGCAACAGAAACCCAATCACAAAACAATCTAGGGCCTGGTCTACCTCCAGTTACCTACCCCCTCTCCCACCAGTAGTGCACTTTCTTAAACTGCTTTGTACCTGCCGAAAGAAAAGGAAAGGAAAGGAAGGGAAGGGAAGGGGAGGGGAGGGGAGGGGAGGAGGAGGAAGGAAGTGTTGCCACGTATTCTGGGACAATTGGAAGCAGTTTAAATCTTTTCAGGAATGTTCTTAGACTTTATAAAACTAGAATCAAAGATGTAAAAATCTAATTATATTTGCTCTGTATGGAAGACAATGCCAGCATTCAGTACATTAGAAATAAAAAGAGCAGTATGTATTGTATTTGATATTTTTCTAAATCGATAAATATTAAAATATAGTGACTTAAAGAAATCAGAGATCACAACAGTTGGTGTCATTGCAAAAGTAGTACATTTTACCTATTGAAATTTAGTGGATTTTATGTAACTATGATATATAACTCTTGAGAATATAGAAATGAATGAAATCAACTGATTTGGAATAATACTAATTTCATATTACTGTATTTATTAACTAAAGGTTATTACACTTTACTTAAACTATTGATTAAATGATTAAATGAAGCAATCATAACTAAAAATATTTTTTCTTAATTTTTCAATTAAAATACCCCATTCTTGTGCAATGTCATGAATATACATTATGATAAAATAAAACTATAACGCAAAGTACTGTGATAAGATATTAGAAGCAAACTTTGGGAGAATTCATAGTTTCTAAAGAGTCCATACCTGTGCAAATTTTGGTGGTGCTACTGTGCCATGTATGATGCTTGAGTAACTTTTAGGAAAGCTGCTCGTTTTGACTGGTGGTTCAAGTATGCTATGGAAAGGACCAGGTTACAAGGTTATAAAAGTAGCAGATGTGCTCTGTGTTTTATTTTTGTATTAGGAAAAACACCTACATGAACAAAAACCACATTCCCTTACACAGTTCTTCATAGGCAGAGCACAGCTTAAAACATGACTTTTGGGGGAAAGAAAATTTGATGTTAAGGCCAGGATAAAGGGAAAGGGAAATCTTGTATCTAGTACACTGAGAAGAAAAACAAGTTGCTTTTTCATAAAACTACCTTTATTACAATACTTTGAAATCAGAAGAAATTTTGTCTAGAATAAAAGTGATCGGATCTGGGGAAATTTTTTTTTAAGGTAGATAAAAAGTAATTTGGGCTAACTCTTAATATGAGCATCACCAAATTTGCACAAGCTTATTATTTTTCTCACATTACGTTTGTTTGATTTTTAAAAAGTGCACATGCAGTATTTTATAGCATGAAGAATATCAGAATAATGCCCCTTCTCCTCTGGAGCAATGTGTCTGTATGTTATATAAATCCAGTAGTATTTTGTGAAGACATACTCTCTGCTGACCTAGTTTTCCACACATTACTCAGAGATATACCTAACTATGGTGAGGACACAAGTACCAGATGCCCAGAGCTCTCTGAGCAATGCTGAGGATTGGGATGGCATCAATAGCCCAAACTCCTTGACATGGCTGCCAGTATTTAGTCATCCAGGCTTTCCAAATATATACTACACTAGGCCATCAGGATACATGGTGAGCAAAACAGGCAAGACCTTAGCCCTCATGAAAATCAATTTTGTCAAAGAAACAGACATTAACCAAATAATCACACACATAAATGTATACTCACACATTGTGTTAAGGAAAAGAATGCCTTAGAATGAGAGGTTATATAAGGCAACCTACTGAGCCTAGGATGTCTTCACCGAATAAGTACAATGTGGCCTGAGGACGAAAGGATAGCTCAGTACCAAGGAAGCAAAGAGGCTGGGGATGGGTATGTAGGCTGGAAAGAAGATTCTAGCTGTAAAGGCCCTAAAATGGGGGGAAGCCTGGAGGTCAGTGTGGCTGGCAAAGGTGAGCAGAGACTAGTGGGAGATGAGGATGAGCACATAGCTACGCTAGCCTGAGGAATTTGTTTCTTAATCCTGAAAGCAATAGGAAGTCATTTAAAAGATTTAAGCACACACTGATAATTTCTGCTCTATCTGAATCTTAAACAGAAAATCAGAAAGAGGCAAAGTCGCTCCAAATAATATGGCAGAGAATATCTTACATAGAAGTTTACATTATGTTCTTATCAGATGAAAATAGTTTCATTAGAAGAAATCGGATGATGGAAAAGGAATCTTTAATTCTCTATTTTCTGTTTGCAGATAAAATGACCATCACCAAAAAGGAAAATCTAAGACTCCAGCACATCTAAAATTTTATGAATGAATATATATATATGTATGTATATATATATGTGTATATGTGTGTGTGTATACATATATATATATATATATATATATATATATATATATATATATATAGTTTATTTATTTTGAGAGAGAAAGGGGGTAGCAAGGATCCCAACCAGGGTCTGCACTGAGAGATGGACCTGAACTCAAATGATGAGATCATGACCTGATCTGAAGTTGGACCTTGATCTGAAGCTGGACTGAGCAACCAGGCACCTCTATGAATATTTTTAAAGTTTTCTATTAAATATGTATTTAAAGTTAAATTTATGTTCTCAGAATTAACATAATGAAAATTAACATACCCTAACTATTCTAATATTTGTACAAAGACAGATATTCTGTAAGTGATTTCTACTTGGATATCTCACCACCTTCTCACTACAATAGCAATACCTACCAGGTCCACCTCAAGGCCAGTTTTATCTCCCATACAGGTTTTGCTTTCTGACTTATAATTTCTCTCTGCTTCCAAACTTTAAGTTTGGAGTTAGTCATTAGCTATTTCCTCTTTCTCCCTCTAGTCTTAACCAGATTTCACCAATTTTCCAATTGAAACTTAACTCTGTCCCACTCTCCCAAAGTTTTCTGTTATTGGCTTTGTTTGTAGACATCATTATCATGTGCCTGAATTCTTGTAGTAGTCTCATAATTGTTACCATAGTCATCTAGACTCTAGACTGTCTCCCAAGCCATTTTGTATATCATAGGTTTTTGAAGTTGTAGATAATAATAGTGGCAAACCCAAAGAGAAAAAGATTTAATCACCATCAGCTAAAATGTATACACATTCAACTCCTTCTAAGACTAAAATTGCAAGCATTCCAAGGGAACAGGAACTCAAAAGCGTATACAAAAAACTTGTACTGTGAATTTTAAAATAGCTATAACCAGACAGATGAAAACCAAATATAGTTTAACACTCATTTGGATGTTTTAGAAATTCATGAGCAAAAAGATTTTTTTATTCAAAATGGAAACAAGTCATTTCAAATATTTTTTTTATAATGCAGTTCAGATTACTGTTCATTAAACACCACTTTCATTGTTTCACTAGTTTTTAATATATCCCTCTTTCTTATTATTTTAGATTAAATGCTCCAGACTAAACCTTAGACTCTCCTTACTCTTTCCAGATTTTATCTCTTCATTCCACTGCTTTCCAAAATACATATTTTCTGAATTCTGCCAAACATTTAAAAAAGAACTAATACCAATCTTTCTCAAACTCCTTCTCCAAACTGAAGAGGATGGAATGCTTCCAAACTCATTTTATGTGGCCAGCATTACCTTGATAGCAAAGCCAGATGAGCACACCACAAGAAAAGAAAATTACAGGCCAATATCCCTGCTGAATATAGATGCAAAAATACTCAACAACATATTAGCAATCCAGATTCAACAATACATTAAAAGGCTCATATATCATGATGGAGTGGGATGCAAGGATGGTTCAACATTAGCAAACCAATAAACGTGGTATTTCATGTTAACAAAATGAAAGCTAAAAAATCATATGATCATCTCAATAGATGCAGAAACAGCATGTGACAAAATACATCTTTTCATGATAAAAATGGAACAAATTGTATATAGAAGAAATGTATCTCTACATATAAAAAAGTCCATGTATAATAAGTGCACAGTTAACATCATATCAAATAGTAAAATGCTGAAAGCTTTTCCTCCAAGATCAGGAACAAGATAATGATGCCCATTTTCATCACTTTTATTCAACATAGTACTAGAAGTCTTATTCAAAGCAATTAGGCAAGAAAAAAGAAATAAGATATATCCAAATTGGTAAGGAAGAAGTAACATCACCACTATTTGGAGTTGGTACGAAATATCTAGAAAGTCCTAAAGACTCCACCTAAGTACTATTAGAACTAATAAACAATTTCAGTAAAGTTGCAGGAGGAAAAAAAATCAATATACAAAAATCAGTTGTGTTTTTATAGCAATTAAATATCAGAAAGAAAAATTAAGAAAAAAACCTCAATTACAATAACATCAAAAAAGTTAGAATATTTAGTAATAAATTTAAGTAAGAAGGTAAAAGATCTATACACTGAAAACTATAAGACACTGATGAAAGAAACTGAAGAGTACATAAATAGGTGGAAAGATATTCCATGTTCATAAATTGAAAGAATAATATGTTAAAGTGTCTATATTATTTGAAGTGATCTACAGATAAAATGCAATCTCCCTAAAAATTCCAATGATGTGTTTCACAGAAATAGAGTCAACAATCCTAAAATTTGTATGAAGCCACAGAACACCCCAAACACCTCAAGCAATGCTGAGAGAAAACAATAAAGCTGGAGGCACTTCACTTCCTGATTTTAAACTGTATTACAAAGCTATAGGAATCAAATCAGTAAGGTATTGGTAGCAAAAGCAGACACATAGATCAACAGAACATAATAGAGACCCCAGAAATATACCTAAGCATATGGTCAATTAATTTTCAACAAAAAAGCCAAGAATATAAAAATGGGAAAGGATAGTCTCTTCAATAAATGGTGCTGACAAAACTGAATAGCCACATATAGAAGAATGAAACTAGACCCCTATTATACCATACAAAAAAATAATCTCAAAATGTATTAAAGATTGGTATAAGACATGCAATCATAAAACTCCTAGGAAAAAACCTAGTAACAAGTGAGCTCCTTGACATTGGCCCTGGCAATAATTTTTTTGGCTTTGATACCAAAAGCAGAGGCAACAAAAACAAAAATAAATGAGGGGATGACATTAAACTGAAAAACTTCTACACACCACAGAAACCATTAACAAAATGAAAAGGCAATCTATGGAACAGGAGGAAACATTTTCAAACCACATATCCAATAAGGAGTTAATACCTAAAATATGCACTAAATTCATACAACTCCATAGCAAAAATAAAAACAACACAAATACACAAACACCAAACAAATAATCAAGCAAACAAAACACAAAAAACCTCAAACAACCCAATCAAAAATTTCAGAACCTGAATGGACATTTTTTTTTTCCAAAGAAGATCTCCATATGACCAACAGGTACATCAAAAAGTGCTCCACATCAATAATCATTAGGGAAGTGCAAATCAAAACGATAATGAGATTATCATCTCACCTCGGTTAGAATGTCCTTTATCAAATATAAGAAATAACAAATGCTGGCAATAACATGGAGTAAAAGAAACCCTGTACACTGTTCACAGGGATGTAAACTAGTGTGGACAACGGTATGGACATTCCTCAAGAAGCTAAAAATTGAACTACCATAGATTCAGCAATCCCAATTCCGGCTATTTCACCAAAGGTAATGAAATCAATATCTCTAAGAGATAATTGCACCACTCCCCTCCCTATGTTGACAGCAGCATTGTTCAGAAGAGCCAAGGTCTGGACACAACCTAAGTGTCCATCGGCAGATGAATGGATAAAGAAAATGTGGAGTATATATATACACAAAGGAATATTATTCAGACTTAAAGTTCTTTAATTTTTAGTAACAGTGATATACCTGGAGGGCATTATGCTAACTGAAACAAGCTAGAAAAAAAAAGTGCAAATACTGCATGGTATTATTTAAATGTGGACTCTAAAAAGAGTTAAAAATAAGAAAATAAAAGTAAATTCATGGAAAAAGTAGAAAAATGGTTGTCAGGAGCTGGGGAGTAGGTGAAACAGGAAGAGGTTTAGAGTAAAAGGGTAAAAACATCCAGTTAATAAAATAAATAAGGTCTGAAATGCATAACATGGTTACCATAGTTGATAACACTGTATTGTATAATTGAAATTTGCTAAGGGAATACAGCTTAAATGCTCTCTCATACACACACACAAGTAAAAATGTGAGAGAAAAAAACAGAATACATCTTTTTTCTGTTGTGAGTCTTGTCATTCCTGCACAAAAATGACCTCACATTCACATATTGTTTTTTTTGTCCTATAGAGTTGATTCCTTAAAGTTCTAATTAATTCACCACAGAGGAGGAAAGGAAGATGAGTACAGGGAATCTCCTCTAATATACCATGTAAAATTTGTTTTCACATTGAAAAACAGGAGTACTATTGTACAGTTTGGCCTGAATGGTTGTCTCCAGGATAAGAACTAAGGATAGTTCTATACTGCTCAGCAAGCCCTGACTGTGAAAATATCTTACCTCCTGGACATTACTACATTTTATCTCTATATATGAAATAAATAAATTGAGGCAGTAATTTTTATTGAGTTTTCACATATTTAGTAGTATTTTTGCTCATCCTTCCTTCCCTCCTTTTCTTCTTCCTTCTCTTTTCTTTTCTTCTCTCTCTTCTCTTCTCTTCTCTCTCCTCTCCTCCCCTCTCCTCCCCTCCCCTCCCTTCCCCTCCCCTCCTGTCTTCCTTTCTCTCTTTTTTAAAATATAATTTATTGCCAGGTTACCTAACATACAGTGTATACAGTGTGCTCTTGACTCCGGGAGTAGATTCGCAGGATTTATCACTTATATCCAACACCCAGTTCAGACAGTAATTTTTAGGATCCTATTTTCTGATGGTCCTCACTGGTAAATAAGTCAATAAAGACAAGACCTCTACTGTTAAATTCTCAGAACAGCTAGACTAACAGTGAGTGTGTGTTCCCTTGAAGTAACTTCTTGACAGTTCCTAGTCTCACACATGTCCCTCCTGGCTAAGTATCTCTTGTTCTCAGTGAAACTGTTTCATTCCTTCTGCCTCATGCAATCCATTTACACATGTATTGATTCTCTCTTACCATGCAATCAGGAGTCTTTTGGGGACACAATTCTGTGTTCTTTCCTGCCTGATACAATAAAGATAAGCTTACATTTGATATAATAAAGAAAAACACTTGTGAATCCAGTAATTATATGCCCAGACTCATAGGATGCTAAAGCTGGAAAGGACCCTACTGAGTATCAAACAAAGTATCACTTAACAAGTCCTAAACACACACACACACACACACACACACACACACACACACACACGCACACACACCAAAAAAGCAAAAAACATTAACTGATTATGCACAAGCCTCAAAACTAGTTAAATGCAGAGCTCAGTCTAGATCTCAGATTTCCTATCACTTCTTTATAGTAAGTCACATGGCAATAAAAGATAAGCAGGGAAAAGGAAATAAATTGTGTGTTGGGTTATCTGATGTAGCATAGATACCTTTTAAATAAACCACAAACAAATTAACAGGTTGGCCCTTATTATTACTATAAAGCCATTAGTATATCTCTAACCAACATTTTATTTTTATTTTTTGAGTAGTTTATTGTCATGATGGTTTCCATATAACACCCATTGCTCATCCCCACAATGCCCTCCTCCATGCCCGTCACCTCCCTTCCCCTCCCCCCCACCCCGTCTACCCTGTTTGTTCTCGGCATTCAAGAGTCTCTCATGTCTAACCAACATTTTATTTGGATGTCATTGAAGTTAAACTTTAAATAAAAATAAATATGTATAGAAATATCTTTAAAACAAAAAAAAAATTAAAACAAACTAACAGATTTGGAAGGACAAAGATCCTAGGGCTTAACCAAATAAGTAAGATCAATTAAGAGGAACAATTTCCCAGTATTATTAAACTGAGTAGAATGATTAAAGTGTGAAAAAAAAATAATCAACTTGATTTAGAAGAAAAACAATACCTGAGGAGAATGTAAGGCCCTACAGGCTAATGAAACAGTGAAATGCTCTGAACAAGCTAAATGACTACTGTTCAAAACTCTTTTTTTCTTCCCCCCAAAAAAATCTTTTTACAGTTGTTTATTTTTGAGAGACAGGGGAGAAACAGAACACAAGCGGGGATTGGCAGAGAGAGAAGGAGATACAGAATCTGAAGCAGGCCCCAGACTCTGAGCTGTCAGCACAGAGCCTGATGTGGGGCTCAAACTCACTAACCGTGAGATCATGACCTGAGCCAAAGTTGGCGCCTAACCAACTGAGCCACCTAGGTGCCCCCAGGACTCTTGAAGTCTTTCTACTCTAGCACCTAAGGTACTTTAGCTCTAACCTTCCTCAGATCCCCTTATTATAGCATAATTAAGAAACGAAAGGGTTAATGTTTGTATTGCAGGGGCTCCCAGCACCCACCTAGAGTGCTATAGGCGGATATCCCTTCTAACTAGGCAATTTTAGCATTTTCATCTTCCCTCTGGATTAACTGCAAAGACATTTTCAAACCTAGTAGTCTGTGATTCTAATTTTTTCCTAAAATATACATTAATACTACTTGAGGGGCGCCCGAGGGTCTCAGTTGGTCAAGTGTCCAGCTTCAGCTCAAGTTATGATCTCGTGTGTGTGATTTTGAGCCCCTCACAAGGCTCTCTGCTGTCAGCACAGAGCCTGCTTCAGATCCTCTGTTCCCACCCCTCCCTTGCTCACATTGTCTCCCTCTCTCTCCCAAAAATAAATAAACCTTTAAAAAAATGCTACATAATATTGTGACTGTGTTCTAATAGGTTTGGATACAGGTATATATATATATATAGTTATATAATATACATTGTTACATTGTTATATAATAATATAATATAATATAATATGTGTATATATATACAGTTATATAATATACATTGTTACATTGTAATATAATATAATGATTATAATATATATAACTTTTATACACATGTTTACACATATGTGTATATATATATAGGTTTGGATAGTGGCTCTTTCATGTGCTAGAAGTGTAAACTTGGAATGTTTTTTAACTCCATAGAGTCTCAGGAACACAGTGTCACCCTATCCTCAATATTATTATACTATAATTCAAAGTGCCTACTAATTAATACAGAGAAGTACAGTTACATTTTTGTTTGCCCTCCATGTTTCTTTTATTGCCTCACATCAAATGTTTAACACATATGCACATGTGTGCACACACAAACACACCCCTACACTCACACATATGCCTCCCAGTACGATATGTGCTAAAGAAAAAGGACTTCAGAATTAGGTTGTTCCCACTCAGCTATTAACTAGCTATTTGACTTTTGTAACGTTTCTTAACCTCTGTATTATTCAGTTTTTTTTAAAATCTAAACTTGTACAATGTCCACCTAACAGGACTATCATAAGGATTTAAGATCACGGATATGAAAAACCTAGTACAGTACCTGATCTATAAAGACACTACAATAATAATAATGATAATTATCACTGAATTCTCTTCATCTGTGATTAAATTGTATTTACTTTGTACTGATCTAATGTATACATATGACAACTATTTCTACAGACCTTACAGATTTGACCCAGTCTTCCATTGTTTAATGTAGAAACATTTAATTAGAGTCTAATATTTAATCATTCTCTCCAAATAATCTATCAACAGAATGCACTGGCCAAATAATAATTATGGTATCTCACACTCACCTTGAAAATATTGACATAAATTTACCAGAATATTCCTCAGAAGGTAATAGTAGGCAAGCTTTATGAAGTCTACTGAGCACCAAGCATCCTAGAAGTTGTGTAGCAATAGATAACTATGTAAACATTATTTAAAAATAAATAAATAAATAAAAAATAAAACAAACAGATATTAGTTTCCACCAATGACCTCAAGGAATATTATTTTTTAAACATAAGAAATTCCTTTTTTTAATGTTTATTTATTTTTGAGAGAGAAACAGAGACAGAGACAGAGCACAAGAGGGGGAAGGGCAGAGAGAGATGCACACACACAATCTGAAGCAGGCTCTAGGGTCCGAGCTGTCAGCACAGAGCCTGATGCAGGGCTCAAACCCATGAACCGTGAAATCATGACCCGAGCTAAAGTTGTACACCTAACTGACTGAGCCATCCAGGCTCCCCAGGAATATTTTAAAGTACCTCTTCATCCAAGAGCAGTTTTCCTGCAAGTTATACATAGCTCCAGATTTTGACAATGACAGTGTGGTAAAAAGAAATTTTCATTAAGAATCAAAAGTTAAGCATCTACTTTTACATGTCTAAGATATAAAGAGTATCCATATTTTAATTATAAGGTCATGCCAAGGAATATGACACAATAATTAAAATTGCAGTTTCTAAAAACTATCCTGTTTCAAATCCTGTCTGTAGTTACCATAAGTTCTGTGATCTTAATTTCTCTGTCTTCATTCCTTTTTTTTTTTAATGTTTATTTATTTTTGAGAGACAGAGACACTGAATCCGAAGCAGGTTTCAGGCTTCAAGCTTTCAGTACAAAGCGGGGCTCAAACCCACAAACCCCGAGATTATGACCTGAGCTAAAGTTGGTTTCTTAATCGACTGAACCACCTAGGGGCCCCTTCATTTCCTCATTTGTAAAGTAAGTATAATTAATGATGGTATCTACTTATGGAGTTGCTGTAAAAGCTAAATTAGTCAATATATCAACTGCTTACTTGATACAGTGTAAATGGTGAAGCAAATTGTTAGCTATTGTTATGAGATAGGTAGTGATTATCTTCATTTAATAGAATTAATGAACTGCTCAAAAAAACTGATGCTATGTTAACTACTCCACCAGAAATATGTTATTGGCTCCTCTCAACTATTCCAAACCCCAGGATTATTATTATTCCATCCGTGGGTAGACTGGGAGGGGAATTTGGGGCTTACAAGAATTATGTATTTGTTCAATACCTTCTACCTAATAAGTAGGGATGCCAGGAAACGGGACAAGTTCTATATTATTCTGGAATTCACACCATTAGGACTCTTCTGTGCTTCCAAATGGTATCATAAAAATGTCACAAAACTGCTTTCAGGGAGATTAATAGAATAGTGGTTAAAATCTAAGATTGTCACAATGGGATATCCATATATATGTATACCTGTATACACATATATGCACACACATAGTTACGTATCTATATGTAGCTATATACCTAATGATATCTATTCATAATATATATGTGCGGAATAATAATAATAAATAATAAATAATAAATGTGCGGAAGTGCAAAACAAGATGTGCTGGGTACTCTTCTATGGTCTGAGGGGGGAAAAAAGCAAGGCTGTATATACAAAATAATATAAAATATAAAATAAAATAAATATTAAAATAAAATTAATAAATAATAAAATAAAATAAAACGACATGTGAGTACTATGCACTGCAGAAGCACCAAGTATTAGGAATGTCTTGTCCCTAACAGAAACACTGGGTAGGCAGGATGGAATTCATTTCATGGGAGCAAGACAGTCTAGAAAAGGACAAAAAATGTTTATTCAAATGGAGAACATCAAAGTTGAACCTGACTTTGTTACTCAGTCCCACGGGTGTGGACCCCAGGGACTCTGGGGCCCAGATGGTGAAGCTATGAGGCAATCTCTCCCGCAGTAACCAGAGGCCCCAGCAGCATGAGATGCCTCATTTTAGACTGCCAGCTTCCAAGTTCTCTGGTAAAAGAGTTCAAATTAGTAACTAGCCTGGGTTCTAGCTTGAGCACTGCCACTTCACTAGATGATAAGCTATATGATATTGTTCAAGTTACTTCATATGTGTGAGCCTTCCTTTAGGTGTAAAAAGGAAGACAGTATCTTCTGGCCACCTCATGAAATTGTTATAAACCAAATCATGTGTGGGTGAACACACAGCAAAAGGCTTTTCATATGTAATATGACAGCTTTATATTATTGGCACTAAACAAGAGGAAATAGTGGGGACCGCTCATTACACAGTTCATGCTTGACATAAAGGACTGGCTGCAATCATGTATTCAAAAGAAGAATATCTATATTATCTTAAAAAGTCCATATATACATGTATACATTTTTTTAAATTAAAATCTTCTTGCTTCCCCATGTGCCTATCAAAAATACAGGTTCTAGAATCAGATTTCCGGATGTTACATTCTGATCCTATCATCTTACCTACTGTCAAACTTCTTGAAAGTGATTTGACAATTCTACACCTCAATTTATCCAACTGAAAGTTGGGGATAGAAATAACACCAAGCTGATAGCATTGTTTCTAAGACTAAAGGTGGTAATATATGTGTAGCTATTGGAACAGTGTCTGGCATATTTTAAGGACACAATACATCTTAAGAATTCTTATTAAAACATATTAAATGCAACATTTAGAAAACTAGATTGACATTTTACAGGAGAAAAAAATGGGTATTTTCTGGTGTCTTTAAAAAAGTGAAGGCTCTGAATGTAATTAATAATGTGTTTAATATTTAGTCATTATAGATTTGAAATTGCTTACCAGCTAATGAGAATTTTAAAAGGCTTTCTTTTTTTGTACAATATCAGTTCTGAATTTGTAGTGTTGGGGTAAAAAAAGTGCAGAAAATTTAAAAGCAAAAAAGCCATTGCAGTTCTCTATTTCCATTGTAATAATAGTCGTTAAGGAGAGAGTTGACAGGTTTGGGACAAGCTAGTATTTCTAATACTTTATCCAGCTGAAATACCAAAAATTTTTACAGAAAGGTAAAAATGATATCCTGGATGAAAGTATACTTTAAAAATATATGAATATTAAAATATTTTTTCTAATTTTATTATTTACCAACTTTGATGTTCTAGATTCATTTTCATAATTTTTAGTATTGTTTAAATGTGGTTATGTACACCAGCACTGCAAGAAATAACTGCCTGAGGGTGACTCCACTCACGATGTGAATTTAAGATGTTCAGTTAAAGAACATCTGCAATAGGAATCATGGCCACTGTAGGTTTACATTCTGTCTTGTGCATGATTGTGTTTTGGGAAGCCCATGAGCAAAATTAAGGTATTTGATCCTCAAAATATAAACATTCCATCTTAAAAGGAGTTTATCTCTCAAGTATTTAATGGTTGCTGGATTACAAGAATCAATATGGGATAAGAGGCTCCATGTTTTATTGATTTCTCCTTTGCTGCATTTTCTTTCTTCCTTTAAGCTATTAAAATGCTTCAACTCAAGCTACTTTTTGTACGATAGTCCAGAATAATAATATTTATCAAAGATAACATGTCTAATACTAATATTTTGCTATTGGCAGTTAAGATTGCCTTTGAAGAAAATATATTTACTTGTATCAATATGAAAGCTTTTGAATTTAGTCCCTAGTATTTTTAAAAAGAAGACACTTTTTCCAAATATATAGAGATCATATTTGATTTTTTAAAATATTTCACATTTAGATAAATAGCCACTTCTTGAATATTACAGAATTTTTATTTTAATATAGAAATCTAGAAATAGCTGCATTAAAATTTAAAGCAATAAAATATGCAATTGACCTTAGGCAAGATATGTGTTTCAGAAATTTGCACACGAATCAATGTTTATAAATTTGAAATACAGTAAGAAAGGCTGAGAGTTGGCACCATTTGGTGAATTATTTGGATAAATAAACTCTTATAAGAGCCACCCCAATATGTGTTTTCTAAGTTGCCATTCCTACGTATTTTTTTTTCCTTTGAATATGGATGCAACTGTATTTATTTAGTAGTAAACTCAACTCTTCTGGTTCCTGTTAAGAAATAGTATCTAATGTTTTAAGTCCTTATGATTAGAGTTCATTTATCCTTTATGATTCACCTAAAGATAACTTTTCACTGAGAATGAATGATTTTCAACACTACTTTGGTGAAATGGAGTTGAAAGTTTCTTCTTGAGTCAGCTTAATTATTGTAGACATTTCTTTTTAAGCAGAAGGACAATGAGAAAACTCATAAATGAACAGGTACATAAAAAGACCAAAATGGTTCCACATTAAAAACAAAAAAAAAGAAAAAAACCTGAATAGATAGAAATATTCAGGACAATTACATTGTACAAAATTCACAGGTGGAATACTTCCTTCACATGACTCTTGCTTTGTATTTGAACATATCTTTCAGATTAATCTCTGTAGAAAAATCAATAAAATTCAGTTTTCTAGACAGTGCTTCTCCAATATGAGTGTACATAAAAAATACCCAGGGATCTTATTAAAAATGACAATTCCTACTCCCTTTCCCTTTGAGATTGATAAGGGTTCAGTCCAAAGTTCAGCAATGGAATGATGAATGAGGCCTTACGAACACACTCTGAAGAAAACTTGGTAGCTAGGACCCTTTCTTTTCCTACTGGAGGGATTTTGATTCTTATTTTAACTCTCACTAGGAATAAAATAAAAAGATCTACATAAATATAAAAAATTGACAACATTGTGTTCATATTTAGTTATGAGCCACATCAGCTAGAAGTATTTGTGTGACTCACCTGTTGCCTTCTCTTTGAGAAGAAAATACCCCAAAGAAACAGAGTGGCCTATTCCCAAATAAAGTCTTATGTTTTTAGAATATCTTAGATGATAGATGATAGATCATTAGATCATTAGATAGATATAGACATATATATAATATATATATATACAAACATGTATACAAATATATATATATATATACACATGTATACAAACATATATACACATGTATACAAACATATACATCATATATATAAACCCATGTATACATATATAATAATATACATATATGTCATTGAAAGTATTAAATGGCTCTATTCTTTTTTTTTTTTAATTTTTTTTTTTAATGTTTTATTTATTTCTAGGCGAGAGAGAGAGAGAGCGTGAACAGGGGAGGGTCAGAGACAGAGGGAGTCACAGACTGAAACAGGCTCCAGGCTCTGAGCTGGCAGTCAGCACAGAGCCCGACGCGGGGCTCGAACCCACGAACCGCGAGATCATGACCCAAGCGAAAGTCGGACGCTTACCCGACTAAGCCACCCAGGCGCCCCTAAATGGCTCTATTCTTTTGCTTTAGTATTTAGAAATTTAGTCAAGAGATAATCTCTATCTCAAAACATTTCGCAATGTATTTGTTTAAAATGTACTTAATCTTGACAATAATTTAGATTCTTTGAGGTTTGAATATTACTAAGAATACTTACCTTACTATCTCATGTAATATCATACCAGACCTTAGTAAAACTAAGGCTGGCAGGAAGAACTAATTTTCAGGTAAAACAATGAGCTCTGAAGTAGTTCAGAGCATCCTTCTAGGAAAATTAAGAAATGTAAGGACGATGTAAAATTTAAGAGATAACTAAGGGACATAAATGTCAAGGAGTGAGGGAAATATGCTCCCTAGAACATCATGAAATAAACGGAAGTATTAAACTACAATAAGAACAGAGCACAGTAGTCTAAGTGTGGCAGCACCATCTGTGGCCTGGGAAGGAGGAATCGTTGGCCCGCCACCCAGTGTAGGAGCCAGGGAAACAGGGAAGATTTTGAATTATTATAGTGAGAACTAAAAGTCTTATTCTTTTTGTCTTCAAGCTATGGGTATCTATTTCTTTCTGCTTGTTTCTGTGTGTGTCTATCTCTCCATGTATGGATGTCACATCTACCCTTGTGTATGTATTTCTTTGTGTATAAATGTGTGTGAATTTTCCTGTCTAGTTAGGCATGTATTTTATTCTTGTGTAGTTACATGTCATTCACTTTGTTTTGTGAGTAAATGGCTCTAAATATATGAGATCTATCCAATTACATCTTGCTGCTTATTTGCATACTTTGTTCTGCCTTGTGAGTCTCTCTGACCAAGTTTGTGCTTTTTCCCCTACCTGCTGTATATATGTATATACATATGTATATGTATATAAGTGTATCTGTTTATGAGACTTTTTCGGCCTTCGAATGTCTTTGACACCTTGTGTCCCATCCTATCTATATTTTTGTGTATTTCTCTTTGTATGCCTCCCTGATTATCTCGCTGTATCAGAAGCTTTACAGTGAGTCTCTCTGCATTTGTGTTTCTGAGGGCACATGTTTTTGTTTTTACATACATACATCCCTATGTGTCTCTTCCTCTCTCTCTTTTTGTACCTCTGGGTAGGGCCTGTATATGTGTTTTTTTTTTGCATACTTGCTCCCATTTATGTGGGCCTCTTTTAGTGAGTGTCTCAATGTGTCCACTTTTCTTTCTATGTCTCTGTTGAGCATGCCCTGTGGGAGACTAGGCAGATGAGAAGCTCCCATGATATATACCCTCTCTCAAACCAAGTCTGTCATTGAAAACACTCAAGGAAATTATTTAGTCTTTTATTGCCTCCAGACAGAGCTACTGCTAACATATTCCACAGAGAGATGTTAATACTCATCTTTCTTACCTTTCCTAATATATTCTGTTGACACTCAGTTTTACACATAGAATATCTATTCCATGACCTAAATGTCTCTAAGCCTTATTCCCCCAAGTAAAAATGATGATAAAAGAAGCACCTTTTTATAGGATTGCTGTTGAAAATTACAGATGTGAAGTTCCTAGCATATTACCTAGCACATAGTTGGCGCTCCATAATTTTGTGACTCTTAGGGCATATTTCTAGCCTAAATTTTATTGAAAAGTTAAATTCTTCTAAGGAAACCTGCTATATAAGTAAACACTTTTAAGAGAGATTATTTCATGCAATGTTCCTACCTTTAAAAAATATAGCTAGAGAACGATATAAAATGGATCTCATCTAAGAAATATTATGACAACGTTTTGGATGGAAAATATATTAGAGCATATGTTTCCATGCCTTCAATGGCCTATGGCACTAGTCCAGTAGCTTTAGATTATGCACAATATTAGATCAATTAAAATATAACTCAAAATGACATCTAGGGCATGAGATCATCTACTGCAAACTCTTCATCTGTAGCAGGTGGAAACACTGAAGCCAGGGAGACTGAGTCTCAGACACTTGCACAAAGTTCTAGGCAACGGTGGCAAATGTGCTGCATAATTTCATGCCCCTAAGGTTTAGATAGTCGATGCTGTTTCCGGTGTGTTTTGCTACCTTCACTATGGATTGAAATCTGTTTTTCCTACACAATCATATCGTTTGAATAGGTAATTCCTTCACAAAGTTGAAAAATCAAGTCAATAAATATGAAGGGATACTGAAAAGTCATGGTCTCTATCACTTACACTAAGCTCCCTTGTGCCTGCCTCACTCTTCCATTTTGTGTGTGTCCTTTCCATATTCTCTATGCAAATTTAAGGAGATTATTTATATAGACACAGTAGTTATAAACTGTATGTATTTTTATTTCTTCTCTTTTTTACATAAAGGATAACATTCTAAATTCACTATTTTGCCCCTTCCTTTTTTTTTTTTTTTAACTTAACAGTATATCCGGGAGATCTTTCTATATCAGTATATGAAAAACTTCCTCATTTTTTTTTTATAGCCGCACAGTGATTTCAAAAAAATTTTAAAGAACCTAATTAGTTGTGAACACTTAAACCAATGGGGGAAAACTGAAGTCCAATACAAGACTATATTGAAAAATTTCCACACCAATTTTAATTCATGGGTGGTGAAGAATAATGCAAAGAGAAGGGCCGAGGTGAACTTTGAGCACACAGTAAAAGCTGTCTGGCCACACCTGTTCTCTTTCCTAACCTCCCAAGGGCTGCCTGAGGCATGAAACAAACAGATAAAATATCTACAGTTATTTTACTTTTTACTCCCAGGAGCAAAAATCCATACAATACAAACATTCATAAAACAGGAGCTCTTAGGAGGACTAGAACATCCTGAAAATATGCAGCGCTCAAACTACCATTTTGAGTTTTAAATTTACCAAGACAAATACCCATGCACCTACACACAAACACATTTTTTTTCTTACAATAATATTTTGTGGTTTTATAATAAGCCGAAGTATCTTGCTGAGAATTTTTTTACTATAATTCCATTATCCATTGTCTTTACTACAGTCCAATTAAGTCACTTATCTATATTATTTCAGGGAATTAACATTTAAGTGACTATAATCCTGTCAGAAATGTTGTTAGGTGTTGTATGTACTTTACCCTAGAGAGCTGTTTCAACACCCTATCTTCCCCAACTGTCCATGGCAACACAATTAGATCTATGTCTGATTTGCCTTATTCCTCCCTATCCAAAATAAGCAGTAGATTACAATATGCAAAGGTAACTAAAAACTTCAGATGATTTTCTAACAGTAGAATTGCTTTGAGGAGTTCACAGTAACTAAAGGAGCAAGGAGAGGCAGATTCGTCTACTCTATCTTCTGCCTGTTGCCCAGTGAAATCTCAAACTTCCCTTAAATTTCGGATCAAATTATGTCTAATTAAATAAAATTACCTTAAGTTCTTTGTTCATAAGCAAGTCACCTAACAAACATTGCCCAGGTTTTAGCTAATAGTTTATTTTATGACTCTGTTAAAAGTATGGGTGTTTGGGGCGCCTGGGTGGTTCAGTTGGTTAAGCCTCCGACTTTGGCTCAGGTCATGATCTCACAGTTGGTGGGTTCAAGACCTGCATCAGGATCTGTGTTGACAGCATGGAGCCTGGATCCTGCTTCAGATTCTGTGTCTCCCCTTCTTTCTGTCTCACTCTGTCTCTCTCTCAATCTCTCTCTCTCTCTCTCTCTCTCAAAAATAAGTAAATGTAAAAAGAAAAAAGAGTATGGGTGCTAAATCTATATTACATTTTTAAAAGATTTCATTTTTTAAAAAGCACTTCAACATATATTTCTTCACTTATTCTACCCACTTTGTAAGTCAAGGGCTGTTGTTCCTGCTTTATATATATATATACACATCTTGTAAATCTAATTATGGAAACACTGGAAGATAACCCATCCTGTCCAAAATCACATAACTAACAAGTGGTGGCAACTCTGTTGCTCATGTTTGATCTAATGTTTTTCATGGAAACCATCCTAACCTAGCCTCAGATACACAAGTGAATAACTGGTCTTGATAACAATTTAGTCATCTGAAAACAGGAAAGATTAAAAATCAAAATGGCAACTAAAATATCCATCAGAGCTCATGTTTCCTTAACAGTGAACAAATTGGTCTTGTGCATTTGTTAAAATGAATTAGATAGATCCATATGTTATATTAAAGTTACCTAACATACATAATTTTTTAAAAAGGCAAATTTCATAATAATATGAAAAGCATCATCCCATTTGTATAGGAAAAAGACTACACACACAAATGCTTAAATATACATAGACATTTCCTGGAGGATATCCAATAGTTGTTTTCTCTAGAAAGTGAATATAATACAGGGGCACCTGCGTGGCTCAGTCGGTTGAGACGGATGCCTCTTGATTTCAGCTTAGGTCATGATCTCACAGTCATAAGATAGAGCCCTGCCCTGCATTGGGCTCTGCACTGGGCATGGATCCTGCTTGGGATTCTCTATATTCCTCTCTTTATGGCCCTCCCCTGCTGTGCTCTCTCAATCAATCAATCAATCAATAGAAAGTGAGTATAGTATGTCATATGTGGAAACAGTTTGGACTTTTTTACTTTTTCACTTACACTCTTCTCAATGTCTGTTTTTAAAAACATGAATATATATTATTTTTATCACTTAAAATATCATATCGTTAGAATTTTTGGGTGCTTGGGTGGCTCAGTCTGCAGAGCCTTCGACTATGGCTCAGGTCATGATCTCATGGTTCACGAGTTAGAGCACTGCATTAGGCTGTGTGCTAACAGCTCAGAGCTTGGAGCCTGCTTCAGATTCTGTGTCTCCCTCTCCCTCTGACCTTCCCTTGCTCGTGCTCTATCTCTCTCAGAAATAAATAAAAACATTAAAAAATAATTTGCACTTGTTATTGAGCTTGGAACAAATCAAGTAAATACTCTATGCATACCTTTAAATGTCTGCTTCTCTTAGATTATTCATTGAAACTTTGACTTTATTTATATCCAAATCTCTATTGACTCTTTAAATAAATATTTAATTTCTTCTAATTATAATGGTAGTGGGAAGCTTAAACTACAAGGATAAATGTATTGGAATTTTACCTCATCAATAAAATAGCTACTCAGAATGGCATTCTGGTTGGATTAGCAATACACATGTCATTGTCTTGATTACCAGTGCATATGACACTTAAAGTGTAGATGGGCAATTCAAAAGTGTAGATGTTTCATGAAACATTCTCTGAACCTTTGAAGTCTTCCAGTTATTTTCATTTATCATAGAAATTATTTCAGGAAATAAACTATTGAGATTCACATTTTAGACCTCAGTGTCACATTTCAACTCATTTGTGATCCCAATAAGCATATACATGGACATACATGTATGTGTTTATGTATCCAGAGAGAAACATGTAAGAATCATCACTAAATATATGAACCAAATGAAAGCAGTAGGAATTGTAGATTAATGCATTCTTTAACTCCCATTGTTAAGTAGGGAAGTTAGAAGCACTGCAGTGTGAATTAAGGACAAAGTGTAAACCTTAGGTTTAAATATGGACTTTTCAAATAACAAATGATATATTGCATGGACATCTGTCTAGAAAATGTGTTGTTTTTTTATGCATGCATTTTTGAAATTCTCTTCGTGTGTTTTAATACCCTGACTCAAAGACCTTGTAGGTAAATGGGTAACACTTTTTATCAGAAATTAAAACTGACAGAAGCGAAAAAATGGCTTAAGGAAGTTATAAAATGAAGAGCCAAATGATCAATATTTTACATAATCTTGAAAAAATGGTACTTGATGAGGGATAATTAGTATAACATTTTTTTATTATTTTACTCCATATTCTGCTACTCATCTCTGAGGTTTGTTACCTAGTGCATGGGATCTACACAGCTGACAAATCTCAAAATCTCTTTAACTGAAATGAAATCAGCTTAATATTATAATTTTTGCAGATTTATTTTATGTTCCATAATAGTTAGTTCAAACCACGTTAATCATCCCGGTCACACTGCTTTCACTTAGTGTGATGCTTGTCTGGTTTCTCCAATACATTTTTAGCATCTGAAGGAGAGAGACCATGCCAAATTCATCTTTATACCTGAAGTCACTGCCCAGGGTTTGACACACTTTAGAACTTAGTTTCTCAAATAAATAAGGTGGTCGGGGGGGGATAACAAATATACCAAAGAGTCTAGTGAACCTATTCTCTTTATATGTATTTACAAGTACCAAATATTGTAATTTAAATTCATACTCAGGATGCTGATCTTAATATAAAGGGAAAAATAAAAACAAAACCAAATATTGTTTCTGTGTTCAATACAGTATACTCACTAAGACAGAAAAAAAAAGTAATATTTTCTAGAAAGGTTATTTTTAAAGTGTTAAGAGAAAATCGATTTTTGAACTAATATCTAATTAAACAGGAAATCCAAACTCAAAGCTTTCAAGCTTATCAAAATCATATTGTTTCTATAATTTTATTATTTATTTCTACAGAATATTAGTGTAGAATATAGTATGATTAGCTCTTATTTAAAGAATATTATTATTTAAAATGTTTGCTATTTTAATGAATAAATCACTAAATGTGATGTTAGCCCACTCATCTTAATTGGTTATTATATCAAGGATGTATTAGACATGCAAATTAAATTGCATAATTTTGCATTACTTTTACTCCATGAGACTAATTTACCATTGTAAATTATTACACTGTATCATAATCTTTGATCATATCAACTAATTACCATTTTATTCTTTGTAACAGGTAACTCTAAATTCTACTTTTGTTCTTATATTTAAAGAACATGAAGTGATTTAAGTTGCTTATTGAATAAACATCAACTGCCAGTTAAAATTGATTTGGCCATCCATTTTGGAGCATTAACTTCATTGTTAAGAAAGGGAAGACTAAGAGACAAAATCCACTCAATAGCAATATATTATTTTTCCTGCAAGAAATATGGAGGCTAAATATTGTCTTTGTAGAGCAACCTTAAAGTTTCAAATAAATAAAAACAACAAAACAACAACAAATATTAATAGAGAATGATGGCAAAAATTCATATTTAAGAGCAATATGCTATATTATTCATATATTCTTAGGGAAAAGATGGCAAATTTATTGGCTTCCCTCTGTCCTTATCTTCTGCCAGAAAGAGCCATCTGTAATAAGACGGAAATATTGGCACACACAAAAAATTCACTTATGTTTCCTAAAACTATTGCCTAATAAAATCGACTGCATACTTTCCAAGGCTCTAGTCTTTTCCATTTTTTAACAGGGATAGGGATACTGAGGTACTTCTTTTTGGGCAATTTATAGTCTAATTTAAAACTAAATAAGATATTCCTAAAATAGAAAAGATAAAGTGGACCCACATGAACAAGACTCTCATATTTTTTTAATGTAAATGTGAAAAAAAGTGGTAAATAAATATGGACGCTAAAGAAATTGCATGCTATTTTAAAATGCACTTTAGCAACTCCAGTCTCTATATCAAAAGTGGCCTTTTAGGGACCAGGGATGAACTTTAACACCTCAACTGAAAACTGAATTTGATTAATGCTTCATAAGATTTTCTCCTTAGGAATATACTATTACCATTAAAGTGCTGGTTAGTTAATGACATGACTATTCTCATTATCAGTCACAATGTGCTAGATCTAGATTTTTCATGAAATAAGTACTTGGGAAAGTTGCATGAACCTTTACAGACCAGCATGGAATTTGGAAAAGAGTTTTGGAAAACGACTTCAAAGCAGTCATTTTTGTGTTCAGGGACAGAGCTTATCACTTATTTACAAATATGCACTCCAGAATCCATTAGACCACGACTTTGAGTATTCAAAGCACAGCTGACTCCTGAACAACATAGGTTTGAACTGTCTGGGTCCACTTATACACAGATCCTTTTCTGATACAATATAGTACTGTAAATGTATTTTCTCTTCCTTATGATTTTCTTAATAGCCCTTTCTTTTCTCCAGTTTGCTTTATTGTAAGAATGCAGTACATAACAAAGAAGACATACCGATGACCAATAGACACATGAAAAAATGCTCAATATCACTAATATTCAGTGAAATGCAGATCAAAACCACAATAAGATATCTATCAGTCAGAACGGCTAGTATCAAAAAGACAATAAGTACCGTTAAGGCTGTGGAGAAAAGGGAACACCTGTCCACTGTTGGTTAGAATGTAAATTGGTGGAGCCACTATGGAAAACCGTTTGGAGGTTCTTCAATAAACTAAAAGTAGAAATACTATATGATCCAGTTATTCCAAAAGTAGGTATTTGCCAGAAGAAAACAAAAACACTAATTCAGAAAGATATATGCAGCCCTAATGTTTATTGCAGCATTGCTTATAATAGCCAAGATATGGAAGCAACTTAAATGTTCATTGATAGGTGAATGGATAAAGAAAAAATGTGATACATCTATATATCATACCCCAAATGGAATATTATTTAGCCAAAAAATAATGAAATCTTGTCATTTGTGACAATGTGAATATACTTAGAGGATATTATACTAAGTAAAATAAGCCAGATGAAGAAAAGACAAATATCATGATTTCACTTATATGTGGAATCTTAAAAACAAAACAAAACAAAAATGAACAAACAAGGAAACAACAACGATAACAACAACTAAAAAGATAGAAGTAGACTCATAGAGAACTAACTAATAGTTGCCAAAAGGAAGGAGAGAGAAGGTTGGGCAAATGGGTAAAAGGGATTAAGAGGTACAAACTTCCATTTCGGGGCGCCTGGGTGGCTTAGTCGGGTAAGCGTCTGACTTTCGCTTGGGTCATGATCTCGCGGTTCGTGGGTTCGAGCCCCGCGTCGGGCTCTGTGCTGACTGCCAGCTCAGAGCCTGGAGCCTGTTTCAGTCTGTGACTCCCTCTCTCTCTGACCCTCCCCTGCTCGCGCTGTCTCTCTCTCTCTCTCTGTCCAAGAAATAAATAAAAATATTAAAAAAAAAAAAGAGGTACAAACTTCCATTTATAAAATAATTAAGTCATGAGGATGAAAAGTACAGCATAGGGAATATTGTCAATAATAATGGAAGACACTTATTGTGGTGAATATTTTGTAATGTATGTAACTGTTGAATCACTATGTTGTACTCTTGAAACTAACAACACTATACCTCAACTATACTTCAACTAAAAATAATGTTTTAAAGTAATACATTATATAATACACTTAACATACAAAATATGCGTTAATTGACTTGTATTATCAGCAAGTCTTCTGGTCAACGGTAGGCTATTAGTACTTCAGTTTTTGGAGAATCAAATTTATGTAGGAATTTATATTGGGAGGGCCTGGTGCCCCTAAACTGTGCATTGTACAAGGGTCAACTATACAGTCTTATGGTTGTGATAAAGTATAATAAAGCTAACATTTATTTTCTATTATATTCTGGGCACTGGAGAAACAACTTTGCATGAATGGCCTCATTTATGACACTCAATAACTCTATGAGGCAGGTACTGTTATTACCTCTATTTCATAGGTAAATATACTTCTAAAAAATTTAAGTAATTTGCCCAAGCCAATGAGTAGAAAGCCCAAATTTACAGCAGTGTTACAGAACTTGTAGTGTTTTTTTAATGTTTCATTTATTTCTGAGAGAGAGAAAAAGAGAGAGACAGAGAGTGTGTGAGCAGAGGAGGGTCAGAGAGAGAGGGAGACACAGAATCTGAAACAGGCTCCAGGCTCTGAGCTGGCAGTCAGCACAGAGCCCGACGCGGGGCTCGAACCCACAAACCATGAGATCATGACCTGGGCGGAAGTCGGACGCTTAGCAGACTGAGCCACGTAGGTGCTCCTGAAGTGTGTTTTGTTGTTGTTGCTGTTCATCTGTTTTGAGTATATTTGACACACAATGTTACATTAGTTTCAGGTGTACATCTTAGTGATTTGACAAGTTTATATATTAGTTTTAGTCACTATTATTGATTTATGAGTTATGTAGATATTCTATTTTCACTGAGTTTTATTTTTTAAACTTTGAATTCATTAGCACTTATACCTGTCTCTGTGGACTATACAGTCTATAGAGCTTGCTGGACTGGAGGACAGGATTCTGGCAGTAATAAAGTCAGGGTCACAGGTTTCATTTGCGCTCAGCTGATGTTTCCCTGTGAAAGTCTATTCCATTGCTACTGAAACCCATCTATCCAACTTTTCCACAAGAGTTATTTTTCCGTGGATCATAGGTTGGCAAAAGCAGTCACTCTTGTTGGAGAATCTCTCTAGGGTCACCCATATTATTTTTGCATATAAACGAAAATAAACACATGATAGCCAAGTCACTCATACTGCTTCCAGAGGACTCTGATATACCCTCAGGGAATGATCCTAGATGAGGAAATTCTTTTTAATCTTTTAATTGGCTTCTTTCATATTTAAAATACTGAAAATGTGATACTCAAAGGCAATTGCTAAGAGTTAGTCAACTGAATGGATTTCTCCACACATGTAGCTAGAGTAATCACAGCTCTATTAAATTGTCAACACTGGAACAGATTGAAATTTATCATCAATGTCAATTGATTATATTTATTAACAATAAGGAAACAAAATATCTTCAAGTAATTAATATTGTTGAATATTAAAAATAAGAGAGGAATAAAGTTATAATCATTATTTTAAACAAGCCTTAATTTCCATAATATATCTTACCAAACACCTCATTCAATCCATATTAATTAAATTTCACTTATTGCCATACTGTTTATATTCAGCTTAGGGGCTTCCTAAAACCAGCTGATATAGTTTACAAAAGGCAGGATATAATAAAACATGAAAATTTCTTAGCAAGTATTCTTGCTTAGTACCCAAATATTTGAAGGAAATTACAATTATTTAGAATTTCACTCATTTAATGCTAAAGGAAGAAATTTAGTTAAGAAAAATAAAAGTGAGGCCTCTTCATCTGGATGTTTCTGTGAGGAGGTGAAGGATAATCAAGGAATAAAACTGATTGTATAGACAACCAGTTTTGGATAATCAAGGAATAAAACTGGTTGGATAGACAATCAGGTAATGTTGCTGGTAGAAACCAACTATAATTCCCAGTGAAGAACCCCAGCAGGAAGTCTGAAGGAGATAGATAAAGGTTGATGTTTTTATATCTGGGTAGTACTGTCTATGATTACTATCATTTAGCTTCAATGCTCTGCAGCCCTGCCTCATGATTACTGTCTCTTTATCTTTCCCTTTGTTTTGTAACTATGTAATGGTGGTATATTTTCTTATGTCCTAAGTTAAAAAAAAAAGTGTTATTCTAGTTCTGTTTTTGCTACTTTGCATTATTAAGATGTTAGTGTTCTTAAAGTACTACAGTGTCCACTTTCACATTTAATTAACGTCAAAATTCTATGAAGTTTGAAATATTAATTTGTTTTTCTAAGATTATACAACTAATAAATGGTGATGCCAGAATGGAAAGTCAAATGGAAACAATGAGGAGGACAATAGTAAAAAAAAAATACTGAGAACCAGACATTGTAAAAAAAGATTTAAATATGCTACATTGCAAATTATCATACAGTAGCCATAATCGCAACTTTATGATGGGAAAAATAAGTATTATGGAGATTAGTCCTTTACCCAAGGTCACAGAGTGACAGAGCTAGGATTCATATCCAGGTCTGCTCAAATCCAAAGACCAAAGTCTTAAAGGAGAGGAGCACATTCCCATCAAAAGAATAAAGAGTACGCAAGAAGAAACATATGTATCTTAAAATGGATAATATAAGAATAACAAAGAATATAAAGATATAAAATAATCTAAATAAATAATCTATAATAACTAATCGTAGTTTAAAGATTTATGTATTTGTGATTTTACCTTTTTAATTATTATAAATTCAATACAGATTTAGAAAACCCAGGAATTCTTGTAAGTACTCAGAAAATATAAGCATATTAGATTATGTAAATTTGCATTGTTATGAAAAAGAGATGGGAAATTTAGGAAACAAAAAAATATTTCATTGACTCACGGTTGTCTGTATTAATTTGATACACAGATAAAAGTTTATACAACATTCTCAGTAACTGAAGAAGACGCAGGTGTAAAGTATCAAATCTGAAAATTTTTCAACACTAATAGAAACTACATTAAAGTATAGCTAAAAGATTTTAAGGGGTTTATATAGTGCAGCAGTAAAGAAAATCACTCTAGGTTAAATCAACATAAGTCATAACATTGTTTATATGTGTGTTGGAAGGTTATATTAGAGGCGTTTGAAGTCAAGATTGTTGATTAAACAAAAGCTAGCATCTCTCTCACTCCCCACATATTTAGATATTCCAGAAAAATAATAAAATAAGACTATCAAGATACTTAGGCACATCAAAGAATCCTGGAAAGATAGAGAACAAAAATAAGATTGGATTGAACAAAGAAACCACTATCAAAATGTTCACCAGAAAACTACCACTAAGCACTAAGCAAGGACCAGAAGTAGAAAGAAGTCCTAAAAAGCCATAGTATAGTTATTTGGGATATGATAGTTGCAGCAGTTGGGGGATCCAAAACAGAAAAGACATAAGAGTCACCGGTTATTGAAAACAATTTTTTGAGTAAGGAGTTTGTGTTGAAAACAGGATGATTAGGCAACTGAAAATTTAGAGAAAGACAAGGGACTGCCCACAGGCAGAAGATTGCCTACTGAAGCACCCTATCTGGCCAGGCCCCCTTCTCTTCTTTGACACACACTTCATACAAGTTCTCTCTATTTCGATACTAATACTTTTGCTTGAGTCAATAACATTTCTTGTTCTGTCTATCTTAATAACCTTATAAATAGGATGATCACACATCAAGGTTTCCTTTTGACAGTTTCCGTTTATACCTTTAAGTCCCTCACCTGCTTAAAACCCTCCAGTTTCTTCCAATCACTTAAAATAAAAATTCAGACTGTTTACAATGGCCCACCTGTACTGCTATTTGAATGAAACTACCATTCTCTTCCTTCCTTGAAGTTCTCTAGCTCTACTGCCCTTCTTTCTGTTTCTTAGACATGCAAATATACTGCAACCTTATGCTTTTGAATGTGTTACTTTCTCTTGTCAGAATGTTTTATTCTCTGATCCTCGCAGGACTAACTCCATTTCACCTTAAATGCCACGTTTACAGAGAAGCCTTTCCACTCTGCAACTCATCTTGTTGTAAACCCTAGTCACTGCCATATTACTGTGTTGTTTATTTTGTAGTACTTATCAACTTCTGAAATCAGTGTATATATTTATATATATATAATAACCTTTGTGCATTTTAAATTTATGACTCTCCAACCACAATGTGAAACTGAATACCTTCTAACATTCCATTACTCAATATGAGAATATGTAAAAAAAAAAAAAAAAAAAAAGATTTTTACTTCATTATAATAAAGCATTCTTTCAAATTAAAATAAAAAATCTCTACTGTAGATTGAGTTTTTGGAAGGTAGTCTTAACAATCTTTCAAATTCTAGAGTCCTGCTAAATGCTCAATAAATATTTGAAGAAAATTAATGGATGAATGAAAGAAGCTTCAATTTTCTCTGTTTACTAGTTTGCTATTTTAAAAATACAGTATCACACACAAACCTTGTACAATTCAAGCTCTCAGTTTTTTCCTTGAGTACTTAATCATTTAAGGAGTATTTCTTTTGCTCTGACAATTAAAATGAGTGAATTTAGGGGCACCTGTGTGGCTCAGTAAGTTAAGCATGGGTCTTTGGCTCAGGTCATGATCTCGCTTGCAGTCTGAGAGCGCCAGTCCTGTCGGGCTCTGTGCTGACAGCTCAGAACCCGGAGCCTGTTTCAGATTCTGTGTCTCCCTCTGTTTCTGCTTTCCCTCTCCCTCTCCCTCTCCCTCTCCCTTTCCTTCTCTTTCTCTCTCTCTCTCTGTCTCTCAATCTCATTCTAAAAAAATCAATAAAGACATTTAAAATTTTTTTTAAATGAATGAATTTATCATTGCTTTCTCATCAAGAAAACTATTTCCACTACAGAGTTTTGGAATTATAATTTTCCTCAATGCTCAAATACCCTAAATATCATATCTGCTTCTCAGTTTATAAGATTTGATTTTAAATGATGACATATGATTGAAAAATTAAGACAAATCATTGTTAATAAAGTTCCTCACTTTCTTTTCAGTTTAGTTCAACAGACATTTGCTTTAAAAAGGACCTACTATGTGCCAACCATTGTGCTAACCATCCTCCATACTATCAGAGCTCTCATTGTATTATGGAAAGGCAGACAGGTAGAGAATTCTAAAACTAAGACATTTGCAATAAGTGATCTAAAAGTGATAACAGCAAGCCACAATGGAAAGGGAAAGAAACAGATTAGATTTCTGTGTGCAGTCCCAGTGAAGGCTCCTCTGTAGAAGTGCATTTGAGATGAAACTTGAAAAATCAAAGGGCTATTGAGAGGTGAAAAACCACTGCAAGTTGAGGATACAACTTGAACAAAGGAGTGAGCAAAGGAATTTTACTTTATAAATTGAATGAACTCCAGGTTCAGCTGCAAAGGGCTACATTATTGGCAGTATGCTTTCTGATTCATAAGCTGTACTATAAAGGTTGAAGGGCTTTTCATGACAAATGACAAAAATAGGTGACATTTTTTTCTCATTTTATTGGGTGCTACTAACTGTTCATTGCATCACTGGCAGTATTTTATTTAATCCCCTTAAAAGATTTAGGTAGGAGTAACATTGCCGTACCCATTGCACGGATGAGAAAACAGAGACCCAGAAAGATCAATTAATTTGTCTGAAGTTGTATTTCTTGTCAGCAGTGGACTAGAGCCGTGATTCAAATCTTTTTTTAATTCCAAAGCTTGTTCTCTTTATCATTACACCATACTTTCTCTCAAAGGAATTAGGAAACCAATGGAAACAGCACTGAACTAGAATTTTAAATATATTGCAGTAAATATTGATTTGATATTGCACAAAAAAGGTAAAACATCAGGAAGTAACAATAAAGTAGTAAAATAGTTACACAGCTCTAGAGATTGGAATTTCTAAAAAAAAACTACTAATTTTAGAAAGAGGAAAAGACAAGAGTTAGAGGTCATTTGTTAGGTCAAGAGTTAGGTCATTTGTACCCTACACTTTCGGTCAACTACCAATCATCTGTGGATGCAACCTTGGGCTAGTGAACTCACACCTCTGTGAGTCCAAATTCTGTAAACGTTTCATTTGTATAATTATCTTATTACACATCATTATTTCTAACTAGACTGTAAACTCCCTGAAGAGCATGCTTACTCATCTTTGTCCCAGCACCACATATTTTCTTGGCATGTTCAACCACGGAATGGATGATGGATAAATGAACAAATATTTCATCTGTAAAATAAGGAGTTGCTCTAGTTCTCTTAAGGTTTCCATCATTTTGAGAACTCCTTCTATTAGGGCACATCATTTTCCAGAATTCCAGGAAAAGAATATAACTTCCAAACTTATTGCATCTTTGGAACACAATAAAAACTAGAAAACTCCACTAATTGCCTTGAGCTTTGAAAACTATAGATTCTGTATACGGAAAATATAAACAGCATGAATACTGGATATGTTTCTAGGATCTTAGAGGGGAAACGCCACCTTTTTTTAGATGTTTCCAGTGGAGTGGGTGAGGGGAGAGTGTAGCAATAGCCAAATGATTCTGAACTCTTCTTTTAGGTAGCTGATATCAAAATGAATAAGACCCTCTTTTTTATTTATTCTTTGGAAAATGAATTAAAAAAGTAAAATAGATTAACTCAACCTTATACTCTTCTATCTTTCCAATTCACATCTCTCTTATTAGCCTAGAGCCCATCTCTAATCTTGCCCTCTGGTATTTGTGCCAGACACTGGATGAATTGCTAGGAATACAAGATTTCTGAGATACAGATCCATGTCTCAAAGTGCTAAGCACCTATAAGGACAGACAGCTGCATGCATTGCATCTATTACTCCAGATACATACAGGTGTTGTCATAGGAACATGTTATGAAAAGTTCAAAAGAGGTTCTGAGGAGGAGTGTAACTGGCAGAAACACAAAGCACTACTATGTGTGTTTGGGGAGAATATTGGAATGTCAAGTGTGGATTGAGAGGAATATAGTTTAGAATTACTTGAGCATATACCAAAACTTAGCAAGGGTGGAAGATGAGGGATGGGCCAGATCATGACTGCCCTTGTAAACCATGTTAATTATCTTGGCCTTTCTCCTGGAAGGAATGGTGAACCACTAAAGGATTTTTGGCAGAGCAGTTTTACGGTAACTTTGCTATTCTGGAAGTTGCAAAAAAGATAGATCAAGGGGGCAGGGGGAAGCTCACTATTAATGCCTCCACCAAGTCCCTAATTTGGACTTCCTGGTCCCTGAAGATTCTCAAAGTAATGAGACCTACTTAGCTCAATCAAAGTGTTAGTTTGCATTTTGAGGTTGTTGTTTTGTTTTTGTCTAAAATAATAATTTAGTATTTCTTATAGGCTATTATACATATATGTATGTGTGTGTCTGTATGTGTGTGTAAAAGGAGGAAACTTAATTAAAACATAAATACAGTTTGATAGAATTTTTTTGATAAAAGGTCCTAGGAAGAACCAATTGAAAGGTGACTTTGAAGAATTATTTGACATATGTAATATGGAAGATGTAAGCTGATGAACAGTGACCATTCTAAGAGTTTGAGTATTTTTTTTAAAGTTTATTTACTTACTATGAGGGAGAGAGAGAGAGAGAGAGAGAGAGAAAGAGAATCCCAAGCAGTATCCACACTGCCAGAGTGGAGTCCTATGTAGGGCTTGAACTCACAAACCATGAAATCATGACCTGACCCCAAATCTAGAGTTGAACACTTAACCAACTGACTGCCACTTAACCATCTAGGCACCTCAAATTTAAGTATTTTATTTTATTTTATTTTTAATTTTTTTTTAATTTATTATTTCTAGGAGAGAGAGAACGAGACAGCATGAGCAGGGGAGGGTCAGAGAGAGAGGGAGTCACAGACTGAAACAGGCTCCAGGCTCTGAGCTGGCAGTCAGCACAGAGCCCGACGCGGGGCTCGAACCCACGAACACGAGATCATGACCTAAGCGAAAGTCGGACGCTTAACCGACTAAGCCACCCAGGCGCCCCTTAAGTATTTTATTTTAAAAGAGTGTGCTTGAGATAAAAATCTTCTGAAGATCCTAACAAGCAAATCTGCACAAGATTATTTACTGGGATTGGGGGAGAGGGCTATTCATCTATTCATTAATAAACTACTTAGTCCTTTAGTTGTCTTAGCAATTTTTCTCTCGCTTCCTTTAGTAAGTTGATGAATGATAAATAAATTTTTTAATAGTTGATGAATGATAAATAAATTCATTCTCAATAAGAGAAAAGCTATCCAGCAAGCATCTCTGCTCTTACATCGTAGCAATCAGATATTCTCTAAAAGCTCTGTGAAGTATTGTTCTCTGGGCAATACTATAGTTTTTTTTGTTCTTTGTGTGTGTGTGTGTGTGTGTGTGTGTGTGGTCAAACTCAGGCATTGGTAAATCAAATTACATTATTATATATTGGTTACCTAATTTTCAGTTTCTAATGGATAAATTATATTTTCTAAGTATTTCATGAATACATATAAACTTGAGAGAGAATTTGAGGTAGAAAAAAATAAAAGTCAGTGTAGGAACTTATTTCTGATTCATAACTGTACTTATGTAAAGTTGAAATTAACTGAGAGATTTAAATAAAATTAACTTAAATATTCAAAAGAAACTGTTAAAAAATACAATTTAAACTACAAGAATTTAATTCTTTTTTAATGTTTTATTTATTTCTGAGAGAGAGAGAGACAGCATGAGTAGGGAAGGGTCAAAGAGAGAGGGAGAAACAGAATCCGAAACAGGATCCAGGCTCTAAGCTAGCTGTCAGCACAGAGCCCAATGCAAGGCTTGAACTCATGAAACATATGATCATAACCTGAGCTGAAGTCCGATGCCAAACCGACTGAGTCATGTAGGTGCCTCGAAAATTTAATTCTTAAAAGGCATAAAGTGATGATGAATGGAATTGCATCAACTGTGAAGGTTATTGAATTTGGACAAATGACTTGATTTTTCTAGACTAGTTTCTAGACTTGAAACTATCAAGAAATTAGAGAAAGTAAAAAAAGAAACTTTAAAACATAAAATTAGAATATCAATGTGTGCTTTCCCTTCCAAATTCATTGGGTCACTCTTATTTACTATAGGTCCATTCTTATTTACTCTAGGTCCACTCTTATTTAGTAAACAATACACTTACACATATAAAACAAATTACATTAATGAATTATCTGGATAAAGTAAAACAAATAATATATTTATCATCATGTAAAATTTTGAAGAGTCAGTATCTGAAACTGCCTGAATAATTCTTTGGTACTCTTATTTTTCATTTATTTTCCAGTAAAAATGCCTCTTCCCTTTGTAAATACTTTTTGCACCCTTCAAGATTTTGACCATCATTGCCTATATAAAAGAAAATACTTTTTTATTCTAACTATAAGCCAACTATCAAGTCTATGTTGTCCATTAATCATTTATTTACCAATATCTATTAAATGTTAATCTGTGTCAGATATGTGCTAGACTCTCCTAGTGAAAGAAGCCATGAATATAATATAATCATCAAGTGTAGGAAATCCCTTTAAGTTTGCAGTATTGCTTTAAGTACAAATTTCACATTTCTGGTTCAATGTCTGTTAGATGAAATATGTTCAACATTGAAGAAAGATATGCCAGCCCCTTCTTTTATTTTTCCAGGTTATTAAGTTATGTCCACATGATAATTACATGTTAAACATTTACAGCCTCTTATAGTTGAAGTTTTAAAGTACCCTCTCAAGATAAACTATAATTATTATTTATTTTATCATTATTGATCTAAAGAATGGAGCACCAATGAAGGAGATAATTTTAGGGAGAGATGCAATAGATAACTTCTAATCAAAAATTCAAAATCATTATTTATTTAAATAAAAATGGCAATAATCATTTTTCAATTAGTGCATGAAATCCTGAAACTATTTACACAAGACAAGAGTTAAAAATAACTCTTAGTTTATACCCTGCCTTGGTTTCTAAACTAATTTGTAAATTACACAGAAGAAAAATGTTTATTATTTTCTGCATATGTAAAATGTGTTTCCCTTTGTTCTTTTCAGTGTCTTTTGAGGCCAGTTCCTAACTTTCTAAATTGTGAATTTTTAGCTGCAATACTACCCTGACTCCAAAAATAATTCTATGCAGGGGTCTTATTTTACTGTGTGACTTAACCTCTTTTTCCTTTGTGTTTACTCCCATAAAATGAAGAAATAACATTGGGGCGATTTTTAGGACTATACATAATGTATGTAAGATTAGAAGCACACAACTAACATGTGGGCTTTACTCAACAGTAGAAGATAATACTGTTGCTACTGCTACTAGTACAATTACTAATATTGGTACTAATAATAAACACAGGAGGAGGAAGGAAAATAAGGTGAATGAGAAAATGTATGAGGAAAAGAGGAAAAAAGATGAATATAATGAAATTTCAAGTGTTTGTGCATGTGTCTGTATTCATCTACATAATAACATGTGTGTAATGATTTAGAAAATAGATGATTTCCTCCTCCACCAAGTCCTTCTATGCCACTAAAACTCTGAGCATGACCTATCTCCAAAGGAACTAAGTGATGGAACACAAGGATGATGGAAAAGAGCCTGTGACAAAATAAGTATATGTGCTGAAAAGAAATCGAAGTCATTCTACTTTTCTTCTCATTAAAGCAGATGCTGAAAGTATGTGAAACAGCTTCTCTTCATATTCTTACTGCATGATTTAGGCATAGGGCTTTGCATGGTACCAGTGGTCATTCCAAAATCCTAGGAATTGAAGGAAACTGAATACAGACTGGACCAATGGAATTTATGGTTTGAAGACAGCATGTAAAATTCTCTAGAGCAGGATGCCATTCCTACCAAGATGCTTGCTGAGTATATTGGGTTCTAGAGAAAAGAGACAGCAATAGAAAGAATGATTCCAATCTAGGAAGACAAGAAATACTAGTTCCTTTTTCTCCTTCTGGTCTTACTGGTAAATTTTCTCTTTGTTTTTTGTGTGACATTTTACCATCTCTCTAGAGACATCACTGGACATCATCCTTTTTTTTCCCTTAATCTGCTTAGGCCACAATGCAGAACTAGCTCTTGTCTGTCCAATCAATTATCTTTTATTGTCAAGCCAAGGGAACTTCCCTTTCACATTATTTTAAATTCTAACAAACCATTGTTTTGTATATCTTTTTTCACTAAATTAAAGTTTCTCTGCTGCCCCAAATCTTTTTGTTGTTGTTTTTCTTGTTGTTGTTGTTGTTGTTCTTAATCCTCATGAACCAGAAAAAATTCTGTGAGCCAGAAGGAATTTTATCCTTAAGTAAACAATTTCCCCCCTACTAATGTTATGTGGACACACACATCTACATGTGCAATTTCTGGCTCATGTCTTCACTTATCCATCTTGGAGCCCTAATGATGGACATAAAGATATTTTTTCTACTGTATAAGACAAAAATTATTCAACAAGGAATATCAGATGGCATCATATAGTGTTATAAAAATAATATAAATGACTGATGAGTTCATTGACATAAGGTAATAAAAATTATTTATTCCGGGAAAACTATACCAAGATATTTGCTAATAAATATATATTTTGATGAAATGAAGAACTCTATATTTCTATTTTCTATTCTTGTTCATAAAATTGTGTTTTAGAGTAGAGACATAGAAATCCATTCATCTAACTACCCACCTGATGATTAAGTCCTTTCAACAATATTCTTCCCAAATAGTTATTCAGACTATGCTAATTACGACTAGTGGTCATTTGGTGTAACCCAATCTATTATTGAGAATATCATCTCCTGAAAAGTAAGCTAGAATATACTTTTTACAGTCTTCCCACTTAACCTCTTGGGGACACACACACAAAACTACCTGTTCCACATGGCAGCCGTTCACGTAAGTGAAGACAATCATGCTATCCCCTCTGGTTCTGGTTCTGCTCTCGTTTTGCTTAATCAGCAGTCAAATCTCATAGGAGGCAGTTTTTCACTGTTCTGATCATGCCCTTGGAACAGAGTATAGTCTGTCCTCAGCCCTCTGTAGTGACTGCAAAATCTAAGTTAGATCTGATCAGGTAGACTGTAATTACTGCCTTTTAGGTAAATTATATTTCTAAAATGTCACTTAAGATCATATCAGTTTCCTTGATGACCACATCTCACAATTTAACCCATATTTAAGACTTTACTGTAATCCCAAGACCTTTTGCATTATGAGTTCCTGTTAAACTTTCCTCCATCCTGAACTGTAGGTGATTTTTGTTCTTATTGTTTCTTGTATGCTTGTTTTGTGCTGTTTGTTTGAAATTTATCTGTGGGAATACAAAAATTTCCCAGGCAATTTCAAAGAGTAATGATATCCAGTGAAAATAAAGTTTAAAAACAATATAAGAATAGTGTTTTGTAATTTCTTTAATGCAATGTCTCAGACATTTGTTAGAGTACTGGACACAGTAAAGATGTTCTTGTAAATGTGTGGATATAAACGGTTATTTACCCAGAGGAAACAGTGAGTGGCCATGCTCAATGTGTGAAAAGATAAACGAGTGTGAGTTTGCTTCTGTCTTTAACATCATTGATTCTGTGCTGCCTGTTCTGAATGTCTTTGTTTCCTTTTACATATTCTCTTTTTTTCTCCTTTTCATCTCACTTTCTTCCATTTTCTGTGTTCCCTCTTCAAATTTTTTTCTTCCTCATATGCCTCCCTTTTCTTGTATCTCTACGATACAAGAGAGGAGAGTTCATTTGAAAGTCCAGGAAAAGGGGTGCCTGGGTGGCTTAGTCAGTTAAGCGTCCGACTTTCGCTTAGGTCACGATCTCGCGGTTCATGGGTTCGAGCCCCGCGTCGGGCTCTGTGCTGACTGCCAGTTCAGACCTGGAGCCTGTTTCAGTCTGTGACTCCCTCTCTCTCTGACCCTCCCCTGCTCACGCTGTCTCTCTCTCTCTCCTAGAAATAAATAAAAAATATTAAAAAGAAAAAAGAAAGAAAGTCCAGGAAGAACACAGTTGAAGTCATGGAATAGTCCTATTACCTATTAACTAATATTAAACTCTTAATATTAAACAGTTAATTATCTCTGTCTTTTTTAGCAGTATAGGATGTATAGACAAATTTTCTCACCACATAAATTGATGAGATTGGGAGGAAGAGAAAGAAGGAAGGAAACTCCCCAAACATTGCCCATTTTCCCATTATTTTTCAGCAGTTGTAGTAGGGAACAGGTTGTAGTCTGGAGAAACATGAAACCACATGCCTCATGCCCGTCAAAGATCTATGTGTGTCTGTGTGTATTCATGAATTGTATTGGAGACAAATTCCCCAATTATTTGCAGAAATCTATGATAATTATTGAAATGGATACATAAAATCCATTTGTATCATAAAAATAGTATTTGGAATTTCTGTTTCAATGAATTTAACCCTTTCCCTTCTTCTTTTTACGTTTCTTGACATGCTCCAACCTCACCCCAAACCTTATCCTAATCTTGGCAAAATCAGAGTCAATGAACAATCACTTTTCAATGTGTAAGTTATTTCCTTGTGGTGAGCTAAGCACTTAAAGAGATACATTAACTTTCAGTCCTCTTGGGTGCTGTTCAGAGTAATGGTTTATAACAGTTAATAATGTATAACATAAGTAGAGAATGCCTTAGGCAGGCTCATTGTGTAGTAAACATAATAAAACAGTTTCTTTTTAGTATCAATTGGAAGTACATTATTTCCCCCATCATTAAGACATAGTAAATGAAGAAAAAGATCACATCATTTGCTTATTTTATATAGCTATAGTATATTTTACCTCATTTATATTTTAATCAGTCAAATCCTTGGCTGCACACTTCTTTTTATGTATTATGATTTTTAAAAAGTACAAATATTTGTTTGCATCATCATCCCTCTTGTGATGGATACTATGTTTGGCAACCCACCATTATAGTTAACTGCTTTTCATTTTATTAAAAAACAAACCAAAAAAAAAGTGCCTCATTTTCAGGGAAGGCTAGTTAGACCCAACACATTTGCCTGTCAGAGAATATCATTCCCTAAGGTCTACTTTAACATTGATTTTCTGTTATTTCCCTTCTTGCCAAAGCAGTAACTTCTCTGCCTCTCCTCTAAGCTCAGGACCACTCAAGCCACCCTTGGCTTATTTCCTGACCTGAAGAAATAAATAAAATAATCAGGATTGGATCAGAATAATGCCTCAATATTACAGACTAGTACTAAAACTAGTACTAAAACTAAAACCATAGATTCTTGCCTCTCCAATCTCTAATCTGCTTTCTAGTATTATTTCTTTGCATTGGACTTTGATAACTAAATGACACTGTTGGCCCATTCCAAAGATTTTATCAAAGACTGATATTACACTTGATACCCACTCTTGGCTCATTGAAAGCCAAGACTTGAGCCACTCTTGGCTCATTGTTATTAGGTTGGCCTTCTGTCACTGGATTTGTTCCTGGTAAAAAGTCTAACTTATCTACCTCAGTTAAGAAGCTTAAATCGGGTGGACCTGGGTGGCTCAGTCAGTTGAGGATCTGACTCTCGATTTTGGCTCAGGTCATGTTTCTAGGGATCAAGCCCCTCATGGGATTCTGCACTGAGTGCAGAGCCTGCTTAAAATTCTCTCTCTCTCTCTCTCTCTCTCTCTCTCTCTTTCTTTCTCTCTCTCTCAAATAAATGAATAATAAAAAAAAAACCTTAAATCAGAAAGAAAATGTAAAGGGGGATAAAAAGAGCATCCATCCAATGCATACAATGTTGGTCAAAACCTTGTTTGCTCAGTTTGCTAATTATGGAGCCAGTAGGTTAGAAGAAATGATTCTGAAGGAAATGAAGGCCATAGAAAAAGTCTATTAAAACATTAACAATGGGCCCCATGATCTCAGAAATGTAATGATCTATTTAATAAGAAATTTCAGAAAGAGCTGCCCAAAATGAAACAAATAGCCATAGTTAAAAGATGACAATGTACCCTCAATCTTTCCAATTGACTTGCCTCATTAGAACCCTCAGCTTTTGCCCCAGTGCAGCTGCACTTTTGATTCATACTCAATGGTTGACACTGGTTCTCTGGAATCTTACTCATTGCTCCCTGTCTGTCTGTCAGTGCTAAATGTGTAGGTTATCTCATCAACTTTCTTTCTGGTCAGCAGCTTCTCTCACTCTTCAATAGAAGAGGAAATAGGGCACTCCAGTGGACTTTGAGTTCCTTATCAGAACAAGCAAATTAGGTTTTGTGGATTTTTTTTGTTGTTATTTTATCACAAGGACTGCAACTCAGGATTAGCACTATATGTTAATTTGAGTATTAAAATTTATTGTACACTGGCTTATATTCAGTTTATATCCTGAATACAAAGAGAGACAACATGTCAAAAAGGGCAAGATTGAGTCAGCTTTCAACATTTCTCAGTAAGTGCACAAAATGTCTGGGAATGAAGCAGAATTTCCGATTTCATTTACCCAGAGGCTACCACAAGCATTTTCTCTACAAATTGCTAAAGGCTTAGAGTTAAAGCTGCATGATTTTAAGTAGCTGCAGGTAAACATCTGTTAATTGCTCTATTTTGCTGACTTGAATATCATGATTTGTATAATGCCAACACATTAATGAGTTAGAAATTTGAGTTGCTATATTTGTCATTTGTTATTGTATTACGAGAAAGTTGGCATCTCAAAAACTGTGATTAAGAAAGTGAATAAATCACTTTCTATAAGCTTATATCTAGTTTGGTTTAATATTATGAAAGTTTTCTGGATCTTGCAGACCTATGAACTTATCTATATCATTTTATGGTTTTAATAAGTAGAAAAATGTATTAAACAAAACTAAATTTAAATAAACTACTCACTAATTGTTCATATAGTACAAAGAATTATGCTTGATGGAGTAGTCTGAATTTATGTATTGATGAACAAAACACTGAAAGATTACATAAATAAAATTTCTTTGTTTAATTCCATTCACTGTAGCAAGAACTTCTGAAGTAAAGTAAGAACAAAGGCCTGCCACGTCTTGTCTAGAATCACTGTCACTTTGAGTTTCTAAAACTGTATGAAATTGTAGCCGCTGCAGAAAACAGTATGGAGGTTTCCCAAAAAGTTAAAAATAGAACTATTCTATGATCCAGTGATTGTACCACTGGGTATATACCCCCAAATACAAAATCAATAATCCAAAGGGATACATGCACCCGTATGTTTATTGCTGCATTATTTAGAATAGTCAAATTATGAAAGCAGCCCATATCAATAGATGAATGGTTAAGGATAATGTGGGATACATATAATTGAATATTATTCAGCTATAAAAAGGAATGATGTCTTGCCATTTGCCACAACATGGATGGAACTAGAGAATATAATGCTAAGTGAAGTAAGTCACTCAGACAAATGGGATTTTGTTCATATGTGGAATTTAAGAAACAAAATAACCAAAGGAAAAAAGAGAAAGAGAGACAGGGAAACAGAGAGAGAGGCCAAGAAACAGACTCTTACCCTTAGAGAACAAACTGATAGATACCATACGGGAGGTGGGTGGGTGAATGGGTGAAATAGGTGATGGTTATTAAAGAGTAACACTTATCAAAAGTGCCCTAGGTGCCTTAGTTAGTTAAATGTTGGATTCTTGGTTTCAACTCAGGTCATGATCTCACTGTTCGTGAGTTCAAGCCCTACATTAGGCTCTGTGCTGACAGTATGGAGCCTGTTTGGGATTCTCTCTGGCCCACTCCCTCTGCCCTTCCCCTGCTCATTCTCTCTTTCTCTCTCTTCTGTCTCTCTCAAAATAAATAAACTTAAAAAAAAAAATAAAGAGTATAATTATTATGACGAACACTGAGTAACATACAGAATTGCTGAATCACTATATTGTATACCTAAAACTAATATAACACTGTATATTAATTACAGTGGAATTAAAATTAAAAACTTAATTAAAAAAGATACCCATCAAGCAAAAGTATTGCATACTCTAAATTTCTTAAGCTTCTACCACATCTTCTGGGGAAGATCCTGGAAGCTACTTTATGAAATTCAGAGTGAAATACTAAACACAAACTGAGTTTGTACCTTGATCATTTTCTCTGGAGGTAGAGAAAAGGAACTGATGTAAATATGTCCCAAGAATGGTTTCTTTAGAGCAGAATAAACACTAAGTTACCATTCAAAAAAAAAAAAAGTTGTGTGAACTATTACAGTTTTAACAATTTGTATTTAGTTATTAGTGTATCCATTCAATAATTATGTCAGAAGTTTCTAAATTGCTCAAAAAACTGAAGGGTGCAAAGATAATTTAGATGGGGATTTTCCTTTCAGGGATTATAAGTGAGATCAAGGAGTCATGTATATAAACAACTATAATTTGAGGCAGGAAGTGGTGATTGCCTTAAGAGAAGTAAAAATAAAGTGCTATGGGGTCTGAAAGCAAGAAGACAGAACTTTTAACTAGTCAGAGAGAAGATGTTACATGAATGTAAAATTTTAAAGCCACTGGCAGAGAAGCACACATGGCTAAGAAATGGATCATAGTATCTTGTGGAATATAATGGATCACTGAGGAGGCATTTCAATTCATATGAAAAGAAGGGTCTAATTTAGCAAATGGAGATTACAACTGATTTCCATTTGGAGAAAATGCATTGGATCCCAGTCTCACTCAATTCCCGTTGATTAAAGATACAATTATAAAACAATAAAAATCTTAGAAGACATTTAGGAGATTATATATACAACCTAGATATTTGAGAGTTTGTTAAAAATAAGACAAAAAGCCTAGAAGCTAGGAAACAAAAAAATGAATATATTTGCTACATAAACATTTAAAATTTGCATATGGATAACCATATATTAAGGAGTTAATAAACAATAGATTGGGACACAAATACTTGTAATGCAGATAACAAAAAAAAGCATTATTATATTTACTACAAGATTTTAAAACTGATAACAAAAAAGGCTGACATCTCAGTTGAAACATGGGCCAAAGAATAAGAATAGACAATTTATAAAGCAAAGCAAAATGACTAATCGATACATGAAAGTATGATGAACCACCCAGGGAGTGAGAAAAATGCAGATGAAAGTAATCTTGAGATAAGAAATGTTTCCTGAGGGGATGGCATATGGCCAAAAGCGTGATAATGTCTAACATCCTTCCCATGTAAAAGGGTACTTTCTACATTGCTTAAAGAAATGCTAAGTCTCACAGACTTTTCAAAAAACAATGTGAAAGCATGTGTTCGAATTAAAACACATATACCAGTAATTTCATTCCCAAGAAGTAAAACCACTACTATATACAAGAATGTTCATTGAAACACTGTGTTGGTAGTAAAACTAGAAAAGAAAAAGTGAACGCCTATCAGTAAGAAGATGGTTCAATATGTTGTGGTTTATCTTTGCTGAGAAATACTATGAAATTATTTGTTTTAATGAGTCAAATTATCAGCTGATGTGGATGGATTTCTGTAATAAACCATTAAGAAAAAGCAAGATGCAGAGAAGTATAGGTGAAATATTTCTATTTGGTAAGCCATACAAAGTTGAAATTCATGTGTGTGTGTGTGTGTGTGTGTGTGTGTGCGCGCGCGTGTGTGTGTAATTACATGAATGAATTAAAATACGGAAGAATTAAAATCAAGATCCTAAGGGTATGCATGAAAAAGTGGGTGGTGGAAAATGGGAAGAAAATGTGGAAGGTAAAAGAAAAATAACACTTAATACATATGATCTGAACATACAATATCTAAGTGCAAAACTAAGAACTCATCAATAAAGGCTTCAAAGCTAGGAAACCACACAGCGGCAGTGGGGCTCCTAGTGTGACAGCCATGGAGAGGACCTACTGTTGTCTCAGAAGTAATCCCTTAAGTTGCTGATTCAGTTATTTACCACTTCACTAGGAAGGAAAAATTGAGAACTAATATCAGAACCTACACAACCTTCATTTCTTTAGCTGCATATAACTGTGTATAATAACTGTTTAATTATCGTTTATTTTAATGTAAAAATTGAGCTGAACTAGAAGAATCATTACAACTATTAATAGAGAGAGGATGTTTTTGATGATTTAAGGTTTCTTTTGGTTGAAATATAAGGATATGTTGCAGAGAACAAAAGGAAACATTTCTGGAAAGATTCATTTAGAGCTTCATTATGGGCTGGCTAAGCATCTTGGACTTTTCCTGTAGGCTCAAGTACTGTGGATGATACAGTAACAAGAAAGCTACAAGGTTGGATGGATTGGGGGTAGGGAGCAGAGTCACAAAATTAGAATTTTAAATAACATTTTAATTTTATAAATTTAATTTAATGTATTTACTAGAAATAAAATGTTATAAATAAACATAAATAAAAATGACATTTTATTTCCAGTAACATAGGTCAGAAACTTTCAGCATCAGACTTTTTTTTAATTTTCAAAATACATACAATTAGAAAGCCTTAAATAATAAGTTCCCACATATCCATTGTCTTAGTCTGCTTGAACTGATAGAATAAAATATCATAGAACGGATGTCTTAACAGAAATATATTTCTCATGGTTCTAGAGGCTAGAAAATCTAAGATCAATCAGCCAGCTGATTCAGTTTTTGGTGAAGACTCTCTTCCTGGCTTGCAGACCCGCCTCCTCACTCTGTCCTAATATGGCCCTTTCTTGGTGCACACATGCATGTGGAGGGAGAGATCTTTCTCTCTCCCTCTTCTTATAAAGCCAGCAATCCTTTCAGATTAGGATCTCACACTTACGACCTCATTGAATCTTAATCACCTCCTAAAAGCCCTATCTCCAAATACAGTCTTGTTGGAAGTTAGGAGTTCAATGTATGAATTTGAAGGAAACACATTTCAGTCCACAGAACCACCCAGCATTCAAGTTTGATAAATGTCAAGGTTTTTGCACTCTTTTATCATATATCCTTCTTCTTTTGTTGTAAAGTATTTAAAAGGAAGTCTCAGGTATCATATCATGTCATACCTATAAACTTCAGCATGTAATTTCAAAACATATGGGGTTTTATTAACATAAACATTTGGATTACATTGATTATCTCTAAAATGATATTTTTTGGTGCTTTGTCTAAACCAGAATATAAGCAATGTCTCCTCATTGCCATTTGTTGTTACTTATCTTAAATTTCTTTTAATATAACTGTCCTCTCTCACTAACTTTTTTTCTATCATTAGCTTAATTGAGAAACTGAGTTGTACTTCGTTTGGTAGAATACCCTATGGTCTATTTTTTTTAAGTTTATTTATTTACTTTGAGAGAGAGTGGGTGTGAGCGGAGGATGGTCAGAGAGAAAGAGGAGAGAGAATCTCAAGCAAGATCTGCACTAATAGTGCAGCTCTATCAGCCCTTGCCCTCAACACCCTCATGCTTTGCTTGAACTCAGAAACTATGAGATCATGACCTGAGCTAAGATCAAGAGTCTGTCACCTAACTGACTGAGCTACCCTGGCACCACAAGAAGGTCCTATATTTTAAATGCATATGTTTTATTATAACGTTATTTAATTTATCCCACAATCACCTGCATTTCTTGCAAATCATCACTTAGGTCTAAAGTGATGAATTTTAGATTCAAGTACAACTTTTAATTTTTTTACAAGAATATTTCATGTTGATGCTATATAGTTCATTTCTCAGCATATCAGGATGAATGTGTCATATAATGTTGGTTTGTCATACTTTCAATGATTCTAAAATTTAACAGAAGGTCAAGATGGCAACATCTGATACCCCATTAATCTTTCATCCAATGGTAATATCTATTGATGATATTACTTAAATCAGTGACTTTTTTTGATATTGTAAAAATGTTAATTTTTCCTAGTTTTATCATCTTTTACACTTATTTACAGAATTCTTTTGTAAAAAAGAATTTTGTCTCTTCAACTCTTAAAATGTTTATGAAGGTTTTAATACTATCTTGGGCTAAGACTTAGATAATGTACAAATATGTACTTTTCTGCACTAGTTGTACTTGTGCCAGAACTATCAATTATTTTCGTACAGATTATTCATTTATTCATCAAATATGTGTTGCATGCCTACTATATACTAACTCCAGATATATCAGTGCACAGATAGTAAAAAAAAAAATTCTTATACTAACAAAATTATTAATGAGGACACAGATAATAAATCATATAAATAAGCAAATTTTAGAATATTTTAGATGGTGATACATCCTACTGAGAAAAAATATGGCAGAGAAAGGATAAGGGGTATTGGAGGAAAGGGACATTGCCATTTCATATAGCATAGTTAGAGGAAATCTTACAATATGATGACTTTTTAGTGAAGACATGGAAAAATTAATAAACCATACCATGCAGATACTAAAAGAAGAGAATTCTTGTAGAAAGAGCAGCAAGGTTTGCAAAGATCCTAAAGCTAGAGTATGCTGGCACTATTTGAGGAAGAGCAAGGGGCTAGTGTAGCTGGAGCATAGTGAGAGAATAGAGAGAAAGTAGATGACTCAGAGAAATAACAGGACTTAGACTTTGTAAGGCCTTGTAAGCCACTGTGTGGATATTGGCTTTTATTTTGGAGGGAAAAGGAGCCATGGAGGGTTTTGAGGAGAAGAATAATATGATATGACTTATGGTTGAATATAATTACTGTGGCTATTGAGTTGAGAATAGGCCTAGAAGGCAAAGATAGGAAGGAAAGTATAATCCAGGTGAGAGATGATGGTGTTTGGTTCAGGGTGCATAGAGCAAGAAGAGAATAGGTTTCAGACACAATTTACTGAGAGATTGGATATGGAATGTGAGAGAAAAATGAAAGTTAATGGTGACCACAAGGTTTTTGACCAGAGCTTCTGGAAGTCTGGAGTTGCTTTTAACTAAGATAAGGAAGACCAAGAAGCAAGTGTGGAAGGAAGAATAGTTCGAGCATGCAATGTTTAAGGTGGATATTGGATACTCACCTAGAGATGAAGAAGAAGCAGAAAAATATTCAAATCTGGATTGAAGGAGAGGCCTAGAGCAAAAATTTAAATTTGAGTATTATAAATTCATGGATAGTATTTGAAACCAAAAGTCTAGATAAAATAAATAAGAGAGTAATATAGCTTTAAAGAGAAGTTGAAGGATTGGGTACTGAGGCATGTACCCATGATGATGGAAATGTTCTAATATTATTATCTAGTAGAGATAAGTGGATGGTGTTGAAAAGGAGGTTGGGTGAGATTTTCTGGGAAAATGCCCAGGAATTGGCAAAAGGCTATGGTGTTTAGCATACAAGTCGAAGATTTGTTCTTTCTTGGAGTCTAAGGGTAGAGATGGGGATAGGTAGTAAGTAGAGGGAGGAGACTGAACATTCTCTTCTAACTGCTTCTATATTTTCACTGAAATAGAAAGCAAGGTGATCAGCCAAGACTGAAGACTACAGAAGAACTGTTGAAGATTTGAGAAGGTTGGGGGAAGTCAACTAAGGAAGGAGAAAGGAGAATGAACAGAGAAACTGTAATATAATTACTGGCAGCCTGGCTGCCACTTGAAGTTGGCAGTATATTTAGAGTGCCACACCACTCAACATAGTTAAGACGTTTCCTGTTATTTTTAGCAGAATATGTAAGCTATTTAAACAGGTAGAGGAAGATGTTAATGGGATGAGAAGAAGAGTTGGTTGAATCAAGGATCATTTTGCTGGGGGGCGCCTGGGTGGCTTAGTCGGTTAAGCGTCCGACTTTCACTTAGGTCATGGTCTTGCGGTTCATGGGTTCGAGCCCCCCATCGGGCTCTGTGCTGACTGTCAGCTCAAAGCCTGGGGCCTATTTCAGAGTCTGTGTCTCCCTCTCTCTCTGACCCTCCCATGCTCACGCTGTCTCTCTCTCTCTCTCTCTCCTAGAAATAAATAAAAGTATTTTTTTAAAAAAGGATCATTTTGCTGTGTAAGACTGAAGAATATGTAATGTTTGGAGTGTTGAAGGCGAAAAAAAAAAGTAGTTAGTAGTTGGAGAATGGAATGCCTGAAGGCAAGATCCTGGAGGGATTTCCGCTTATGGTGAGGTGCCTGGCGTGCCTGTAGTTGTGAATGGCTGATAAGAAGGAGGAGGGCTAGAAGAAGGAGAGTTCAGGAGGTCAACAGTTTACATATTAAAAATGGGGTATGTGTTCCATGTAGAGAGAAGTCAAGTCAAGAATACAGATCTATATTTTTAAGACATCAGGGAACATTTGTCATTTGCTTCTCAGTAGTCTGGCAGGGGAGGTATTTTGTATCACCACAATCCTGGGACTATCTTACATTTATGAATGAAATTTTGAGAATCAGAAAAATATAAATAGAGTGTACATGGTTCCTAAGGTCTTCAATAGTCTGGTAAAGAGAATGTGATTCTACCACTTCTCCCAGAACCCTTTTCTCCAGCTATGTCAAGCCATTCACATTAAGACAGTGTTTTAACAGCACAGGCCTTGGAGTGAAAACGGGATTCAAATCACAGCTCCATTATATGCTAATTGTACCAGTTTGTCCAAGTTATTTAACCCCTTAATCCTCAGCTTCTTGTCTGAAACATAAGGACAGTAAACTTAACTTGAAGGATGATTGTGGGACTTACATTAGATAACATACAAAAAGCTCATAGTATAGTTCCTAGAACAGTGCTTAGAAGCTATTATTATATCTTACTCCCAAAGCCCCTTAAATGTTCACACTTACATGACTTTGCTCCCGGTGTTCTCTTTTAAGGATATGGTCTTCCTTGTTCATATACAACAGAATTGTTGACTTGCTTAACTAGTCTGTTGATGCCTTGGCTAAAGACTGTCTTATCAGCATCCAATTCTTTGCACATCAGGCTTTCACAGAGGTAATTTAGTGAAGGCCTATTTGAATGAATCAAATAAATGGAGACGACATGCCTGCATTAAGAAAGATATGATAGCTATGCTCACATGCTTTCACTGTTACAAAAACATATAACAAATAAAGATGGATTGACGTAAAGCTACTTTGTTAAGTACTAAAAAATTAATAAACAAAAGTTTACTTGAACTGATGTTATGACCATTGTATCTATTTTTATGTATATTAGATAACTGATAAAAATGCTATATGTTTTGTTTGTTTTTTAATTTATTTATTTATTTTGAGAAAGAGGGACAGAGAGAGAGAGAGCAGAAGCAGGGGAGAGGCAGAGATACAGAGAAAGAGAATCCCAAGCAGGCTCCATACTGTTAGCACAGAGCCTGATGTGGAACTTTAGCTCGTGAGCCATGAGATCATGATCTGAGCTGAAACCAAGAGTCAGACGCTTCATCAACTGAACCATCCATGTACCCCGAAAAATATGCTATATGGTTTTATGATCTTCTTTGACAAGCAATAAATGAAAATGTAGAATATTTAGTCCATTTGAAATTGAATCATGTCAGTTATTTTCTTTTTAAAAAAGCAAATGATCTGTCCTCACACTAAACACTGTTATAATCAAGAATAGTTCTATTATCCTGGAATCATATTTTGAAATTCAAAGCTATACTTCCATAGTTTGTAACTAGAATTCACAGTTTAAAGGAACATATTTGTCACATGTTCAAACAACTGGCCTTTCCATTGTTTTTTGAAACATGGTCTTCTGGAACTAATATGCTAACTATAATTTTTGCCCCAACTGCCATAGTTGAAGTATTTCTAAAGCACTGTTATTTCTCCAGGCAGTTGAGTTGTGCTGAAATGTTCTAATGATCCCTGGGTCAAGTATGTTACAAAGAACTTTTCTGGCTTTGAATTTCCCCCATACATCATAACTCTGTTGGAGTTTAGACCTCAATGTAAACTGCAGGAAGACCAGCATTTGCATAAAAGGATTATGCAACATCTAAAGAATTAACTACAGGGAAGTTGATTTATCTGCCCTTCTATCAAAAGAAACCTCTACTAACTGCTATTTCTGCAGTGTACAACAATAATTAGTGTGCATAATGATTCCTTTGAGGCACACAGAAGTGCATTCTGAATTCTCAATAGATACAAAATTATTTTGGTACATATCCACTACTGCTTGTACCGTACTACGTTCTAGTTTTTAGAAAGATCGACAAATCCCATTCAATCTGCAAGCTAATGTTTTGTTAAGTTTTGTTAAGTACAAAAGATAATACGCTGACTATGCCAAGGAAATTAGTTTTCTATCTTAATTCAGTAATCTTCAATTTGCAGAGGTGATGCAATCCAGTGAAACACCATCACTAGAAAATTCATTACCTGAGTTTAAAATAAATTTAGGAAGCATGAGGGTATTGTCCAAGACATGAGAAAAGTGATGCTATAGTAATAAAATAATATTAAGTATGGAGCAAAATAAAAGCACAAAGACTGAACAACCTGAAAAAAGCTTCAGCAAAAAGTCCAAAATAATGAGCAAGCCTTTAAGAGACAGAAGGAGAGAATAGGTGTTCTTATGTGAAGAAGGACAATGGATAAGGAAGGTAAATTGGTATAAGGCAATCAGGGCAGGGCAGCTTCCACATTTGGGAAGCCTCTGATGGGATGGCAGAATCAACTCAGTCTAGTCTCCAGAGTTCTAGTTGCACAAACTTCTGACCAGAGCAGAAGAGAAATACAGAGCAGGAGGCTGGGGAAAAACTTCATCAAGTTTACTTAGTTTGGGCACTGTTATCTTCAAACAAGCATGAATACACAGAAGTCACACAAATTTTACCAAGAACATTTCCACTGTCCAGACAGCTAACTATAGTTTTTGAAGTTTTTATTATCAGGTAGTCACCCTTTTACAAAGGGAGTTATTCCCAGAATATCAGATACTGGAGGAATACTCCACTGTACTTTTAGTTAATATGTAGTGGCCATCATACAGTAACAGTAATTCTTAATGGGTTATAATAATTTTTTGTTGAAAGAGAAAGGCCATGACCATAGCTGTTATATCAATTGTTTTTTGGAGAATAAACACTAGTCAAGGGAATGATGTATTACATGTGGAATAAGGATCTCTGGTATTGTTTCAAACTGGAAAGTCGGGCCTTTATTTTGGAATTTAGGAAGGGTGGGGGTCCTTCTAGTTAATTAAATCACAAATTATTTGTCTAAATTAATTAAAATTTTCAGCAATATGTCAAATTCTCAAGACATGTAACACACTATAAAATATATAATGTTACATTTAGAAGGGGTCCTTAGTGATCTTTCAGCCAGGACAATCTTCTTCTATAGATGAAAAAAATAAACCTAGAAAGACAAACCAATCCACCCAGGGCCAACAGGACTCCTAATATCTGTTCAATAGTCTTTTGAGTAAATTATTTGATCATAAAAATTATCATAAATCTAGCAGACTGTAAATCTTTTTTTTTTTTACACTATGACTTTATGCTAAGTTTCGTTTCTAAATTCTCACAAAAAAAAAAATGCTTAGATTTAAAAAGTGAGACAGGAGGGTGTCTGGGTGGCTCAGTCAGTTAACCATCAGACTTTGGCTCAGGTCATGAACTTGCAGTTTGTGAGTTTGAGCCCTGAGTCAGGCTTTGTGCTGAGAGATCAGAGCCTGGAGCCTACTTCAGATTTGGGGTCTCCATCTCTCTCCCCTGCTTATGCTCTGTCTCTTTCTCCCCAAAATAAATAAACATTAAAAAATATTTTAAGAGATAAAAGAGGGACAGAGGGAGAGAGAGAACAAATGTGAGAAACATTTTTTGAAGATAACCTGTGCATTTAATTCACTTATTGGAATGTACCACAATGTTCATAGTAGCACTTTCAACAATAGCCAAATCATGGAAAGAGCCTACATGTCCATCAGCTGATGAATGGATCAAGAAGATGTGGTTTATATATATATATAATATATAATAATAATATATAATAATAATAATAATAATAATAATAATAATAATATATGTTATATATATATATATAATGGAATACTACATGGCAACGAGAAAGAATAATATCTGGCCATTTGTAGCAACATCAGTGGAACTCGAGGATGTTATGCTTAGTAAAATAAGTCAGGCAGAGAAGGATAGATACCATATGTTTTCACTTATGTGTGAAAGAGGAGAAACTTAACAGAAGACCATGGGGAAGGGGAAGGGGAAAAACAGATAAGGAGAGGGAGGAAGGCAAACCATAAAAGATTCTAAATACTGAGAACAAACTGAGGATTAAGGGGGTTGGGGGAGAGGGGAAAAGAGGTGATGGGCATGAAGAAGGGCACTTGTTGGAATGAGCACTGGGTGTTATATGGAAACCAACTTGACAATAAACAAAATAATAATAGTAATAATTCAATGACTGGATTCTCCACCTTGGGTTTTCACCTTCACATTTTAGTCTTCGGTTAACTAGAACAAATAAAGCATAAACTAAAATATAGTCTACCTAAGGTTTTTCTTTCTGAACTATAACATTTTTGGTTTCTTCAAGAAAGAAATCAAAGAGAAGGAATGTAAATGAATTAAAGGAAAAGGAAAAAAGGAAAAAAAAAAAAAAGCATGCCCAAGAGTGTGACCAGGAAAAAATGACCACAGATCCAATTAGATGTCAAAACAGGGACTTGCAAGGGGCGCCTGGGTGGCTTAGTTGGTTAAGCGTCCGACTTTCACTCAGGTCATGATCTCGCGGTTCGTGGGTTCGAGTCCCGCGTCGGGCTCTGTGCTGACTGCCAGCTCAGAGCCTGGAGCCTGTTTCACTCTGTGACCCCCTCTCTCTCTGACCCTCCCCTGCTCACGCTGTCTCTCTCTCTCTCTCCTAGAAATAAATAAAACATTTAAAAAAAAAAAAAACAGGGACTTGCAGCCAGGAGGAATTAATCCATATACCAGAACCTTTGAGCACAACTTAATGATGCTCAGGTATTCTATTCATTTATATATGATGACATAAACCACACAGAAGATGCTTCATACATGCAAACAAAGCATAAGCATGTATTTAAACAGATTTGGTTTTTTTCATTCACAACAACTGAATCATGCTATATGCGTATCATGACTTCATATGCTTTGCAATCACAGGGCCACAGATAACTCAGATTATATACCTAAGGTCAGCATCAAGGAGTTGCCACCTTATTATCTCATTAGACTTTTTGTGCTTCAGTTCAAACTTCTGCAGGTAAATAAGCAATCTTACTCAAACAGTAGAGTTGACCTACAAATGTATCTTTCAGAAGTTAGATACAAACCTCCCCCTCTTCTAACCTTATCACTATCAAAATTCTCTCCTTTATAGAAAGTTAGGAGTTTCTCTGAACACTTTCTTTATTAGAACTGTAGAAATAGGTTAAATCACATTTTCATAAACAGTAAGTTTAGAAGAAAGGATCTAGGGCTTTGGGTTAATTCGTAGTAGACTTGAATTTGGGGTGTATGTGAAAATTCAGGTCCAATAAACCATTCAGCAATGTATTTTTCATAACAAGATGCAACCTGTTTTAAAGAATGGAATTCTTGCATATGTATCACATAAAAATTGGCTGCATATAAAGAGAGGTTTGTCTTTGTCCTGGTTCCTTTAATCTTCTGGAATTTCCTGAATGACAGAAGTACCTTCATATTTATGGTGCCCCTCCCCTCATATCTGATAGTTTTTCCTAACTAGGTGACACCTGGAAGGCCCATGGACCACACCTGGTAATTTATGTTAATAAGGCATCTTAGAGTTAAGAGGTAGCCACACTAAAAAGACAAACCACATGGTTTTGTGCCACATATTTTCTCATATCTTTGGAAAGGTTAGAGGGGCAGGGGATTGGGTTCAACTCTGTTGACAATAATTAAATTATGGTGATGAAGCCTCAATAAGGCTCAAGTGAACATCCTAGTGGGAAATGCTCTCTGAGTATTATCACCCATCAATGGCAGAAGGGTAACTGATATGTGAGAATGATGGAAGCTTCTCATTTGGAACTCTCTTAGACTTTGCTGTATGTGTCTCTTCCTTTGGCTGGCATATGTGATAGAGCATAATATAAGAAGATACTGCTCTGACCTCTGTGGTGGCTTTGCCCACATTTCCTTTTTCAGGCACATGAACTTGCCTCAGTTCCTGTTGGCTGCTAATAGTCATAGCTTCCCCTTTCTTTGGAGAATTGTCTTTGGGCAAACAGGAGCCACCTTGCCCAAGAGGTTGGCATCCCCCACAATGGACATGTTGGACAAAAGGTCATCCCTTCTCACCTCAAGATCAGGCCAGCTTTGTGGAATAATTAGTGTTCCAGGGCTCCGGATAAGTTCAGACTGAGGTTCAGCTCCCACTAAGACTACCATGCTTATTAGCTTAATCTCCTACTTCACCCCGCTTCTTTCATGCCATTTCTTGCATGTGAATTTCTTCAATAATCACCTCTATAAGAATTTTTCACTTCAGGCTCCATTTCTAGATAACTTGAGCTACAGTGGATAAATTAGCCAATATATAAGGAATTGTATTATAAATGATCTTTATATCTTCTAATCTTACAGTTCATTCATTATATTATGAAAAAATCTATTTGCTATTGCTATAATAATGCTAGTTTCTTCCTTGTCTTTAAATAGAAGACAAGTGAATATATTTTCATATATTTTAAGTACTGAGTATGGGTCAGACCCTATGCTGGGCACTACCACACCATGTATGTGCATGTGTGCCTATGCACAAAATCATTTAATCTCTTCCATTATTCCAGGGGGTCAGTCACTCTTATTCTGTAGAAGAGGTAGAAAGATCCTTATGGTCACATTTATAATAAGTAAGGAGCTGGGCGCAGGGGGGGTCAGACACAGGTCTGAGTCCTAAGTTCATCGATTTCCAGGAGCCATTCCCTCAAAGGACAATATAAAAGCCATGAGTTATAGTATAGCACTCTGTAAAGAATATAAGCTATAATTCTGCATATAAGCTAAAATTCTGACATTTTTTCCAATGCCATCTCTACTTTGGATGCATCTGTACTTATTTATATATTTTTAATTCATTTATCTATTTAATTACTTATTTATACTTCACCTTGTTTCACAAAGGCTTTTTATATAGTTAAGATTAAACTGCCACACTTTTCTTTATCTATGTGAAAAAAGTATATGTTTAAGCTAACTTTCCAACTCTAAATAAACACATGCAATAACCTACAAATAGGTAGCTCATATATACCTAAGTAAAAGTCATTTTGAGAGTAATAGTTTCAACTTATAATTATTTAATTAAAAGATGAGCATTAAATGCTAACAAAAATTGTTTAAAGTTAAATATTGGATCCCAACCAAATTTATTAGCTAGATAGAAAATCAATAGATAAAGTATTTCTAGAGACTGACAGTAACTGATGCCAATAATATGAATTCTAAAAGAGGATAGTATGTGTCTGTGTGGGTATATATATATGTATATATATAGTAAATATTTATATACAGTATATATTTATACAGTATATATTTAATATATATATTAACTCTCTCTCTAACATAATGTGCCTTACATACTAAGAAGAATTACATCAAACTAAACTGCATATACAAATTAAATATTTCTAAGCCATATCAAAATATATATTACTAGCATTAGTATTTCCAAGAAGATAGACCCTGGTGTTAATAAAGGCAACAGCAGAATCTAAATATACAATGTGTCTGAGGAGTTGATACACTAAGCTTCTGAATCTATTCTATATCTGTTTATATATTTAAGGGACATGATTTAGATTTATTATACCCAGAGAATAAGACTTGACATCTGAAAATCTGGATTTGAGATCCTACTTCAATGTTTATTAACTTTTGTCACTCAGTCAGGAAAACATTCTGATATTTATTTTCACATACTCCAGAGAATTATTGTGAAGATTCAATGAGAAAACACATGGAAAAACACTTGGTAAAGTGTTCAAAGGTATTTCAAATATCAGACAATACTGTTATTAGTAAATCATAGCAGTTTATCTAACCATAATAGAGTCATTCAGAAAAGTCTTTAACATCTACATTGAGAAGAATTTGGAACCACCATCAGAATTACTTCTCAGACTGCATGTCAGTATCCCAATGTTGTGATACAACTGTTTTAAATATGTTTTCCAGAGTTATGTTACAATGGCTACATTTATAGATAGGTAGGTGTCTTCACAGCTAAATACTCCAGATGAAAGTACAATGCATAAGGCCATGTCCAAGTATTTTTCAGTAGTTAATGGGTGATTTTCTGGGAAAAAGTATTTTTAAAATATTTTATCTGGATGTTGCAATAATATGTAGACATACTCAGTTGCCATGAGGCTAATTCCAACATCCATCTTTTCCTCATTCTCCCTCTATCATTTAGATATGAGAAGGCAAACAGTCAATGTTAATATAAAGATGAAAAATTTAACGAGTTTTTTCTCACACACATTGAAGAATAATTGAGAAAGAAACCCATTCCACCATTGCACTTTCTTTCCAGAAGTTGCCAGCAAGAATCAAAGATTATTTTGCACATACTAGCTGGACACCATTTCCTTCATTTTTCCATTTTCCCCATGTGACCAGATATAATATTCTGCCTGTGAAAATAGGAAAGTCAGCAGCAAAAGTAAACCCAAGGAATATACTCTTTTCTCTCTGCGCTTAAAATTTTCTATTACTTGTACCCTTCAAGATGGAATGTTTCTTGATTCTTACAACAAATAGAAAACAATGCAGTTATTTCCAGATCAGTAATATATCAACAAATAATATGCTTTGGGGTTCTAACTATATGTTTTCAAGAGAAAGAAGATCTTGTTTTATTAACTTCCCATCATATCCCAATATTTGCACATACCTTAAGAATGTTCCCTAAATGAGTAAGACTGTGAATTGTTTTGGAACAAAGAGTGTATTATTTGCTTTTTGATACTCAGTCTTATTCAGCAGTTAACAAGTTAATCTGTGTCAATGAATGAATGCATGGGTGTATGAAGAAGCATCTCCTAAAGGATTTTAGAAGGAATTATGAGAAAACATACCTTTGAAATTAGAATGGGACTCTCCCTTGCCAATCAAGCAGAGCACTGACAAATCAATCTAAGACAGATTCATTCATTTATTCAGGCATTTGCCAAATAGTTGTTTAGGGCCTACTATGTGACATACTGAATAAAAAGATATGATCCCTATTTCATGGGGATTACTTATCTTTTACTGATGAAGACAGATCTTGAGTAAATAATTACAAACATCTGTGACTATAAAGGACACATTGAAATGTTTCATAAGAGTATATAACAAATCAGATTTAACATAGACAGCCAGAAACAGTTTTTCTGAAGGGTATTTAGACTCAGGCTTGAAAATAAGTCAGAAGTAGCTGATTCAGAGGCAAGAGAATGGGGAAGTCTTAAAAGGAGCCAGAGAGAGAGAGGTGAAGATTTCATGGCCAGTGAGTAGAGAGGAGTATATTAAAAGATGAGTTAAAATTGTAAGAGGGGAAGAGTTGTAGAAGGCCAAGTAGATTCTAGGTTAAGGATTTTAAAGTTTATCTTGACAATACTGAGAAAAAACTGGAAAGATTTTTATAGAGTACCCTTAACTTGAGATCAACTTTTAATGGACAGATATAAACCTTCCATTCCTTCTGCTGGCTAAGAATCAGGAAAACAAGATCAATCCTCAAGGAGCAAATTTTGTAAGTACTTTCATAACCCACTGTCTAGGATAATGTCTCACTTAGAGAAGGCATTCAACAAATACTAGTTTAGTTTAGTCTAGTGCTCTGGCTGCAAATTAGTTTCACAAACTTGGATAACTAATTTCAATATTCTGAGTCTCAGTTTCTCTATCTATGAAGTGAATTTGTCTGATTTATAGTTAGTCTGAAATCTCTCTTACTCTAATAATTCATAATTCAAATAAGCCTTTGTCAAAATTGAATAAAGACATAGAAATTCGGTTCTCCCCCTCCTTCTCAGTCCCACCCAGAGCAGCTGTTTCCTGGTACTAGGTAACTAAGTCACCCAATAACCCAAACATCTAACCTGATGCTTGGAGAGTCCCATGAATGCCTGTCATGTGCTCTTGGGCAAGTCATATAATCTCATCTATAAAACCAGAGGTATAGACTTGATGGTCTTAAAAAATTCCTTTTTGGTCCTTTGGCACATTATTTTCCTCTCTATTTTGATCCCTGATGCAACTCAAGCGATTCAATGTTTGCTTGAATTTATGTCTGTTTAAAATAAATAAATATACAAATAAATAACCAACTCTTTCTTGTGAAAAATGCTTTAGATGTACTTATAAGAAAGTAAGATCATTCATTTAATTAAATTAACTCATTACTAAATATTAATCCAATTAAGCATAAATGAAGCAGGATCTCCACGACTTAAAGAAATGATGAGTGGCAACGTATTTGGATGAGTACATGAAGATAAAGAAAGGAAAAAATGTTCTTTTAGTACATAGAGAAAGCTATTATCTGAATCCCATTTCCCTTTTCCCTTCATTCAAACTCTAATAAGGTCATTAGTCACAAGCCAGGCATCTCGGAGCACAGAAAACATGATAAGTGCTGAACTATCAAGTCACCAAGTTCTATAGACATTTCACAGTAGATGAAGAGAACTGCCATTGTGTCTGCTCATACACAGGGCTCATCTGCCCTGGTCAGGAATGGGCCATTAAGAATGCACACCACTGATCCACTGTACCTTCCAGTTTCAATTTAGTGCAAGGAAAGATAGGTGGCCTGTTAACAATGCTGGGGACATCTGGAGTTGGTAATGTGGAGACAGACTGATTGATATGACTCTGCTGGAGAATACAGAGATTTTTTTAATTGGTTGGACGCTATGTGCAATAGTGGATGGTGATCTATCAGCCTCTTCCTAACAGAGCAAAAAGACAAAAGATAAATAACAGCCTCTTCAGTGTCACTGCTGATGAGTGGGCTCCACAAGGGACCAAAGGCAGAGACACCCATAGGAAAAAGTGGAAAGCAACAAGAATATGAGGCACATCCACTGCAAAATTCAATGGACTACAAAATTTGGGGTGGATTTTACTTCTCTGGGTAATCAATGAAAAGAAGTTCATATTTTATAATGGTGATGGTAGTGATGATGATGATGACGGTGATGGTGGTGGCTCTTCATTTCCCATTTTGCGTAGTTAACCCCTATTTATCTTTTATATATTAGCTCCATTATCACCTTCTCGCAGAAGTCTTCCCAGAGTTTCATAACAGGTTCAAATTTTTCTAAAATGCAGTCTCTCCTCTCACTCTCTCCTGCGGCAGCTGCTCCAGTGATAGAGTTTGGCTCCATTTGCATCACTGTTCTTCATTGTAATTTCTCTCTACTCATTTACACACTCCCTGCAAGCAGATAGTACATCTGCTTTTGCTTATCATTATCTCCTTACCTAAGCATAGTGTCTGAGGACTCAATAAATGTCTGTTTAAAAAAATAGGAAAAAAAGAGGAGGGAAAAAACACCATGTACACCTATTGCATACCATCTATTGTCTTGATATGTTCCGTATTTCTCATGACAACTGTTCAAGGTGAGTCCTATTATTTCTATTTCATTGAATCTTGGAGAAAAAAGTCAATGGCCTTAGTTCCATAACTAAAATGGGTGGAGCACATGTGTAAACCTGATCAGTCAGGCCCTAAATCCATGCATCTTCCATCACCCTTTATTATATCATGTTGCCAGTTTATGTTAAATAGATTTATCTGAATTCCTAAGTAGCTTATCTTAAGTTAAAATAAATGGTGATGTTATAGTATTCAGAAATCTGACATAGTTGACAACTGCCTCCTTTGACAGGTTTTATTAGGTTAAATTTACAGCAAATAAAATCAGATGGTCTATCTCTGAACATTGGATTCTGTAGGCAATCAAAGAAATTGTATAGGCTGAAATTAACCCTGAAAGAGAGACAGAGAACCTACCAAGAGAATCAGAGTCCATTCTTGAACAATTTATACTCCTTCCTCATCAAATGGCCCAATCAAAAGCCAGAAGCTAGCTATCTCTTTTGCTTCACTCCTGTAGCCCCAGCAAGGATAAAACATTTTTTTCCTTAAGAAAGTAAACAATGCAGCCAATACTGTGTTTCAAAGCTGAACAAAAAAATGAAGAGGAAAGTCTAAAGAAAATAAAAGTGCTGTTTTATTTTCAAATCCTGTGTGAAAGAAGCAAAAGATGTAAGTACTTGCTATGATATATTTGATTGTGCAAAGTACTGATATGAAGTATTATGAATAATAAGTAGCAGCTGTTCAAAGAAGGAAATATAACTCAATAGAGTAAATGGTGTATTTGTCCCTCGAGCTGATGAGTACTTAGTCACTAAGAAATCATCCTTCCAGAGAACATAATTTAGACTACACTCCAAGACAAGCTACTCAGGAATCTATGCATCTCACTACTCTTTGTTAGTTATATGTGTGATTTTAAATATTAAAGCCGTTATGAAATATTAATGATAAAAATAAGTTAAATTTAGACTGCAGAACTCAACTGTTGCCACATGTTGCTGAAGTGTGAGTTTATTATGAGTCTTTAAGGGTCAACAGCTGAGAACTTCCATATGGAGAAATGTCTCAATAATAGTGCTATCCAAATTTTGGTAGACATACCGTATACTGAGGGAGCCAAAGGATACCTGTAGCAAAGCTGATGCTATTAGAACATAGGTATAGCCAGGCAATTTCTTCAGTGAAGTTTTGGGGAAAGATGCATTTAGTACAAATATGTTCAAATAATTTTATAGGTGTCATACAAACAACCCACCCCAAAGCTAGGGAAATAACTTACTCAAAATAATATTAAATGTATTTTCTGCTTTACTAACATCAGAGATGACCAATGAAAGAAGCTCCTAAAACATCAACTAAAATAAGGACACCAGGGGGATCTGGGTGGCTCAGTCAGTTAAGTGTTTGAGTCTTGGTTTCGGTTCAGGTCATGATATCACACTTTGTGGGTTTGGGCCCCATGATCCTGGCTGGTGCTGTCAGATCCAAGTCTCCTTGAGATTGTCTCTCCCTATCTCCCTGCCTCTCTCTATCAAAATAAACTTAATAAATAAATAAATAAAATGAAATCAAGTGCTACTTGCATGAGAACAAAGTCACAAATTTTGGCTTCTAACAAAGGAATCTAGTACAAGTAAAGAAATATATCCTTGACTCAGGTAGAATTTGTTGCACCAATATGTCATATAAAAATTCAAATCTTAATTTCCTTGTATGGTCAATTATGGTTTATCACAGAGAATATAAGAATTTAGAGCTATATCCATATCATACCTAGTTATGAGTCCTTAAAGAAATCTCTTAATCTTTGTGACTACTTCCTTACTTAAAAAAGGAAATTCACTAGCTATCTAAAAAGATAACCGTAGGGACGCCTGGGTGGCTTAGTCGGTTGGGCGTCCGACTTTCGCTTGGGTCATGATCTCGCGGTTCGTGGGTTCGAGCCCCACGTCGGGCTCTGTGCTGACTGCCGGCTCGGAGCCTGAAGCCTGTTTCAGAGTCTGCGTTTCCCTCTCTCTCTCTGACCCTCCCCTGCTCGGGCTGTCTCTCTCTCTCTCTCTCCTAGAAATAAATAAAAATAAAAAACAAAAATAAAAAAATAAAAAGATAATCATAAAGATTAAATAAGACATTGCATATAAAATGTATGTAGCAAGTGGTAGCATATGAATAGCATGTAGTAAGAGCTTGAAAATATTTCTCTCACTTTCTTTCATTAAGAAGAACAGTATTTTGGAAAAGGCATTAATTACAGTTAATCACTTGGGATGTAGAAAACCTCCATATTTATTACTTGGTACAGTGACATTGGTCCCAATATTATAAGAGAATCTCAGTTCTTCTGTTCCCTACCTCTTCTTCCTCAGTGTCTCTGTTGATGATTGCTTGTCTTTAATGTCACTAAAACTGTCGGCACTCTTTAAAGGGAAAATGGATATATTGTGCATCCTTAAGAAGAGGTAATATAATTGGAGCACCTGAGTGGTTCAGTCAGTTAAGCATTTGACTTTGTCTCAGGTCATGATCACGGTTCATGGGTTCGAGGCCCACATCAAGTCTGTGCTGACAGCTCAGAGCCTGGAGCCTGCTTCAGAGTCTGTGTCTTCCTCTCTCTCTGCCCCTCCCCCTACCCCACTTCTGCTCTCTCTCTCTCTCTCAAAAATAAATAAACATTTAATAAATATCGCAGTAAATGGAGTAGATGCTAATAAGCTCACTTATGCCATTTCAAAGACTATCATCCCCTTGGAACATTGTGTGTCTCTTTTAACTAGCACATAGTAGACATGTAAGAAATATTTGGTAGGCCGCTCATATAACCTACTCTGAAGACAATGGCCAGAACATATTTCTACACAACTCAAGAAATAGTTATTGATTGCTTCCTTTGTGCCAGAAACTGTATTTCGCACAAGAATACAATTGGTGGCTGTTAATGAAATTCAAACAGCAAGTGAATGGATTATTACTGCATGGATTCTTATGGTGTCTAAGAGCAATACTTATGCACTAATAACTATCTTCATTAGACTCCAATAGCTTTTAAAATATTGACTAAGTCAATTTTCTGTGTTTTTAGTCATTCTTGTAACTAATTGCATATCTATATGCTGAGTTTTCATAAATCCACTAGCTTGCTTTTGGATGCTAATAGTACAATATATATATTTTTAAGGTCAAAACTTTTTCTGTAGGCTCTTAAAGTGTCACAGAATATAATATAAATCCTTCTTGATTTCATATCTCATCTACTCTTATTTGGCTCTGCTTTGTCAGTGCTGGTCTTTGGCATTTACCTCTTCTATCTTATGTACAGCTTTACTAGTTTTGGGGAACAATTTATTCTCTCCTTTTCTCTTTTAATTCTAAAATCTGTCATTATCCAAGAATTAAACATATAGATGCTTCCTCATCTGTGAACTGCGGTATGAGGCAAAACAAGGACATTTTCATTTTAGACATCACTGCCTGTCACCATGACTTTATTTTCCATGGTCTCCATTTCCTAAACTTTACTTAATTTTCTTTCAACTTATACCCCTTTCTTTCTTTTTGTCTATAACTCATTTTCTTCTCTTTCCAATCAGAATTTATTGGGAAAAGAGAATTGGGTGAAGGATTAGGGACAAGTTGTGACCAGGATGCTGGTTTTATATTGGCAGGTCCTGATTTATCAATAGAGCCATGTTCATCCCGTGCCATGTGCAAAAGAGAATCTGTTCTTAAATTGTTCAACCTACCTAAGAAGGTTATGGAAACAGGAATTTGGTGTTAAAGATCAGAAAAGTCATACATTCTCAATTACTTCTACTTTATGATTAAACCAGCCTAGTACAAGATCACTGAACTCCTTCCAACTACCTCTTTCCCTTGATGCCCAGCCATTTCAATTGTCTGGCTTCCATGGGAGCCCCTCAGGGTAGTACTGTGTGTTAATTTACTCACCTTCATGTTTTATGTGTTTATCACAGTGAGTTCGACCCATCTGGAGAAATGAATTGTTTTTGAATCACAATACTCTCTTACCAGACTACATAACCAAAAGCCAAAGTAGTTTTCTCTCTCTCTCTCTCTCTCTCTCTCTCTCTCTCTCTTTCTCTCTCTCTCTGTGTGTGTGTGTGTATGTGTGTGTGTGTATGTGTGTGTGTGTGTGATTTTTTTAAAATAAACAAACTAAATTAGGGAATATGCAGGAAGCAGCTACAACTATTCCATCCCCAATATATTTTAAACTGTCCATTAGGAGACAAATCACTATTGTATTATTCTGTTCAATTTTCTTCGGATCGTCAATCCAGAATGAATAATTCAACCCAGAATTCAGAAATTTCCACCAGCATTATCAAGACAAGCGATGGTGAAGTATTTTCACTACCCTTGCTTTCTTAACAAATAGTCTGTTCACTGAGGCTTCTGGTTTAGAAGTCCAGAACCAGTGGTAGAAAGTCAGCTTTTTTTTACTAAAGTATAAAAATATTTTGACCAGACATTCATATTTTACAATTTTCCAAGTAGAGTCATTTTTTCCCTCTGCCCTTGCTGTGATGTGACATTTAATTATGGATTCCCCAGAAACCTTTCCCTGAGGTCTTTTACATCAGAAGTACCTTTTCCGGGAGGAATCCAGTGGTGTTTTTCATCATGACAGCAGCTCCCTATGGCTTAGCTTGCTATTAAATCCTGAATTAATATAAGCTATTCTCTTCTATTGACAAGATAAACAATGTTTCTCTTTGTTTTCCACAAGATCTACTATTCTAATTGTCAAAGCCAGGACCTTTCATGGGTAGCCTTTTGTGTAGGTTAAAACACTTACCTATACACGTGCTTTCCATCTAACCAGATTTTACAACCTCTATTATTGCACATCCTCAATCCAAAGAGTGCTAAGTTCTGCATCACTTACCAAGTAAAGGCTAAAATCCTAGAAAATGGCATTTCTCAACAAATATGTTTTAATTTTGTGAGACAATCAGATACATGATAGATAGAAGATGATAGATAGATAGATAGATAGATAGATAGATAGATAGATAGATAGATAGATGATAGATATAGATAGATAGATAGATAGACAGATAGATAATAGATATAAATTAATAAGATAGTAGATGATAGTTATAGATATATAATTTTCCCCCTTACCTCACAATGGAGACAGGCACACCTTTCTAAGACATAAAGGTTCAGATTCAAAATGTTTCTTTCTGGTTATCACTAGATGGTTACTACTGGCATGATTTTGATGTTTTATATATTTCTTTCTTTCTTTTTTTTAAATGTTTTATTTATTTCTAGGAGAGAGAGAGACAGCGTGAGCAGGGGAGGGTCAGAGAGAGAGGGAGTCACAGACTGAAACAGGCTCCAGGCTCTGAGCTGGCAGTCAGCACAGAGCCTGACGCCGGGCTCGAACCCACGAACCGCGAGATCATGATCCGAGCCAAAGTCGGACGCTTAACTGACTACGCCACCCAGGCGCCCCTATTTCTTAAGCCATACCACTAATGTGAAAGGGCACTAAAAATACCAAACACTTTAAATTTGTATGTCTTCATTTTTGCTGTTGATGCCAAAATTGTGGAATAAACATAAGACAAGGGTGGATGCATGTTGTGTGTATATCTTTAGCCTGGTTTTTGCAAAGGTTTTGCATTGTAAAAGTGAAGATGCTCCAAAACAAAATACTAGCAAGCTATTCCAGGAGCATTCACATGACCAAGTAGGATTTATCCCAAGAATTTGAGACTTTTTTTACACTTAATTAATTTAATACACCATACCAAATAAACAAAGGACAAAAATTGCATGATTACTTCAATATATACAGAAAAAGCATTTGAAAATACCCTATACTTCTTCATGATAAAAACAGTAAACAAACTGAAATGGCAAATAGCTTCCTCAATCTTATGTAAGGTATCTACAAAATACTGAGAACTAATGACATCGTTTTAATGGTGAAATGCTGAATGCTTTCCCCAAAAGATCAGGAACGAGATAAGCACATCTGTTCTTGATACTCTATTCACTTTGGCCTGGAGGTTTTCACAATGACCATTAGGCAAGATACTAAAATAAAAAGCACCATGTTAGAAAAAATTAAACCATATCTATTTGCAGTGATATATCTGGTTATATAAAATCGTAAGGAATCTGTTCAAAATTTATTAGAACTAATAAATGAATTTAGCAGTTTTGCAGTCTACAAGATCAACATAAAAATAAATTGTATTTCTGTATACTAGCAATGAATATTCAGAAAAAGAATTAAGAAAACAAGTCCTTTATAATACCACCAAAGTAACTATAAAATATTTAGAAATAAATGTAACAAAACAAGGTCAAAACTTATACTCTGAAAATTAAAACAAACAAGCAAAGATCATTATCAAAATAAATTAAAGACCTAAGTAAAAGGAAAGACCTCATGTTCATGGATCAAAGTACTTAATATTGTTTAGATGGCAGTGATCTCCAAATTGATCTATAGATTCAATAGAATTCTTATAAAAATTCTACTTGCTTTACATAAGTTAACAAGTTGGTCCTAAAATTCATATGGAAATTCAAGAGACCCAGAAAAGCCAAAATAATCTTGAAAAGGAGCAGCAATGTTGAATTCACAATTCCCAGTTTCAAAACTTACTACCAAGCAAGATTATGTGATACTGGCTCAGAAAAGAAATATAGATTAATGGAATAGAATTAAGAACCCAGAAATAAACCCTCACATTTGCAGTAAATGATTTTTGATAAGGATTCCAAGTCAATTCAATGGAGAGAGGATTTTTTTTTTCAACAAATGCCATTGGGTTACCTGGGTATTCACATGTAAAAGAATGAAGTTAGACTGTTTCTTCACACTACACACAAAATTAACTAAAAATGGGCCAAAATGGTCCATCAATCTAAATATAACAGCAGTGTCTTGGAAGAAAATATATGAATAAATTTTTGTGACTTTGGTTTGGCAAAGCCTTTTTAGGTATGACACCAAAAGCATAAATTACAAGAAACAAAATTAGTAAATTGGATTTCATCAAAATTTCAAACTTTTGTGTTGCAAATTATACCATAAAAAACATAAAAAGCCCACCCACAGAATAGGAGAAAGTATTTGCAAAGATATATCTTACAAGGAACTTGTATCTAGTATATATAAAGTTCTCTCACAACTCAATAATAAAATACCAAAAAAATTAAAATGGGCAAAAGCTCTAAATGCATCTTTTTATAAAGAAGATAAGCAAATGGCCAATAAACAATGAACCTATATTCAACAGCATTCACCATCAGGGAATTGCAAATTGAAATCATAAAGAGATACCATCTCATATCCACTAAGATGATTATAATCAAAATGACAGATAATAACAAAGGTTGGTGAGGATGTAGAAAAGTTGGAATCCTCATGCACTGCTGCTAAGAATATAAAGTGGTCTATCCACTTTAGAAAAACAACCTGATGGTATCTCAAGTTTAAATGTAGAGTTTCATATGACTCAGCAATTCCGCTCTAAGGTATATACATAAGAGAAATGAAAACATGTATTCCATGAAAGCTTTTGTACACAAATATTCATAGCAGCATTATTTATGATATCCCAAAGTAGAAGGACCCATATGTCCATCTGCTAGTAGATAAATCAAATGTGGCATATCTATACAATTAATAAATATTTGGCAATAAAAAAGAATTAAGGACTGATACATACTACAACATGGATGAATCCTGAAAAAGTTGATAACTGAAAGAAGCCAACAGATGAAATATTGTATGATTCTATTTATATGAGATGTCTAGAACATCTAGAACATTTGTCTAGAACAGACAAATCTATAGACACAAATTAGATTAGTAGTTGCTTAAGGCTAGGGGTTTGGAAGGAAATGGGTAGTGACTGCTAATGAGTTTTGCATTTTGGAGGAGGATAATGAAAATGTCCTAAGGTTGACCATGTTGATACTTGCAAAACTCTGAATATACTAAAAAAACATTGAATCATACACTTTAAAATAGATAAACTGTATGGCATGTGAATTATCTCAATAAAGGTGTTATATTTTTTAATGAAAATATTCTATATTAGCAATCATGCTACAGTACAAAAAAGTCTTTTATTGACAAGTGGGTAAACTCAGCTAACATAGATCCATACTATTCCTCCAAGCAAAAGAATTCTGAATTCCAGATTCACAGTAGATTTTGGCTTCTGTACTTATGATCTAATAATTCAAATAGATTTGATTTAATAATACAGCCACACTTTGAAAGATTCTTTGTAAAAATTAATAGTCACCTTTGAGTTGGTAAAATTAAATCATAAATAAGTCCTCTGATTTACTGCTAGTCATTAAAATTTCAGATAAACTTTAAAATGAACTATCTGTGCCAACATTGCTCATTAGTAAGCAAGAGTATTATACAAATGTTTATAGTGCTGATTTACCAATAGTGAACATTTCCAGCCAAAACTAAGGTATATGTGCATGGAACATACACAAGTGCATTTCTGCTTTGAACTCACAATTATATTGTAGATGACTGAAGTTGAGATTATAAAGTTATTTTGTAGTTTAGTAAATGGCTTACTAGCATCTCTAAATATTTCATATGTACATGGATTTCCAAGTGAAAACTCATTTTGGTAACCTAATGTCCTCTTTCTCACATTGCAATCTTCCCCAGGATCCCACCCCTCCCCCCCTTCTACAAAGAAGGCTCCATGAGAAGTGAGAAAGGAAATGTTTTGTTCAGAAATAAAAACAAAAAGGAGAAGACTTAGTCATAAGTTATAACTATGTCTTAGTACTTTTCTGCATTTTTATTTCTTCTACATTCTCTGATATTAGTTTTGCATACTTGTCTGTAAGTCATGTCCCCTGAATATTACACTTCCCAGCATATTACATATAAAATATACATAATGAATCCATATGGTTTTTCTAAGTTCAATGACCACATTTTCAGGGCTTTGCAGGGAAGAAGAATGGGGTATAGAATAAATTTCCTCCTTCTTCAGCTAATAGACAGTAGTGAGAAATTTCATGTCCATGTATGAGAAGGTAGGGAAAAGAAGGAAGAACAAAAAGAATCGAAGGTAGGTAGAAAACATTCTCATTTCATATGTTGTATTAAGTAGTGAATATAAGGCCTAAAAATAAATCAAGCTGAGTTTCTTTTACTTTATCCCCACAATCCATTTTTGCTTTGCTTTATTTTATTTTTATTTTAATTCCAGTTAATTAATATATGATATTAAATTAGTTTCAGGTGTACAACAATTCAACAATTCCATACATGACCCTGTGTTATTCACAAGCGCTCTCCTTAATCTCCATCACCTATGCAACCTACCCTCCCAAAGCCCTCCCATCTGGTAACCATCAGTTTGTTCTATATAATTAAGTCCATTTTTTGCTTTGACTCTCTCTCTCTCTCATTTTTTTTCCTTGCTTATTTGTTTTGTTTCTGAAATTCCACATATCTCTAACCTAGGGCATCTGTGTCCTTCAGCCCCCGCCTATCTTTCAAACATGAAGTCTTCCATCTTTTCTGTGCTTCCTTCTGCTTGGTGTCTGCCTGAGAAAGAAGTTTCTAAGAGCTACTGCAAACACCAAAATCACCCTGAGGGAGAATATGTATATACAAAGATAAAATATACTTTTACAACGCGTGTGAATGACATACAACACAGGAAAGGATTTTTGAAATACCACTTATAATTGGAAAATTAATACTTCTATGTAAAAGATATTTTTTAAAAAAGCATGTGGATGTCACCATTCCCCTGTGCAGTGAGTCAACTGTGGCCCTGAGAGCAACAAGTCTAACTGAATTGTCAATCTTTAACGTTATTTCAAGACCCTAGAGCAGAAAATTATTATACAGCCTCCTGTGAAAAAGGAATAACAAAAATAGCAAAAGCAAATTTCATCCCCAAAGGGACCCTGCTCTTCTCAAAACTTATCTCTATGCAGATTTAAGACAGGAGAGTTGGCCTGGTGAGCAAGGAATCAGCCAGCTGAAAACAAGCTTTCTATGCTGCAGAATCAAAAGTTAAAGATAATTCATGAACTGGTAAGAAATTTTAGTACTTCTTATAAACTGGTAAGAGGAGTCATTTTCTTAACCCCTTAAGTTTGAATTACAGCACTCCGCAATATAAGATAGAATTGTTTAGTCAGTACTTTATACTTCTTGTGTCTAGTTCTGCAATAAAATCAAGTGGCCAAAGATGAACTGGGACAGGAGACATTTGTTTCACTAGCTTTGATGTGCAAGACCCATACACAGAAAGGATATGAAAATAAATTTCAAACTAGAAAATATTCCATTCCCTGGATCCAAAATTTCTTGGACTTTGGATTTCAGTTATCATTTTTTTCAATAGCAGTTGGAATTTGAATAAATTGTCTTTACATTTTGCATCTAATGTTTATTCATAATCATAAGAACATGGAAACTGGAATATTCATACAATATGAAAACCAGTGGATTTCACACAGGCAAATGACATTCATTCCCTTTATCAGAAACCTAGCAGACCCCTATTTGCATAGCTTGATTTATAATTGACAAATATTGTATTAAGTTTAATTCTTAGAGGGAAAAGAAAAATCTTTGCCAAGAAGGAATATGATACGATGTTAATCATATAGAAGGAGGTCTGTATATAATCTAAGGAAATATCATTTTATTCACTGTACCATTGCTGATACCAACTGGTCTGACCACTTTGAACCAGAGTTCAAAAAGAAACCATTATGATAATTGGTGAAAATATTAACCTTTGCAGGGAAAATTTCTACTGGGGAGAAATGGGTTTTTTTTGAGGGGAAAAGATAATTTATTCAGATTTCTTATTAAAATGAATTAACTATCCACATAACTGAATTATTATCTAACATAATTCACAATGGATGAAGAAATAGCACCGCACACTTATTCCTTTAGGAATAGAGGGTAGTTATAATCCTAAACTAAAGCATGATCCAAATATATTAGACTCTAGGACCTCAAAATTATCAATACTACAAAACAACATATTATTTAATAAAAGCAACCATTAAAAGGACTCTCTAAAGTTAAGAAATACAGTTATAATCTGCTCTCTGATTATATCTGTGGGAATAGTAGACATGTAGGAATTCCATAAATTTGATATTTAATAATTAAAGTGAAATTAGTAAATGTAGGCTTGATAGGCTTATGTAAAGAATCAACAACACTAGGTAACCAGCAGTATAATGTCCTTTGTTATTAGGTTCAGGGCTCATTCACTAGCGTGAGTACATCTAAATAGAAAATGCACAATCTATAAAAAAGAAATGATACTTGATTTCCTGCTGAATTTGGCCAAATGAACAACTTTTCTGGAGAATTTAGTACAGAAACACCATTCCTTTACTGTGACAAATGTCGAAGGACATAATTTTGTTACCTTTCAGACCACATGTACATTGAGGACTTATTAAAGTCACCGTGAAGAGCTCTGCATGCTAACAAACACAGGCAAAATGAGAGAGCAGGCACAAAAGAGTGAATTTAAAAAGTAGAGCCATAAATATGCACTGAGATTTAAAGGTGAAGATAGGAACCTTCTGGAACCTCTCCCAAGTGAGAGAGTCTTTGCAGGTGCAGGCAACATGTACAAACAGTACCACTCCCACCACCCAGGTGCTCTGCTTTGGAGAAAAGATGTCACCCTTCCTCTCTGATAGCACAGCTGCAGAAAGCCGATGTAGGGCAGGAAACGAAGATTCCAGAAAAGGGGAAGAAAGTAGGGAGTGAGAGAATGGAAGAGAGGTAAGCCTATCAATTCCAGTGACAATTCAGAAACCCAAAATGAAAAATTTTCCTCTAAGATGTAATGCTCTTACAGAATACACAAAAACAAGAGCAACCATTCCTGAAGATTTTGCATGTTTCTTGTTTTGTTTTGTTTTGTCTTGTTTTTTAATCTCTACTCTAAATGCACTTATAGTTTAAGCACCACCTGCTGGTTCAGCACTGGATCTTCCCACTTCTTTAACGACAATTCCAGTTTGGTTTGCATTCACATCAGCCAAGAGGACAATTCAATTTTCCATAGGAATAAGTAAGGCAAGACAGCTACTGATTTTTAAAATCAGACAACCTAAAGTTTTGGTATGATTTAAAACTAGCTTTGTATTTCCATCTCACATTTAAACTCAAACCAACTTTTGTTGAAACATTAAAAAGGCACTATTTCAGGAATTGAAAGATAGGTTAATATGAAAGATATAATAATCTATACACATAATATTGACATTTTGTGCCTGTTTTTGTAGCTCAGCATCAAAACTTTCATTAGTTACTAGATTAAATGTTGTCTTGCTAATGTTTATTTTTCTTGCAATAATACTTTTATGATAATATATGAACGTTTCAACATCTTAATACAAATAAACTGTGGTCTGTTTTAACCATACAGATGAAGTAAAAATCTAACAATAAAAGACATGACCCAATGAAGAAGCTTATAGAAATGACTCCCTGTGACTTAGCTAGTTACCTTTTCCAGTATTTCAATCACACACACACACACACACACACACAAAATTGTATTATTGGAGAATGTGTCTTAGAATTAAGTCACTGAATCAATTTTACATTTGTTTTAAAAACAGTCACTTTTAGCTCTCTCACAAGAAAAATCAAACTAAACTGAAATAAAAATAATTGTTTTCAGTGTAACCACTCAAAAAACAGTTGGGTATTTTTAATCAGAATGAACTGCCCCCCACCCAAAAGTGTCACTGTTAAATTCTTTTAATTTATTAAAAAGCAGCTACATGCAGCACTTCCAGGCACGGCCTCGAAGCCTAACCGGTAGCAGCATCTTAGGGCTACATTAACTGTGTATCCTAGGCAACCAAGTAATGGCTAAAGCACCACAGTGTTTGTTTAAAACGTGATGTGGAAAGCAATCAGAGGAGCTTCAATTCTGGGGAAATTCCTTTTCAATGTAAGCCTCACACTGTATTAGAGTGGTGTTATTTGCACCATTATAATTAAGATTGTGTCACCATATTCATTATTTTCAAGGGTTTGTAACTGAGCTGTAAAAAATTAGTCATAGTAATTAAAAGACGGAAAACATCTAGTTATGCTAAGATATCCTACTGGGGCATTTAGGGTCCTAGTGAAGGGGATTTAAGCAATTTTAATGACAGACAATATTTTATCTTAACTAGCTTAAAATGCTATCCTAACCACTGATAAATTGGAGGTGTGCATAAGAATGAACGTAAACAGTAATTTAGTCTGTACTTCTCCTGGTAAAAACATGCATTAGCTATTCTTGAACCATAATGATTATTCTTTTATGATTTTTATTGCGTTAATTCCTCAGTGATTTTTATCTCTTGATTAATCTGTTGGCAAAGAGAAGCATGGTCATTTTAAAAAAATCAATTTTTGTTTTTTGACGACTTCAAGTTACCAGTTACGTTATCTGCATTTTTTACTTAAACATTTATATACCTACATATATTATAGGAGAAAGATTTTGTTCTCAATGTAATTTTTTTAAACCAAGTTTATTTTCTTTATCAGTTTCCTTAAGAAGGAAAAAGGTTTCGTCTACTGTATTTCACATTGAAGAAAGAATTTTTTTTATTTTTTAACAGAAAAATAAGCTGTAATTTGAGATTCAGGGAGAAAGGATAACTAACCTTTATTAAGAGACTGTTGTAATACTCACACATGCTATATATCATTCATTTATTTCATTCAACCCTCTCAACAGCTCTGTGGCGAAGGTCATATTGTTTCCATCTCACAAGAAGGAAACTCATAACCCTAATGGGACCCAGGATCCAAACCTCCTACATTTTTCATACCATTTGTGCATCTTTGAAGTAAAGATTTAAAACTGAACATAGCCCATCTTATATTTAAATGATTTTACAAAAAATTTATCAAGACAATTATAAAGTAACTTCATTTATCTTTTCATTCTCCAGAATTCTTTGCTAGAATTCATTGCCATATTTAATTAACAAATGTATAAAACTCATCATAACTACAAACTCATCAAGAATGAAATGAAACTAAGAATTGCAAAAAAAAAAAAAAAAAAAAAAAAAACCCCAAAAGCAAAAAAAACCCAACAACCCTATTTCTTCTTAAAGCTGTTTAGTAATAGCGCAATCTAAATTATGCATAAAACAGTGCTGAATTCTGTCAGAGAAAAACAGAAATTGTCATCTGAGACTCAATGTGGTAGATGGTGGAATGGAAACAGTCACAGGTTATGTGTTAAAATTACTCTGTTAGGCTGCTTTAAGAGAGAGAAGCCCTCACTTGCTGGCCAGGGATCTCTCAAAACACATGACACATGAAGCCTTTTCCAAACTTATACATGTTTACCTTTTCTTAGATCTCTAAACTTAGAAAATATTATTCAATTATTTTCAAAGAGACAATATCAGAGATTTTATTATCTATTTCTGATATTGAAATTTGATATTCTTATAAGAGAGCTCTGAACATTTTTAGCTTTATATTTTGAAAAAGTTTTTTTAATAAATCCACTACTTGGATTTTATATTGGAATACTTGAGAAAACCAGAGAGAATAAATTTTTTATTCTTCCCCATCTTTTGCATTTGCAGAATGTTGAGCAAAAAAGAAAAAGAAAGATATGAATTAACCAACGTCCCCATTTCAAATGGAGAAGGCAAGGGGAAAAAAAATCAAACCATTAGAGAGGCACTATCATCACCAGGCACATGTGACTATTGAGCACCTGAAACATGATTAGTCTGAATTGAGATGGATTGAATGTATAAAATAAGCACTGAACTTCATAGTGACACATACACACATGTAAAATCTCATTCAGAATTTTTACATTACTTATTGAAATAATAATATTTGGAAATATTGAGTTAAGTAAATTGTATGGTAACAATTTACTCCACTTGTTTCTCTTTACTTTTTTCCATGTGGTTGTTGAAAAGTTTTAAGTTACATATGAGGATGAAATGTATAGCTAATACTCCATTTATTTGGGGCAGTACTGTGTGAGACAAAGCAAGAAGCATTGTAGTTTGGGTCTGAAGTCACATATTGTCTACAAGATATTTCCTAAAACAATTTTATTTTACTGTTTCCCTCATACCCTAATGTATGTTTCTCATACATTGATAAAATTATGTTATGCATACATATACATAAGCATTTACATACATTTTACTCTCTGATTCATTGTTGTATATTCAAGCATTGTTGCTTGCTATTCAAGCATCTAGCCAATAGTAGGTGTTCAATAAACAATTGTGGACTGAATTTTAAACTAATGTGGTTCACCAGCACTGAATACAATTTGGAGTTAGAAGGGCAAACAGAGCCCCACGCAGAAATTCTAAGACCCATAAATGAAATCTTTGAGACAAAGAGACATGCTAATGAAACAAATGAAAAATGTAACTATTGAAGCATTTGTAATAATATAGAAAGAATATATAAATTGTAATAAATAAAAATTGTATAATATCAGATTACAGAACCACACATTTGTGAGTGTAACAATGTATACATTTATAATGTGAACAACCTGGAAATTTAAAATGTATTCACCTTTAAAATACACAAATATGGCTATAAAAGATACTTCTAAAGCTTCCTATTCAATGTTTTTGATATTTTCCTTCAAAAGACAAAAATTTCACTTCCCAACATGTATCTTCCACAAACAGCAGAAACTCCAAAGTGCAGATTTGCATTCTATTGAAAACATTATGGATAAATTAAGAAGAATCATTAGGTCAAATATTTTGCATATTGCAACACTGTGACTTCAAGTTTATAGGAGTGTGTATATTTTAAAACACCCACACACCTTATGTCCCTGGGTAAAAAAATTTAACAGATTATAAAAACCATTAGATACCAAAGTCTGGAGATTTGAAAGAGATGGAAACAGAATGAAGTTACTGTAATCCCCAAAGACTCAACGGCATACAGGGAGCCCAAGATATCTAAACACAGAAACAAGATGTCTTAGCCAGGGCAAGAGCCCTTGATCCATTGCTTAATGTGATTACTCAAGGGAAAAAAAATGTCTTACAGAAACCTTTAAACTTTAAAATATATTTGCTACAACTTGTTCAGAATCTCAAGGAATGAAAGAGAGATACATTGTTTGATGGGTCTGAGTACATCTGCTATTTTAAGAATCTGGCTCCATTAGTTATCAACATATGTCCATGGGCAAAAACCCTGGAGACCTCTGTTTCTTATTTAAAAATAATACAATAATCGTCCCTCCAACACAAGTTTCTGTGAACTCATTTGAATAAAGCACTAACAACAGTGTCTACAACAAATTACCACAAACTTGGGGGATTGAAACATGATAATTTTATTCTGTCACAGTTCTTGAGGCTTGAAGTCTGATGTCAGGTTGCAGGCAGGACCATGCTTTCCTGGCAGGATCCAGGGAAGAATCACCGCCCCCCCCCACCCCTTCTTCCTAGTTTCTGGTGGCTCCCAGCAGCACATGGTGTTCCTTGACTTGTAGCTGCTTCACTTTAAACTCTGCCTCTGTCCTCACATGGAGTTCTTCCCTAGATGCATATCTCTGTGTAGCACTTCTTTGTCCTAAAAGGACACCACTCAGTGGATAAAGGGCCCACTTTAATCCAGCATTGCTCATTTTAACTAATTACATCTACAAAGACCCTATTTTCAAGTACGTTCATATTTTCAGGTTCTGGGTGGTCATGGATTTCAGGCGGGCACTGTTCAACCAACTAGAGGCATTTAACAAATTCTAAAGCTCATGTGGCTTTAAATAAAATAAGAGAAAAGTCAAAAAACAATGGAGTCTGAAAGCAATAGTCAGCTCTGTTACATAGTGTCTTCTTATACATACAATGTCTACCTAGACCTGCAATGTGAAAATACATTTTTCCATTTTTCAAAATGTGCCTTTAAGTGATCTTCTACTTATGTTTTTCTTTGTTTATTTTTGTTGTTCTTAGGACTTATACAGTCTAGCCACATCTTATCCATTTTTCACTTACATCCTGGCGCTAAGTCTAGAAATTTGTCTCTTCTACATATCTCTAACAACCATTTTTCTTTCTCACTCCTAATTCTACCTAACCTTAACACCAGCATGAATATAATCACCTGAAAAGTAACAACTTCCTCAACACTTTTGAATCATAACACGAATCATAAGAGGTTAATTTGTTCTTTTTTTTTTTTCACATTTTTGCATGATCACTAAGCCATCAGTGGCTCCCCATTTTTTGATGGTAAAATCTAAGCTGCTCAGACCAACTGGAAAGACTTTTATGACCTCACCCACCCACCCACATATATTTTCTCTCTTTTTTTAAGTTTATTTACTTATTTTGAGAGAGACCACACAAGAAGGGGAGGGGGAGGAGAGAGAGAGGGAGAGAACATTCCAAGCAGGCTCTGCAGTGTCAGCTTTCATTTTCAACTAAATGAGAAATCTTATCTTAAGTAAGCCTGGGTCCATTGTTTCAGTTTTCCTCATTCACTTCTTGGTTGGAAGAGAAAGTAATTACAGAAATTCCTTCTCAGCAACATCAAAAAATGTACAGAATATTTCTGCTTTCATCTCAAAAGGTACATTATACTAATGTTGCAAGGTAGAAAGGGTTTGTAAGTGAATGAAAATGTCTTCTCTGAATGAGGATAAAGAGATTGGATCCTTATTTGTTATGGGCTGAAGCCCACAACATAACACAGGGTGTGGATTGCGCTTGTGGAGATAAAGAAGGGAAAGTGGTCAAGCAACAGCTAAGCAGTAAGGTTAGAAATTAGCGTTTACCAAAGTGAATTTCAACTGAGAAAAGAATATTCATTTGGAGATCAATTAAGATGCTAAAAGGGGATAAAGCTCTAGCACTAAGATGACCGGTGACAGGCAGAAATGGAAGATATTGGCAAGAGTCTATTATTTTAAATGAGTAGCACTGGAAGATGAACTTGATGAAAGTTTTTTTTTTTTTTTTAATAATTGCAAAATAGGTATTGGTATGTAAAAGTCTCCCTTCTCCCTTCCCTCCCCGAAAGCCAGCTTTGTATATAACTTTGTACATTATCTTAACTGACTTGGGAATGATCGTTTGAGTTTGTCACTTCGACTAACTGACAAAGTGTCATGAAATATTTATGGTATCTGGTTTAGTATGTGCTAAGAAATCTGCTTCCCCCAATGCTTCACTGTTGCTTTCTCCTCCCTATTATGGATATGGGTCTTTTGGGATTTGAGGAACCAACTCCTCAAGCAAATCCTCAATTGTGTTCTCAATGGAAAGATGTTGAATAGAAAAATTTAAAAGTTTTTTTTATTTCTTTCTCCCTCTCCTTTAAAAAATAACCCCTTGATAAACCATCAGAAAGATTTTTTTTATTTTTTTTTATAAGGAAACGGAGAATGAGTTGCTTCTGAAGCAAGGAGCATAACTTTTATTATCCCTATTCCCTGTTACTGAACGTTATTAATTTTAAACTTTTGTTGCATTTTTCAGGTAATAAAAAAAAGCAATAAAGTAGTCCTTTAGTACAAACTGTGCAACACTTGTGGTTTGTTTTAAAAATCAAACATGCTTTATAAAGGAAGGTAAAACAACCTACGGCTCCCAAGATAAACAAAACTAGTTATAAACCAAATGGAGAAAAACATGGTTGATTCATTTAATAGATATTTGAGAGCTTGCTATGGACAAGGTTTAGAGTGAGGTGAAAGGCTTTAAGCCATTTATAACATTGCTATAGCCTTCCTGATAGCCAAAGGAAGCTCAGAGAACCAGAGTGTAATCATTGTAATAAAGAAAAATGTCAATGTACGGTTTTTATATTGTTTCCACTTTATAGTTCAAAATCAAAATATGCATTATATCATATAATATTCAAGAGAATCCTATGAGCAAAGATGCTGGGAAGACACTGCCATCACCATTTTAAAGATGGGAAAACTAACAGATTAATTACCTTGTCATCTTCACATAATAAAAGTGAAAACACTAAGAATAGAGTTTATGACTCTTTCCTTTAGTCTGTGCTATTCTATTTCATAATCAAGATGAAGAACAGAAATTTTACACTCTACCACAAGTTCCAGGCTATGGGGAATATCTGGATAAGAAGGAGAAAGGTAGAAGGACACACTCTAAAATGACCTCCAGTAAGTCAGGCCCTTATACAGTCTTCTCCCCTTCAAAGTGAACATAAGAAATAACTTCATTTTAAACAACAGAGTCAGACAAAAGTGATTTTACTCTCTTGATTAAGTTATGCTATGTAGCAAAGGTAGTAGGTTGTCATTCTCATAATTATTTAATGCTATATAAGATTCTTTCTTAGCAGGCTGAATTTTCAGAGATTTTCCTGCTGTCCTTGAGGAAGTAAGATGATTTGCTCTAAACTGTCTAGGGAAAGGGTCACATGACAAGGAACAAGAGGTGGCATCTAGGAACTGAGAGTAACCCCCAGCCAACAGTGAGCAAGTAAGTGGGGACCTCAGTCTTACAACGTAAGGAGGGGAATGCTACCCACAGCCTGAGGAGCTTTGAATTATATCCTTCCCCAGTCAAACCTCTGATGAGAGTACAGCCATGGTTGACACTGAATTATAACCTACTGGGATCCTGAAAGAGAAAACTCACCTGCACTGTATCCAGACTTCTCAGCCATCAAATTTGATATAATAAATGCGTGTTATTTTAAGCTGCTAAGTTTGTGGTAATCAGTTATGCAGCATAGAAAAGTAACATAGCACCTATTTCTTTTCTCTGTACATTATAGCTTGAGCCCTTTATGAAACTGATAAAAATAAATCAAGGTATATTTAGGGGAGGAAGTCTACTATAAAATAAAAACTAACATTTGTTGAGCACTTAATTTTTTGAGCTAGGTATTGTTGAAGACATTTGTACATATGACATCAATTAGAGTTCTGAAGGTTGAAATACTCCAAACTCAGTCCTGGGAACTTTTCTCTTCTTCATCCTTGTTCACATTCTAAGCTAGTGTTTTTTACAATCTGAGTAACATGCAGTAACCTTTGATTTTTGAACAAAAATAAAGGCAGAAACAAAAACAAAAAAAACCCTCAAAAACTTGTATTATACATGGTAAAGTCCTAGGTGATGTCATCCTGTTGCATAATATTGAACAGCATCTATATATAACAGAATGGAATCATTTTATATGAGTTATATATCTCTAGACTATATGTCTTCTCTGAACTCCAGAATCATTTTCTGACAGCTTGCTCAACACTTCTACTTGAATGAATAATAAACAATTCAAATGCATCATGTCCCAAATCAGACTCCTGACCTTCTCTATGGATACCAACCCATCTGCCCACAATCTTTCCCATCTCAAGCCAAAGAGGTGGGGGTCATTTTGATTTCTTTCTTTTCTCATACCTACATAAAATTATCAACAAACTTGTCATTTCTACCTTTTTTCAAAATATATCAGAACTTGATCATGTCATACCCTTTCTGAACTACCTCTTCAAGTCAAAACATACTGTCTGAATTATTGTTTTTAAAATAAATGTCCTGGCCACTCTCTGCTTCCATCTTTGCTCAGTCTATTATTTTATGGGAGCAAGAGTGGTTTCTGAATTAAATCATTACCCCTTTTCTCAACATCCTCTTCTGACTTCCTGTTTCATTTATACTGCATTTTAACTTATTATAATACACATTTATTTAATTATGTATGAAATTAAGAAGTGTCTTATATTTGCGTCTAATATGGCAGTGGTCATTGCTTGTATATATACAAGCTTAGACATAATTGTTCATCATGGCATCTCTCAGCTGACTTATAGGCATTGTTGAAACATCTTGAGTTTAATGCCTTCAAGAACTTTTTGCCAAGGTTTGTCATTGAAATTAGAAGTTACTGCACATGCAAAAAGTCACAGTGGCAGATGAGCATGGCATATAAAAGAATCTTTGTCAAAATAAGATTAAATGAGCTCTGTAAATAAATACAAAATAAAATTGTATTTGATTAGAGAGTATTGTGCCATTGTTTACACAGAAAGTTTTTTTTCCCTAGTCACACATGGAATAATGATAAAGCTAACACTCAAGAGGGTCTTAAATTTGATGACCTATGGTAAAAGCCAGTCCTTATAATGTTCTACGTGGCCCTTATATGCTCTGCTCCTACCCTCCTGATACCTTTCTGCACTTATCTCTGAAAACTCTACTCTTTGCTCACATGGCTGTAACTGCAAGGACCTCCTTCAAGTTCTTTGAATATGCCATTAACACTAGTGTTAAGACCTTTGTCTTTGCTATTTCTTCTGCCTGATATGCTCTTACTACACATATACGAGTAGAACTCATTTGCTCATTTCCTTTAGGTCTCTGCATAAATGCCATCTAATTAGAGAGGTCTTCCTTACATATCCTATTTAAAATATCTCTGCTCCTCTCAAATTATCTTTTCCAGGAGCACCTGGGTGGCTCAGTCGGTTACGCAGCTGACTTCAGCTCAGGTCATGATCTCACGGTTCGTGGGTTTGAGCCCTGAGTCGGGCTCTGTGCTGACAGCTAGCTCACAGCCTGGAGACTGTATCAGATTCTGTATCTTCCTCTCTCTCTGACCCTCCCCTGCTCACGCTGTCTCTCTCTCTCTTGCTCAGAAATTTAAAAAAAAAAAAACATTAAAAATTATGTTTTCCATATTCTATACTTTATTCATGCTTTTATTTTTTGGGTGTCTTTCTTCCATTGAGAAGCATCATAGTCCTCAACACATAGTAGATGCTCTTAAGAATTTGTTGAATAAATACATGAATAAGTGGATCTTCACAATAGTTTTATGATAGTCACTGACATTATCATTCATAGTAATACTATTATCATTCTCCTTACACTGATGAAGAAAGTGAAGTACAGACAGGTTAAGTAATTAGCTCAAGGTCTTACAGGTAGTATAAATGAGAGGCCTTGGGTTTGCTGTGTCTACTGTGAATCTTTCCTTATTATTGTCTTTCATGGCTTAATATATGAGTGCAGGTCTAAAGCCATTTACAAAGATAAAGAAAGAAAACTTATACAGGACAATGAATTTCACAAAGCTGTCAGGAAGCTTGCTACTGAGATAGCAAAGTCTACCAACCTAGTCTAAGGCAATCATTCTGCAGCAATTTTACAGTCAATTCTGGTATTTTACTAATTCTTCAGAAGTCCCTTTGCATAAGGTGTCTTTCCATTCTAGGACATTTAGAATTTTTAGCAGACTCCAGAAAAATACAAAGACTCCAAATCCCTAACAATTAAATATCTAACTTGGGTCCATTGGTATCCCTTTTATTCCCCAGCCTATACTCATGATGTCCATCAAGTCACAGCAGCTTTATACTCAACTCCTATGCATGCCTGGTACTTTATCCTGGCCAAATGGGGGCCACTTTTCCAATCTGTTAAAATGATTAAATGGCTATGCAGATTGAAGAGCAAGCCATGCTATAGTGATTACTATATTGCAGAGATGATACAAAATTATTTTATAATTCCTCTAGCAACAATAAACATATTTTATTGCTTTTCAAATTTTCTACTATCTCCAGGCCTTCTGTAATAATCTCCATAAATAATTACATCAAATTTATATAGTGTGTTTTGCCTTAGAAAAACCTATTGAGTTGTTGTAAAGAAGAAATAAGATAATTCATAAATATACTAAGAGCTGTACTTTGCACAGAGTAAGTACCCTGAACTTATTATTATTGTCATTATTATTGTTATTAGTGTTGCTATTATTATAATTATCACATACTTGTATTTTACTTTAGAGTTCGGTGACCAGAAGCAAAAAATTGAGAAAGTAAAGAAATGATTATGCACAACTACAGCTATAGAGTTTAGTTAGAAAATATAAGCTGTGCTGCATATGAACGTTTAGGAAAATCTTTTAAGAATGCAAGGATATACTCTTCACTCACATTGTCTCTCTGCCTAAAATGCTCTATCTGACCCTTTGCCTGGTCAACTGCCTCCTATTTATTCTTCAAGATTATGATTAAACATCATTCCTCAAAGCAGCCTTTCCTGATCCCCAAAGCTAGACCAGACACCCTGGTCTGCCTCTTACATTCCTCCCCTCTTTACAACTGTACTTAGATGTCATTAAAAATTAAATTCACAAATAGTTATCTCCTTAGCATTACAAATGCTCCTTGAAAACAGGTACCAGGTCATTGGTTCTCTAACCAGTATGCCTGCTATCTATGAGATAGTCAATAATATTTGTTTAAAGAATAAATTTAACTCTGTTACCCTTGCTTGTAGGGAGATTTAAATGGAAAATCTAAAGGTCTGGAGTATCCAAAATGTATTCTCATAGAAATATAAATAAAACATTTACATGTTTTATGCATTATTAACTTCCTATAATGTGTGGTATAATGGAAGTTTTGTTTTGTTTGTTTTTTTCTGAAGCTGAAACAAGATTAGAAAGTCATCCACTCCTATCTTCTCATTTAACACTTTTTTATCTTTCCTAAGCAAATAATTTACGATTTGCTTAATACTGGAAGTTGGCTCTGCCTATTACGGAAGTGAACTTTGATAGGGAGGCCAGAATCCCTGGAAGTTTCCGTTGGCTAAACTGTCCTTCCATGTCATATGGTCCCAATTCACATTCATTATGCAAAAGGAGAAATAAGTAACCTTTGGGTTACCAGAATAAAGGGACTTTGGAATTTACCTTCAAACAAGCTATCATAGACATTTTTCAACATGAAAGAAGTGTTTAAGTTTTAGTCTTCAATTTAGCATGCATAGGTATCATTTGAGAGTTTATTTAAAAGAAAGATTTGCAGTTACTATTTTCAGAAATTCTGATTTAACAATAGTGGACTGTAACTCAGAAATAAGAATTTTCTAGAAGCACCCCAAAATCTACAACCACAGCTTGAGAAAACCCTATCCTAGACCCTAGAAAGGATATATCATATCATATCATATCATATCATCAAATCATATATAAGAACACTTTGTTATTTTCAGCATATCTCATTAACCTCTGTCCTCAGCATAAATCTCAGTGTTTTCTGAGGAGAATTCTAACATCAACTCTATGAGATTTTTTACAGTACACTCATACAGTATGCTCCTTTAACTTTCCCATATCTTTCTGACAATGCTAGTAAAACCACCACCCAATATGATGACTTGTTCCAGAAAGCTGATTGAGAGTTAAACTCTCTGGGAAACAGTTACACTATAAGCCATTACTGAACTTTCTTCATTCTTTGACATGAATTAATTAGTGTGTAACTAAACGGTCTGAGATACTGGGCAGGTATTTTAAATTTTAAAAAGGGAAGGTTGGAAGTTTAAGTAAGCCGGAGGATACAGAAAAGAGTTTCAATCAAATAAGAGAACAAAATATCTGTACTTAATATGGGAATTAAGTCTCAGAAGAACTTAAAGAAAGGAAAATCAGAGATGAAAATAAAATTTTGCTATTTCCAAGTTACCTACTGCAAGCCTTACTGAAATGGACTCATTCATCTACCCGTCCATTCACTTACATTTATGGAATCAACCAAAATCTAACAAGTGCATCAAATGACACTTGAATGGTGCTTTCCTTTGAGGACAAAAATGGTCAATAGACTTAAAGATAAGGTCTTTGTCTTTATGAAGTTTGCATGCCAGTCTAGTCTACCCTGGGGACGAAGAAAATAACACTGGTATGAAAACTGGACCTCATTACCTAAATTACCTTCAACTGTGGCTAAGCAATATAAAAAAGTATTAATTTTTATGGTTCAAGAAAAGGTTTTCAGATTCAGTGCACTAATCTTAATACACATTGCCATACATAAACAGAAAGCTTCAGGGATCATTATAAGTATTTTATTTTGATAATTAGTAAAAATATTTTAAAAATTCCTACATCTGGGGCACCTGGGTAGATTTAGTGTCTGACTCTTGATTTCAGCTCAGGTCATGATCTCATGGTTCGTGAGATCAAGCCCTGCATCAGGCAGTTCAGAGGCTGCTTGGGATTCTCTCTCCCTCTCTCCCCCTCCCTTGCTCCTGCGTGTGCTCTCTCTAATAAACTTAAAAAATTTTTACATGTTATTACCTATTTTAGAAACAATTTGCATCAGAGCCATACACTGAATGGGATCACGTACGCAAGCAATGCATCCATTAGCTTATTCCGGAGATTCACTGACTTGAATCTAACATGTCAAAGTCATATCTACATGCATTTTCTAGTCAGAGTCATAGATTTTTATGGTTGAAAGGAACTTTTAGAAATTTATTATCTATCTCTTTTCCTCCAAGTTGTGTAACTTGTGGTCTAGAGTAGGTTTTACAAACTGAGACACATTCATGGATTGTGAAATCATTGTAATGATCTGTGGCTGGCATTTCTTTTTTAGTGAAATAGCACACCACAGGATAGAAAATAGAATCATACTCTGTACAAGGGGTATTATTCTGGGAAACATGTTTTTAGTCGTTAACATACACTGTGTATACTGTGTCACCATGGAAAACGTGTTACCTACTATGGATCAAAGCCTAAACGGTTTGGAAGCCACTGGTCAAGAGCTGTTATACAGTAAGCAGGAACAAAACCTCTAGATTCCAACCTGTCATGCACTCCCAGTATTATCTGGTTTGACGTACTTTTTTTTTTGCAAAAATGGAAATGAGCAACTATCAAGTCACTGTATTTTCTTTAGGTGATCTAAACAGCATTAAAAATAAAACTTTGATTAGTTTTTCATAGAATTTTCAATCATATTGAATTCAGACCAGGTTACATTAAATTCTATTAAAGCCTGGAGTTCATGTTCAAATTCCACAAACTCCAAGGATTGCTAGAACATCATCATACCCAATTGTCTAGCTGAAGTTTCTTTTGTTAGATGTCTCCCTAATGAACTTCTCATGACAACACAGTGCAGGGATGGGCTTAAAAGTGGTTAAAAACCACCTGCTGAGGCTGGAGTCACTTAATATAAAGTAACTTGTAATGGTTGCTGGAGGCAAAATCAAATACTAGAAATGCATTCAGGTACTAGGATCAAAAGCCCAGTTTCATTGATTAATGTGTCAGGATAAATGGTCTGAGGTAGTCCCCTCCTTTCAGTGCATTCAGTGTGCTTCCGTTGCTATGATATCTTCATAAAGATACATAGCAATCATTCACCTTGGAACAGTAGGCAATAGATGAATATAGAAGAAGGAAAAAATCCTAATTAAAAGGCCAGTTTATCAAATAATAATCTAAGCTGCATTATACTTCACTCTGATTGCAGCGTTCTCTCTTGGACTTAAGGATACATTTGGCTCCCAGCAACACTAAAGCTCATTATAATCATCATTAAAATAACACTTTTCTCAAGCCAGCAGGAGTTGGGTGTCTTGCTGAAGCTGTGCATTCAGCCTCTGGGAAGGAGTATCAGGCAATGGATCCCTCAGGATAAACCTGAATGGGCTCTGATGAACTCCGAAGGGGTGCGAACCAAAAGTCTTATGGAAGGGAAGCCCTGTTGCCTCTTACTTCCTATATATTACTAACACTTACGCTGCTGCTGTAAGAGAGAGTCTGTAATTTAACTACAACATTTGCCTACAAATTTTATATTGGTGCTTCAAACTGAAATGCAGACATTATATATGTATGTTATATACTATACACAAAAAAATTATCCTATTGACAAGCATTCATATATTTAGGTAAAATGAATATAACTACAAAATCTGTGACCCCCTTTCTAAAAAATGAGAAATATTGTAGTTAAATTAAGAAATTATAAATATCTAGAGAGATTAATTACTTTAACTCCCTCTTCTTCAACTTCAAAGTCATTGTGTCTACCACCTCTGTATACAGACAATTTTTAGAGAAAAGGAAGAGAAATGTAGACTCACTCAATTTTGTCTGTGAAATAATTAGAAATTTTAGATTAGTGGTAGAACTGTTTGATGGATATCTCTAGCTAATGTAAACATGTATATTTATTAGGTACATTTAAAATCCTTCAAATAATTTAAAATACAGCTCTATTTTATTTAAATATTTGTTATTTTGAAGTGTTGAAAACTTCAATCAAAATAAAAGCAAGGAAAAAAATTTAAGCCTGAAATCCTGTTTTCTTAGTGTCATGACATAAAAGACACTTTGAACAGGATGAAGATTTTTATTTTTTTCATTTAAACATTCAAAGGAAATGGTGTGTGGAATAGTTTCCATATTCTTGACTAATGAACTTTCTATCCACAAAAACGATGAATGCAACATATTTAAGTAATCTTAATTTTTTCTACATACTGTTTGATGGGCAGAAAATGAGAGAAAACTGAAGTCAAGTTTGTTTGTAATAAAAGCAATGGAAAACCTTCCTCCTGAATAGTTCACCTAGTTGCTGTCTTTATTCCGCAACAGTACAAAGCAAGATTCGGAAATGGTAAAGCTCTTTTTAAGTGAGATGATTCACACCGAGAAAATTTCTCTTACTTACTAGCTATGTGTTCCTAGGCAAGCGTTTCACTTTCTCTAAATTTCAGTTTCCTCATCTGGAGATCTCAGTATAATACTACACCTCACTGTAAGAATTAAGTGAGGGGTGCCTGCGGTGCTCATTCAGTTAAGCATCCAACACTGGCCCAGGTCATGACCTCGCAGATCATGGGAAGGTTCCTGGGTTTGAGCTCTGAGGCAGGCTCTGCTGGTAGCTTGTCTGGGAGCCTACTTTGGATCCTCTATCCCTATCTTTCTGCTTCTCCCTCCCTCTCTCTCTCCTCTTCTCCCCCTCCTGCTCTCTATCTCTTTCAAAAATAAATTTAAAAAAATTAAAGAAAACTATTAAGTGAACTAAAAAAAAAAAAATTAAGTGAACCAGCAACAAACAAAACACTCAATACAGTGACCAGAATATGTTATATGACTTATAAATTATTATTAAGCACAGCCATAGAAATGTGTACTTCCTGATCTGTATTCAGTTCGCTTTTAAAAGCTGCCTGAAAGCAGGAACCAAATAACACACTGCGGTTCTTAACAAAAGTGATTCAAAAGTAAAATGACCTGCATTGCTCACAGTTTTCTGTTGCTCACTCTCTGACTCACTTAGTGATCAGCTTTGGTCTCAGTGCCACTCCGAAGCTGGAAAAAGTATAGTCCCTACTCTTGGGCGGGGGGCTGGTTGGGGGAGAACCTCAGCACATTGGATGGCATTCAAACAGCCTTGTTATCAGTCAGGTTCCAGTCTGTATCCTTACCTCCTTGGTAGGTCTTGGTAGTTGGGTGGGCATTTCAAGGGGCCTCAACATCACCTTGGTAGGCCAATTCCAGTAACAAGTATAAGCAGCCACCATACTTAGTGAGTACCTCAAAAAGCAGGTAAAAGATAAGAGTGATGGAGAGAGCCACACCAGGCAAAAGAACAAGTCCCCTCAAGCCCCCATTTTTTCTTTTAAGCCTTTGGCTGACTGGACCCTAGAAATAGAAAAATAATGAGCCTTGCTGCCTTCATCTATTAGCTTAGGAAACACAGACACAGGGTAGGTGATAGCCGTAACATTTTGCATTTCTTTATATGCTTTGTTTTAACGTGGGAGTTACCCTCTGCCTCTCTGACCTGAAAACAAATATACACTGATTTTCTCCCACTGTCACCAGAAACAAACTAACAAGCTCACTGTTGGTTTTCAACCAGAAAACATCTAAATTGCAATATCTATAAAATATTATCCTGAATCATTTAAATCCAAAAAGATGAGCTCAACAAAACTAGGTGCCCAACATTAAATCAATACCATTTGATTGTCTGCATCTCATGAGTTTCTATTTTTCCTGTTTCTCTAATATGGCAATTTGTGGACCTCCTTGTCTGTGTAGCTAAATGTTGAATAATAAATATGTATAATAATTGGGAATCTGAGTTCTAGAATTTCAAACTTGTAGCTAGATACTCAAATTTTGCCCATGAGAGTGTTTAGTTTCAGTGACATAGTATATTTCAAAATATTAGTTCCAACTTGAATGCTTTTAAGAGGTGTATATACTCCCAGGTCACCACAGGAATTGTGAGTTCCTATTTTCTTATGGATTACCCAATTTGCTCTTTTAGGGCACTTGACTAGTTCTTGTTATGTTTTTGTGTTTCTAAGCCTGAATAACACGTCTTCAAAGTATGTATTACCTCCAAAGTGTCTCAGATATAAAGGGATTTTATTGTTTAAAAAGACTCAGTTAACCAAATTTACAGATGCAATTAAAAAATTAATTATTGGGGCACCTGGGTGACTCAGTAATTTAGGCATCCAACTTCAGCTCAGGTCATGATCTCATGGTTCATTGGTTCGAGCCCCGCATTGGGCTCTGTGCTGACAGCACAAGGCCTGGAGCCTGCTTCAGATTCTGTGTCTCCCTCCCTCTCTGCCCCTCCCTAGCTTGTGCTCTGTCTCTCTCTGTCTCAAAAATAAATAAACATTAAAAAATAATAATAAATAAAAAATAAGAGTATAAATTTAATTATTAAAATTTCATTAACAAAAGCCCTGCCATTTGAGGCACTGCACTTGTATGCTGTGGATCATTCAATGGTCGTTGAAGGCACAGACTTAGAGAGCATAAACATAATTCATAAACAAAGTTTTAGAAAATTACATTACTTTTAAGGAACATGACTCACTTTTAGTAGGTAAAAATTGGAATACTTCACAAAAAGTGCATTTAAAACTTAGTTCAGATATTTAAATGCTGAAAAATTAGACTGTTGTAGACAGTAAAGTAAAAAGGAAATGAATCCTGGGAAATCTACACAGAGAACTTCTTTTTTTAATAAGAGTAGGAATACAATTAATAATAGAATATTAGATTAAATGTTAAACATGGCAGTACTGAAATTCCAGAATCTACAGTTCCAAAGAAGTCAAGAAGGGCAAGCTGGGTACTTTGTTGGTCTTTTTCTATTCTGTGTATGGCTAATATTTTCCACCGTGTCTTTAGTATGTTCATTTTAATGTTTAGGTATTGTCAGATTAGATATATACACATTCATTAAATGTTTGAAAAATCCATAATTAGTGTGTCTACCAAATGTCAAATTTAATTAAAGAGATGTCTATCACCAGTTTGGCATGGCATGAAAGCATAATTAATGTTAGATGGACAAATATTTTAATTTTCAACACGTAAGTGTTGCATTAGGTATTTTTACTTTTAAATTCTATCACAAGGCCTTAGTTTTAAAAGCATTATAAAAGTACTAAAAACACAAAGCTCTAAAATCATAAACTCTATCCCCAAGGAAACCATTGTTAACAATTTGGTGTATATGCATCTAATCTTTTATTTTGGCTTTTCTAGATATATACATGTGTACACTATACCAGATTAGTTATTAGTCATGTTAGCAAATACCTAGAGTCTCCTGACTAGAGCATATACTCATGACTATAGCTATGTCTGTTTCAATTATTTGATATGTTTTGTGTCTCTGACACATAGAAACTAGATTTCTCAATAACTGCATGCCCTGTAAATATGTTAAAAAAGAAACAATACCACAATACAACAGAAATCATGTTATTAAAATTACATTAATATACTGAATAATGCATGGGTTTATATATAAAGCTTTATTTTATTTTATTTTATTTTATTTTTTTAATGTTTTATTTATTTCTAGGAGAGAGAGAGAGAGAGAGAGACAGCGCGAGCCGGGGAGGGTCAGAGAGAGAGGGAGTCACAGACTGAAACAGGCTCCAGGCTCTGAGCTGGCAGTCAGCACAGAGCCCGACGCGGGGCTCGAACCCACGAACCGCGAGATCATGACCTAAGCGAAAGTCGGACGCTTAACCGACTAAGCCACCCAGGCGCCCCAAAGCTTTATTTTTTCTAAAGTATATATAACTTAAAATCAGTATACTTGACTTATTATCATCATTGAGATATTTGTGCCATTATCTAACTGACATCTCTGTAATATATTCAAATGCTTCATGTATGATCATTACCACCCCTACATCCAAGAAAGGTGGACCCCTGGACCCTGTACTTTGTAAGACCTCACTCTGGCTCCCTGCAATCCTGTATTCATCACAGGGCAAGAAGTATGTACAGCCAAATGGACATGTCCATCTGCAGTGTACAGTACTTTCTTTAAACTATTCTCCAGATATTTAAAACTGACAATTCTTGCCCTAAAGCTCCTGAGCCCAATGCAGGACCTATTCAGGCCTCTCTCATATTCCATCTTCTTCAAGGTAGAATACTCAACAAGTATGTATCTCCCTAGATCAGAAGGTTGACCAAGACACAGCCTTTTGGGTCTGGGAGTAGGCAAAGTATGGTTCACTAGAGATGAAGCACAAAATCTCTTGTGCAGCACTGAGCCTGGGGTGGAAAGGTAGCGGATCAAGCAACAAATAAGGGGCCTACTCTTTAGTCAAGATCTGATGTGGAAGTTCAAGAGTTGAAGAATTCTAAAATCAAACCTGGGATTCTAGGTCATTATGAAAATATATCTCTCAAGATAGAACAGAAGAACATATTTAACAGTTGGTTAACTTATTTTACAATTTTCATATATTTTCCCATTCACAATAAAACATTTAAGGGCAAGACTATACAATTAATACTCTTAACTTAAATGTAAAACTGTGATGATCAAAACATCATTTCTTAAATAACTGCTAATATATATTCCATCTGACAGTAAGGAGCTTTACCTGTCACTGTTAATTAAAACTGTGCTTTGTCACCTGTGATGATCCATTTATTACAATAAAAGTCATTAATTTTTGAACCAATAACAAGTTACAAAATGTAATTGCAAGGGCTATTTTATTTCTAAGGGTTGGTAGCAAATTTGCCTTAATATTCAATAATGGCAAGGTAATTTTTTAGTGTTACCATATCCCTATCTCACAGTTCATTGAGTTTAGTATTGGCAGCAGGCATGGTGTACTTTTTCAGTTTCTTAATTAGATTTAGTCATTAATTTAACTATTCTATTGTACTGGGAAGTAAGTTTAGCCCTATTTTTTTTAGCTGATTTTTCTTTCTGCTTTTGTTAAACAATTTCTGATGAATGCATATGGTTATAGCATTTACATATGAAATCTTGCTATCTACGTTCTTAAGATTCACATCACTGGGTACACATTGGGAACGGGGGACTCAGTCTTCTTATTTATCTTCAACTGACATAAAAACTCATATCTTAGCTATAATAATAATATTTGAGCTTATAGAAAAATGTGCAAAGAACTTGCCAAACTATTATCTTGCTTATTCTTCATTACTATTTTGTGAAGTATAATATTGTTATTACCTTCATTTCACAGATGAATTAAACTGAAGTTCATAGAAGATGAGTAACATCCCCAAAGTCACACAGCAATTAAGTGGCAATTTCTCTGAGTCTCATGTTCTTTACCAGAACATCATACTTCACAAAAATCATACCTTTTGTGTCAGACAGCAATGAACATCTATAAGTACCCAACACTGACCTCCTACTATCCTTAAATCAGTAAAAATTGCCAGATCATAAGGTATCTATGGAGGATAAAAGGAGAAAGCATATGTGTGTGTGTTTGCCTGTACCCTACAACTATGTCTACATCTCCATCTATATGATCTAGATCTACAATACAGGTAACACCTGTTAAATCTGATGGCTGAAAAGACATTTGACCTGTGATTAACAAAGAGCAGCAGATTTTAAAAATAATCAGCTATATTTTAACCTATTGAGTAACACAGGAAAAAAAAAAGATACTTAAAGGCAATGTTACTAAGGGACGTGGAATTCCAAATTTTAAAACATGGATGGTAGGAGTATAAAATAGTATTAGCTGGCTGAACACCTTTGAGCCAGCAAATCTAATTCCAGAAACCTATGCTAAGGAGATAATTGCACAAGTATACAAAGATATAGGAAAAAGAACATTTATTATGGTAGTGCTTATAATCAGGAAAATTTGAAAATAATCCAATCTTAAGCATATGGTATTATTTAAACAAATTACAGTACACCTATTTCTAAAAATTATAGATCTGTATGTATTAACAAATCCTCATTATATTGTTAAGTACAGAGAGCAAATGATGGAACAGTAAATGCTGTGTGCTTGCATTTAGGTTGATAAAATAAATGTATATATGCATAAAAATATGGAAAGGTCTATATCAAATCATAAGCAATATTTATCTCTGAAAATAAGACTACAAGGAACTTTCAACTTCTTTTTAGCACTAATAATTTTCTATTTACAAGGAGTAATTGTAATTATTTTTAAAAAATTTAATTATTTTAAGTTTAACTATTATGAGTTGTCATAATTCATAACACATATTTCTTCCCAAAATCTATTACATATGAAGGATAAATTACTCATATAATCCTAACTTTATTTAGATTTTCTTTCTTGGTTATGTTTGATCTTTTGGACACAATGAAAGAACACTACTACAACTGATTTTCATAAGGCCTACATACCTTGAATACAAAAGAGGGTTTTTTGCAGCCAAAATGTCAAAAACTACTTGGGCAGGTTTAAAAGATGGAACTAGAGGGTGTTATGCCGAGTGAAATAAGTCAGTCAGAGGAGGACAGGTACCATATGTTTACACATATAGGTGGATTAGGAGGAACTTAACGGAGGACCATGAGGGAGAAAGGGAAAAATAGTGGGGCAGAGGGAGGGAGGCAAACCATGAGAGACTCTTGAATGCTGAGAACAAACTGAGGGCTGATGGGGGTGGGGGAGGGGTAGGGGGGTGATGGGCATGGGGGAGGGCACTTGTGGGGATGAGCACTGGGTGTTTTATGTAAACCAACTTGACAATAAACTATTTAAAAAAAAAAGAAATTCTGAAACTGAAAAAAAATAAATTAAATAAATTAAATTAAAATCTTAAAACAATAAATAAAGGATCATGCTCTCAGTGGAAACTACACTTAAAAGTAAGACAAAATATAAACAGGCTAGGTTTTCTCCATGAGAGAATAATTATTCCATTTACTTTTATGACAAAAAAGTCAAATTATTTCAAATAAAACTTTCTACTTGTTAAGTTTCTTCTTGAATTTTCTATTTTGTTCATCTCTTTTCTATAAAAAAATAATACCTCAATTATATTTCTATAATATTTAATATATAATTAATGTTTAATATTAAATAATATCTAATATTTTAATCAGTCTATTTCTTATGCAACCCCTCCTAGGATTTCAAAAATCTCAGGCATGCTTCAAAGCAACAATAAGCATTTTTGCTTATCTGAAATTAATTACCCAAAATGGCATCTTCTGGTTGGTATAAAGCGATTTTCCTGTTTCTTTTTTTATCCAAGGAAAGAAAAAAGAAAGAAAAGGAAAAGGGTAAAGAAAAGGAACAGGAGAAGGAACGGAAAGGAGAAAGACTGAAAGAAAGAGAGAGAAACAAAGAAACAAAGAGGAAAGACAAGGAGAAAAAGAAAAGAAAAAAGAAAAAAAAAAGAAATGGAGATTCAGAAAATAAACATCTTAGTACCACTAGTTACTATGAAATATTTTCACAGTGACCTATACATCAAAAATGACAGGCTCACCCAACTCCTTACCAGTGTATTTCACTGTGGACTCTGCAAATTTACATGACAGTTTTCCAAACTTAGCTTTAGGTCTGCTACTAGATTTAGATCACAAATTCATCTAGCTTCCATTATTTCAGTAAGAAAAGTTTCAAAGGTTATTAGTTGAAAAATAATATTGACTTGTACATGCATATGTCTAAGACTGTCAGGGCTTTTTTGGAATTGATAATGCCTAACATCATAGCTTTGAGTGAAGATGGCTTGTCAACTGGAATGGTAAAAAGTCTATGCAAAGTAATTTTTCAGTAAAGAAAACTGTCAAGGTGGAAAGTACGTTGATTATATGTATAATCAATATGTATAATAATATATGTATATTGGGGCGCCTGGGTGGCTTAGTTGGTTAAGCGTCCGACTTTTGCTTAGGTCATGATCTCGCGGTTCGTAGGTTCGAGCCCTGCGTCGGGCTCTGTGCTGACTGTCAGCTCGGAGCCTGGAGCCTATTTCAGAGTCTGTATCTCCCTCTCTCTCTGACCCTCCCCTGCTCACGCTGCCTCTCTCTCTCCTAGAAATAAATAAAAATATTTAAAAAATAATATATGTATAATATACTTATAAGTACATTGATTATACAGTAGTAGCAGTAGAGTTGCTTGAGCAAATGGTAACTGGCCAACATGTTGAAAATACAGAAAGGACAAAACACTGTTAAGTTCAAGTCAAATGGAACAATATACATACAGTTCTCTGTCCCTTGGTCAGAGTTTTGGAAAAACGAATACCTACCCACCACCACTCTTTGACAAATAACTCCAAGGTAATATGCACTTTATAGGGGCATTCTAATATAGAAATGACAATGATTTTCATCCTCATTAAATTATTAACAGTAATTTCGTTGAGCCCTCCTGTGTCATGGAGAAGGTAAGTAGGCAGAGTGACAAAATAATCCAGCAAAATTTCCATCACAACACATATTTCTCTCCAAAAAAAAACTATTAGAATTTGCAAGATTTTAGATACTACTTCTCTCAGATCTCACCAGTGAATTCTCTGACTCATCCTTTAAATTGATCTCTCTCATAAATGAAATGATTGCTACAACTGTTACAGCATTTTTGAAAAGTGTCTCTATTATTTACCTCTCTCAGCAACAAATAATTCCCAATGGCTATGAGAAGCAAATAAATTATTCTGGTTGAACAAATCCATACATACTAAAAGACTACAGTTTGACCAATTCTGACCATTCTTTTAGACAATAAAATCACTATGTGATTTTAGAGAATGGACAAAGACGTAATCTACTACAGTTGAGAACATAATTATTTTGGGGACAATGTCAGACATCAGGACATACTGCCATGTGCCAGCTTCACATCACATCTTTTTCTCCATAGCTTATACCCCTCAAACGAGTTTTGCATTGGCTAACAATACTCTATGTACTTGCAAGTAACTGAAGCTTCTGCATCTGCTACTGCAGGTAAAAAATAAAAAGCAAGCAATAACACAATATGTGTGTGATTTAAGGAACAGTTCTGCCACAGCCTCTAATTGCTCTCAGGATCTGAATTGGCAAAACCATAAGACATTCAACAAAAGGCTCTATGCAGGTAGGCCTATAAAACCTAATTATTTCTCACAAAGCAGACCATTCCATTTAAAATAAAAGAAAGCTATGAGCAATAAAGACCATGCCAATAACAATTAGTCTTCTGCACACATGATTAGACTCAGAAAGATAAGGAAGCCTCTAAATTTAATGGCGAATCCCATATTTCTGGCGGGGTTCAATATTCTGTGCTAATTATGTTGAAAGACCTTGTGCTACTTAAAAGTACGTAGCCTGCAAAGTACTACACCATCTCCATGGATTCACTGTTAATACTTATCATTTAACTCCGATATTAAAATATACTTGGATATATACATCCAGGAATGATTTTTTTTTTTTTTGGTTTCTTAAAAGTATTTTTAGGAATAGTTTTAAGCTTTTCCCAATTGTAATATTTACTGATATGTATGTAACTCAGTATTTTATAGGACTTAAAAATTGACACTTTAGTAAGGCATAGAGTCCTATTTTTAAGAGGAATGAAAACAAATTTAAAAAATCTAACCAGTAAATAAAGCCAGTGTAAAAAGGGAATTCAGAGCCTGGAATCCTAACTATTGTTTACCAAATAGTTTTTTAAAACCTTATTTTAAATGAATGATGCAAAAGAAAACAGAATGGACCACAGAATCTAGGAAACAAATGCTAATGTAGAATTTCTTTATTAAATAAAATTGCCCAGCCTCTTGTAAGGAGAAAAGATTTTTTCTTTCACAAGGCTTTGTACTAATTTGGTTCTGTAAAGGGTACTTTCCTACTAGCATGCAAATGTAACTTCAGTTAATATAAATGAAAGTTATCTACACACCACAGCTGGGCAAAATACCAAAATTGAAGTTACTGGTAGTGTTTAATGTATAAATTATTATTAAAAAACTGAAGTAATGTAATGCCAAGAGAATTCTAGATTTATAAACTAAGCAGAGGAAACACTATCTTTGTCATCAGAATGGGATGGTCAGGAAAGATCTCATTTCTGTTGGACTGTGTTTAATTTATAAATGTTTACAATCTTTGGAAATTAAAGAGAATCCTACTGGCATTGAAATAATATTGCTTAAAAGGAAACCATTTTAATTTTGTTTCTGAAATTGTGCAATAGGAAAACAAGTAAAAACTGTTTTAAAGGCACAGGGGAGTGGAGGAGTCTTCTCCCCCTAACTGCACAATAGTTAGTGTCTCCATAGAAACGGATGGCATTGCTGTAAAGTGTCATCAACAAACCTGGGCTTCAAAAATATACACAAGTATGCTTCCAAAGACACTGAACGACCGAAGTATCCATTATTCCCCCAAATAGAAGGCAATTATTAAATATTTGCAAATGACAATAAACAGCTCAAAAATCATTTGATAGCTTGTTGATGAAATTAAATTCTTTTGTGGTCATCGACTTATTGTAAGAACATATAGACAAAAGGAAAATTTCTTGGACATTGTGCCATTCGTGACATTTGCAGGATCTTTTACCTTTCAAGATATTAGTTAATTATAATAATATTGGTTTATTTTGCCTTCCTAACTAACAATTAGCAAGAAGGCCGGAACTGTGGCTAATCAGTTCATGACTGTTTGCCTAATCCAGAAGTTAGTGAAATATATAAATTCTTGTTCTGAAGTCACTCTTCGTCAACTCTATCCCTTCATCCTCATGCCCACTTTTAGCCCTACTCCTTATTATGGCAATGGAAAACACTTCTCAAATACTGACCTTTTTAATGCAAATGTTTTCATATCATGAAACAGAGGCAGTATGACACAAATTATAAATCAGTAGCCTAAGAGCCTAATGTAACCCCCATTTAGCTCATATCTTGCTAACTAGCTATGTTACCTTAATCAGGTCATATATGCCTTCTGGTTTTAGTTACTCAAGTATAATAAGCTTTTCTATCACTAAGATTCATTCTACCTCTATCATTTGAAAAGGATGAAGACTATGGCTCAGGGTTGAGTCTGAATCACTGTGTTCTAATTTTTTTTATTTTTTTAATTCCATTTTTTTGAGAGAGAGAGACAGAGTATGAGTGGGGGAGGGGTGGAGAGAGAGGGAGACACAGAATCTGAAGACTCCAGGCTCTGAGCTGTCAGCCTGACACAGGGCTCGAACTCATCAACTGTGAGATCATGATCTGAGGCAAGGTCAGACACTTAACCGACTGAGCCACCCAGGCACACCTGAATCACTGTATTCTAATTTGAACTTCAGAATCTTATATTCTAGAATTGAAAAGTCATACTAACAATTGTGTATAAGTTTCCTGTTAACAAGCTACCATAAATTTTAGTGGCTTAAAATGCTAGAAATTTATTATTTGACAGTTGTAGATTAAAAGTCTGAAATCAGTTTCACTGGACTGAATTAAGGTAATAGCAGGGCAGCATTTTTTTTCTGGAGGCTTTGGGGGAATCATCCCTTTACCTTTAAAACTTCCGGAGGCTACACTTTCCTGGCTCATGGCTGCACCACATTGCCTTCTGCTTCCTTCCTCCCTCCTCTGACTGAATCTCTCCTGATTCTCTCTATATGAACCCTTGTGATTACACTGGGTTCACACAGATAAGCCAGTATAACCTCCTCATCTCAAGATACTTAACTTATTCACATCTGCAAGGTCCCTTTTGCCGTATGAAGTAACATAGTCACAATTCCCCGATTAGAACATGGAACCATTATTCTGGCTATATGCTTCAGAAAAACACTGTAGATAAACTTTAATGGGATTTTCTGGTACCTTTGTGAGGTCTAGGTTTTAAGATTTCTATTAGCCACTCCCAAACATAACATTAGCACTCTACTCTGGCTTCTCAGTAATTGGTTTGTCTTGCCATATATCAGTCATAGCTTCCACAGAAAGTCTTTTGCATGCAAAAAATAAATGTGACAGAAATCTTTGGAGACTCTATTACATTCAGGTAATAGTTATACTTCAAAAACACAAATGGAGGTTTCTGCCTAAAGATGATTCATCAAAGAAAACAAGCATTTCATTATGTACAGATGTTACAAAAACTCCATGAAAATATGACAGAAGTTCTGCATTCAACAGAAGAAACTCATTATGAAAACATAAACCACTACTGTTCAGCTTTCTTCATACAGTTTTAATGATGGTAGAATTTATTTATTTCTACCTGTAGAGTACAAGGTACATTACAGTGGTACAGAGGTCTGGGTAAATCTTTTCTCATCTCGAGAAAGTCACTAACAAGGGTTCACATCTATAACAAGGCAGTTTTCTGTGAGATTTAATTAAAATGAACTAATCTGGCTCTTTTGATTGCTTTTAAAATTATCTTGTATTTTTCCAAGGAATGGAATGTTATAAAAAGTAAGGAAATATAGCACTTCTACAGTAGTGATTAACATGAGTGCATTTACAAGAATTCTTGCAGATATACAATTAACAATAATATTTTAGTATATTTCCCAGGAGCCTATGACTTTTGGCATTTGGGAATACATTTCATTTTGCTGATTTACTCCATTGCCCATATCTTACCCAGTTATTTCCCAAAAGATGAATAACTGGCTATGTGGAATCTCATCCTTCAGATGGAAAGAATGTAAATTTTCTGTTTGGTAGATGAATTGCTCTTTTTAGCCACAAAGGTCCACTTAATAAATTATTACTACAAAATGGTACCTCTGTGCCCTGCAGAGTTCTTTTCTTTTTATTTTCTTATCATCTTCTAACCTTCCATTGGTGGCCAATTTTCTACCCACTGGTGGGAGAGGAGAGCTCTTTTTTTGGGAGACACTTTACAGAATCTCTATTAACCAGTTTTCAAAAAATTACCTGCTGTTACTCCTACACCGTCCTATATTATTCTCTCCTCAACGTTAGCACATACAATCTATCATATTTCAACTCCTATTTTCATGAATGAAAGCCAGGAAGTCAAAGCCACAGAGAGTACATGGTGACTCAGTACAGGAGACCAGAACTCAGATCTATGACTTTAAACCTCTTTCCGTTGCTTAGTTTACTGAGACAGGAAGTTTACATTTATACTCACTGCAAGAGAAAAATATCTCAAATAATCCATGAGAAAGCAGAACAATTTTTACTTCTGCCCTGAAAAAATCAGGCCATCTGGCTGCCCTCATGACACATTTGAATAAGAATATCAGGTTGAAAATTTAGGTCAAAGCAAACCAAGAGAAAAGAGCTTGACAAGAGCAGGCTAAAGTATTTGATGTCAGATTGTTTTTGGATTTGCCCTAAAATTTATGGATGTACATTTTTAAACTGTATTGGTAATATTTAGTTTGGATTCTTTTGTCTTACTTTCACATTTGGTAAATCATCATGAAATTTGGGCTTAGATATAGAAAAATAGATAAGGTAGCCAGAATACAGAATAAAGTTAAGATAGAAGCACTACTTACTTTTTAAATATCTCCTTTCTCATTGAAAAGTGCTGATTCATATTTAGGGAAATAAAAAAAAACAGAGTACATTACAAAAATTAATAAGCTACTGAAAATCTCTATGCATGTACAGCTACATGAAGCATAGCCATTAAGTTTTAAATCAGAGTCATACATATATCTGTTTTGAGCTGAGGTTTTATATAGATTTGTTTTGTTTTGTTTGTTTTTAATGAGGTATCCCATACCTCAAGTCTTATTTTTGGAAGGGAAATATATTTTAGTATCCACGCCATTATTAGTTTTGATTACAACTATGAATGAAAGTAGAAAGCCTAGAAGGGAACATAAAAAACAAAAATTAAAACCAATGTATTACAGGTTGCAGTAGTGAGGTCATATGTGTTTTACAAATTATGTAATGTTATTAATCTAAATAAAAGAAAATTTAGATTAATTTTTAATGTTCATTTATTTTTGAGGGAGAGACAGAGAGAGACAGAGTGTGTGAGCAGGGGAGGGGCAAAGAGAGAGGGAGTCACAGAATCCAAGTCAGGCTCCAGGCTCCCAGCCATCAGCAAAGATCCTGACTCAGGGCTCGAACTCACAAAACTTGAGATCATGACCTGATCTGAAGTTGAACTCCCAACCAACTGAGCCACCCAGGTACCCTTAGATTAATTGTAAATTAAGTCCTTTTGGTTATTATAAGAAGCATTGTGACAAGTGATACGATAAATCATACTATTATTAAGCTAAGTACATAGGACAGCTGAAGTAATTCTATAATTCTAGTTAAAACATATATTTATCAGCTTCATTCTATAACTAATTCATCTGGAGTTGTTATTTAGAACTGGATTAAACAGCCTTTTGCTTATTTCCTCATTTTTACCCAATAAAACAATGAATAGATGTTCCTAAGATTGACTATTGTAATGATTTAATCATTGTTATAGTATGACCAAATAGAATAGTAATCTAAGAGATGGTTTTGCCATGACTAAGGGGGTTACAAAGCTTTTCATTGCTAGGAATTCAGTTTTCTAACTGCAGTATGTCCAACATTTTCCCCCATTTCATCAGTGGCATTATCCTAACTTCAAAGAAGCAACTAATACCAAGAGAGAACAGAGTGAAGGCTTTTTGAAACTAATCATTCATTCATTTAGGAAAGCTTGTCTTGTGTGTGTGAGCAAGAGAGTCAGTATTTTAGATTTTGTTTCCTATAATACAGCAAAAAAAACAATCTAGTAAAAATCTTGCTCTTTGAGGACATATTTCCTTTGTATGTTCCACAGGGCATGATACAGAACAAGGTATTTATTGAGAATTGAATAAACATAGTATCCAGTTGAATCTGAGAAGCAACTATCATTTTAAGGCATTTTTCCATCATTGGGTGAACCCTTAAACATCAAAAGGGAATATGGCTGTTCTCCCATTAAAAGGTGCATGAATCCATTAGGTGACCAGAATCTATTTAATGGAATGATTTGGGAGGTCTGTTATTTCTCATCAGGGAAGAACAGGTATTTGGAAGAACACTTGAGCCCTAATTTTGTTTTCACTTGCATGTGGGGGAAAAATCTTCCATTTGATATTTTAATACTGTAATATGATGCCTTTTTTCCTGAATATCCATTTCTTGAAAAAACAACACGAACACCATTATCATCAAGTAGCATTTATTAATTGTCTAATAGTTGCAGAATAGAGTACAAAGCTCCCCAAATCAGCAAACTTCTGCAACAAAGCAATGATTCTCCTAAGAACATATGAACCTAATAAACTAACACATAAGGAAGCAGAAAGAAATGAAACATACACAAAAATTTTTTTCTCACTTTTTAAGCCATATCTTTTTTTTTTTTTTTAATGTTTATTCATCCTTGAGAGAGGCAGAGAGTGAGTGGGGAAAGGACAGACAGAGAGGGAAACAGAATGCAAAGCAAGCTGCAGGCTCTGAGCTGTCAGCACAGAGCGGCATGTGGGGCTCAAATCTATGAACTGTGAGATCATGACCTGAGCTGAAGTTGGCTCTTAAACGACTGAGCCACCTAGGCACCCCTTTAAGCTTTATCTTAATGCTTTTAGGCCACTGGTTACCATTCAGTGCACAGGAGCACACATGTACAAAATGGCCCCAGTAACCTGAAAAAACTAACATGCCACTAAAAAGTGAGTAGCTAATCCTCTAATCACAGAAAGGGTCCAACCTATAAGGGAGAATGGGCATAAAAATTGCATTGAAAATCTTTCTCCATCACCCTGTCTCTCTAACAAACAATATAGACATTTGCACACAGCTATCTTAACCTTATTTAAAATTTTCATAAAGCAAACAACAACAACAGAAGAAGGGCTGCTAATTCATTATAATCACCTCTATCATCACTAACCTATATTGAAATACTGTGTGTTAGGGGCCCTGGGAGGCTCAGGGGGTTAAGTGTCCGACTCTTGACTTTGATTCAGGTCATGATCTCATGGTCATGGAACGGAGCCAGTGTTGAGCTGGGCAGGGAATCTGCTTAATAAGATTCTCCTTCTACCCTTCAATGGCTCATACATTTATTTCCTTCAAAATAAATAAATAAATACTGTGTGCAAAATACTTTAGATGCATTATTTATTTAATTCTCACAAAAGATCTTATGAGATAAGCACTGTTATTACATCTTCAATTTCTTTTTATAACAGATGTAGAAACTGAGTCTTAGAAAAATAAAATAGGGGTGCCTGGGTGACTCATTTTGTTATTTCTGAGATTGAGTCCTTTGTTGGGCTCTGAGATGATAGAATGGAACCTGCTTAGAATTCTTTCTCTCCTCTCTCTCTCTCTGTGCCCCTCCCTTCCCCCTACTTGTGCATGTGTGCCTCTTTCTCAAATTAACTAAATATTTTTATTTCATTTTTTAAAGTTTTTTATGTCTTTTTATTTTATTTTGAGAGACAGAGACTGAGATCGAGCATGAGAGGGGAAGAATGAAAGAGACACAGAATCTGAATCAGGCTCCAGGCTTTGAGCTGTCAGCACAGAGCCCTATGCAGGGTCAAACCCACAGACTGTGAGATCATGACCTGAGTCAAAGTCAGACACCTAACCCACTGAGCCACCCAGGTCCTCAATAAATATTTTTAAAAAGAAAAGTAAAATAAGTGCTTGAGGGCACATAGAACAAAATACTGACCCTCTTTCCCCCCCCCCCAAAAAAAAGATTTGATCCGTGCTCAGACCCACTTCAAATCTTTGCTTCTATTAACTCTCATAAGGTTTTTCTATGGATATCTAAAAATTATATATCCTATAATTAAAATAGTATATAGTAGTCTATGATTAAAATATGTATCTGTATGTTGGCAAATAGAAGATAGCATAAATTTGGAGAGAAACATTTAAATTTCTCCACCATCAAAGCGAGTATGGTAATAATATTTCTGATCATATTTTTTAAATTGTATGAAAAGAGTAGCATTAGTAACCATAGTCAGCTACATACTGTGGCTTATCCAGTGGCTGAAGTAGACTGTCCATTTTCAAGAGAGATGTACTATTTTCTTTCACAACAAACCTATTCTTATCTGAAAGAATACTTCTATGAAACATACGGCTCTATTTAGGTGTCCACTTCATAATGTCTGCAGAGCTCCTTGTAGGTGAATAAAAAATGTTATGGAATCATGGAAGTCAAGATACAAAGACAAGCCAAAATGAAAGTTCAAGGGAGAATGTTTAAATCCTTGGTTGTGGTTATTTCTGATGACCCGTTGCTACTGCATCATGTCACTGTTTTATTGCCCAATCTGTTCTCAAAATGTATAATCTCTAGATTTCCATTTTTTTTTTTGTAAAGTTAGTTAGAACTTAGTTTCTTTACAGGCACCACAAAGAATTGCAAATAAATGGCTACCACATATCAAGTATCTCAATATATTCTGGACATTGGGCCAGGCACTTCCCAAACTGTCTCTAACGTTCAGACATCCTATGATACAGGTATCACTCTCTGCATTTTACAGGTAGAAAAACTGAATGAAAGAGTAAAAATTGCCCAAAGTTTTACTTTAAGAAGTGACAAACACAAGATTGAATTAAGCCTAATATGCTTCCCACAATAGTTGGCTTAGAGAAAATCTACTATCAAGTAGACTGTTGAACTAATAGCAGGTATCAGATTTAAAAAACAAAACAAAAACTTTTTAGAGGAAGCATACTGGTACAAATAGCACTGGAAAATAATAGTATCAAAAGATTTGAAAATGAGCCCCAGCTTGGCCATTAAAACTGTATGAATAATCAAGAACAATAAATGGGTAGTAATAAAAGCCCAAGTATGAATGTCTCCCTGTGGGCGAACTGTTTTTGAGAGGATTTTGTGGGTCAGTCTGGAACCTAACCACCATTTCCTGCATAAAATAGGTTTACATTGTCAAGCTATTGACTAACAAGTGAATGTTATAACACAAGCCCTTTGAAATTTGGGGACTGACTGTACTACTAATATTCAATTTAATAGAATACTTAAAACTTGTATTTTCAAACTACTTGTAGGTACTGAAGGTAAACATTTGTCTTTTTCACCTGAAAAAGTAAATTACCTTGAAATGAATTCTTTACTGGCAACATTAGTTGTGCCATAAAATGCATAATTTAAAAAAAAGGCTAATTAAAAAAAAATAGGGGTCCTTGACTAAGGCTCAACATATGTAGCTAATAGTCTCTGGAAATATCTCAAATAGCCAAGCTAAAAGTCTTAATACCATTACTTAAAAAGTGAGGACAAGAAAAGATATACATGCAGAACTTATTAGTAGAATCTGATAAATCTAGAAATTTACAACACATCAGCTGTCTGTCTATAGTTCAGTGGAAGGCTGCCAGTGGAATAGACTTCCCTTCTCCACCTTTGGAATTTATTTTTTTAGTCCTCTGAAGCAACTGGTTGTGTAGATGCTGTGTATGTATTGTGCCTTGATCAATAAAAGGCAACAAAAATGCATACGTAAAGGAATCTGATCAGGAGCACTGCATAGATATGTTGTGAGGCGTAGGTTAATAAACTTACTTTCAATTTACAGTCAAGGCTGGAAACTATCAAGTAAATAATATTTTTAATGGTGCCTATGCAAAAATGTCAGGTTTTCACTGTACAAAAGCAGTCTTATTTATCCAGCCCACACTCTGACCCAAACAGAAATGTACCTGATGTTGTTTCTTTTCATAGCACAAAACAATATAATAACAAAATGTGTCCTTTTGATTTAATTCATACATCAATTTAGTTGAAGCCCTCAATGATCTACCCATCAGTGTGTCCCACATAGCAAAACCCACTGAGACTTTAAATGGGAACTTCTTATTATGGGTCACAAGCTTTCAGCAACCCCACTTGGCCCCCAAGTATCCAAATCATTTCCAGTTTGTTTAGCACCTGTACCATTATGCATTTTATCCATTATGTAAGGTTTTATTTGGTGGTTCATCTTATCATATCTTGTCCTATCCTGCCCATAATGAATCATTGGCTTAAAAATATAAAATAAACATAATTGACAATTGACCTGATACTATTCGAAGCACAAAGAGAAAAGCCTTTGAGTTTTATAATTCCAACCAGAAGCAACAGGTGTGGATCCCACAAAATCACTAATAGGGTGGTTCTCTCTCACAGCACTCTCTGCTAATATTTAGGATTCAGTTTCCTCTAGGGGCGCTTGGGTGGCTCAGTGGATTAAGCATCTGACTGTGGCTCAGGTTATGATCTCCCAGTCTGTGAGTTTGAGCTCTGTGTCAGGTGTTGATGCTGACAGAGCAGAGCCTGGAGCCTGCTTTGGATTCTGTGTCTCCTTCTCTCTCTGCCCTTCTCCCGCTCGTGCTGTCTCTCTCTCTCACAAAAATAAATAAACATAAAAAAAAAAAAAAAGAATTCAGTTTTCTCTAGACTCTCTCATATTTTCCAAGGGTTGTTTTCTTCCCATTATTTTCCTAGATTTTCCTTTTGCCAGTGTGTTGTCCTTAATGTATGTTCTTTTATGTTTTCTCTACAAATTTTATTCTTTAACATGGATTAAACTATGCCTCCATATTAATCATTTTAATCATTTTTATCTTCTCCAATCCAGTACCTTTAATTTTCTCTAAAAATATTTGCTCCTTATATTCCAGAGATCCTGAATAAATTAAAGAGAAATCTTTTTGGTAAAGTTACTTTTTTTTCTTTCTTCCTAACCATATTTTCCTTTTTTCTGTTTGTTCATTATTTTCCATGTCATCTTCCTCCCCCCCTCAACCCCGCCAAACATTATGATTCCATTGTACAGCTAGTATAAGAGGAAAAATTTTTCTTTAATTTATGCTACTAACATTCAGAGGAGTAAAGGCTAATATGAGTTAAAGTTCTAATAAAACATGAATATAAGCAGGCTGTCAATGTGATGCTGAGGGAGGGGAATTCTCTTCAATAAATAGATCATTTAATTGATAAATATATCAACATTTTAAGCAACTATCTACATAGTGTTTGAAGTATTGGTCGAGTTTGACCTTATAGTTTAGAATCTCCACTAAATGTTATTTGCTAATTACAGTATTTCTGGTGAACATTTTGACATATATCAGAGGGATTAGTCTAAAATTCTGCAGCCTGAAATTGGCCCTTCAGATGTTTGCCTTTCTGGCACAACTGTGAAATGTAAGTTGGAGTTGAATACTTGTGAGTGGGTCACTTAGTCTTCATTTCCCCACACACTCTATTATTCTCCTTTGTTTTCTACTCTGACAAGTTACATATTCATACTACCCAGCTATCCATGAAGGAATCTGCAATGTCACTTTTTTCCCATGATAGGTAAGTAAATTTTATTTCAGTTCCTCCTTGAATTTCATGATTAAAACATAGTCTCAGTCCTTAATAGGACTGACTACAGATGGTCCAATCGTCATCCAAAATATTACCTCCAGTTTTGCAAGACCATCAACATTTCATCTCATTCTGTTTCAAGATGTCAAATCACTCATTCTATTATTTTTCTACAAAATTACCTTAAAAATATTCCTTAGCCAGCTTCTCACAACTTTTGTTCTTACTCTCACTTACAGTGTATTCTGGAGGAAATCATGTAACAAAACTCTCTAGGCCCAAATTTGTACCACGCGAAACAGCAAGGATAGTTGATTTGATTGAACTGTCCCAGTGGTGGAGAAGATATTTGTGTAATCGGCTCTTTCTGGAATCAGGCACGTACTTTTGACTCCCATACAGTAGCTCTTAATGGGAAAGTGACCGCTCTTTATTTCTCTCCGTGTCCTTTCCAATGCATTTAACCCTGTTCACAGAGACCATCTTCACAGCTGTATTCTGAGTATTAGAGGTAATACAGCTAAAGACTTCTGAGTATCTTGCAAAAACAAAAAAAAAAAACAAAACAAAAAAAACCCAAAACAATAAAAAAAACAGCTCTTAGGGATAAGTATTATCATTTTAGTTCATATTAAATTCAAGCAGCTCATCTTTGCCTCCAGGGCTCTGTGGCTTTCTCTGCACTTACAAATCTCAGCTATCAAACACATTTCTGAAATACTCAATATAAAAGTTAAACTAGTATGTTACCAAGGATTTTCAACACCCACTGCAGATATTTGATAAGTCCAATCTTAGCTCTGTACTGCATAAAAATGTGATTGAAAAAAGCCATATTTTCCACTTATATAGCATTTTACATTTTCAAAGACATAACTGATCATTTGCTTTATTATATAGCAGTCACATGGCATTTGGGGATTGTAGAGATAATTGTCAATTAATCTTTATGCTACAAATGTGAGTATATATCATTGCTCTTTAAAAAAAATAATTGAGTAAAAATGAACTCACTTCATGCACTGAGAAGTGATAACTGCCAAGTAAGTTTAATAGCTTACTCTTTTTATACCTGAGAAGACAGTGAGCCAAAATAAGTGATGTAGTGACATCTACAATACTATTATCAGAACAATCTTCTTCAAACACTAAGAGGCTTAAATATGAGTGAGAATTTTAAGTGAGAATTTCCTATGTCTAACAACTACATATAAAGGGAATCATACTGATGCCAGAGTTTGTTATAATAAGTAGTATATTGAATTTTATTTGTATATTTATGTTATTTACTAATTATTGACACCAGAAAAATATTCTACTAATTTCTGATATATTAGATCCACACTATGTAAGTTGTTATGTGTACCTACAAATGATAAAAGTAATTCTGCATTCAGTTACAAAAAGATGTACTGTGCTTGACAATCTTGGCTTTCACATAACTGAAGTCCTTCCACAAATGGGAATATTTAACTTGTATTTAAGTTACTACATAGAAGTCAGTAACTCTCTTTCAAAAAATCTTCGATACTGAAAACATTAGAGGGAGTATTTGCTGTTGTTGCTTCATTTAGTTTCTTTGGGGGGCAGAGCAGTATATTTAGAGTCAAGCTTGGTGAGTCTAGCATATGATCAAGCTACATAACATCACTGAAGGTGAAAAATTTAATACAAACCATTAGTACTGATTTTATATGTGATCTCAACACAAGTTCTGGAGAGGACTCTAAGGTCCTTTCTAATATTTAAGCTTTATTTATCTCTGAGTTTATAGTCGGGTCTTAGGTTCTCTTGCTTTAAGTTAAAGACACATATTAAACACCCACAAACCTAGAGTTAGCTATTTGGAGCATACAAGAACATAATATACAAATCTTGGCTTCAGGGATCATATTTTTCATATAAGTACATGAGATTCTCTGTACTATCAAATAAGACCATAATATAAGACAAAAAAATCTTTTAAAAATTCAATTTATAATTAAGAAGAAAGAATTAAGAAGGGTGCTAATTTTGTAGTGAATGTAATACATACAGAGTGTATGGAGACAGAGAAAATGAGGAAGAAAGAGAGTTTGAAAAAGAACGTGTTGGCTGGAATCATAAGAAAACCTTCAGATAGAGAGACCTGCACTAATCCTTGAGGGAAAAATGAGCTACAGAGAGGGTGAGAAGAGAAGAACAGAAATCTTCCAGATGGAAAAAGAGCAAGAGCAAAGGACAGACGAAGGAGCACTACCTAAATGTTATTTCAAGTTCCCCTTCTCAGAGTGAGCAATGGCTTCCGATTATCCTTTGAATGTAATTAAGACTCCTTATTACAGGCTTCAAGGCTTTCACTCGCCATTCCCTGGAATCTCCAGCTAATACTTACCAGGCATATCAACTTAAAAGAATCTACACAGAACTAATGCTCACCCTTCCACAACTTCTGCAATTTCTACAGCTTCTCCTAAGTCACTTTACCTAAGGTACCATAAACTGTTCAGCCCATGCTTCAAAAATGGTTTAAACTCGTCTTTTCACCTTTGTCTCTCTTCACTAACCACACGTGGCTATGATCTCCTCATATACCAAATGAGTCCCATATCTATTTTTATGCTTCATTGTGCCTTTATTCATGCATGCATTCAATGTTGCTGTAAACAGAAGCAGAAACCATGTACTTTATTAACTAGATTAGATTATGAGGTTCTTGTATCATTTATGTACTAGGGATTTTTATGGAATCCAGAACCAGAATCATTGGCTGTCATCACATACTTTATGTATTCCAAGCACCATATATATTTACAGTATATAGTATTTGGACAACAAAAAATCTTTCAATTCAGTGGAAAATAGAACTGTAATGCAGCTAGAATGTGAACAATGCCAAAGGACATGATTTCAAGAGCTGAGAAATTATTTGTAGATATGTCAGATATGTTAATCGTAATTAGATTCATAAATAAGGATGTGTCTGAGCTGAAAAATATTATATTGCCTAGAAATTAAATAAGATGACATTCTAGGAATGAGAAACAAAATGCTTAAAAGACTGGCATATGTAAGTCATGGTGTAGGTGGAAAGGAGCCTAGTTTAATTGGAGCTCAGGCTTTGTGGGTATTTTATAGCATAATATTTTATAAATACCAGTGTGACTTGAACTCATGTCAGAACCATTATTTCATTTTATTATTAGTTTTTAAGTATCATCTGTAAAATGAGTCCACTCAGCAAGGATTCAGGAGTCTTGCCTTCACTCATGACTTTTACAGTAACTAAAGGATTACGATTTGGAAAATTCCAAGTCTCAATTTCTTCAACTATAATCAAAAGAATAGAACCACACAATTTTTTCAAACCTCCCAATATTTCCCAGCTTAAAGTTCTGTTTACATTTTTTGTAACACTAATTCTAATTTATTGTATTTGTATTTATTTATCTTGTGCCCATTCTCCAAAAATAGCATAAGGGTAGAAATCATATTCACCCTTTCCACCTCTGTATCCTAAATGCTTAGTTTACTGGGGATACATTTTGAATATTATTAATGTGCTTTTCTAGTGTGCATTTTTGAGAACAAGTTTTTTGTTACAGTATCTAAATGAATGGAGCAAGGTAATACGGGAGGATTAGAATTTGTTACAGATGGAATGTAACATCAGCTTTTGATGCTCAAAATATGATTTTGCAACACATACAAGGCTCTCAAGCCAGGCCATTATCTTGACAGATAATTGTCAAAATTCCTTTGACTCCTCCTTTAGAATAACATGGGTCAGACTTGGCAGGGCCAACAGAAAAGACTGTAGAGCCAAATCCCACTCTCTTTGTCTTGCCTTAGAGAGTATTGAAAAGAAGGAAAGGAAAGTAGAAAAGCCATTTCAGCAAATGTGGGTCTTGAGTTTCCTGGATTTGTCTGAATATAATAAGGGGCATTAAGTAAGTAGGAGTAAACTTAAAAGCAGATTGGACTTCTACTGGCCATCTACCATTACTCTAGTCTCTACAATGTTGGGAGGAAGCCACTTCATGAGTATAATACATACTGTCCTATAATACATCTAAGTCTCATGCTCTTGGACAAAGAAGTAGTCAAGCAAAGAGAGACTCTTGGGTTTCTTTTTGCCATGTTAAAGGCACAATCCCATAAGGCCAAGGTACTGAGCTGAGAGCCGGCAGACCTGCTATGTGGTCCACCAAGGTAATATACAGGAATCCAAAGCAGGAATCAGGATATAAACTGGGGCCAAAATTTCTTGGAACTAAATGGGGCCAAGGTAGAGCAGATCAAGGTCTATCAGAACAGGTATATATAGGTTGTACTAGCTTCAGATGTCAGTCATAAATAATTGGTGCACCCAAATGGAAGGTGCAGGGATGAAATGAAACAACAGGATAGTGACAGGGAGACTAAACTTTCACCATGTCTCAAATACAACACTTTATCAAATATTCTCTGACATCATTTTAGAGACATACAAGACCTTAAGAAAAGTTCATTTCAGAGATTAGCAATTGTGTATATGAGATTTTGAAGACCAATTCTGAACATTGATTTAAAGACTGGTTAAGACAGATTGGACACTTAGTTAATTTCTAACCAGCAGAATAGTTTTCCCACACATCCAGTTAGAGTAAAAGTCTGACCATGTGACTTGTCTACAATATCTTTAATAAAGTAGTGTCTGGCATATGTTTAGTATTCAATAAAGAGCTTTATTTTAATGACTGAAACAATTAAAGGACTCTCTAAATAGCTATGATGGTTTGATTCCAGTGTATTGCTAAGATTAAAAAGAAAATGTAAATGACCTTTCAGTCTCTCTCTACTGCCCAGCTATGCAGTAATCAGAGGAAAACAAAGTCCTAAGAAAACAATATCGTTTTGGGAGGCCAGAATCCAAAGCCTAATGAATCCTTAACTTTCTCTCAGCTTATTTAAACTTACTACCCCAAGAGAGCAAATGAATTAAGAGGATCTCATTGCCTTCAGGAGCCATTAACAAATCCCTATGTCAGTATTTAAAGAAATCTCTGTAAGAGAATTGCTTACATTAATAGTTGGCTCAAAAGTTCACAAAGTATGTTCATATAACACTGTCATGTAGTGTCACTTAACATTTGAAGAAAAAAGCTTTGAAAAGTCAAGTCACATGGCCAGCAGTATCTCATTCAGATTTGGTCTAGGTCTACAATCCAAACAAATACATTCATTTCTACGTATAAACTGCAGAATGTCCCTGCTATGAGGCATTTTACATGCCAGTATGACTTCTTATTACATCCCCTATCATTCTGTTTTATTTTAGACCTTTTTTAAAGAATTAATATTTCTTGAAATTTAACCAAGATTTAAAAACCTGGTGCACTGGTATAGAGCAACAGTTCTCAGCTACAGTGGTTGTGTTTGCTAGCCTGTGTTTCCATTTCTTGTTTAATTTGGGAGGCTCTCTCATCGATTGTTGGACACTACTGGCTAGGTGTTCTTCATTCAAGAGCAATTTTGTAGAATGAAGAATTTTCCTACATCTCACACACCTTTCAAGTACCTTGCTGGACACATATAAGTGAGAAAACTATGTATATTCATTGGAGTCCATAACAGCTCTTTTTTACATATCAATATTTGAACATTTTATTTTTTCAGCTTAACATAAAAATGCATTCTCCCAAATACAACTATTTTACAAATGCAGGTAAATTTGTATTTTATTTTTCAGAACATTATCAAGTGTTCAGTTAGAATATAGGATTGACAGGTGACTGACGCCAGAGCTGTTCATGGTATTTGAGTCCCCAGCACAGCATACCTGCCTGTATTTTAGCCTTTCCATCTTAATAATTCCATGTATAAGCACAGGCATCTAACTACTTGATCTATCTTCTAGTGAAACCATACACCTATGTTTATTCAAAAAAAGTATATATCATTATTAAATTATTTCTAAAACTTGCATGTGTAGGTAGAGAATATCATCTCTTAAGTTCATTTCAGTATAATTAAAAGTATGTTACAAAAGACTTTATACAAATGAGTTAATGGATCTGAATATGTTGAGAGCCACTATTTCAAGGGAATTCATTATGGCTCTACAAACAAAATGTTAAGTCCAAAATCCAAGGAAAACTACCTGATTATGGATTTCATTTGGACTTTCATTGTTATCACAGCAGACCCAACACACATAGACTACAACTGTCCAAGAGCTTTCCCCCTCATAATAATTACTCGTCCTAGACACAAATCACTGTACCGCACATACCATTAATATTTAATACAAGGTCTTTGACTGTCTATTTACATGCAGGACATTGAGGTTACTGATCTCATCTACATGGCTGTGAGAAGCATGCATAAAGCAATAGCATACCTCTGATTAGAAGTCTGAAGATTTAAATAGTGATAAAAACAAAAAATTAACTATCTTTAGGAAATCACCAGAGACCATAATTTGAATTAAAAATTTTTTAAGAATACAGTAATTCTGACTTAAAGAAAAGTGAAACTAAATGTAAGTAAAGTTTAAAAAACCCCTTTTTGAAATGAAAAAAGGGGGATGAAAGTAAAAGGAACTTTTACTCACTACACTGGTTTGGTGTTTTTTTAGACAAATACTTGGTTCACTTCCTCATCATAGTACAATATTGAGAGAACTCTGAATTCAGCAAGAATCAGTTAAAATTTCTTCAGCTTCACAGTTATCACTATATTATTCCAGAGTTATGCTGTGAAAAATCAATTGTATACTGTGACCATAAGAACAAGTTTTGGCCCTGGGTTTTAAGTCAATGTATTTCCTTATAAAATGTTTTAAAATTTGGAGGTAACTTGCTAGATGTTAACACCTCCACCAGTGAGCACGTTCAATGATTGCTGGACTCTGCTATGCTCTTTGCCTCCTTCCTTTTACCTTTTTATAGCTTGAGACAGTCTACTCCCTTCCCCTATACACAACTCAGTAGTTCAGGTTCTGATCCTCTCAACCAAGTGAGAAGAGTATTAATTTGATTTTAGCATATGATGACATCTGAGGCTGAGAAATAGGAAACACTCTGCCCATGCTCACATCAAACCTCATCATGGTTACCCATGATGATGAAGGCCTAGTCTCTGCTTTGGAACCACCTATGGTCACCCAATCTCTATACGATACCTTCAGGTTGATTCACTGAATTTCTTGGATTTGGGTTCTTATCTGACACTGCCATCTTCCTGCTCTATTAACTTAGAGATCACCATTTTTGAATCACTGACTAGAATCACAGCCTATTTCTTATTATTAGGCCCTAATATCCTCTTTTCCTTAGATTTGGCATCTGCCTGGTAACCCATGCTCTATGCAGGGAGTGAGGAATGCTAGTTATACCTATCAACTTAAGGTCTCAAAAATGTTTGAGAAGGAATCTTGGGAGCATTTTTACCATAGTGTTTAGGACACTTCAAATTATTGATGCATTTAAAATGAGTTTAGCACTGAATTTTCATAAGGTATTAGTAACCTCAACCCACACAGCTCATAAAACCTGGGAATATGTCCTAACTGTACATAAAAAATGATTCAAATCTGTTCTCTTCTTGTCCATGGGGTTGTTAATGATTTTGTCCCATAATTAGTAATTACCTATAAGCTTCATTTTGTGTCTATTATAATATTGGCAGCAACTTACTTAAATTGATTTTCAACTGAAGCAACTACTAGGTATCCTGTAATTATATTTTATGTAACACAAACCATACATTATTAAATGAGTTTCCATTATTAAAGAGAAAGGTCCTTGGATGGTCTAATAATAAGGGATAACATCATGGAAAGAATCATTTGGCACCATACAGGGACATAGAGGATTAAAATGGTGACATAAATTAAGTTCTATCAGTATGAGATAATGTATTATCTATAATGCAAAATAATTTTACTAAAAATAATAACATCTGAATCATCAGATGTAGGACAAGGATTATTTACCTTAAAGGCTTTAAAACAACATGTCAATGTTCATTGGATTAAGTTTTAGGATAGCTTAGTTATGATCTTAACTGCTATGTTCAGGAAAACACTAAATTGAGATGAATACATATTCAGTTAAACTACATCCAACTAGTAAATTTCAAATATTTTCTCCATGATATATTTACTTCATGTAAATTCTCAACAGATAATCTTCAAACAAAGAAGTAAACAATAACTTGATTCAGTAACAGTCATTTCCAGTATGCTTTAAATGGGACATCACATGAGTTCAAGGATCTAATGGGACTACCTCAGCACATTAAAAAAGTTGAGTTCTTTGGTCATCACAACTATATTTTCCTTTGGTCTAATTCTCCAAGGCCCAGTTGTGTGGTAAGCTAATGGCTTTATAAGTAAATTAGGGCAATAAACATCTTTCACATCCTATTACCCAGGTATGCTTCAGACTTAAACTATTGTGAAGACATGGAAAGTACACTATGTAAATTCTGACTTTTAACCTTCACGTTTATCTTTGTCAAATGTGCTTCAATTATTTCCTGAGGTCAAAATGAAAAAGAACTGGAGGGGCATATTCATCTAGCCAAAACACATGGTACTGGAAATCTGTACATTAATGAAATCTTTAAAATACAAATTGTGCTTAATTGCACTAGAAAAAAAGTTCTGCTTAAAAAGACACTATGGGTCTTCAAACCAAATAATTCTTTTGAAAAGCTAATAATCATACCAAATTGTTTTCTGTTTTGTCAGGTTTGAATTTTAACACACTGAGTATAATAAGGTACTCTTGTTATATAAAATTAAATAATAATATCTTATATTTGCATATTGTGATTAAAAAATAAAGCCCCTCAGCTTTGGAATCAACTGGATCTTGCTCCATCTCAAACTCTATAAACAGTAACTCACATGTATCCTTACCTTCTGTTTCTTCATCAGTAAAATGGTGCCAATAGGCATCTCTGAAGGCTGAAATGCTGATTAAACTTGGAAAACATTTGCAAAACACAAAGCATAATACTCAACATACCCTTATCAACTTTACAGTTTTCTCCTGGGTCTTCATATGTATTATTTTATTTGATCCTATCAGTTAAGTAAAGGTATCTACTATGTCTCAATTGTATGGATAGGATCTAAGATTGAGTAGAGTAAGCATAAGATATTTGGTCACAGTAAGTGAGTAACTGGAAATTAAGTAATTGAAATTTTTCATTACCATGAAATTAAGAAATGAGAGAAAAAAAGCAAGGAAATATTATTTTGAGTTGCTACCTCTAGGTTACAAAATCCAGTATTTTCTCTCATTCTTTACCTTTTGCAAACCCCAACAACAATTATTGTATTGTCACTGGGAGATCCTTCCCAGTGGAATTAATTCCACATCCTCAATTGTGACAGGTTGAAGGAAGCTTAGATGGGACCTGGGGAAATTTCAACTCTATTTCCTGGAAAGATAGGACCAGCACTCACTAAGCATGATGTTTTCATACACAGTGCCTGAGGCAGCATTAAAGTCATGGGGAGTCAAGGAGGGGGTAGGGAAAGAGGACTTTAAATTGTAGGGATGATCGTTTCTTCCACTGAGGACACAAGGGGATAAAAATGAAAGAAGAGCAAATCAAATGAAATCTCTGTATTTTAAAAGGAGCAAAAAATAGCTACTTATACATCATTTATAAATACATGCCAGCTGCATATTAATACTAAATGGAAGGAAGCAACATTTAAATTTATTTTTGTAAAACTAACCACAAATATGCATGCTGTATACAGAATGCCCTGTAATGAAAAGCACAGCTTTAATCTCTGTCAACAGTTGCAAGAACAGCAACTTATACAGGATGACAATTTAATAAAAATCTTTAAATATTCTTTTATGGTGGAGAAAACTCCTTGAGTTACAATAGCTTTGGTAGTTTTTTTCAACTAAAGAGATACCAAATGTTTTAATTAATTATTATTATTATTTTTTATTTTAGAGAGAGAGCAGGGAGAGGCGCAGAAGGAGAGAGAGGGAGGGAGGGAGAGAGAGAAAGAATCTTAAGCAGGATCCATACCCACCAGAGAACCTGATGCGGGGCTCAATACCACAACACTGAGGGCTTTATCTCATGACCTGGGATCATAAACTGAGCTGAAATCAAGAGTTGGATTCTCAGCCGACTGAGTCACCCAGGCACCTCAAGAGATACATAAATTTCATATGAACCTCAGAATTTAACATCCATTACTTTCCAGTTGATAATTCATTGACACCTCAGGCAGCAGCTTAAAAGATCTGATTTCTTAAACATGGAAAATTATGGCATATGTAGTAATAGCTATTGTTATACTAGGTGGGCAAAGATGCATTCATAAACAGAATCACTTAATAAAAATTTCAAAATAATATTAATAATGACAAAAGCTATCATTTCTTGAACTCTCTATATCAATCACTGTGTGAAATGGTACGATCTGTGTGAAACACACTCCCATCTAATTCTTTCAAAACCCTATGAGTGGGTATTACTGTATTATCACTATTTTGAAAATGAAAAACAGACTAAAGAAGTTTAAACAAATTGCCCACAAACATTAGTAAAAGGTATAGTCAGATTCAAATCAGCTTTAAAAATTCATAGCCTATTTTCCTACTAAATAGGGCTTACACATCTGTCAATTCTCAGTGAGTTCATTCCACAAATCTCAGAATCCTTTACTATAGTTTTAGAAGTAAGGAGGTTGACTGGAGTAGTTAAGGGAATTTCCAAACATCATAGTTAGTACAATATTGAACATTCATTGAGCACTTATTAGCACTGTACTAAAGGCATTACATGCTTGATAATTCAATTTAAAACTGTCCTTGTGAGATAAATTACTGTCAATATTCCCATTGTCTAGGAATCTAGTGTAGAGATTAAATAACTTGCTCTGATCATTCATCAAGTGGGTAGTTACTCATCATCTGCATCCAGAGACCAAGCACTTAATCAGAGCATTCAAATGCTTCTTATTCAGGGAGTAACCCATAAAAAACAGTTCCAGAAAGAGTATACAGGTCTCACCCTGAGAGGTGGGGAGTGCAGAGATGCAAACCTCAAACACATCAGCAAGGAAGAGTTAGAGAGGTCAAGGACAGATTCATCATGCAGACTCCAGATGACTGACTGTCACAAAAATACCTACTTACAATTACTGATAACAGCTTGAGCCACAGAAATATATTATTTAGAATGACAGCAAGGAAGCATAAGTGCAAATTCATCTTTGCTTTAGAAGAGTGAGAACAGCTAAGAGTCAATTATTATCCATCAAAACATCAATCTTCTATTTCTCTTTCATATCCAAACACTGACCATAAAGTCATTTTGTTACATTGTCTTGGAGCAAACATTTCATGTTTCTATTTCCTTACCATATTAAAAAAATAGTACTCAGCATATAAAACAACCTCTGCTTATCTCATCTCACAGGACAGGAAATGCTGCATACAGTTTGAAGACAGAGTAGTTTGAGCATATACAAAGTTAACAGCCAACCCTGTCATCATGTATTTGATAGTCCAACAAATTTCAGATGAAAATATGTAGCTTAAATCTCTACTGGTAAACATTATTTTCTTGAAAAATACTGTTTTAACATGAAGCAAATGGGCAATCTTTAAGATGAATTGTTCTAGTTTTTTTTTTTTCGTTTTATTTTGTTTTGTTTTTAATGTAGCCTGAAGCAGAAAGAAAATCTGGCCCAGTTCCCCATGTCTCAATTTCCAATTCCAAAGCATCAAATTGCTTAAGTTGGAACCAGAAAAGGTACATTTGTTTCAATTCTTGGTTCAGAACATTCTTTAGCCTTATATATATCAAATGTATATATAATATAAATATATAATATATATTTTATATATGTGATACATATATTTAACATACATGATATATAAGTACATATATATATTACATATATATGTAATTATATATAATATATCAGTACAAAAATGTTCTGATCAAGAACTAAAATAAAAATATATATTAATCAACACCCAAAGTTATTTCAGTTTCCTTACCCTAGTGACAGAGATCTGATTGGATTATCAACTAACGCACCCTCCACCCCCCTTTTGAATTACCCCCTTCAATTACTTGTCATTAACACCTTTCAAATGTACTCTAGAATATTATCATTGTCATAAAATGGTGGTCTTGAGCAAACACAAGGATCACGACCTTGATCCAACTTGCCACTTGACATTCAGAAAATTAGAATTTAAAATGAATTTAGTTGCTTAGAATTTTAAAAATTTGCCACCTTCAATGTTCAGAGAACATTAGTCTAAATACTTATGATTATATTTAAAAGTAATCCAAAGACTACATTATTACTTTTCACCTTTGCTTTTGCTTTTAGGATTTTTTTAGAACTATGACAGTGATGATTTACACTAATAGTATATTTCTGACCATCCCTAAAATGACATCTTCTTGTTCAAATCAATGCTAGGTTACTTTTAAACAAAATATTTTATCAATAAGCAATATATAAGTAAATTTCTAAGAAACCTGCAGCATATTCATATAAATTAGCACAAAACTCATAATCCTGTTAAGGAAAAAAACAAAAACAGAAAAAAAATCGTTTAAAAATCTCATTTTCTGTACAGAATAAATTCTTTCCATCCTCATATCCCTTCACTCTAGTCTCAAAATAGCTGCTATTCCAAAATACTTCCCTCTAATTCCTCTTTTTTTCCTCTGGCCAACATCCTATGCACCTTCCAAGTATTAGTCCAGTGTTTTCTCTTTGTAGAACATACCCTTGCTTCTTCTTATAACCATAACTGTTCCTGGAACATGGACTTTCCAAAGAAATTCTGTCATGAAACGTGTCATATTGTTAGGACAGGGAGGAGGTTTCTATGTCTAAGTCACCCATAGTCAGTGTCTAGTCATGGTATTTGCACAGCTGGTTTCTTATAGTGTAATGATTACAAAGTCAGTGCAGGATCTACCTCAGGCATTTTCCTAGTTCCTGGCTTCAACTTTAAGAATATAATTTATCTGCCCTCAAAAAATTTCCCTCCTTGAGACCAATATATTTTACTATACTCCTTCCTTGAATCATTTCCTCTGCTGATATTCAGATCACCCACCTATTCATAGAAAAAATAACTCAGTTTGTAATCTCCCTCTTTAATCCAATTCATGTAATAATTTTGAGCGGTTTCAATATATGGAGATAACCTATCTAATTTCTTAGGTTCTTGGGTTTTTTTTTTCCCTTTAAATCCCTTCTCCTATAATAACATTTATCCTCAAATCGTGTCAGTAACCCTAATCTATAGGATGTCATATGACTCAGAATTACACTACTTATAAAATCTTTCAACTATTTTCAGCTCTTTCATTCTCTCATTCTTTCTGAAATTTTGGAAACTCTAATTCCCTGATCTGTATGTTTTCTGCTGATTTTTAATTTTTTTCCTATTCTTATTCTTTTTTACTAGGCCTGGTGAATCATATTTTTCTCTAACCAAAAACCTCAATAAACTCAATTGCTAGTCATCTTTCCTCAACTCTAGACTGCTTCTAAAATCTAATCATATATAATTTGCAACTAGGCTACATAACATAGCAGAATGGAAATCTTTGTATTGACAGACTAGATCAGTACTCATTGGTAGTTTCCAGAGTATTCTCAAACTCAACAACACACCTAAGCCAAACTTATTTAATTCCCAACTAAGTCTTGCTCTACTTAGTTATATCATCTTCCACTTAATGGAACCACCCACTTATTACAGAATTTTCAACTCCAACATGGTGTAAAGCAACACATTCTCCTAAATACAGTAAAACCTGGGATTGTGAGCATAATTCATTCTGAAAATATGCTTGTAATCCAAAGCACTCATATATCAAAGAGAATTTTAATAACCATTGGCTCAGTTGTGATTATGTGATATTCGGGATCATGTACTACTTGTATTTCAAGATATTGCTCCTTTATCAAGGTAAAATTTATTAGAGATGTTTGCTCAGGGCGCCTGGGTGGCTCAGTCAGCTAAATGTCTGACTTGGGCTCAGGTCATGATCTCGTGGTTCATGAGTTCCAACCCCGCATCGAGCTCTGTGCTGACAGCTCAAAGCCTGGAGTCTGCCTCAAATTCTGTATCTCCCTCTCTCTCTCTACCCCTCCCTCACTTGAATTCTGTCACTCTCTAAAAAATTAAAACATAAAAAAACATTAAAAAAGAAATGTTTGCTCATCTCGTGGAACATTCACAGAACAAGTTACTTGCAATCCAAGGTTTTACTGTACCTTGAAAATCTGCCAATATTCCGAATTCCTGAAATCAACACCTTAGTTGAAAGGCCCCAATATTTCTCACCTAGATTAGGTCTGTGGTCCCTAACTAGTATTCTGCCTTTAAGTTTGTCTAATCTTTTTTCCTCAATGTTAGTAATGTGACCATTTTAAAATTCATTTCTGATCACATCCCTCTTCTGATAAAAAATTAGCCCATGAGTGGTTTTTCATTACCAGAAGAATGAACACTAAATCCCTTAGGTAGTGTACAAGGCCCTTTAAAATCTAGTTTCAGCATATCTCTCTAAGCTCCATCTCAGTCACACCCTCAATTTCTTTATCTATTGTCACTATATTTAGTACTGGTGAACTATTATAGTATCCCTGCAAGCTCCATGGCATGGATCTTTCCATTTGGAATGATTTTAGCTTTTGTCCATCTAATAATCTCCACTACTCCTTTAATTCATAGGTCAAGAATTCACCTTCTCTGTGAAGTTAGGCCTAGTTTTTCTATGGCTTCATAATAACAAAGGAATGATAAGCCCCTCCTTCTTTGTATAACCAATGGCCTTTTCTTTTACCTAGATTACTAATTACTTTGTGTAGTTATTATTTCTTACATATCCCTTCTACTAGTCTATGTGTTCCTTAAGAAGAAGGAACCATGTCATTTTCATCTCGGTTTCCCCAATATATAGAAAAAGTACTGATAAAGAGTAGGCATTTAGTATGTTTGTTGGATGATATATCATAGTTTTCATGACAATGAATTGCTCTTGTAACATTAAAGGCCTGTGGGCATACAGGTTGACTAGACATATTGCATTTCAATTAAGAAACTGTTTCAATAGCTGATATCATAATTGCTTCCACATACAGAAAGATAAGGGAGAAACTGAGGAAATTACACATATACAATTCCACTCACAGAATGGGAAATAAATTTAAAAAATTGTACCATAATCTGTAGATAACTGAAAATTAAATGATACCACCCTAGGTCTTTTGGAGGGGGTGGAGCTGAAAATATTTAGCATCACAGAATGAACAGGGTTCTGTAGTCAGCCATCAAATTTAATTCCATCTCAAGTATTTGCGCATGACTTTCCATCAATTACTTAATGTTTCCAAAGTTCAATTCCTGTACCTAAAAAATATGGACATTGATACGCAATAAAGGGACAACTGTTAGGAAGATTATATGAATGGCTAGCATATTGTGTCTGGCTGATAGTAAAATTGTCCATTTATGGTAGTTCTTTTTTCCTATGTTATCTAAATATTTATACATCCATATAGATAGAAATGTTTCTATCTATCTATGTTAATTTTTAAAGAGCATGTGTTCAGAATCCATAATCTTTATACATAAGTTATACAGTTATCAAATCTATATGGTGATCTATGGGCAACAATATTTCTGTCCATCTGCAAAGAAACTGTCCTGGTTCAAAACAAAACAAAACAAAAATGTTGCTAAGGAAGTCAAAATTAACTTCTCTCTTCAATTTATAGGCAACTTGAAGACTTTAAATCATAAATTTATTAATAAATTAAAGCAACTAAAAATGAAGCAACAAAAGCAAACAAAAGAATTATGAGGTACATGAACTTACATGCAAGTAAAGCTTCAATTTTTACATGCTTCTGGACTAGCCTAGATATCAGAAAAATATTCCAGCATCTAGCTCCAGCAGATGCAAGATGGCACTGCTTTTAGATCTGGTGGAAGACAGTATTCCATATAATTCACTCGCTTCCTATTTCCATAGCAAGGTGTGAATCCTGGTCTCCAGATCCTCCAGATTATCCTTCTGGCCTGGATGACCATCAGATGCCTTTCACTCTACTGCTGGCTGGACATCTATACACCCTGCCCTGGTCCCTCAACCAAGTCCTTGTTTGATGGCTACCAAAATATTCTTTCTCAGAGTCTCAGGTCTTTTAGTTCTGACTCTGCAGGCTTCGTCTTCCCTGGAAATTTCATATGCTCTGAAGAGTTATGCATGTTATGTCACCTGACTTTTTCTCTTCTTAATTCACTTTTAAATTATGACAAAAGACATTAATTGAGCATCATTATTTGCATGATATTATGCTAGACATTTGGGCCTATGGTAAAAAGAAGAGAGACACAAACAAGTGAAGGACTGTTCCACAACACTAGGACTATATGTCTAGTTAGAAGAAAAACATGAAAATGAATAAATTATAAGAGCATAACAATTGCTTTGTTTGGAGTATGTTGAGATGTGTGGTGAACATTTAGATATGCTTAAAACTAAGGATGGATCTTTACTTAATATCTCAGTTTACAGTAACTACTATATAAAATAAAAATATAAAACTTTTGTGAACTAAATTCATTTTGTAATATGTACATTTATATGAAAAGTATGTACACAAAATCAGTTATACATTTGACATGTTACCTTTATCTTTTAAAAAAAAAGCACACAAAAATGTTACATTAACTGGAAAAGAGAGCATGTGTATTTTCTATACTTTAGCAATTATTGGGGGCTGAATGGCCACTGTAGGGGCCCAGGAAGGGGAGATTGTCTAAAACCTTTTACACAGGATTTGTGCTGATTTGGAATATAGCATCGCTCTGGACCCACTGCCAGGCCTTACTCTTAGTTCCAGTTTCCATCTGCACCCATTTAGGTTCAGTCTTGTTGATCTGCCCGTTTGCCTGCTCAGATTGTACAATCTGTCAGAAGCATCACTACCTCAGCTCTCTCATTGTTTATTTTTTATTTAAAAAAACATGTTTTAATATTTTATTTATTTCTGAGAGAGAGAGAACGTGAGCAAGGGAGGGTCAGAGAGAGAGGGACATACAGAATCTGAAGCAGGCAGTAGGCTCTGAGCTGGCTGTCAGCAAAAAGCCTGACACAGGGCTTGAACCCACAAACCGTGAGATCATAACCTGAGCCAAAGTCGGACACTTAACCGACTGAGCCACCCAGGTGACTCTCTCTCTCACTGTTTAGAAAGCAGGGAAGACCATCAGGCCCCAAACCCACAGAAAGTTTCTCTTTCCAGGTTCCCTTCGCTACCTTTTTAAAATGAAAATTTTCTAAAGATAATTGTAGATTCATGTGCAGTTGAAAGAAATCTTGAGAAAGAGCCTACTTACCTTTGATCCAGTTTTCCCTCAGGGTAACATCTTGCAAAACTATAGCAGATATCACAACCAGGGAATTGACATTGATACAATCCACTGACTTTATTCAGATTTCTCCAGTTTACTTATATTTCTATATATGTGTGTATGTGTGTACATGGGAATATGTGGGTGTTTTTAGTGTGTGTGTGTGTGTGTGTGTGTGTGTGTAGTTCTATGCACTTTTATCACATTTACAGTTTCATGTATCCCATACCAGAGTCAAGATTCTGAATTTCGTCACCAACATGATCCCTTTTGTTGATCTTTTATAACCACATCCACTTCTCTCTTGCTCTCTCCCACATCCACTCCCTCCCTAAACCTTAGCAACCATTAATCTGTTCCCATTTCCATAGTTTTGTCACATTGACATTTGACATACTAAAGTTGCCATATTAAAATTTGTCAGTTATACATAAATGGAATCATATAATGTAAAATTTTGGGATTGGCTTTTTTCCCCCACTCAGCATAATTCTTTTGACTTTCATCCAAGTTGTTGAGCACATAGATAATTCATTACTTTTTATTTCTGAGTAGTATGCCATGGTACCATTTTTATCTTTTACAACACTGTTTAATGACATAGTAGAAGAGATCATAGGCTTTTACATCAGGCAAGCACGAGGTCAATTCCAAACTATGTAATCCTGGACAAGTTAACTTAGTATTTTCCATGTACACACCAACCTCAAATGTTTTGGCCAATATTAAATTAGACATTTACAAAATATCTAGCTTGGTTCCCGACATCAGTAAATGGTATTTAATAAAGCACTAGCAGCCACCAATAAAATAACTGGTTAAAAACTATTGGGTAAAGTTATACCCTCCCTACTTAAAACCACTTTTTTCTTATTTACAGCGGCTTGATTTTCAGAGATCGTCTATGTAAGGATTTCTTGGAGCTTTTTTCTTGTTGTTTATTTGCTCTGATAAGTTGCTTAGTTTACATCTGCTACCTAAAGCTCTTAAATGTGTTAAAATGATCAGTTCTAGTTGATACATCATCTGAAAGATGTATGTGCAATGAAATGAGCCTAAGATTCAGGCATTTTGCAAATCAGCTACTTAGAAGACCAAAAATGACCAAAAAAATCAAAAAGGTATTCTATTGACATTTGTCTGAGTTAAAATTAAAATATTTCATTAAGAAAAATTCACAGGGAGATCAATGCAATCATTTCTAAACACTTAACAGGATTTCTTCCCTTTTACTCCTTCTCTCCTCCTTTACACCAATTCTAAAACTTTGTATTACTGTATTTTTCAATTTTTAAAAAATTTTATTGTATATTTTTGAAAAAGAGACTGACAGACAGAGTGCAAGCAGGGGAGGGTCAGAGAGAGAGGGAGACACAGAATCAGAAGCAGGCTGCAGGCTCTGAGCTGTCAGCACAGAGCCCCAAGGAGGGTTCGAACCCACGAACCGCAAGATCATGACCTGAGCCGAAGTCAGACGCTTAACCAATTAAGCCACCAAGGTGCCCCTATTCTTAAAGACTAACACAAATCAATGTATTTTACAAATTAAAGGTATACATGAAAAGATGTTCAACATGACTCATCATTAGGGAAATAAAAATCAAAATGACAACTCCAGCAACAACAGATGTGGGCGAGGATTCAGAGAAAGGGGACCCTTGTGCACTGTTGGTGGGAATGCAAACTGGCTTAGCCATTCTGGAAAACAGTATGGAGGTTCCTCAAAAAATTAAAAATAGAACTACCCTACGACCCAGTAACTGCACTACTAGGTATTTATCCAAAGGATACAAAATGATGATTCGAAGAGGCACAGGCACCTCAACAATATAGCAGCAGTACTGACAATAGCCAAATTTTGGAAAGAGCCCAAATGTCCACTGGCTGATGGATAAAGCAGATGTGGTATATATAATCAATGGAATACTACTTGGCAATGGAAAAGAATGAAATCTTGTCATTTGCAACAACATGGATGGAACTAGAGGGTATTATGCTAAGTGAAATAAGTCACTCAGAGAAAGATAGATCATAAGATTTTGCTCATATGTGGAATCTGAGTAACACAGCAGATAATATGGAGGAAGGGAAGGAAAATTATGTAAAAGCAGAGAAGCAGGCAAAACATAGGAGACTCTTAAATAGAACAAATGGAGAGTTGCTGAAGGGGAGGTGGTGGGGAGGAATGGGTTAAATGGGCAATGGGCATTTAAGGAGAACACGTTTTTGGGATGAGCTCTGGGTGTCAACTGGAAGAGATGAATCACTGGATACTTCTCCTGAAGCCAAGACTACGCTGTATGTTAACCAACTTGAATTAAAAAAATAAAAGGTATATATGTGCTAATCAAAACTTCTGTTCTTGACAAGATGGTAATTTTATATTATGGTTTTCCCACACAATTTAAGGATTTCTTAAATTTAAAAAAGATGTGGAAATGCATACATACATATGTGATTAAAAAGAGGAGAACTTTTCTTGTCAGGATGGAGGAAACAATGATACCAAGCTGACTGAATTTGAGTAAAAAACAAAGAAATTTAATCATCATGTAAAACCATGGAAAAATAGTTTTATGTAATAATAAGGTACATCTCAAATCCTTATTACCTTACTGATTCCTGGGAGTCAGAAAATCTATCCTAATCTGGATCATTTTCTCTAAGTTTATGAACCTGTGTGTCATCCCAACTGGTACTATCTAAGTTCTCTTATTGCATGTTATTTAGCTTAAAGTGGAAAAAATAACCTTAGAAATGGTCTTTACACTAGAGATTTTGAAAGCTATTCTAATAAGTAATGGGCTTAAATCCTTAATATACTATTGTCCTAATTAACTCATCAGTAATGGTTTCTTATGCAGATACAGAGTTACCCATTCATTTCAGAAAGGATAGACTTATTTTTCTTAACAAGTTTTTCTATAGTATTGAAGGACATGTCCAAAATTTACCACATTTTTTCCCTACAGGGCTTCCTCTTCAGCCCAAGATATAATTTAGTGCTTAAGTGCACAGACTTTGTAGTCACTCAGACATTACTCAATTTTTAGCTTTTCCAAAGCTTTGTCACCTTCGATAAATTATTTAAATTCTGTAAGCATCAGTTGCCTGATCTGTAAAACTGGAATAATAATACAAATGCATAATTCTTGGTACAAAATAAGGAATCAATAAATATGTTCGGTACAAAAGTAGTAATTCATATATGAAATAAGTAAATTTCAGATATAACCATTCTGATATAGATTGTTTTTATATTTTGTTTCATATTTTACAGAAATCTGCCACAAGAAACCTGTCATTTTGTATGCTTTTCATTCACTTTTTGTTACTCCAGAAAATGAAACAAAACTTTAACACCTTAACATAGGTCTCCAAATACTAATGACTATTGGCTGACTGCATGTAATTGAGGAACAACAACAATAAATAAGGGATATCATAGTGAGATAGAGATTGTATTCTGATGCCTAACACTAACTAGTTATGTGACATTAACAAGACGTTTATCCCCTCCAAGCTCCAGTTTCTCATGTGTAAGATGAGATAATACTACTGAGTTTACAGGACTGTTCTAAGAACTGAATGCAATAATGTAGGCAAGATAGTTGGCACAATGCTTGATGCTCCTTTCCTTTTCTGAAAAAAACATTTTAATATTATTGCAAAAATCATCCTCAGTAGGTATGCGACCTTGACAAACCAGACCAGCATGTCAAAAAGAGTAAAACAGTCTATATTTTAATGCCTCTTCTCTTAACGTATACTCTAATGCTCTGATATTGCTTTTTATAATAAATGCATGAGGATCTACCACAGTAAATGGAAGATATTATCTTCCTCTATGTGGATGACATGACACATCATTATATACTAAGGGTGGCATCAGGAGTTAACTAGTACTGATACCTAATTATTGCCAAAGTAATGACTCAATATGAATCGCCAAAATCACTGTATTTGGAGACATTCTTTACAATTTGACTGATCATTATGTGTTTTAGCACTTATTTTGCTCAATTACCAGGGGGTACATTTCATAGCAACAAGATAATGTCATTTTGATCATATACAGTTATTCTATAGTAGTCATAAGAGAAAAAATGAAACTGATAATGTAAGTCTTTGAATTACACATTAAATCTCCTAAAATCTCCATTTAATCCTTAAAAAAATCTTTATCACAACCAGCTCCCATGTCATACCATAACAGTTATTTAAAATATAACTCAGTAATTCCAAATTCCTTTATTCTGAGATATCAATTGTTTATTGACAAGGCTAAAACCAGCAAAACCTACAGCCCTAGAGTCTCTACAGGTCTGTCTCCTAAAAATGTCCCCTGAATAATGATTAATGCACAACCATTTGTGCCATTATATAGTGACACTGACCTCTACTTTTAATCAAGGGCAATAAAACAATACAGTTGAAAGAGGTACACTATAAAAGGTGTTTAAATTCTAGAACAAAACTACAAAATACTTATACATACGGTAATGAGGTAAATAGTCACTAGGTTTTATTGAAGTAATATAACATAAGCTGAAATAATAAAGTATCTTAGGTGGTGGAGAGAGGAGAGAGGAGGAAGTATGTCTTCTCAAATGTGTCAGGCCTCTCTTTGGCAATTTACACTTTCTCCCATTTAATCACTAGGTCAACTCCGTCCAGTAGGTATCAACAAAACTCAATTGCATACTAGTGAAGCACAGAAGCTCTCATAAGTTTAATAACTTGCCCAAAGTTATAGAGAATTGAGCCAGGATTTAACTTTCAGCTGTCCAAGGATTTCTATATCATCTGGTATTAGAACAAACTCTTCTTTAAACAGGGACCTTATTCAGGTCATTTAAGTGTTTGGGTCCGTCTTTATTCATCATCATAGCCACTCTGTTCTAACTCACAGGTATATATTATAACACTTGAAAAATGCATCTATCCTCTTTGGAGAAAAGGCAGCATATAAATCTTAAGTGTTAATCTGCTAAAACCTTAAAGACCAGTGCAACTTCATAGCTGCAAACAAATTCTTTCTTGTTGAACTCTGCTGAGCTGTGAGTACTTATTCTGCATTTAAAATATCATTTTATCTACAATACTCTAGTGGAGCACTGACCTCTTGAAGACCCATTTTCTAGTCCCAGGTCTTTCAAGCATTAGCTAGTGTTTGCCCTTGGATCAGATACTAGAAATACCAGAGGCTTAGTTTCCTCACTTGTCAAATGGGATTTCCTGCCTATTTCATCTGCAACATGGAGAGAAGCAAATGAGTAAAGTATATATGAAAGTGTTGGGAAATTGAGCAAAACACAAAATGTAAAGTGGCAGGAGAAATATTGTTACCAATACAGTGAAGCATGGAGACATTCCTTATCTAGGTCTCCTCTCTTCCAACATGCTTATGTTAAGGTAAGTAACCTAATCCTACATTAATGCACTAGAGGTTTTGTGCTACTTCTTCCACTTTCAAAGAATTTTGTCAGGGAAGCAAAATTATATTTTCCCAAACATATTAACAGCCACATATATATTTAAGAATAAATGGTGGTGCCTGGGTGGCTCAGTCCATTAAGTGTCTGACTTCGGCTCAGGTCATGTGATCTCATGGTTTGTGGGTTCGAGCCCCACATCAGGCTCTGTGCTGACAACTAGCTCAGAGCCTGGAGCCTGCTTCGGATTCTGTATGTGTCTCTCTCTCTAACCCTCCCCTGCTCTGACCCTCCCCTGCTCACGCTGCCTCTCTCTCTCTCTCTCTCTCTCTCAAAAATAAAGCATTAAAAATTTAAAAATAAAGAATAAATGGTATAGAGGTGCCTGGATGACTCAGTCACTTAAGCGTCTGACTTCAGCCCAGGTCAGGCTCTGTGCTGACAGCTCAGAGCCTGGAGACTGCTTTGAATTCTGTGCCTGTCTGTCTGTCTGTCTGTCTCTCTCTCTCTCTCTCTCTCAAAAATAAACATTGAAAAAAAGAATAAATGGTATAGGCATGAAGCATGCACTAACATTACACCATCCTTCAGACGATTTAAAAGCCCAAGGCAAGCCATCTTCTAAGAATAAAATTAAGGAATCTGCCATTACACTCTATAAAGCTGTTTGCTACTTATGTCATTCTTAGGTATTATAGTAAATACTGTAAATCTGAGTACTTTTAGAATACTGTGTTTTCTTTTTGTACATTGAAATTCACAGTACAATAGATGCTTAACTTTTGGCCTTTATTTTTATGCTTAGAACTTCTGACATTTTAAATCTCAATACTTATGATTAACATCTTTGCTTTATACCAGGAGCTAAAAACTTAGGCCTCTGCATATAGTAACACCTTTCAACAGTCACACACTCCAGCAGTTACTAATTTTCCAACCCAGTACCTGAAGATGACATTTTGATAAATATGCAAAGGGCGTTCTGAACTATTTATTAGTTCGGGATATGAAAAAGTACACCTTCAGTAATGACATTTTGTTTCCAAAATAACTTCATACACTTTGTCCATGTTTTAATTTTAAATTGGGCTACTTATGGAATTTCTGAAAATATCAAAATAACTCATAATTAACAAATGGCATACTTCTATTTCTCACCTCGTCACACTCAAAAAGCACTGTATTTTTAAGTCAAAAATTGCTTTTCCAGAAAGAATAATATGCCATGATACTTTATAAAGCTCTTTTAAATGAATGAGGTGTGCTTCACTTTTTCATCCTTACTCTTAGCTAAAATGAGATTAAGGAAATTTAAACTTATCTCTTTCAAGATCAAGAAAGGGGTCAATCGTTAAATTAAAAATGAAATGGATGCAGTAAAATAACCCTGTCCTCTACTCACCTTCCATATCACATCTGAGTTGCAGAATTAATAATCATCACAACACCAAGCATTTTCTAAGCTTCTTCTATGTGTTCAGAATAACAATGATAGCTTTCAATGCATAGAATTCAAGATCTGAGTCAAAACTATTGGGTTTAATAAATGAGCTGATATTTTGGATTTATCTGTTTTTGCCTATTTATGAGAAAAATCAACAAAAAGACAATTTTGGAAAAAATAATCTTACTATCATAATAAAAATAACATTTCTTTTCAGTATGTTAAATTTCAGGCATACATACACGTGCATAGTCCTCACATAGTTTAAATTATATCACAAACAAAATTTTCTATTTTGTTTTGTTAAAACCTGGCAACAATTTTAAACTACTTGATATAAGAACTACATGTATCAATAAATAGAAGCTATAGATACCATCCCACACCTGCCCAGTATTTGAATAGTGATGTTTGTTTTTGAATAAGAACAATGAGCTGAGACAATTGGGTCTATTACAAAGCTAACATTATAACTAAAAATTAGTTATGAATTCCCGCTCATAATCATTACCATAGTTCTGGGCAACACCTAGAAAGAATCATCTGACCCTAAGGTCAGAAAGAACAATGTTATGGGTTGAATTGTGTCTTCCTGAATTCATACGCTGAAGTCTTAACCCCCAGCACCTCAGAATGTGATGTGATTTAGAAATAGGGTTGTTGCAGACCTAATCAGTCAAGAAGAGGTCATACTGCAGTAGAGTGGGTCCCTAATCCAATATGCTGGTGTCATAAAAAGGAAGTCATGTGAAAGACAGACATTGATATAGGAGAATGTCATAAGTATATTGGAGTTATGCTACTACAAACCAAAGAACTGTAACAGTTTAGATCCTTTCTTAGCAACTTCAGAGGGAGTGAAACTTTCTTGACACCTTAATTTCAGATTTATGACCTTCAGAATGATGAGAAAATAAATTTCTGGTTGTCTAAGCCACCCAGCATATGGTACTCTGTTACAACAACCCTAAGAAACTAATACAAATAATGTATTAAAATTTTTATCTCATTGCTCTGTACATCCGAAACAAATGTAGCACCTTCATAAGAGGTCTTACTGTCTCTTAAGTCCCTTCAAGTCATTACCCAAATTGCTACCACACTATTCTGTCTTAAATTAAGAATGTGATCATTTTAGGGCATCTGGGTGGCTCAGTCGGTTGAGTGTCCGACTCCTGCTTTCAGCTCAGGTCATGATCCCACAGTTGTGGGTTGAGCCTTGCATTGGGTTCTGCACAGACAGCATGGAGCCTGCTTGGGATTCTCTATTGCTCACTCTCTTTCCCCTTTCTCCCCACTCTCTCTAAAAAATGAAATAAATAAGCATTTTTGTTTAAAAAAAAGCAGTAATTTCGTGAATGTAAATGGGTGTAGCCTCTATGGAAAACAGTATGCAAGTGCCTGAAAAATAAATATAGGACTACCCTATGATTCAGCAATCCCACTTCTGAGTTTTTAACCTAAAGAAATGAGAAGACAATGTGGAAAGGTATCTGTACTCCCATGTTCTCTGCAGCAACAATCATAATAACCAAGATATAGAAAAAACCTAAGTGTCTATCAAAAGATGAATAAAGAAAATTAGGTATGTATAAGCACAATGGAATATTACTCAGTCATGAGAAAGAGAAAATCTGGCCATTTGTGACAATATGGGTGGACCTGAAACGATTATGCTAAATGAAATGAGCCATACAGAAAAAGACAAAGTCTCTAAGGTATCATTTATAGTAGAGTCTAAAATAAAAATAAGTGAATCATAAAACAAACAAACAAACAAACAAACAAACAAAAACCCTCAAACTCATAGAAACAGAGAGTAAAAAAGTGGTTGCCAGGAGCTGGAAAATAGGAAAAGGTTGGTAAAGGGGTGCAAACCTTTTTTTGAAAGCTGTAAAATGAAAAGGTCTGAGGATCTACGTATAACATGGGTGACTACAGTTGATATACTGTATTGTACAGTGGAAATTTGCTAAGAGAGTAGAACTTAAATATTCTTACCAACAAATAAACAGAAAAACATAAAAATGTAGGGAAATGGATAAAAAAAGGTGAAATCATTTTTTTCTATTATACTCAAAATGAAAATAAAGTATTACCCCATACCAATTTTTAAAAGGTGTTATTTTACTGCTTAAAATAACTGTAATGACTTCCTTATGTTGAAAGGAAAAAATTAAACACAGCATGCAAATATAGTGATGATAGCTTTCATATTTATGATAACCTACTATGGGCTATGCATGGGATTTAGTCATGTCTATTATATACTCATAGCATCCATTTGTACCAAGTATTAGTATTCCAATATTAGAGATGAAAAAAACATTACCTAGCAAGAAAGTGAATTGCCCATGATCACACCGTTAAAGAAGAGGCACGCCACGTTTTCACCCCGAGTGATCCTCCAAGAGCACACACAGTAAGCCACCATGAGGGAACTACAATAACTGAAATTATTCCCTTCCAGATATGTCTTCTATATGTGTTGTATTTCAGTATTATTTCTTTATTCTACACCATCCTTCCTACTACCTACCTGCTATATCAGGCACTCAATTATGTGCATATTAATTTAACTCTATGGGTCTCTCCTCATTACTTCTACTAACACCATTTTTAAATTTTTCTTCTGAAAGCCCAACCAAACTGAGAGCTACTTTCCAATATTTAAGATTTGGTAAGTATCACTTCTTCTGTGAAGGATTGTTAGTTTCTCCTTAAGAAAAATTTGATGATCACTACCTGTTTTCTGAATTTGTGATAATCTGGAAAGCTATCAATTATGGCATTTAAACAAATACATTACTAGTCACACGTTTATATCTTTCTTCTAGACTACAAGCTTCTTAAGGAAAGCACATTATATCCCTAGTACCTACAACAGATGATAAGTATGCACTTGTAGATTATATAAATGAATGAATGAGACATAACATTATTTTTAAGCTTTTTTGGACATAATTAACAAATAAAAATTGTAAGGTATTTAAAGTGTACAATTTGATGATCTGATATATGTCCATATTGTGAAAGGATTCCCCTTATCAAGTTAACACATCTATCACTTCATATATTTGCCCTGTATTTTTTCTATTGGTGAAAAGATAACATATGATTAAGACATTTTCATGGTTTCAAGTTTTGCTATTACAAACAATGTCACATTATTTGCCCTAAAATGTAAATCTTTTTTCTTGTTAATGGATCCTCTCTAAAGTCAGAGAATAGAACATCATTCCCTGACCCCAACATAACTGATCAAGTGAATCTCAAGCATATTTCCTAGCACATATAGAATATTATTCAGTAGTTAAAAGGGATAAACTAGATCTACATGAATCAACACTGATAAATCTAAAAGATATAATGAGGGGCGCCTGGGTGGCTTAGTCGGTTAAGTGTCCGACTTTCGCTTAGGTCATGATCTCGCGGTTCGTGGGTTCGAGCCCCGCGTCGGGCTCTGTGCTGACTGCAGGCTCAGAGCCTGGAGCCTGTTTCAGTCTGCGACTCCCTCTCTCTCTGACCCTCCCCTGCTCATGCTGTCTCTGTCTCTCTCTCCTAGAAATAAATAAAACATTAAAAAAAAAAAAGATATAATGATAATATTAACAGGTAAAAAGCAAGTAGAGAATGTATATGTTGCTTTATATGTATGATATGGTTTAGATAAAATTTTGAAATGCTTAAATTTTACAATATTTATGATCAAATATATGCACACATATAATTAAAGATGCATGATATTGATAAATGCCAACTTTCCAGAGGGGCATGGAGAGTAGAGGGATAGGAGAAGGGAATTTACCCATATTTGTTACGTTTTATTTCTAAAAACATATCAAAACAAAAAGCAAAAATATAAGAGATCTAAAGTTAATGTACCAAATGTTACTAATGTATTAAATCAGGTTGGGAAATGCAGAGATACTTGTGTTACTGTTTTTTGAATATTTTATTTTTGGAATATTCCATAATTAAGAATAAAAACAAATTATTTAAAATGTATAGCATGAATCTAAAGGGAAAGGAAAGTAGAAAAAAAACCATTGGGTAAATGCCATCGTAATGATTGCTGCAGACAGGATTCGCTCATGGATGCTAAAATTAGCGGGCAAAAAATGAGGAGAAATAGAATATTTGCATAATCTCAAAGTTTCTCCTTCAAGATACTTATAAATTGCAAAAGTAAATATAGTAGCTTTACAGTAGAGAAACACAGCAAACATCACATCATTCACATGTTCAGGGTGGATAACATCACCAGTGATAAGACCTAAGGACATCACAAAACCCCTGGTGTTATGCACTGTGAGGGATATAGTGTGATTTCTCCCATAATCTTGCCAAAAATATGTAACTTCATCCAAGTCATAAGAAAACATCAGACAAACCTAAATTGAGGAACATTCTACAAAATAACTGACTGGTATTCTTCAAAAGTGTCAAAATGATGAGAGACAAGAAAAGACTGAGGAACTGTCATAGACTGGAACATGCTAAAGAGAAATAACTAAATGTAATGTGGGAGCTCATACATTTCATTTTCTGTGCATTTTCTTAGCACAGAAAAATGAAAGCAAAAACTGGCAAAATTCAATTAAGGTCTGCAGAACAGATAACAGTATCATACCAATGCAATTTTCTGTTTTTGTTAAATATACTATGGTTACACTACATTAATGTTAAAAGAAGCTGGGTGAGAAGGGTTGGGGAAATCTCTGTATTATTTTTGCCACGTTTCTGTAAGTTTAAATTAGTTATATTTCCAAATGTAAAAAAAAAAGTGTGCATACTTATTAACCTCACCGATTTACCTGTAGGAATTTATTCCAATGAAATAATCAGAAAAGCCCAAAAAGTTTTATGTGTGTATGCATGCTTCTGTGTGTGTGTGTGTGTGTGTGTGTGTGTCTTCCACTATGGCATTATTTAAAAAATTAAATTGGGAATAACCTAAATCCCCAATGAATAATTACGTTACATCCATAAAAAGCTATATGATGCTATGCAAATTATAACATTTTCTTTAGATTTATTGACCTACGTGCTGTTTGTAATCTATTGTATAAAAAAGTAGAGAAAATACTATGTAATTAATATTTTATGTGCGTGTTCTTTAAATTTTTGTATTTTTAGTCCAAAACATTTCTATTTTTTAATATGTGCAAAGAAATTGATCTTGAGTCATATAAAATAAAATGTTAAGATTTGCTTTTTATGTGAGTTACAGTAATGTGTTCATTAATATGTATTTTAAATAGTTCATTAATATGCATTTTCAATAGTTTTCATAGTGCAATAAAAAATTATGTTGTTTTTAAAATTCAAGATGTTTGGGAGCACATGGGTGGCTCTGTCGGTTTAGTGTCCGACTTTGGCTCAGGTCACGATCTCACAGTTAGTGGGTTCAAGCCCTGCGTGGAGCTCTGGGCTGACAGCTCAGAGCCTGGAGCTTGCTTTGGATTCTGTGTCTCCCTCTCTCTCTGCCCCTCCCCTGTTTGCATTCTGTCTTTGCACTCTGTCTCTCTCTCTCTCAAAAATAAATAAACCTTAAAATTTTTTTTAAATTAAAAAATAAAATTCAAGATGTTTTTGTGATGGATACCATAAAAACAACTATTATAAATAAAGTTGCTCATCCTTCTTATAATTTTAGTTATTATTCATTGAAATGTAGACCTTCTTTTAAATTTGTCATTGGAGCAGAGTTTTCACCCTCAGGGTAGCAATGAATCTATGACATATCCAAAAAGAACTGGGATCATTTTCAAAGAAAGACTGTATCATCAAGAGAATTCTTGTTAGGGAATGATTGATCTGTTAATCATATATCTGGGCAGGAGAAAAAATCCTTAAACTCTGACATCCTCTGATTAAAACAGTATTGTTTATAACTTAACATAAATTTCCTCCAAAAACAATAAATTGTTTTAACATGAATACATTAGGCATACTTTCTACTCCCTTCATAGTATAACTTTTAACTCTCACTAACTATATGGTTCATTTAAAACTATATACATTTTGGTTGGAGCTTATGGTTTGATACAGAATTGCCTTAGTATAACTTATTAATAGGAAGCTTAATTTTTAAAAGGAGGATATCCTTAGGCTTGTGTTTATCTATGTCAATACGATATGACTGCCACAGGGGAAAAACACTTTTTATACCTACTGCAATGTTGATTTTACTTATTAGGAACTCAAAGTCCAGAGACATTTAAGAAAAGTATCAGGGCTAGTGTTTCCAAAGTAGGCATGTTTTTTTCTGAGTATATCACAATTTGCATCCTCAATCATGCACAACAGTAGGGTAGAATATGGATTCACCCATTAACCACCTGCAAGGCTACAAAGATGAATAGTCAGTCTGTGCCCTCCAGGTGCTCATGGAAAAGAGGTCAGGCATATAAACAAAACACTTGGGCAACACTCCATTATAATATCAATGGGAGCTAGAAACTAATACCAATTATGAATGCCAAAATGAGAATAATTATAACAAACCTCATATTATAGAAAAACAGTTTACCAAAAGGATTTAGTCACTCCTGTTTTAAATTTTAATTACAGTTTATTTTTTCCTTCTGGACATTAGGAAAAGCACACTCCACACAGGTAAATGTAAATGCTTTTTGTTGTTGTTGAAATACATATATTTTTATTTTTCTCACATTGTTCTTGACAGTATTATTTATGAATGCATACTTAAAGAATTTTTTTGGTAAGGTGACTCAAGTAGACCGAAGTTAAACACTGTTTACACATGTTGTAGTCTTCAGTGTCAATTATGTAAACCTTGTCACTGCAGTAGAAATAGAAGTACACATTTATTTAACATTGATCTTCAGAGCATCTAAATGCTTTGACAGGTATGCCACTCTACCACTTTTGTTTGACAAATGGAGGAAGATGTACTTGGTAAACGTTTTCAATCTTGGCACCTATTTAACAAATATTTATAAGAACCAACCATATGCCAGTCACTAATACTGAATATTTGATGAGCACTGGAATATGCAAGTCATGGCTTCTGACACTGAAGGACTCATCTAGCAGTGGAAATTTAAAGCAGTTTGGTAAGTGTTCAAATAGAAACACTATAAAAGAACAATAAATAATGCAAGTAATGTGATTTAGAGGGAAGGGCATTAAACTTTAGAGACCTTCACATTTGGACTCAAACTCAGACCTACTCACTGGTTGAATGAGCTTATACTCTCTACAACTCAGTATCCTCATCTGTAAAATATACACCATTTGATTCTACTCACCCTGCATGGTGCCTCTGAGAATCCCATGAGAACATATGTGGAGGCATCAGAAAAATGCTAGATGCTCAATGACTGGAAAGCTCCTTCTCCTTTGCTTTAGGAGCACAGGACAGGCAACTGCTAATTCTGTCTAGTGCTCTTTCTTTTTTTTTTTTTTAGACTTTTAATGGTTCCCTTACTCAAGCTGCTCATTTCTTTTTCATAAAAGGGATGATCTGGCCATACGTATTCTCTAAGAGTCTCCATGTACAATAAAGTGATTCTGTATTTCTAAAAACTAGACACTGATTTCATTTTAAGTGTTCATTTCCAGGAGGAGGCATCTTAGTAAAAAAAAGACAAGAGATGGTGAATATAATCTATTCTAAATTAAAGATGTGGTGAGCTTTCAGGGAATTCTTGACATTTTTCCAAAGTTCAGTTTAGGTCTAACTGGGAGAGTCACCCTTAAAAATGTACTGATAAGGATTTTAAGTAGTTTGGTTTTGCAAAAAGATATGATTTTATTATTCAGAAAATTCCATTCTCTTAGCTAAGATATGTGCATAATTTAATAGGAATCCAGTCCAATTGTTTCATTTTGTGGAGAAGTACATTTTTTTAACAATTCATATTGTTTTGGCACAGAAATAAATTACAGTGCTGAAAGGGCCCAGAATAAATATAATGACAGCATACCTCATGCTGCATACTCCTCCATCTTCCCAACGGTTTGCTAAAGGGGAAAAACACCTAAGAAACACTTCTGCAGTTCTTTCAAACAATGCACTCCTACTCATCAGGCAGGATTCCTTTGGGAACAAGTCTGCTCATAATGGAAAAGAATAGCACTGATTTACAGATTTAAAATGGATGATTTTCAAGGAACTTAGCTTTCAGGAGTCCACGAGATCACTGATCTACACTTGAACATGTTCTAGTCAAGGTTGCTGACCGGTACAGGATATACTAGTACAGAAAAGACAGAACATTTAGAAATTGAGTAGGTCGAAATAATCCCCAGCTCAACTACCAATACATTTCTAGTCATCTTTCAACTGCAGCTTTTTTCTGATTCATTTGTGGGTGGTTTTAATACCTCTAGGAGCTTCTTTTGTTTAGCATAGTTCTTTAGGTGTCTTTCCAGTGCCATTTATTTATTTATTTTCTGGCACTAGTGTCTATATATGCAAGCACTTTATTTTTTTACAGCATAAGAAAGTTTTTTCCGTATTTTTTAAATGAGAAACTTTTTAAAAAGCTGTTTTTGTCATATGTTCCTCTCTGTTTCAATGAACAGCAGCAGCTGTTCATTTAATACTTCAGTGTTAAATACTTCAATGTTAACATACTTCAGTGTTTCCTTTCAACCATAAAATCTTAATAAGTAAGTCAAACGACTGGTGAAAGTTAAAATTGGTCCAGTGAGACACAGTAGTACCCTCTTATCCAGTTTCTCTTTCTGTGGGCTCAGTTGCCTGTGGTCAACCTCAGTCAAGAAGTAGATGACCCTCTTGAGTATCCTCAGAAGGTCAATCAATAATAGCTTAATGCTATGCAACAGCCTAACGCTATGGTACTGTGACATCTAATTATGCAGGCATCGCACATCGTCACAAAAAAAGAAGGGTGAGTACACTACAATAAGATATTTTGACAGAGAGACCACCTTCACATAACTTTTGTTACAAAAAAATTGTTATAAATGTTCCATTATTATTAGTTGTTGTTAATCTCTTACTGTGTCTAATTTATAAATTAAACTATAATAAGTATGTATGTGTGGGAGAAGACATAGTATATACAGGTTCAGTATGATCCATAGTTTCAGGCATCCATTAAGGTCTTGGATCATATCCCCCATGGATTAGGGCGAATCCTGTATTCTGCCTTTCTTTGATAACCAGACTTTGCCCCTATAACTGTGATATCTGAAACAAGTGTTCCATGTATGTCAATTAACTTTAATGAGTGATTCATTGTACAATGGAAACTACTTTGCATTCCCTCTAGATGCTTTCGCTGTGTGGAAAAGATAAAGCTCCATTTAGCTTGGGGCTGACATAGTGAAACATAATTCACCTGCCTCCATTGTTTTCAAGTCATGGAGGTTTCCACAGAATGGCAAGAATAACCACTCATTTCACTAGAACATATGCCACATTTTTTCTTGCTATATACTTAGAACAAGTGACCTACATAAACCAACAGAATGCAAGAGAAGGAAACCTGCTTATCTAGCAATTAAATACAAGAGGAAAGTAAATTCAGAACAAAAATATATGACTTTTAGGCATCATACTTAATCTGCAAGATCTATACTGAGGTGGCGGTTACTGTGAAAAGGAATTTTGACAAAATATAGGACCACACAAATATATCTTCTATCTAAAAACAAACACCAGCATGCAATTGATGAAAGCAGTGAAGACACGACACCCAAAAAAGGCAGACAAACAAACCCAGAAAAGTTACAAATAAATAGCAACAATACACCCATCAAGATCTGAAAGCAGCAATATTCTAAAATGTGTGAAGCAGGGATCAAAGCATCACAATGTCCCTTTCATATAATAAACCCAATATGTTAGCTGGCAAAGAAGACTCTGTGGCCCAAAGCTATTTTTTAAACTGCTGCTCTGGAAGGTTCTAAGTGTTAAATGATTCTGGTCATACTTACTTGCTTTTTAAATGACTCCCATGTGGTTAATATTTCTGACATACCATTGTATATGCCAGGTAGATGGTTATACCATACAGTGATTCTCATTTCAGCTCTCACAAACAGTTGACACCAGCAAAAAGAGGACTCAGCAAATACAACAGACTTAGAAATCTCAACTTTCTTATTTGAAAAAAAATACTACTGTACAAATGCACTTTCTTTAATCTGGTTTGGTTTTAACAGTTTATACATCATCATTAAATATAATATGAGAATACATATATCTTAATTTGGCATTCTTCTGAACTCTAAAGTTTTTCATATTATATTTGTGTTTTATTTTCGCTGGATATTTTATTATTATCTCCATTGGTTATTGCTCACAATGACACTAATGGTAAGCCATGCTTCTTTGGTTAACATATAAAAATAGAGGCAATAGAAGTTAAGGGCTCATCACCCTAATGAGACAACCTGAGGCTTCAAGCTCCTGGTGTTACATTTCTCTTTTGGAGCAAAAGAACTACAATCATCATGTGCCTGTCTTCATGGAAGTATCAGATAAGCCTACATGGGGATATTTATTCCTTTGAATACCTTCTTATTTTATAAAATAGTTTTACAAACATTTTGAGAGTGGACCTCCATTATGCACATGTGTACACATCATATAGATGGTACCTAAAGAGTAGGTTACAATGCACATTATAAACTACAGAGGCCCAGTGGGTCACTGGAGGCCTCCACTTAGATACTATTGTTCAATAGCGCTATTATCAACACCATGTCTTCATACACTGATAGAGAGCCCTAGGAGAGGAAGGCGGAGAGTAGCAAGATTAAACCACTAGAAAGTTTTACTTTAGCAGCACCCTTAGCTTTAAACCAAAGCAAAGTATGAAGAGGATTTTGATACCTTCTTCACCCTGACTGACTTTTGCCAGCTCTGCAAGAGTATATACAACTGAGAGTAGACACATCAACAGTCATCTGATGGAACAGGAGGGTTCTATGCTATTTCCAAAATGGTTAGAGTAATCACAACACTACAGTAGAGAGATCAGACTAGAAGTATCCCAACATGTAAAAAATTCAGATTATCATTACTGTAGGTCACTATCCTGGATTCTACTCTAAAAATGCACATCGAAACTTCAGTGTCCCAAGTGACTTCTCTTTCCCATAAAGCAATTAATGTGATTACACCCAATAGAGTCAATAAAAGAGTACATCAGGCCATTATAGCTTCCTAGTAACACACCTGGTAGCGACAGATCTAAGGAAAGTGAGACACAGTAGGGCCTATGTTGGCAAAGGCCCAAGATTTTCCTGATTGCTAACAGTTATATGATGTGGTATCTTGGACTTATGGTATAAACATGTACAGCCACAACATCTACTAATGCATACACTATTACCATAACCACTAAAGTGCTTTCACTTAGACATATAAATTATACCACTTTTCTTTTCTTAATTATCCATTTTATTAGTAAAGTTGATAACCTAATTCGGTTCAGTCTCTTACTAGATTTGGTGAAACTGACCATATCCTTTCAAATGTAGGTTTATCACTCCTATAGTAGATTCAGAAATACTTCTGTTGTCACATTTATTAGCTTTTATAGACAAAAAAAAAACAAAAACAAAAACCCACACATGACATCATAAGAAACTTTTGGGAAGAGCATTGCCAACAAGGATCATCATTCAGTACTTTTCAAAATATTGACATCCATTATTCATGGCTCCCTCTTTTAGAAAAGCCTTGGTGTTTTTAGTTATTTATTTACATACATTCTTTAATGTCACTGAGAATGAAATGAATGAACCTGGAGCTTTGGAGTGGGTGGGATAATTCTAATATCTTTAGTTGAAGGCAAAATATATGCACCATATTTTCAAACATTCTAAAATAAGAGTGTGAATCAGGTTTCCAACTAATGAATTTAAAGAGAGGCATTTACACTTTAAAAGAATAAATTCAAAGCAAAAGCCTTTTATTAGCACTCCTCACTCCTCCCCAACACCAGGTTAAATGGTAGTTCAGAGCCTTTGAAAGAGGCAAAATTTTATAATAACAAAAGAAGAAAGGATAGACAATAGTCCTAATTTGGAAGCTAAATGCAAAAAATTAAACAAAAACAAAAAACAAGAAGTAAAGTACTTAGCTAAGAAAGTTGCTAAACTGGCAGTAGAGAAGGTAAAAACCAACCCAATTTGCACTACAGACCTCTAAATGTCCCAGGAATTGGCAACACAGGTAATTGGAAGGGTGGTGAGCCCAAGTCTAAAAACAACAGGATTGTCTGAAAGTCTATTGAAGAAGCAGAAGGATCCCCAGATACCCTCACCATCATTATTTAAGGCTCTTACCTGAGATGCCATAGTGAGTGGGATTCAGGAGTTAAACACCACGAGATCCGAAAGTTCTCATGCCATACAACTTCCTTCATAGTTAGATTATCAAACCACATGATTTCAATAATAACAATCAAAACTAGCTCTTTAGTTTCACAATTTTCAAAACATTTTTACATTTATTATCTATGTAATCATCACAGTTCCCTCTAGCAAGCGAGACAAAATAAAATGTTTTTCTTTATTTTTAAATGAGAAAGAAACAGGGAAAATTAATCGAGTCACTCTAGTTGTAAAACCTTGAATAAAGGCATCCAAAGTCTGTAAGTATCAAATGTCTTGTAGCTTAATTTGTCCTTTGATCTCTTCCCATAGGTCTACTTCTCCAAGAAAGTGGTTTGCCATCACTGGTGCTCATAATAACACCTTGAGGAGCTTAATTAAAACAACCCAGTCCCAATGATTCTGATTGAGGAAGACTAAGGTGAGGTCCTGAATAACAAATAAATAACAAGTTATTCAAATACTTCTAGTGCATGTGCTAAGGGGACCATCTTTTAATAAATGCTTTATTAAATATTTTCACTTTCACCAGAGCAGAGGGGAATATAACTGGATCACTTTAGCCAAGTCTCACCGAAAATAAACAAAATAGCCCCCAATTCCAAATCAACTAACACTTTCACTAAAAGACATTAACAAGGGTGTGTTGGGATATGAAGAATACCTCTGAAGCTATTGTAAAGTTCTGTAGAGGACATTTTTCCTGGAGAACTAAAAACCATGCAAGCAATACTTTTCAGAAGTCAAGACAAGAAAAAGAAAATAGTTATCAGCTCTAATTAACTTGGAAGAGTCCCCCTTTTAATCAGTGCTCCTTTTTATCTTACCTACCAGGAACGTCAGAACTAAATTTAATATAAATTACCAAGAATTAAGGCATATGTACTTTTCCACTGAGAACCGCTCCCTCACATACACTCAGATGAGACTGAGCTATTTTTAGTTTTATTGTCTTATACATGAGTTTTTAAAAAGCTATCTTAAAATCATTTGGGAAGTAGGCAGGGTATAAATTATAAATAAATACACTTGAGAAATATGAAGTAAACAAATTCATGCAGGAATAATTTCAACATGAAGAAAGGACAGGGAGGTAGAGATTTGCTGTGGTAGATTTTTCTCAAAACATAATTCTTTCAGGCACAGTTGGTAAGTACACCTGTCATATATGCTTCCAAAAATGTAGCTCAAAATGATAACATACTGAGAGAAAAACAAATCTTGGGAATACAAAATTCATTTGTTATAACCAGTTTTGCTTACACTCTCTCAAAATAGCCATCTGTGCTGAAGTGTGTACATAACAGAACAACTTGCTACAATACAAAAAGTTCACATATATTTAGACCTTGGAACTTTCTACTGGTGCTTTCAAAAGCACCTTTCATTTTAACTACAGTGATGCTACATGTGGGGGAACATGAGTTCACCTAAATGAACAGCAGCTATTTAAATAAATTTGATTATAATGTTGTCAGTCCCATTTTTTTTTCTTTCTTCCCCTAAGATACTTAGCTATCTATCTCCCTTCTGAGATCCTCTTTGGCTTTTATTTAACAAATATTTGTTTGATGCTTACTACATAAAAGTAATTTCCTGTGTGCTTTTTAATTTTAGCTTTTTTAATCTTCATAGCAAACTATAATGTAGGGGATATTTCCCCAAATTACAAACTACTGTGGAAAAGCTGTATCCAAGCTTTCAGCATCTGTGACCACTGCATACCTGCCTGACTACATATATATATATATATATATATATATATATATATATATATACACACACACATTCACACACACAGAGATATATAATTTATATATTTTATGTATGATTTATATATTATATATAATTTATAAGTTATATATATGATTTATATATTATATAGTATAATTTATATATTAAGTATATACTAAGTATAGTATACTATATTTAATATATATATTAAGTATATATATAGTATATACTTAGTATATACATAAGTTTATAAGTATAGTATGCTTAGTATACTTATATACTTAGTATATACTTAATATATAAATTATACTATATAATATATTAATATAATTTATATATGACATTATATATATGTATTCATAATATATGTGGCAATGCCTTAACAGAAAAAAACAGTGTCATACATTAATTCCTAACCTCCTAAATGAATTGGCATATAAATCCATCTACATTTTCCATTTCAAACAAAATGCCTGAAGAATCTTCTTTCAGATACGAGACATCTATCTATAGATACTTATTTTATTTTGGGAGAAAAAAAGAAAAGAAAATGCTTAATGACGTGTACATGGTCTCTCAATTGTGAGATTTTTTTTGATTTAATAATAGCTTTTGAGGAAAGGAGAAACACTATATCAAACATATATGTCAATCACAAGACACATTCAACTTGAGAAACATTAAAATGTTGAAAGAATGAAACTTAGAATGAAGAAAATAGTACAATTATTTAATCTTTTCTTTTTATAGGTTTCACCTTCTATTTTGTTATAACAAAGAACCTGACCTATATATAGCATTTTAACCACCCTGAATACTTATTTAAAGTAGATAGGATAAAAATTAATAAACAAATTGCTTTCACCTGTTAGAAAGTATTCTTTCTATTAAGACAATCTTACGTTATGGTATTCAGGATCAATGTTTTATAAGATGTCACTAGTATTGTTGATGTGTTTAAGGTAAAACATTTATTTAAATCTACTATACTCCCAAAAGTTTTTTTTTTCAATAAAATAAGTTAGGAAATTAAAGTATAAAAATTTACAATGGCATCTTAGTTCAAGATGTGAAGTTAAAATATTATCTAATTTTAACTCTCCTGAACATAATTGCCCTGGCAATCTACTGCCATGTAATAAGCTACACTAAATAATAGCAATAACCTTTAGTAATTATTTATTTTCTTCAAAAATCTCCAATTTGATAAGGTTCAGTGGGGATGATTCATCTCTGCTCTAAACAGCATCAGCTAAGGTAACTAGGTATAGAATCTACTTCAAAGAAGACTCACTCAAGTGACTGGCTAGTTGTCAGTGGCTGTCAACTCAGCCAGGGTTGTTGGCCAGGACCTTGGGTTCCTGTCCGTGCAGCCACTTCATTGTGCTGTCTGGGCTTCTTTACAACACAGTGTCTAGGTCTCCAAAGGTCCCAAGAGACCTGTAAAATGTCTGTGGTGCTTTCTCTGCCCTGGCCTTTAAGCCCCAGAATGTCACATTGTTACACACTGTTAGTTAGGCAAGTCACTATGGCCAGCCCAGATTCAAGGAATGGAGAATTAGACTCCACATCTTCCTGCATGAATAGCAAAGAGTGCTCAGCTATTGTTAATTAACCATATCAATATATAAATTGAACATGATGTCTATAAAAATCTGTTTTCATTTTCTTGAGCTAAACAATTTGATGGATCAAATTTATATAAGAAAATAAACATGTAAGAATAGCTAGGAAGCCCCTAGATAAGATTAAAAATCAGGTACCATTTATGAAAACATATTCTACAACCTTACGATTAAGCCTATATGATGCTATTTGAATGGAATAAAATAAATGCCTAATATATACTCAAGAATATATGAAAATTTAGTGTATGGCATAAAAATAGTATCTTAAATCAATGAGAAAAATATGTTTTAAATGAATTATGTTGAGACAAGTAGGTAGTCACTATTAATCATATCAAAGGTTACTCAATCTCATGATCAGAAAAATACAATTTTAACCTCAACTGTGATATCATTCCAAATCTGTCAAATCGGTAAAATTCATAAGTTTGGCAACACATCCAAAGGCAAGGCTGTGGGGAAATGGGTAGTCTACAGATTGCTGGTGGGAGTATAAAGTACACAACCACATGGAGGGAAATTGGTAATACCTTCCACAACAAAAGCAATTCCACTTCTAGGAATTCATTCTGAAATAAACCTCCAAAAGCCAAAACCAATACACCCAAAAGGTTATTCATTTTGACATTATTTGCAAAGGCAAAATAGAGACACCATCTAAATGTCATCCTTAGGAAACTGATTTGAGTAAAAAATGATGAAAGTATGTAGCTGAAAATGAACGAAAAAGATGTCAATGGACTGATTACATCCCCAATGTATTAAAAAAGCAAACTTCAAGGGAGTAGCTGGATATTATACAATATGTCACCTTTTGAAAAAGGAAGTAGAAATACAAAATAGGAGTGTGTGTACACACATACACATATATAAAATTTTGTTTCTCTTTTTTTAATGTTTTATTTATTTTTGAGAGTGACATAGAGACGGCATGAGCTGGGGAGGGTCAGAGAGAGAGGGACTCACAGAATCCAAAGATAAGCTCCAGGCTCTGAGCTGGCGGTCAGTGCAGACAGCGGGGCTCAAGCCCACAAGCCATGAGATCATGACCTGAGCTGAAGTCAGATGCTTAACCAATTGAGCCACCCAGGTGCCCCAAAATTTTGTTTCTTTTTGTAAAAAGAAATTAAGAAAATAATTTTCTTTCTATGCAGGTGAAGCAAAATATTATGGAACAAAGAGTTGAGTATATGTTTTCATAGAGTTTTGCCTTGGGGATCATACAAATATTTTATATATTCAAAAATTAAAAAGGATAGAAGAGGCAAATCCTAAAATTCAATCCATGTACAAATAAATGTACCACACCTATATAACAAATGTATAACATTACCACACAAAGAAAAATAAATAATTTAAATAAATTAAACTCAGGCTTCAATTGTACACTTTCAGTGTATCCTAATGAATATACATCATAAGGACTAAAAGAATTACCATAAATCGTTCATGTTTTTTTTTTACTTTTAAGGTGAATTTAGGTTTTATTTTGAAAAGTCACAAAGATTGATAATAAAGACTTATGATTCCCATCATTACATTCATTAATTCATTCAGCAAATATTCATTGACCACCTCTGGCTTATCAGGCAGTAGAGGTATAGGATTAAACTTTTAACTTTTTGGCTTTCTTTTGGAAACAGTGGCATAGATGTGACCCCAAAACTAACTCTGTGTGTGTGTGTGTGTGTGTGTGTGTGTGTGTGTGTGTGTTGAAAAATAGAATTATGAGTACTTATTCTGAACTTACAAAGAACCACTTTTCATTCTGAGAGAAGGAAAATACAAACATAGATTGTGGGAAGTTGAGAAAGAATCCTATGATATTACATTTAAATTTGAGATAGTGATGTGAACTCAACATTGCTTTTTAACTGCTTTGTTTTGGAATAAGTGGCATACAGTAAACTGCATATGCTTAAAATGTATAATTTGATCATTTGCATTCATATTCATCACTTCCCACAGTTTTCTCATTTTCCTTTGTAATTCTTCGATTTTATCTCTCCTCTCCCACCCCTCCTTGCACTCCTTGAGACCATACACACTTTTTCTGTAATTATAGATTAGTTTGCATTTTCTAAACTTTTATATAAAAGGAATTATTCAGTGTATATTCTTTTCAGTGACAAGAGTGGCTTTTCCACTTAGTATTATTATTTTGAAATTTACTTATGTTTACCCTTGTATCAATGATTTCTTCCTTGTTTTTTTTTCTTCTTTACTACTGAGTGATATTCCATTTAATGAATATTCCACAATTTATCTGTTCATCTATTGATGGATCTTTGGGCTGTTTCAGATTTTTGGCTAATACAAATAAAAGTACCATAAACGTGCACATACAAATCCTTTCATAAACACATGCTTTCTTTTCTCTGTGTTAATTACTTAAGAGTGAGATGATTTGATCAAATAGTAGGTGTCTGTGAAGATTTTTAAGAACCTGCCAAACTGTTTTCCAAAGACATTATATCTTTTTACATTCCTACCAGCAATACACAAAAGTTTCCATTTTTTTCACATCTTCTGCTGAGTTGGCATGGTCAATCTTTTTAACTTTCCATTGTAATACATGTGTAGTGGTTATCTTGTTGCTTTCATTTGAATTTCTCCATTGAGTAATTATATTGAGCATATTCTCATTCACTTATCCCTAAATCTTTTTAGATCAAGTATTTGTTCAAATACTTTGACCAGCTTGTATTTGTGTTTTGGTTTCTTATTATTGCATTTTCAGATTTTTATTTTATATTCTGGATATAAGTCTTTTAATAGATATTATTTTTAAATATTTCTAGCAATGTGTGCATTTCTGCTCATTCTCTTGAAAGTATCTTTTGATGAACAGAATTTTAAATTTTAATGAAATCCAACTTATCAAGTTTTTTCTTAAAAGCAGGTAGTTTTAATTCTTCTAATTTATTCTTTTTCAAAGTTTTTGGCTCTTCTAGTTTCTTTTCATTTCCCTGTAAATTTTTTTTTTTTCCTAGGCGAGAGAGAGAGACAGCGTGAGCAGGGGAGGGTCAGAGAGAGAGAGGGAGTCACAGACTGAAACAGGCTCCAGGCTCTGAGCTGGCAGTCAGCACAGAGCCCGACGCGGGCTCGAACCCACGAACCGCGAGATCATGACCCAAGCGAAAGTCGGACGCTTAACCGACTAAGCCACCCAGGCGCCCCCATTCCCCTGTAAATTTGATACTCAGGTGCTAATTTCTTTTTTAAAAATCATGGTGGTATTTTTATTGGTATTACATTGAATCCATACATCATTAGTGAGAGAACTGACATCTTGACAATAGTGATTCTTTTGACTAATGATTAAGAGATATCTCCATTTATTTTAGTTTTCTTCATTTTCTCTCAGCAATATTTTTCAGTTTTCAGAATGCATATCTTAAATATCTTTTGGCAGATTTATCCCTAGGTGTTTTGATGTTAAACATGGGTAGAATTTTCTCCTACTTTTCTGCTTTCATGAAGCAAAAGCTTATGTCATGGATTTGAGACTGCTCTTTTTTTTTTCTAAAATAACAGTTTATTGTTATTAATGTCCCCCTACACCTGCCTTAGGGGTAGCCTCTATATTTTGATGTACTGATTTTCATTTTCATTAAATTTAAAATACTTTCTAGTACTCGTTTTGATTAGCCTTGACACATATGTTATTTAAAGATTTTTTAAAATATTTTGTATTTATTTCTGAAAGAGAGAAAGAGAGACAGCATGAAAAGGGGAGGGACAGAGAGAGAGGGAGACACAGAATCTGAAGCAGGCTCCAAGCTCTGAGCTAGCTGTCAGCACAGAGCCTGACATGGGGCTCGAACCCACGAACCGTGAGATCATGACCTGAACTAAAGTCAGACACTTAACTGACTGAAACACCCAGGCGCCCCTTCACATGTTATTTAGAAGTATATTATTTACTTTTAAATATTTCAGAACTTTCCATAGACTTTCTCGTACTGATTTCTAATTTAATTCCATTAAGGTCGGAAAGCATACTTTGCATGACTTTAACAATTCATAGAAACTGTTTTGTGGCTCAAATATGATTTGTCTTGGTATATGTTTTACGTACACTTGAAAAGAATCTAATTCTGCTCTACATTAGGTGAAATGTTCTATATGTATCAGTTATATCAAGTTGGTTGATAGTGTTACTTGATTTTCTGACTATTGGTTTTATCAATTATGGAAAGAATAATATTGTAACTTCTTGGTGTTTTGAGTAATTTTGAGTTTATCTATGTCTCCTTAAAATTTGATAGGTTTAGATTTATGTATTTTTGAATAACTATTATTAGGAGTCAAAACATTTAAACTTATTTCTTTCTTAATGAATTAAGTCAGTATTTTAAAATAAACTTTTATATAACTCAGGTAATAGTCTTTGTTCTCAAATTAATATAGCTTATGTAATGTATACTAACAAGCAATTCAAACTTTAATTTATTTTATTTTTTATTTTATTTATTTCCCTAAATAGTATATTGTCAGTTTGGTTTACATATAACACCCAGTGCTCATCCCAACAAGTGCTCTCCCGATTCCCATCACCCCCCTTTCCCTCCCTCCCACCCCCATCAGCTCTCAGTTTGTTCTCAGCATTCAAGAGAATCTCACGGTTTGCCTCCCTCCCTCTCCTCATACTTTAATTGGTGTTACCATGATGTATCTTTCCCCATATTTTCGTTTTTAAACTAGTTATATTTAATAGTAAAGTGTGTTTCTTTAGGCAGCAAAATTACTTGAATTTTACTTTTTTATCCAATCTGACAATCTCTGCCTTTTAAATAGAGATGTTTAAAGCTGTTTATCTTTAATGTGATTATTGATATGGTTAGGTTTGGCTCTATCTTATATTTTCAATTTTTCCCATGTGTTCTCTGTTCCTTTTTGTCTCCTTTTCTGCTTAACTTTGTATTAGGTGAATGACTGTATAATTCAATTTTGTTTCTTTTGTTGGTATATTAGACATAACTCAGTTTTGTTATTTTAGTCATTGATTTAGGGTTTATAATATACATCTTTCACTTACCACAGTCCAGTTTTTGGGTAATATTATATAATTTTATGTATATGAATCTTCTAAGAGTGTATTTTCATTTCTTTCTTCCTGGACTTAATGCTATCATTGTCATGCATTTTACTTATACATGTGTTATAAACCCCTCAAGGGCTTTGTTTAAGTAGTCAGATACTTTTTCAAGAGATTTAAATTATTTAAAAAATCATATGCAATTACACCTGTGGTTTCTTTTTCCAATGCTCTTCATTTTCTTTGTGTAACCCCAGGTTCTTATCTGGTACTATATTTCTTCTGCTTTAAGGACTTTATCATTTTTTTATAGTGTCTATCTACTGATGATTAATTCTTTAAGCTACCATTATTTTACTATAGTTTTTGAAATATAGTTGTTGGGTATAGAGGTTTCTTGGTTGACAGTTTATAAAACTGCTTTGAAGTATTTTGCACACTTTCTTACTTGCACTGTTTCTGATGAAAATTCTCCTGGCATCACTATATTTCCCTTCTTTTTTATATATTTCTTGTGACTTGGGCTCATTGAGCTTCTCAGATCTGTGGCTTTATATTTTTCATCACATTTGGAAATTTTTCACCAATGATTTCTTCAAATATTTTTTCTATAATCCTTTTCTCTTCTGCTTTAGAGACTCCAATTATATACATATTAAGCCTCTTGAATTTTATCACAGATCACTGATATACTGTTAATTTTTCTAAATTCTCTTCTTTTGGTATTTCATTTTGAATAGTTTCTAATTTTATATCTTCAAGTTCAGACTTTTTTTCTGCAATGTTAATTTGTCATTATCTCTTAATGTATTCTTCATCGTACATATTGTAGCTTTCATGTTTAGAAGTTAGATTTGGGTCTTATTTTATATCGGCCATGTCTACATTTAACTTTGTTTACACATCTAGAATACAGGTATTATACATGTTTTAATCCTTATCTGCTAATTCTAACACCTTAGCCTCTTCTAGTTCAATATCAGTTGACTTATTTTCATCACTAACGGTCACATTTTCCTTTTTTGCATGGCTGGTAACCTTTTATTGGACACCACATATTTTGAATTTTACCTTTTTGGGTACTGGATATGTTTATAATCTTATAAATATTCTTGAACTTTGTTCCAGGACTCTGTTAAGTTACTTGGAAACAGTTTCATCCTTGAAGTAGTGCTTTAGGAAGTGTTAGGTAGATAGGTAGAGAGCAGTGCTTAATCTAGGCCAATTGTTTTCCATATCGACTGATAGAAGAACTTCCTACATACCCTACACTACACTGTGCCTCATGAATTATGAGATTTACCAGTCTGACTGGTAGGAACATACATTGATTCTAGTCCCATGTGTGCATTGTATATTGTTCACTTTAATACTTTTGGATAATTATTTCCCTGACCTCTGATAGTTTCTGCACATGCATCTTCTAATCATTATAATGAATACCTGAAGGAGGCCTTGTGAAGATTTTGGGGTTTCTTTACGTGTGCAGCTTTCTCACCTCTTTAATTTATAGCTGCCTTGACCTCTTGGACTTCTTTCCTTTCTCCAACTGCAGGAGTTGGTTAGACTTTATCTGGATTTTTCTTCCCTTTGTAATAATAAACACTGGATTTACCTCCTGCCTGAAATAACCAAGAAATGAAACAAAATAACACTAGACAAAGGATTTGAAACAAGGAGTATAAGACCATGTGTGTCAGAGAATAAAAATGAAGGAGACTAATCCCTGAGAAACAGGAAACAAGCAAAGTGAATCCTGCAACTGTTTCAATTTATTGCCTTAAGAGAGTTTCCCTTTATAAAAAAACCTAAGATCCTATCATTCATTTTATGCAAATAATTCACCTTTCACAACAGAAATATGAATATGGTATAATTTAAATGTATGGGTGGCATCAAACTAGGAGCTAAGTTTGGACTTTTCCTTAAATTCTCATTTATTTAAGTTTTTAGTATATATTTCTCCAATTTGTGAAATATTTCCTTCAGTGTGTGGCAATACCTCCCTACACTAAGTATTTATCTTCTATCAGTTCAGAAAGCAATTAATACCTATAATTAGTACATGAAAATTAATGCATGAAAAAATTTCTTCCCTCCAAAGCTCCTCTGGTTACCTCTCACAATGTTCTTACAGGAGAAATTATCATATAACCATGAAATTATAAATTATATTTTAGAAATCAGTATTTCCATTGAGAAGATTTCTTTCATGGAGAGTCTATCTCTGATAAAATAATTCATTACATACAAGGGTCTCAGAGTTAAAATTCTCTCACATTTTATCATCTAATTGCTCATGAATTGTGTAGTAGGTAGCATCATCTTTTACAATTGAGAAGTAACAATAACAGAGGAGTAAAAGACATAACTACATATTTATAGGGTAATGGGAGAGAACTGTGAAAATATAAAAACAAAATATTTAGTAGAATATGATTCAAATTTCTATTTTAAAATTCCTTATTTATATATATATATATATTTTTTTTTTTTCTTTAGTAGTGGGTGCTTCACATAAAACATCACATTTTATTCAAGCAAGACTCTGGACTGAGAATCAGTAAGAGCATAGCTAAGGGTTAGTTATCTCTCCTGTGCATATTCTCTATGAATGTTTGGGAAGACTCTGAAAAGACATTAGTGACAATAATGATAAAGCAAGACCATGAGATCTTTTTGGAAAGCCATCAGAGTATTGTGCATTTTTATACAATCCCCTCCAACCACTCAGGGTCACAGGCCTTGATCACCCCCATCCTTAGTCTGGTCCAACCTCAAACCTGCCCCCTCTGATGTTAGAATCCTGTAATAACTCTGGTATTATTTACCCCATTTTATTTTATTTTATTTTATTTTTTACAAATAGTTTATTGTCAAATTAGTTTCCACATAACACCCAGTGCTCATCCCCACAAGTGCCCTCTTCCATGCCCACCCCTCCTCCCCCCCACATCCACCAGTCCTCAGTTTTTGTCAGCATTCAAGAGTCTCTCATGGTTTGCCTCTCCCCCTTTCCCCCACCATTTCCGCCCTTCTTCTCCCCCTTGGTCCTCTGTTAAGTTCCTCCTAATCCTCCTATACGTGCACACATATGATATTTGTCCTTCTCTGCCTGACTTATTTCGCTCAGCATAACACCCTCAAGGTCCATCCATGTTGCTACACATGGCCAGATTTCATTGTTTCTCATTGCCATGTAGTATTCCATGGTATAGATAAACCACATCTTCTTGATCCATTCATCTGTTGATGGACACTTAGGCTCTTTCCAGGTTTTAGCTATTGTGGAGAGTGCTGCTATGAACATTGGGGTACATGTGCTCCTATGCCTCAGCATTTCTGTATCCCTTGGGTAAATTCCTAGCAGTGCTATTGTTGGGTCATAGGGGAGTTCTATTGTTAGTTTCCTGAGGAACCTCCACACTGTTTTCCAGAGGGCTGTACCAGTTTACATTCCCACCAACAGTGTAGGAGGGTGCCCGTTTCTCCACATCCTCGCCAGCATCTAGAGTTCTCTGATTGGCTCATTTTAGCCACTCTGACTGGCGTGAGGTGGTATCTCAGCGTGGTTTTGATTTGTATTTCCCTGATGAGGAGCGATGCTGAGCATCGTTTCATGTGTCTGTTGGCCATCTGGATGTCCTCTTTGGAGAAGTGTCTGTTCATATCTTCTGCCCATTTCTTCACTGGGTTGTTTGTTTTTCGGGCGTGTAGTTTGGTGAGTTCCTTGTAGATTCTGGATATCAACCCTTTATCTGATATGTCATTTGCAACTATCTTTTCCCATTCCGTTGGTTGCCTATTAATTTTCTGGGTTGTTTCCTTGGCTGTGCAGAAGCTTTTAATCTTGAGGAAGTCCCAACAGTTTATTTTTGCTCTTGATTCCCTTGCTTTTGGGGATGTGTCAAGTAAGAAGTTGCTGCGGTGGAGGTCAAGGAGGTTGTTTCCTGCTTTCTCCTCTAGGGTGTTGATAGTTTCCTGTCTCACGATCAGGTCCTTTATCCATTTTGAGTTTATTTTTGTGCATGGTGTGAGAAAATGATCTAGTTTCATTCTTCTGCATGTTGCTATCCAGTTCTCTCAACAGCATGTGTTAAAAAGGCTGTCTTTTTTCCATCGGATATTCTTTCCTGCTTTGTCAAAGATTAGTTGGCTGTATACTTTTGGGTCCACTTCTGAGTTCTCAATTCTGTTCCATTGGTCTATGTGTCTGTTTTTGTGCCAATACCATACTGTCTTGATGATGACAGCTTTGTAGTAGAGGCTAAAGTCTGGGATGGTGATCCCTCCCGTTTTGGTTTTATTTTTCAGGATTACTTTGGCTATTCGGGGTCTTTTGTGGTTCCATACAAATTTTTGGATAGTTTGTTCTAGTTTTGAGAAGTATGCTGGTGCAATTTTGATTGGAATTGCATTGAATGTGTAGAGTGCCTTAGGTAGTAATGACATCTTAACTATATTTATTCTTCCTATCCATGAGCATGGAATGTTTTTCCATTTCTTTGTGTCTTCTTCAATTTCCTTCATAAGTTTTCTATAGTTTTCATCATACAGATCTCTTGTATCCTTGGTTAGGTTTATTCCGAGGTATTTATGGTTTTTTGTGCAATTGTGAATGGGATCAGTTTCTTGATTTCTCTTTCTGTTGCTTCATTGTTGGTGTATAAAAATGCAACCGATTTCTGTACGTTGATTTTGTACACTGCAACTTGGCTGAATTCTTGGATCAGTTCTAGTAGGCTTCTGGTGGAGTCTGTCGGGTTTTCTATGTAGAGTATCATGTCATCTGCGAAGAGTGAAAGTTTGACTTCCTCTTTGCCAATTCTGATGCCTTTGATTTCCTTTTGGTGTCTGATGGCTGATGCTAGGACTTCCAGCACTATGTTAAACAGCAGTGGTGAGAGTGGGCATCCCTGTCGTGTTCCTGATCTCAGAGGGAAAGCTCTGAGTTTTTCCCCGTTGAGGATGATGTTCGCTGAAGGCTTCTCATAGATGGCTTTGATGATGTTTAAGTAGGTTCCTTATATCCCAACTTTCTCGAGAGTCTTTATTAAGAAGGGATGCTGTATTTTGTCAAATGCTTTTTCTGCATCTATTGACAGGATCATATGGTTTTTATCTTTTCTTTTATTGATATGATGAATCACATTGATTGATTTGCGAATGTTGAACCAGCCCTGTAACCCAGGAATGAATCCCACTTGATCTTCGTGGATGATTCTTTTTATATGCTGCTGGATTCGATTTGCAAGGATCTTGTTGAGAATTTTTGCATCCGTATTCATCAAGGATATTGGCCTGTAGTTCTCTTTTTTTGCTGGATCTCTGTCTGGCTTGGGAATCAGAGTGATGCTGGCTTCATAAAATGAGTCCGGGAGTTTTCCTTCGCTTTCTATTTTTTGGAATAGCTTGAGAAGAATTGGGATTAATTCTGTTTTAAATGTCTGGTAGAATTCCCCAGGGAAGCCATCAGGTCCAGGGCTCTTATTTGTTGGGAGATTTTTGATCACTGATTCAATTTCTTCACTCGTTATGGGTCTGTTCAGGTTTTCTATTTCTTCCCGTGTGAATTTTGGTAGTGAGTGTGTGTTTAGGAATTTGTCCATTTCTTCTAAGTTGTCCAATTTGTTGGCATATAATTTTTCATAGTATTCCCTGATAATTGCTTGTATTTCTGAGGGGTTGGTTGTAATAAGTCCATTTTCATTCATGATTTTGCCTATTTGGGTGCTCTCTCTTTTCTTTTGGATAAGTCTGGCTAGAGGTTTGTCAATTTTGTTTACTTTTTCAAAAAACCAACTCTTGGTTTCATTGATCTGTTCAATTGTTTCTTTGGTCTCTATGTTGTTTATTTCTGCTCTAATTTTTACTATTTCTCTTCTTCTACTGGGTTCCTTATTTATATATTTTTAATAATGCTCACAAACCTGCAACTTGTCCTCTTAATTTTATAATCATTTTTGCATAACCTTTTTCTATTAAAGTATAAAATTAATATCTGTCTACTGAAGTTGACTGAACCATCAAACTCATTTTATACCAACTTGATTTCACAGCCACAATTACACTTCCTCAGCCTGGAACATCAAAACAGAGGCACCGGTAGGCTTTTTCAGCTTCATGGCTATATAAAAGAAATATTCTAATAAATGAATTTCCCCATCTATTAATCGGTTTAAGAAAGAGAGAGAGAGGAAGAGAGAGAAATGTACTGATGAACATGAAGTGGCATAAAACCAGAGTTGTATCCTAGATATCTCAAGTTTTAGATCTCTGGAGGATGTAGAGAAAGCAAATATCTCTGATAAATCTATCAATGTTCCTACTTGCATATATATTCAACTGTATTAAGTGGTTTACCATCAAACCATCACAACTTTCCCCTTCCAAGTGTTGAAAGGTAAAGAATGAAACACCTTCTCTGGTAATTTTTATCTGGGTCCAGAGGAATAAATCCAAAACACAGATACAGACAAGCAGAAATACCACTGGGATATATACCCTGGGCACATACTATGGCGACTAGGCACAGAAGAAACCATTCTCATGGTTTTACAAACTGATATAGCATGGTCTTCCCACCCATAACTCAATTCTGTATTTTAAGGCATCACAGAAACTTTCCCGAGCTCAGCCACTAGAGAACAAGCACCTGTGCTCTAGACATGCTTCATAAGGTGACAGTATCTCAAAATCTTAACTCAATTATCTCAGCTTGTGAAAGCAATAAGGGTCTTAAAAGTCAAATTTTTATTATATTGTGTTTGATTATATAATGTTATTAGATTCATTTTTAAATATTACTTTCACCATTTATAGTAATAAAATAAAGTTACATATGAAGGAATAGTGGTAAAAAATAGTTTTCTATATGATTCACCACCAAGATTTAGTCATTCAATTTTCATGTTATTCAGAGGCCAATTATGGACCATTATGATCATTATCTTCTTTAAGTATTAAAATAGCAAAACAAATGGAAAAGAAGGAGGAAACTAAAAATAAATTTCAATATTTTAAACTGCATATTTCCAAAGATATTTTATAATAACTCTTAGATACAGTTATCAAATTTTTCCATGAATAATATGCTAAGAAGTCTTATATGGTCTCTTTATTATTTTCCTTGACCTTCAGATTATGGAGATAGGTAAGTCCCTACACAGCCAAGTCTTTTTCTTGGGAATAGAGTGTTCCATATCACCCAAAGTCTGCTGTTCAACCAAGGTAACAATTTTCTTATTAATTCATCATTAAGGTGGTCCCGATTATCTTATTCACTATTAGACTATTATAAGTAGACAAAAACTTCCCAAGAATTCATCATATTTTTATTTATTCTTTAAATCATGAAGTTAAAACTAAGGTTTTATTTATTCTTTTATACTGTTTTAGGCATAGCACTGTCAAGAGACACCCAAAAGTCCTCTATTGACCTCTTTTCACTAGAAGTTATTTTCAACTTAATTCTTTATTTAAGATTTCTAATTTTGTTTATTATAATCTTTCCCATTATGCTTATTAATAGTCTCACTAGTGTGTAGCTTCATGAGAAATGAGAGAGTCACTATGTTATCTAGAAAACAACCTCCAACTACTTTTAAAGTTATATCAGGTTAACATTAAATCCCCATAGAACTATTTTCTAGCTAGTTCCAAGAATGAACAAAAAAAAGTTTATAATAATCATATTTTGAAGTTTCAGACCATGAACCTAATTCTCTTGGCTTAAAACTTTTTCATTATAAAATAACTACGAATATCTCTATGTGAAGAGTTAAAAAAAAAGGATACACTAAAGATGAGGAATGAGAGGTATTCTAGTTAATTAAACAGCATAAAATTAAAAGGAAGGAAGGAAAAGAGAGACAGAAATCCCACTGATAACTTGTGACCATAGGGAAGATATTTAATTTCTGAGCCTCAGTTTTTCAATCTATACAATGGTTATAATGCCCTTGAGGAATTTATCACAATTTTCCTGCACCTTGAGTCTTTTCTCTGGGGCTCTATATTATCCCTATAAAACCACTTCACTGTTCTATTAGTTATACAACAGAAAAGGTGGTTAACAGAAAGAATTTTTCCTCTTCCTTTTCTTTTCTTTTTTGGATCTGGTGGAAGGGCCAAAAAGAAATGACCAAATGTGAGTTCTCTGCAGGAATGCAGCAGAGAGGTAGGGTGAATCACAGATATAATTTACATATGGTATTTTTTTTCCCTTACAGTGACTAATTGCATTCTACTAAATGACAAATTGATAAAATACCATTGTTAAGTTCTATTGTTACTTTTTAGTAGAAATATAGAAACTAAGGTGAGAAATTTTCTAACTAACAAATTAAAATAATTTAGAAGCTGGGAATAAAACACTGACACCTTTGATGTCTTTTTGCATGGCTACTAAGTAAATTACAGTTCTCTTTTGCTTAGAACTGCAGGAGTTCTGGAATTTAGACATCAGAAGCCTGTCCAATGTACTTCGTGATCACTATCTTCTTCCATACTTATTTATTAAGATTCAAGTGTAAAAGAATTCAATATAAATGTGAGTCTTTTTTATTAATATAAAACTCAGTCCTCTCAAAAATATTTTTCTAATTAACTGGCACAGACACAGTCTTTAATAATTTTGAGGAAAAATGAATGATATTTCAAGATTTTCATTGACATAAAATATGTCTTCTAATTAATAACAGTAATGAGAGAAAACTAAGATAATGAAAATTATTTCCAAATATAGAAACACCAAAACAAAGAAAGATAATTCAAATTTTAGTCAGTTCCTCTAATGGCCTGGTGAGCATTCTTTTCCAAAAAAGTGTCTTTTGAAATCATTTTCTTCAGATAAACCTTGTATATTCCTATTAGCAATATAATTAAGACAGTAGATATTTGTGATTGTTTTTCTCTTCTATAAGCAGGGGGGGAAATGAAACCAAGCTTTCAATTCAAAACAGAATCGTGTAATAACAGTATTCCAAAAGTGGAGCAAAGGCTCTACTTCTATGCCATTATGCCTTATTTCATACTTACTAGAGAACTAGTGAGAATTGATAGAGTAAACAGAACTCCCTTGTCCTCATCTGCCGAAGCAGTATACCTCTGAAGATAATAACTCCCTATAAACTTAAATGACTTAGTACTTCTGAGCTACATAAACAAAATAAAATATGGACAGCAATTCCTGTCTCACAAGGTGATTGTAGAGAGTGGATTGTATGTGTATAAAAAGCAAATGGCAGGTGAGAACATAGAATAACCCATAATATCTATTATTATTCATGATATTATATAACTATTAGTGTTTTTAGGTGACATAAATGTTCATGGACTCTGTAAAAAGCAAAGCAAAATGTCACTATTAATGACTTTATTTTTTAAGAGTGTTATATTTTAGAGGAGATCCAAAATTAAGCTAATGTATCCATGTGTCACAATAACATTCCTGCATTATGTAGGAAAACATTGTTTTCTTGTCTTCTCCATGTCCACTTAGATGCTCTATTGTCATCTATCTAAAATGCAGATAGAATCGAACCAGTTATCTTCCCCGACTCTGCTTCCTCCATCTCTCATCTTCCTTCCTTCCCCTCCTCTGCCCTGTCTTGCTCTATCTTTCTCCGTCTCACACTGGGATCATCAAAAGGAGAAAAAATATGTTACTGCTCCTCTTGGGCACCTTTTTCAGTTACAATTCTTCCTGCATGCCAAGGATGGAATAATCTTCCTAAAGCATAGTTCTTATTAACGGTAGTAAATAAGCTGAATTATAAATGTACTACTTAATGTAATACTTAGCATGCATTTAAAAATTTTTCCCGGGGTGCCTGAGTGGCTCAGTTAATTAAGCATCCTACTCTTGATTTCAGCTCAGACTCTGCGCTGGCAGCATAGTCTGCTTCAGATTCTCTCTCCCTCTCTCTGTTCCTCCCCACCTCTCTCAAAATAAATAAACTTAAAGAAGAAAAAGACAGGGATGATTAAATTAATCATGATTAATTCACCTCCTCTGAAATATGTATGAAAAATTAGTAAAAAAAAAAGTATGCATTATTAATGTGGGAAAAATGTATCATTTATTGTTAATTAAAAAAGAGCAAATTGTTAAATAACATCTATTATGTTACCGCATTTTATAAAAGAATAAATTATATATTCATATGATAGATATTTGAAACATGTATGTAAAGCATATTACATGAGGCATAGTAATATATGTAAATATATTTAGGATTATGAATTTGTTCACAGTGATCATATCTGTGGATGAGATTGAGGATAATGGGAGAGGAGATTTTATTATTCATTTCTTTCACAAGGGATATCATGGACATTATATGTAACTTTATTTTTTGTTGTTTTTAACCATATTTTTCATATACTGCCAAAAATTATCTAGTAAGATTAAAGAAGTCAACAGGAATTTTCACTTACTGTTTTATCTTACACTGTATTGTTTGCTTTTTTAAGAAAAAAAAGCACATATATTTCTTTACTGATTTGAAAAATTTTAAAGCCCATGATATTTTTAATTAAAAATATGGATTTAGGCAAGGTTACCTTTATTGGCAGATAAAGCCTTGAGTAGATTGTCTTTATTCTAGTAAGGAATTACTTAGACAAGTTGTCATTTATCACACCATCTCAAAATTCTATTAAAATGGGCAACAGAACAATGCCTTGCAGTATTGTTTAGAGTGTAAGCTAATATAAGTTTAACAATCTATGGGGAATCAGAAAGGGCTTTGAGAAAAAAAAATACAACCCAATATATTCTCTTTTAAATACCGTACTGCTAAATGAGAATTATAAGATGAGAATCAGAATTTTTTTGTTGCTGTTGTTGTTGCTGGCCTTACAAGTCTAATTTTCTTCACCTAAAAGACTTCACCAGAAATCCTTTTCTCAGAAAAGCTGTTTCTAAGAGCTCAGTGGACTGGGTTTCCTTTATAGGTAGCAATTCCCCTGCCTGTCACTTGAGGTGTCCACATAGAACCCATGCTGCCATTTTGAATGCTACAGTAAATGCTTGAATTACATACCTCTGAGGTTCCCTCCATGTGTAAACTCCTGGGCTACAAAGTTGCTCTTCAGGAACTTATAAAATCTTCCACTTCCTACAGATTAAATATAGACACCCATCTTGTCACTTAATGACATGCAGGGCATATATATGTGGCCAAGAGTAAACAATGTGGGAGAATACCCTAGGGAATAGTACATTAGGGAATAGTGACCTTAGTCCAATTAGCACAGTTGAGTGTAGAAACCAGATAAAGGTAGAAAAGTCGGCAGAGGTCAGACCATAAGGATATTGTATGAAGAACAAATGGACACCACAGAATGGTTTTTAACTGGGGTCTATAAAAAAATGATAAAATAACCAGTCACGTTAAGATGTCATGCAAAGATACCAACTGTGGCTGTGGTGTTGAACAGATTGAAATGAGCCAGCAAAAATCAGCTCATGTCAATCCAAGATTCTTCATCTCAAACAAAATAAAAGCTAAATTCCTTAAAGTATCCTACGAGGTTTTTAATGATTTGGCTCCTCATTTCTCAGATTTTAGTTCCCACAAATCTCTTTCACATAACGAATATTGCATGGAATCAAAAGTCAAAAGTATTTTGAAAAGGAAGCAAGATGACATTCTTTATTCCTAAAAATTCCATACCTATGTTTCCCAGAAACTCTTGGGATAAAATGAAGCAGAACAAATGTTTTCACAACCACCAGCTGGGGAGCCCCATGTTATAACCAAAATATGTAACAAAATTCAAGAAGCATTAAGTGATATGTATAGCATGCTAAACCCATTTCTGCAGATGCTGCCCTTAATAAAATGAATTTGTTTGTTTGTTTGTCTGTTTTTTTCTCTAAGAGTAAGACACTTCATTTCCTACATCTGAAATGCTCAAGATAGACATTGCAGATGCATCTGAAAACAAACTTCTATGTTATCAGAAAATCATGAAGTTTTAAGGCTGCCTCTTAGCACTGCTAAATTTAAAGTTATGGCAGTATTTCCATTATTAACACCATTTTCCAAGAGTTTGTAAACCAGCTGTTTAAAAAATCTGCTCCTGGATCAAGTTTTGTAGGCTGAAGAAAGGAGAAAAGTATTAAAATCTATTATGAAATAAAGAACATTTTAAACTCCATCTTGAAATTGTAAATTACAAAAACATAATATTAAAGGCTTTTGTGTCACAACTTAATTTTAATATATAATGAAAGAAAGATAATGACCAAAAATTTATGAAATGGAAACGCATTTTCACCTATTCTGAAGGCATGGAAGCTTCAAGTAAATAGCTGCCATTCCAGAGTAGAGTTTACTCCTAGTTAGCCTGGATTTATTCTTGTTACCATAGCTATAGGTAACTATAAATATATATTCTTATGGAGTTGTCAAATGATACTATACTTAAAAAGTTATTCAGGATCAAAACCAATACGTAAGTAGAAAGATGAAAGTAAAACCACTATTCCTGGTGGTATTTCCTTCTTTCGCACATATATCCATTAATTCATACACTGACCACTCCCCACCGCCCCCCATAAACATTAACACAGGTATGTGTATATGTCAACCAGAAAGCATTTTGTTGTTCTTGTTTCTTCAAGAATAAAGGAAAGTTAAGCCCAAAATAAATAATGGGGGGAAAAAGGTAAATTAAGACTTAAAGTTTTTTTTTTTAATCTACACACAAAAAGGATGGACCAATAGTATTATAACCAACCTTGCTCAAAACAAGAAATCTATATTCTCCACATGTGAGAATCCTCTACTTGCTTGCTTAACAGACTAATTCTTATTAATATAGATAATTGCTAATAATAATAATTTGAGCCTCACAGTTGATTTAAAATAACCACTTTAAGAATGAACTTGTCTCTTTCCAAACATTTAAATCTACAACTATCTATACAATTACCAATCAGAAAGATCACTAGGAAGGCCAGCTTGTAATTCCACATCCTCATGTCCTGAGAAAGCAACTTAACTAATGGCTCTCATCTTGGAATTTTCTTTGAGGAAAATCTGGACTAACTCTCACCAAACCACACCTTTTCTCTCCACTTCCTTAGCACACCACTCAAGTTTCATCACAAGAGCCTCCCTTTCCAAAGTCCAATACCTTAGTATTTGCACACAATGTGAATTGTATGTGAATTGGGATAACAAAGTCAGCAGGCTTATGGTACTTGAAAAAAAATTTAAGCAAGGCATGTCAGAAGAATATTGTTCTACATTAAGGAAACATATAAGGAAGGAACTTTTAAAGAATACTGTGCCTCGAAGAGATAATAGGCCCCACAAAGAACTGAGCTTCCTTTTGTGGAAGAGAAGGAATTCTGAAAGATGATAATATTATATTAAATAAGAATGATGTTAAAGGGGAAAACAGGAAGGGGTAATCTAATTATAAGGGCAATAGGATCTACCTGAAAGGAATATACTTGACCACTTGATTTTGAGGGAAACGCAAAACTGCCATTCACACATACTTTAGTCATGTATTGTTTTATTTTATTTTTAGATTAAATTCGGCTTTAGTATGAAATGGCCTTTGGTTTCTACCTTTTTTTTTTAATTTTATTTCTAGGAGAGAGAGAGAGAGACAGCATGAGCAGGGGAGGGTCAGAGAGAGGGAGTCACAGATTGAAACAGGCTCCAGGCTCTGAGATGGCAGTCAGCACAGAGCCCGACGCGGGGCTCGAATCCACGAACCGCGAGATCGTGACCTAAGCGAAAGTCGGACGCTTAACCGACTTAAGCCACCTAGGCGCCCCTGGTTTCTATCTTCTTAAATATAGTAGACTTACTCCTAAATCAAGGAAAATCAGGTAAAAGTGTGAGTAATTACAGTTAGGGATTCTTGAACTTCATATTCATTACTTAAAACCGAGATTACTGTTTACTGCTCATGATACCAATAGGTGGAAACATTAACTCTGTGCCTTGGAAATCTTCCTCATATTTTGGACAGAATATAAGTCATTTAAGTGCTTCAGTGAAAATACTTTTCTCCTTGTCTGTGTAGATTTAGTAATACCTTCCAAAATAGCTTTGTTTCCCAATCACAAATGACTGGCTGTGTTTGCTCCCTTTCCCAGGCATGTCTCATAAGTAACTGAGAAACATAGTTTACTCTATAAAGTCATGCATTTTTTTCCTCTTTTCCTTTGTCTGTAAAAAAGAAAATCGTTGTCAAATAACTTTTGCCTTCTTTAACCTTCAGCATTTTTTAAGTTCTAAATTTTTGGTATGCAGTATTAAAAAACTTTTCTATAAAGGTTAGAAAAAGAATTGGTTAAGTGTTCAAGCTTTTTTTCAGCTATAATTATACAAGTCTGATAAAGTCTGAAATGGAGATTGATTTCTTCAATGTTTCAGCACAGTCAAGCTTTTTTTTTTTTTTCCCAAAGCAATGAAGGTACAGATGTTTAAACTAGCAATATTAAACAAGATGTGAAGGGGTTGGAGATAAGGGATTAGTTATGTGTATATGATTCAAAGGGAATGTCTGTCTCATAGAAACTTTATATACAACTTGTTAAAAAGCCCTTTATCTAAGGATTCCCAAGTTTCAAACAACCTTTCACTGGATATTTTATAACCTATTGTTACATGGCTCTTCCTTTGAACCTAAATTATTATTTTCCTATTTAATTATAAGTAAAGTCTTTGAATAAAGAATATTCCTTTTTAATTTGAGAAATGTTTCTTAATTAAAACATAATTTTCTATTGATCATTTTGCTAGTCTGGAAGTCTAATCTTTAGGAACATAGAGATGGTGTTTGCCAACCTAATTAACATTGGATCAACCCCAGTCTGGGAATATGGTCCAAGCACATGCACAAAGAAATAATTAGATCTTTCTGTTTAGGACTTATTAAAAATTAGAAAAAAACAAGATATCTAAAGACAGGTATGTTCCCTACCATTGTAATCAAATTAAAAATAAAGGATTATAGGAATCCTAGTATGACTTATTCAGTAAAAATAGTTATTTATATACTGCTCCACAAAGTGATTTGACCTCATTGTGTAAGCAATTAAAATATTAAATTCAGCTTCTTCAAGACAAAATTTTAAAGTTACATCATGCCCCAAACAAGTTATCTTCCTTAAAACATGAAGATTTAGCTTAACATATTTCTTAAGATTCTTCCCAGGTTTATTAGACAGAAACTATACAATGTTTTACATAGTGATGGAATTTATGCTATAACTTGAATTTTCTTGGGTTGCCTATATGGCTCAGTTGGCTAAATACCTGACTCTTGATTTCAGCTCAGGTCATGATCTCACTAATGAGATCAAGCCCCATCAGCACAGAGCCTGCTTGAGATTCTATCTATTTCTCTCTTTTTCTGTCTCTCCCCTGCTGTCTCTCTCTCTCAAAATAGACATTTAAAAAATAAATGAATAATAAAAAAATAAAGCTTGAATATTCTTTATGTGAACACTTACATGGATTTCTTCATTTCTAATCAATCACAAGACCAATGGATTGCTCAGAGCAGTTTGAATGCTCAGTGACTATTGCTATAAGGTAAAACCTAAGGCATTTTCACATGAATTTCTGGCATAAAAAAATCAATACTAATGACAGAATAAGAGAAGACAGTGTGTGTGAGTGTGTGTGTGTGTGTGTGTGTGTATGTGTGTGTGTGTGTGTGTGTGTGTGTGTGTGTGTGTTTATACAGCACACTGTCAGGAAGAGAAGCAAGGATTCACATAAAAGAGAACAATACAGAGGAAAGAGAGAGATTCAATGGACAAATACTGGGATCAAGTACAACATCAATAAAAGCCTCACAGGAAGACTGCAGATTTCAGACAATGCATACAGATTTTCAGGGATGACTTCTTTTGCTGAACAGAAAACACAAAATTAGAAAGAAAAAGTCTCACCTGGATGAAATGTAGAGCTTTAACATTTGCTTGAATAACTTAAAGCATGAGTCCTTGTGAGAAAAAAGTATGCAAAATAAGCTACATGTATCTTCCTAAAGATTAAGAAAAACTCAGTTGCTATTAAGAAAATCATGAGGGAAGAAACCATGACCTTAAAAGTAGGTAGTTTTAAACCAAGAGCTAGAATGAACCCATTTGCTATAAACAAATAAAAACCCAGTACTAGGCGAGATGATGCAATATTCAAAAAATATATATTCTGACTCCGAGGATAATATTCTACAAAATCACAAATTGCAAATGCCTCTTTATAATGTGCTCAACTTAAAATCATGGGGGATGAAACTAAAGAAAGGGAAAGAAGACATAACTTTTGATGATGTCAGTTTACTCATGAGCCAGTCTTATGGAAATGTTTTTGTTTCCCAGTCAGTGACTTTCGAAAGACACCAAGGGAAATATACCTTTCTTTCCCAGGGGGATAGATTTGCCATTTTTAGCAACAGTTAGATTTCAAAAAATGAAGAATAGGTTATGATTCATAAGCACAGTCTTAGAAAATGATTTGAAAAGTCAATGGTTATAATGGTCAATTCAAAATATCTAAAAACAAATTGTGTGACAAGTTTGTAAGCTGAGAGTTAAAAAAAAGCTAATCAAAGCATTTCCTAATGATTAACTCATTTGTGGGAGATCAATTCTAAAATAGCTAGGGGGTATGTGGCCCATCCTGGTGTATATCCTTGGAAGAAAATATTGTATACATTAGTTCCAGAAACAAACAAAAAGTTCTTAACTCTATAGACCTCTTAGAAAATATTAACAAGAACACTTGCTATATATATATGAATATATATATGAAATAATCCTTGATGTAAAAAATTGTTCTGAATGCCTTTGTTTTAATTTTGAAAAACCGAGAATTAATTTGCAGCAAAAAAAATCTGCAAAGAGCTAGTTAAATTTTAGTGTTATAAAAAAACCCTGAAATTAAAAATAATCATACTTGACACAATGCATTTGAAAAGTAAGTTCCTTTCTTATAAAAAATTAGCTAGTATCTTCTAAATTCAAAAATCTTCACAATTATAGAGACTAAGTTTTTACTCATATTGGAAAATTGTAGATGATTTTCATCTATACTAATTGATACTAATATTCATTCTCGAGCTGTACTCGATGTAAATGGTAGGAACTAATCAAAGGTAGCTGCTTAAAATTTAATTTATGTTAATAAAAAGTAAACAAAATTAAATAGTTTCTCAGTCATATTAGCCAAGTCTTGAGTATGTAATAGCCACATGTAGCTAGTGGCTACCACATTGGTCTGAGCAGATAGTCTTTCTATGGCTGCAGAAAGTTCTATTAGCAGTAATCTAAGGCCATAAACAGAGATGAGACTTCATACGACTGTATTGTTGATATAAAGTTAATATAAATTCAATTACCACAGCTGTATTTCTTAGCTACAAGAAAAATTAATCATGCTAAATTTCAAAGGTGTTGCTATCGTCTTTCATATGATGACCAAGTCATAGTCTTAACAGTGGATTTATTTTAATTTTGTACTGAGCTCTTCACACTAGTAACTCTGGTAAAAGTCATTTGATTTGTATCTATGGACTTCTTAAAAAGACTTCTTTTATCATGGTACCTGGATGGCTCAGTCAGTTAAGTGTCTGATTCTTGATTTCGGATCAGATCATGATCTCAGGCTCATGAGGTCAAGCCCCATGTCAGACTCTGGGCTGAGAATGGAGCATGGGAGTTGGGGTGGGGTATGAGTATGGAGGCACAGTCTTTTCAATACCTATAATCACAAAAAATGTGTCCACCATCTCATAAAATGGTTCACATTAGCTTATCTCTAAAACCTACAACAAGGAAATTTTTCCTGTTTATAATAATGTCATTCTTTTACCCAAACTTCTTACCATTCCAGTTCATCTGTCCATTTTTTTTAATAAATTAGAAAAAAAAGTGAAGGGAGTAGTACTTTTAACAGTGGTAGCCTCAGTCCACTGATTACTAAAACTCTGTTAAAGGCTGTGTAAACATAATAGAGCAAGTCCAGAAAAAGTTGATGACTTTCTAATTAGAATCAGGCAAATGGTAAGTAGGTAGAGTTAAGAATATTTGACTCACCCATTCTTTACGTCTCTCTGACCAAACCGACATGTATGAAATCTCTGATAATTACTGTAGAGTACAAGAAGATTCTCACGGGGGGGGAGCAGGGCACCTGGGTGGCTAGGTGGGTTAAGCATTTGACTCTTGATCTCAGCTCAGGTCATGATCTCATGGTCCACGAGATTGAGCCCCACAGTGGCTCCAAGCTGAGCATGGGGCCTGCTTCAGACTCTTTCTCTGCCCCTCCCCTGCTCGCACTCCATTGCTCAAAATAAATAAATAGACATTAAAATTCTCACTGGATTATATTGATCATGCTGTCCTCATAAGCCTTTTATAAAACCATATGGAAGCCCCCAGAAAAAAAATACAAATAGAGTGAATAGAATATAAGAGAGAATTATAAACCTTATCATCTTCTTCGTTAAGAACAACCAGACAACTTATGATCTATAAATTAGTGTTGGAAACACTACCACTGGTTCCTTAATACTCTCTACATTCTATTATAATTAATTAAATTAATTAATTTGCCCATTGATTAGTTTCTGTTTGTTCTTACTTCATTTGGTAGCTGTCTTGCATTCATATTTTTAAAGTATTACATAGCACTTCTAGCTGATTTAAATTATTTCCCATGAAACTAAGATATACCAATATTACATGATGACTAGTTTGTTTAAACTGGTATTCTAAGTCTTCTTAAATATAAAGAAGAAAATGTATCTTAATTCACTGTAGGACATGGAAGCATGCATCAGCAAAAGTTTAGCTTCTTGGAAACAGGGAAAAACAAGCAAGAGTATCATGACAAGAAAACAATAAGATGGTATTTAAACTGCTTCAACAGATGAATCAACCTCATGTGAAGTTGAATCCACGCATGAACCGGAATCTTCAACTCCTGCTCCTCACTACAGTTCTTGGGGAGTCAGTGAAATAGGCTGCAGAAAATGCAGACAGACATTAACCCTTTTATCCATTGCAAATCACTTTGTTCCTAAAAAGATTCTGAAAATGTGAAAGCTGTAAATGACTCTAGATGTCATGGAGCCTGAACCCTCATTTCACACAAGTGAAAACTGAGCCCCAAAGAGTGTGACTTGCTCAAGGTCACACAGCAATGCAATGACAGAGCCAGAAAATGAAACCCTGCATCCACCATTCTATCCTCAGCTGGTATGTAGACAGAAGGCCAGAGGGTCCAGCATATTTCCCCTTTTAACCTTACATACTGGTACTTCTGGCATACTTTTTTTCTTAGAAAAAAAGGAGGGAAGGAAGGAAGGAAGGAAGGAAGGAAGGAAGGAAGGAAGGAAGCTAATAATGCTCCTTATTGCCACCAAATCTTTGAAGCCTTTTAAATGGGACTTAGGAAAATTTAAATCTTTATAATATTTTTACAATTACTGATCAACTTCTTGTGAGATGACACTTTTTTTTTATCCAAGCACCAACCTCTTGCAACATCCATCTAACCAAAGACAACTGCCAAATTAATCTTCCTAAAACAGTTTTAATCATGTCACTCTTATGCACAAACATCTGGTGGCTTCCCTTTGCCTACCAAATTAAATGTTAAATCCTAACATGGGCATTCAAAGTCCTTCACAAAAGTCCCAATCAATCTTTCCTTCCTGATACTCATTCCCTCCTTCTCAGCCCAACTCCAGCCATTTGACAGTCACACCTTTGTTCTTCTCCACCTCCATGCCTCCCTTTGCCCATGCTATTCTCTCTTCCTGGCAGATCTCTCCTTCTATATCTATCCATCACAGGTCTGCATTATTTCAGGTCACCTTCAATCCTATCATTTTCTGGTTGTCCACTCTCTAAATGCATCAAAAACACATTCATGATTAGCTATCATCCCTTTCCCCTTTTAGCCCTCCAAAGGCTCTGTGTTTTTGCCTTATATGAAAATTTATCATATTCCTTTACATTTACATTATATATGTAACCCGTCCTAACTTCCTTTCCCATCAGACTAAGCTTGTTGATGACACAGGTCTGTGGTACCTTTGCTGCCAACATCTACTCAGTATTGTTGATTTCCATGCCAAAGCACTTTAAGGACAGAATACACAAGAAGCATTCAACCTTCACCAATGCTAACCTTCACTGAGGTTTCATGTGGAAGTCATAGTAGAGGCAGGCCACCAACATGGACATGGCTAACAAGGTAGACTGTGAGGAATTAAGTATCATATGTTGCTGCAGAATAGTGATGAGACAGGATGCTGGCATTTTTGGCTTCAGGAATAGTCATAGGGTGGTTCTTCATTTAGCTTAGCCTCACTGGGACTCAACACTCCCTTGGGTGCAGAATGCAGTTAAAAGCTCTTTTAACTCTTTCAGCATAATTAGTGCACTGAAGAAGTCATTTGTTCAATGATCTGGAAAGCAGTGTGCAGCTCCCCTAAGGCTTGCATCTGTTATTGGGCAGGAAATATGGCAACTTGCTGTGTTTACTAATTGGGTCAGTTAGTAACTTTGTTCTCTTTTTTTCTTTTTCAGAAATTACCCAAATAAGTAATTTGCCTACTTGAATCATAAGAAGAAAAGTGATCCCCATGATGGCTTGACAAATGTAAATTTTGTTTCCCTAGAATCTCAAAATAAGTTTGATATTTTACCTCTCTTCTACCTGGGACTATTTCTCTTCTTCCAGCAGGTCAGCATCAAAATGCAATTTGCACATTCTATCATGCTCTGATCTTGTCAGATGTTCTTGCCATTGCTTTAGACAATTTTCTACTTGATGTCCCACATTCCATATTCTCAGTCTTTCTGTGAGGTTTATGTGGTTTTAATGATCTAGGTGTATAAGTCTCAAGTAAAAGCCTCACCAATCCCATCTGTACTTCTCACAGCAAGGTATGTGGCTTTGCTACTTTCAAGTTCTTTGGATCCATTCCACTTCCATGCAAATAAACACAGCATTTGATGTGAACAGTTAAATAGCTGGAAAAACACACTGAGTCTGTGCAATTGGCCTTGTATACATTCTTCAATCTTGGCTTGTCAGTGAGAATTACACTCACACACTATGGCAGTGGGTGGCCTTTTTCTGAGAGAAGTATTATGTACCCTATTTATTTCTCTTTTGGAAATCTAGAACTATACACAGCTCAGAAATGACAGCAATAGAGAAATTTTTGTACAGAAGATACATCATCTTTTTTCTCCTCTTTGGTAAGAAATGAATGTAGGATTTTTTTTTCAGAGCATTTGTGTGTGTGTGTGTGTGTGTGTGTGTGTGTGTGTGTGTGTGTGTGTGTGTGCACGCGTGCATTTGGACATATGACAAAGGCATAGCCTTTTTTATACCTTCCAATTGATAAATAGGATAAATAAATTTAAATAAAAGGATAAATTCATTCAGAAGATAAATTTTTGCTGAAACCTTCACACGTTCATCTATCCCTTGAGCAGATCTGGAAGTATGATTTATTAACAGCATCACCTTCCTCCAGACCATATAGTCTCCAATCTGCCCTAAACCTTGTCAGCACTTCCTTGCTCACTGTCCACCCCTGTGTTTTTGCAATCAGTTTCCAATTCTGCTAATTCTGCTTTGAAATGTCTCCCCAATCCATCATCTTTGCATTGCCATTGTTACCACTTTTCATGTGAACTATACGGCCATTGCCTCATATCTAGTTTTCTTTCCTACAATTGAATTAGTTTTCACCCTTCCTATTTCTTGCATCCTCTGGAAACCACACTTCCTATTATCATAATCCCTTGCACGCGCGCGCACACACACACACACAATTATTAATGTATACTAGTTGATAGTAAAACCACACACCTTGACCTTCTAATATTTCACAACTGATATTTCATCACAATTCAATATTTTCTGTGATCCAAGTAATTGGACACTTACTGTCCCTGAACTTTGCTAACTGTTACACCTTTCCTTTGGCTAGACAAAAGCCCTTATACCTCTACCTTCTGAGAGCCTACCAGGCCCTCAGAGCTGATCCAAACTATTACCTCTTTTAACAAACTTTGCTGATTCACACCCATATTAATGAGTTCCTGCATTTTTATGAAGATTTATAACATTTCAGCCCCTAATGACCTCTCTAGTCTTATAGTATATATATAGTATATATAGTATATATATATATATATATATATATATATATATATATATATATGATTATTTATACTTTGCTTTCATATTACGTGTTAAGTACTGAATTCAGTGTGTGTGTCTATGTGTGTTACCAACATGCACAGACTGGATTTGTATTCCAATACCTAGCATGAAGCATGCCACATAGTAAAGACCAAAAATACATGTTGAATTCAATCAACATGTATTTTCTGAGTTAGTACTATTCTGAAAAATTCTGTTCATTTGTCTAGTCATTAATACAAATCTACATAAATTAGGCACTTGTCTGTTCTTTCTAGCAATTTACATTTTGCTATATGATTTTGCTTTCTCCCCAGTTGACAGTTTGTGAGTTGCTGTCTATGTATGTCTCCCTTCTCATTTTCAAGCCTGCCCCAATCAAAGGTAGGTTACAGAGTTATGACTCTTTCCTCTATCTCATAGCCACACATTCTTGTCACCTGTCACTGTCTTGTTCTGACATACTTACCTTTTCCTTAAGGTCTATTTTTAAAAGATGACTCAGTAACATAAACACATATATGTGGCATTATCTTCAAGAGTTTACCTTAATCTGTCACAGGAAAGATTAAAAATTTGTTTAGTATTCTGTCCAGTCCTTTGATTTGTTTTCTGAAGCTTTTCTCCCCACTTCTCTCTCTCTCCTCTGCCACTCCTCAATCCTGTTGAGCTGCCAAAAACACATCTCTTATCTTCCATTTTCTCCTTTCTAGTCCTCAGCCACTGTCCTTGGGAAGTCCCTCAGGTTCACTCACACACCACTGCAGTAATCTTCTATTGGTCTCTACTGTGACTTTTTATCCTTGGAGTCTATAATTTATAATGTTGGAGAAAATATTCTATAGTGATTATCTGATCATGTCAAGTCTTTGCTTAAAAATTTTAATGACTTCCCTATATAAAACATTCAAGCTTCTCAGACACAAGATTTGGGAACTGCCTAGAGCTCCAGGCTTACTTCTCTGTTATCTTCCTAGGCCAGCTCCTCCCACTTCATCCCAATACATTCTCTTCTTCAGTGGATGGGCCACTTCCTCATGCTGCACAGTCCATTTCAAGCAAGATGAGTTTGACAAAACCTTCCTCACCAGCTCCCTCCAAGATAGAACTGTAATTCCCTCCTTTGGGCAGCCTCCTACAATGCATAATCTTTGCCTCCTTACCTCATAGCACCTCTAACATTTGTTGCACTTCGTGGCTAATAGCACTGTCAACAAAGTTAAGCTACTTGGTTTTAAATCCTGGCTTTGCCACTTTCTAGCTATGGAACCTGTATGGTTTATGTAACCTATCTAAGAATCACAATTCTCATCAGTAAAGTAAGGATATTAATAGTAATAATTTCACAGGACATTTGTGGGAATTAAGTAAGCTACTATATAAAACCCTTAAAACAATGGGCTGGTCCTTGGTAAATATTGTACAGTAGGTATTGTAAGGTAGATAGCTATAAGAATAGTTATTATTATTTTTATTATCCCTTGCATGCCCCTTGTGGGTAAACACCATGTTTAGTTGTTGTTTTTTGCTAGTGTCTAGCATAGTCTGTTGGACATAGCAGACACTCAATAACCATTTTGTGAGACAATGAACAAATGCATAAAAATAGAAATAATAGAAAAACAGACCTTTTGTTTCCTCCAGTTACTACATGGTCTCTTTTGTTCCCCTTAAATGTGAAGGGGACTGCAAGGGTACAAACACAAATGTTCTTGGTGTTTGGTTGAGAGTTTTAACCAAACTTTCCAACATGCACAGAGGGTTTCTGTTTTATTGTCTTTCAGAATCGTATGAACATCAGTGGGTATGCAGCATGGGGGAAATGCCAGTGAAACAAGAAGCAGAACTGGCTGTGTAATTTGTGGGGCCCAGTGCCAAAGAAAAATGTAGGATCCCTTGTTCAAAAATAAGTATGAATTTCAAGATGGTGACAGTGGAACATTTAGCTAAGTATGAAGCCATTCTCAGCACAGGGGTCAGTATGACTATCCACATCACACTCCCATGAAGCCAGCCATGCCAGGAATCGAACATTCTCTTCTCCATCAGCTACGCAATATGTCTGGAGACACAGATCTAGTCTCTGTTATGCTGGATTTGTCTCTTACAACTAAATTAAGGGATTATAGGTCTGCAATGCTCTTACTATACCTCTCCACTCTGAACTGCCCAGGACCTAGCTTCCACTGTCTACTACAAATGCCAGTAGCCTTTTCATGTAGCATAGAAATCTAAGCTGTTCATTATCTGTCATGCTCAAAATATTCCTTCATTTACCAACCAATTATTGGGTACCAACCATGTTTCACAAGCTCTGCCTCTAGTGTTATACATATAATAAGGTCTCATTCTCCTATGTGCCCCATTTTCTAATGTGATTTCTGGCTTTTCTTGGGAAAGCCGGTGGTTGTTAATATCTAATAAAAGAAGAAAAGAACAAATCAACCTTCTGGATGCATGCTAATGGTGCTGGTACATGCTAATGGTGATCTGAAACAACTAAAGGCTACATCATGAGCACAGACCACTGAATGAACTATTTCATGCTATATAGAAAATCCCTTAAACAAAGCCAGTCAGACATCTTCTTAGATCCTTTAGTACTCAGATTCTGCCTGTTTAGTAACCCCAAATGACATGCCTTAGCAGAAACACTGGCAAGAAATTCTATCACAAAGGTAGATGGTATAACAAGGACAAAGAAAGTAAAATAATTATAACGGAAGATATATTTGTAGCAGGGGGAAACTGGGGTTAGGTAAGAGGAAAAGGAAATTAAATTAGAAGGTGGGAAGGGAAAATGAAGCTTCTGGCCTGGAAAAGGGAAATCATTCTCTGTGCTTCTATTACACAAATGTGTTGTTGGCGTCCCGTATTAAAATATAAATTCAGTGCAGAGGCAATAAGGCTGGCAGTAACGTGCACAGGCAGAAAGCCAAGAGCCTCAGCTGTTGGCAGCCACTCGGCCCTGAGGGCCCTTGCAACAGAGTCCAGGTTATATCTGTCAGACACTGAGCCACTGAACACTGTTATTTCTTAGTTAAGGACTCTGATGTTGGCTTTGAAATTTTCTTCATTTTGGGAGCCATAAACAAACAGTGATTGCAGAGCAGAGAGGAATAGAATATATTTTTACCTGCTATGTCTGGTGAGAAATGATAGCAGGTGTAGTATTACTCAAATAAATGCAGATGGTACGCGATGAAGGCTTTCTCCAGCAAAGTGCGTTGTTTCTTAAGGCTGTTTATGTTTTCGGTGAATATTTATTGAATCTCTTATGGGTACAGGGGATATAACAGTGAAGAAGAAAAATGTTCTTCTGGGGCAGACAGAGAGTAAATATGTAAGCACCTAAATGAACAAGATAATTTCATATGGAGATAAAATGTAATAAGGAAATAATCCTGGGTACATCAAAGAATACCTGAGTGAAAAGAAGTTGCCTTAACAGAGTACTCAGCAAAGGTTGACAAGGTGGCAATTTGCCAAGACTTGAATTGTAAGACCTAGGCAAGAAAAGAGGTAGATGCTGTATATTCAAGTTAGAAGGAACAGCAAGTTCAAAGGTCCTGAGGTAGGATAGAGATTGGTACACAAAAGGAGATCAATAAGGCTAGACTGTAGAGAGCAAGGGGGAAATATACAGAAGGAGATTGCAGAAGTGGGCAGGGCTCTCATGGGGTCATCATATGGGAAATGGAATTCAGGAGCAGGAATGGAAATGAAAAGATTTGGTATGAGGCTATTATAATGGCTCAGACAAGAAATGATGGAGGTTCCAGATGAAGCTGAGGGAAGTGGAAAAGAAGGAAAAAGGTGCACCAGGATGAAAAGACAATGTCTGTAATGTCCTGAGTATCAGAGGTAAGCAAAGTGTGTGCAGACCTCCGAGAAGTTACTCTGTGAAGAGAAAAGGTTGGGTCCTATAGCTTCACTACTAGTAAAGCACAATCAGCTTCAAAATCAATATGTGGGGTGTTTACCTCATGTACTCGGAAGCTACCTCTTAAGCAGCTTCATTTATTCAGAATATGAAATTAAAAAATTATTTCTGAACAAAGCCTACATATTTACGTTGTTATGGACTACTCATAGTGCAGACACTTATTTTAAGTCTATTTGTTTTTCTTTCACAAACAAGTTTTTTGTTTGTGTGTTTTTAAAAGTTTGATTGCTCAGTCTTCCAGCCCATGACAGTTTTAACCACCTCAGAAGTGGGCAGGTAGTGTTTCTACAGCCTGGCAAAGTGAGAGCAGTAACAGAAGGCAACTGATACCCAGCAAAGAGGAGGACACACATGGAGATACATACACACATACCTCTCAACACACAAACAAACACACATTTTAAATAAACACAGAAATATTTTAATCTAGAGTAACTCAATAAAATGGTCCCACACACCACACTAGCCTTTGAAGGCACTGAAGGATGACAATATTTATTCCTGAATGGTCACATCAGGGACAACTTTCTACCACAAAACATCTCTAAACCATAGACACCTCTCCTATGTGTCCCCATCATGCCCTCTGCTTCCATTCCTCAGGGCACTTACCTTGCTATTCTCTGTTTATGAATCCGCTACCCCCAAGAGTTAGGAGGGCTTTGAGGGCAGCCTGTGTGTCTGTGTGTCTGGGGCCTACCACAGAGCTTTGCACAGAGAAGATACTCAACAGAAGTGTGGGAAGAGCTACAGTGGAGAGGCTGTTAATTTACCTTCAGCAGAGACAGCCTGTAGCCCAGTAACTCAGCAGCTGCTGTATCAGTAGTCAAAGCATTCTCAAGCTTTTCAGAGACTTGTATAGGTACAGTGGAGTTGGGGTTTTTTGTTTTTTTGTTTTTGTTTTTGTTTTTTTAATAACGGATAGAAAGTTTTAAAGCATTGCTTCTTGGCAGAGCAATGGAGGTGGGCTCAGGCGCAGGACTGATATAATTATAGTTTTGGTTATGCCTGATGTGTTTTATTCTGATGTGCATATTTTGTGCTCCGTACACATTTGAAGATTTAATTAAATGTTTTATTATAGGGAACACAGTGCCAAATATCAGCATCATTACCTCCCTCCCCCCTCCCAAACAGAAAGAGCCATTTTCAAGTTTGGTTTTGAGATTTTAATACAAATAAGGCTTACATTTACTTGATAATACTGACAGGGCCACCGACAAAAATATCAGATTTCTTGTTACTGGTGGGATCTCATTACAAAGGAAGCTCCCTGAGGGCAAAGAATAAATCTGTCCCGCCCAACTGAGCCTCCAGTAGTTCTGGACATAGATGTTTTGCCTATGTAGACTCAGGAGAGAGATGGGGAATGGCCATGTAGGAAATTTAAGGCATTGTCTTCTGGACACAGAACACAAACTAGAGTAAATCAACATCAGTTAATAGAGAGGGGATAGAGGTAGGGAGAGAGGGAGAGGTTGAGGAAGAGACAGACAGCAAAAAGAAGAAAGAAAGAGAGAAAAGCATCATTCTGATAGACAAAGATTCTAATTAATAACAATATGAGGACCCATAAACATTTTACAGGGTTTTGTTTGTTTGTTTGTTTTCCCCTCAAAACACCTTTGCTGAGCTGCACAGGTGGCCCAGAATCTTTACACTATAGCAACAGAAAAATCTCAAATCTCATCCTTGGCCTTTCAGAGTGAATTGAAATACAAAATATTTTAAACGGTCATTATAGAAATTTTTTTTCTCTTCAGAATCCAAATTTACACATATTTTAGTTTTAATGGAAACAAAGTTAATTCCTTAAATAAATGACTGCCAAACATTTTTTTAATGAACAAAAATAAAATCCCACTTCCCCCCACTTTTTTATTTTTTCTTTAAAAAAATTTTTTTTAACATTTATTTATTTTTGAGAGACAGAGAGAGACAGAACACGAGTGGGGGAGGGTCAGAGAGAGAGGGAGACACAGAATCTGAAACAGGCTCCAGACTCTGAGCTGTCAGCACAGAGCCCGACGCAGAGCTCGAACCCACCAACCATGAGATCATGACCGGAGCCGAAGTCGGATGCTCAACCGACTGAGCCACCCAGGCGCCCCCCCTTTTTTCTTAAAAAAAAAAAAAGAAATCTTGGCGTTAGAGGTGGACTTTCCCCTCATATGTAAAGAATGAAAGCCAAGCTGTCCTGGTGGTGGTAGCATGTGTGGGGGTATGGGGGTGTGTGATGGTGGGGACCTGGGCACAGGCCAACAGAGGCACTAGCGGGTTCCTTGGTTACCTAGCTTAAAGACAGGTCAGAAAACTCAGGCTCTGCCTGGCCTGTAAATTATTGTGCCAAAGGGACGAAATCGATATTTCTGATGACAGTTTAGAACTACAAACTGAGGCCTGAACTGCTCACTGTCTGGGAGGATGATAAACTGAGGAAGAGGGTGAGTGGGAACTTTGCAGGAATGCAAAGTTAGCACTTGCTACAGGCATTCCTCTTTCCAAAGATCCCCTTCACAGGGGCATATCTATTCCTGAAAGGCCCAGGGATCCAAATCAGAAGGAGATATGCGTTCTTAATAATCCTACCCAGGCTTCCCTCTTCCTTTCCCAGGAATGGTTATATTTACAATGTATATTCAGGCTCCTTACCTACCTTTCAGGGTTACGTTTGTCCTCTCGTCACACCTGTGTTGTACTCATTTGTCTCTCTATTCCCTCTCTTCCTCCTCCTACTTCCACTTCGAGGAAATTGAAAGGAGATTCTAGAAGAGGAACCCTGAAGTCTTTTGGGGAAACAGAATAGGAGCTCTTTTGTGAGAGAAAGAGAAGAGAGGGAAAGTGCTTTTGTATTATTCTCCTAAGACTAAGAGCCAACATGTAATTCCTTTTTGGCCTAACTGATCCAAAAGTCTTTGCCTCAAAGAGAAGAGATAAAAGGGAGGATGAACACTTTTCTTTTCAGTCCTCAAATGAGAAGCAGAAAACTAGGACTGTTGATTAATCAGAGTTTATAATTTTCCAAATTATGGCTGCAATGACCCCAACTCCTTTTATTAAGATTTCTTTTCGTAATTGTTTAAAACTGATTCTTGCCACATTTTACATGCTTTAATGAAAATTAAGGACTGTAATTAAATTGCTCTAATGCTATCATTACATAGATACCAGATGAACAAAATTACAGCAAAGAAATAGGTCTTAAATTTAAAAAAATCATTTTAAAAAGAACTTTGTTCAAGTGCCTAAATATGAAAAATGAGATAGTATTGAAAATCAATGCTACTACAATGTTAAATTGATAGGAGCTTAATTTTAACTGAAACCACATTTGCATGTAAGCAACCATCTGGATAAAATGTTTAAAATTCAGGGAAAGTTAAAAAAAAATCACAATCATTTTATCACAGATCAAACGCTTGCATATTTAAAAGTACCTACACTAATGCATAGCACCCTATCTTGATAGAAAAATACTGAAAAAACAAATTAAGGAAACTTCTCAGGAGAGCAAAAAGAATCTACAGGACTTAGAGGGCCTGAATATTACATTTGAGTTCTGATTTGAAAAGGAGCCCCAGCTCCTAACTAGCAGCATGTGACCTTGGGTAAATTATCTAACTTAAATAAGAAACCTATAAAACAGATATAATGATGACACCATTTCCAAATCTTTCTGAGGATTCAGTTTAAAGAAAAGCGGATGGGTGCTTAGTGCCCATCAAGAATTTATGTCTAACTAGAACTTCAGAATGTGACTTTATAGGTTAAAATGTGCCCCCCTGATATGCTGAAGTTCTAACCCTGAGTACCTCAGAATGTTACCTTATTTGAAAAAAAAGATCTTTATACATATAATTAGTTAAGATGAGATTAGGGTGGACCCTATCCAATATGATTGGTATCCTTATAAAAAATAGTAATTTGACAACTCAGTAGCAAACAAGTAAACAATCCAGCTTAAAAGTAGGCAGGGGATCTGAATAGGTATTTTTCCAAAGAAGGCATACAAGATGGCCAACAAGCACAAGGAAAGATGTTCAACATCACTTATCATCAGGGAAATGCAAATCAAAACCACAATGAAATATCACCTCACAGCTGTCAGAAAGGCTCGTATAAAAAGACAATAAATCACAATCACTATTGAGGAGGTAGAGAAACCATCACGCACTGCTGGTGGGAATGTATATGGCACAGCTACTATGGAAAGCAGCAAGAGGGTTCTTTAAAAAATTAAAAATAGAACTACCACACAATCCAATAATTCCTGCTTCTGAGTATTTATCTTAAGAAAATGAAAACACTAATTCGAAAAGGTTTATGTACCCTTATGTTCACTGCAGTATTATTTACAATAGTCAAGATATGGAAACAACTCAAGCATCCATCGATGAATAAATGGAAAAAGAAAATCTGATGCACACCCACAGGATTTAGGGTGGGCCATAAATCCTGTCAGTAGCATCTTATGAGAAGGCCATGTGAAGACTCAGAGACAAAAGGGAGACACACACAGGAAAGAATGCCATGTGACAACAGAGGCAGAATCAGAGAGATGCATCTACAAGCCAAGGAATGCCCGGGAGGTTTGGCAACTACCAGAAGCTATGAAAGAGGAAGGAAGATTCTCCTTCAAAAGCTCCAGAAATCACCACTCTGTCAACTCCTTGATTTTGGACTTTTCAACTCCAGAACTGTGAGAAAATAAATCTCTGCTATTTTAAGCCCCACTATTTGTGCAATTTGTTACAGCAGTCTCAGGAAACTAATATAGGAAGTGTTACATAAAGTACTTTGTCCTCTTAGAAATGGCTATGAGAAAATTGATGATTAGGAATTATGTTTCAATTCTAGTCCAGAATTGAAGATGATCAAATCTAGAAGGAGTTCATATGATTGCTTCTAGCAAATTTATATACTGGTGTGATTTTTAAAATTGCTCATTTCCTAGACCATTTTAGAATGTACCACCATGACCAGGAGGAAAAAGAAGAAATATTAAAAGCCAAAAGATTATCAACAAAATATGTAATGCTAAGTAATGTAGAAATGAATTAAATCATAATTATTAAGCTAGTAGCATGTCTTATATGTGAAAACAGGATGTGAAGACAATATATTATTTATTATACATTGGATAGGAGAAAGAAAAGTACTTTTTACAAAGGATTTATTTTGTGGAATAACTTTTTGCTGATAACATAAGTCTTAACTGTTTTCAACTTCAACCACAGTTTCTATAAGAAAAAAGGTATTTATTCTCTGGAAAAATTGAGTTGGACAACTATAATGGTCTTTTAATCATCTGCTTCAGAAGACTCTCTCTGGCTGTCAGTAAACAATGGGACAATTGATGTTACTCTTTTAAAACTTTACAACCCTTTAGATCTACTTCATTTCAGAGTTCCAACTTAAACTGTTTAGCTTTTAGAAGACTTAACCACATCTGCCCAAGGTTACTAATTTAAATATGAAGCCAACTCTCTGGTACAATCTGGTTTCCCATTCATCTTTGAACCCCCAAATGAACCAGATGTTGTAATTACTCCAATATATGTGATTTTTTTCTACTGGCCACCAATTTCATTTTCTGTTTGATATGGGATCTCACATAAACAGCATTGCTGATGCTGCTCTTGTATTGTTTTGTTTTATTCTGTTCAAAAATCGTCTCCTCCAAGAAAATATAATTGGTGACCAACAAATTATGTATCTTTGGACAAGATATTTAACCTCTTTGGTCCTCCATGTATGTATTTGTAATATGGTAATAAGAATCTCATAAGATTGTTATGATATTAAACTAATGAGGCTAAATTCTACAACAAATTAAGAGCTTGCCTATGTTAATTCTTTTTTTTTTATTTTAAAATGTTTTATTTATTTCTAGGAGAGAGAGAGAGAGACAGCGTGAGCAGGGGAGGGTCAGAGTGAGAGGGAGTCACAGACTGAAACAGGCTCCAGGCTCCAAGCGGCAGTCAGTACAGAGCCCGACGCGGGGCTCGAACCCACGAACCGCAAGATCATGACCTAAGTGAAAGTCGGACGCTTAACCGGCTAAGCCACCCAGGCGCCCCTTGCCTATGTTAATTCTATCTACATTCCCTTTAACATTACACCCAAACAGAATAAAACTAATCAGATAAAAATAGACTGCCACTTCCATTTCTACCCATGGAGTCCCACTCATGAACTCTTCTTAGTTATTAATGTTAATTTAAACTATCTGTCTATGCTCTTTTTTTAATATTTATTTATTTATTTATTTATTTATTTATTTATTTATTTCTAGGAGACAGAGAGAGAGAGAAAGAGAGAGAGAGAGAGACAGCGTGAGCAGGGGAGGGTCAGAGAGAGAGGGAGACACAGACTCTGAAATAGGCTCCAGGCTCTGAGCTGACCGTCAGCACACAGCCCGACGCGGGGCTTGAACCCACGAACTGCGAGATCATGACCTAAGTGAAAGTCGGACGCTTAACCGACTAAGCCACCCAGGCGCCCCAGTCTAAGCTCTTTTTAATCCAAAACCTCCAAATGTATACTAGATCCCATCTTTCTATAAGAATGTTATTTTAGCAGTCTACTATCCTCTATATTTTTAATTTTTCTCTTTCTACTAGACAAACATTTCTTTCATTCATCTTAACACACAGCAACAAAATCAACCTGTATTTTCCTTGGTTCCCATTTTTTCTTTTCCTTTTTATAGCAAGACTCCTTAAAATACTTTGTTTATGCTCAGAGACTCCAAATCTCCCATTATTTTCTTAGACCCACTCCAGTGCCTCAGACCCAGAGACATGTCAGCATGTCTCAAGGATTAGTCTTTGAATCTTTTCCTTTTCTCTATTTTCATTCCATTCCTTTTATTCTCACTCAGCCTCATGACTTTAAGCCTTTAGCTCCAAACCACAATGATTCTTAAATTTATTCCTCCTATACCTTTGTCTTAAACTTCAGCCTGGTTCCTTGATGTCTATACTTGAATGTCTATAAGTGATCTCAAATTTAACATGTCCAAAACTATACACCATTTTCCCACTGTGCCTCCCCCTAAACCATTCTAACATTCCTTTTTTTCCATCATAATTGGTGGGAAATTTATTTATTCTTCTAAGGACTCAGGCCAAAAATCTAGGAATCCTCTCTCATTTTCTTTCAGAGCCCATAGCAAATCAATGGGGAAAAATGTGACCCTTCAAAATACATCGAGACTGTATCACTTCCATTGTTAATTCTCTGGACTGAGGCCAGACCAGGCTCCTATGTTGTTTGGACTCTGATAGTCTCTTATCTGCTCTGTGGTCTCCCCATACTCTTCTACAATCTACTCTCAATTCATCAGCCATAATAACTTCTTCTTCCCTTTTCCTGAATCTTTCATCCCAATGACTTATTCATTCTATAACTGGAAGCCTGCACCCTCCATTCCCCTTCATTCATTTTTGCCTATATCTTTACTCTTCTCCCTTCTGGCAAACCATCAGTTTGCTCTCTGTATTTATGGGTCTGTTTTTTGCTTTGTTTGTTTCTTTTTCCTTATTCAGATTCCACACATAAATAAAATCATATAGTTGGACACTTAGGTTGCTTCCATACCTCAGCTATTATAAATAGTGCTAAAATAAACATAGGGGTTATGTATTTTTTTGCATTAGTGGTTTTGTTTCCTTTGGGTAAACATCCAGTAGTGAAATTACTGGACTGTATGGTAGTTTCTTTTAAATTTTTTGAGGAAACTTCATACTGTTCTCCACAATGGCTATGCCAGTTTGCATCCCCACCAACAGTGCACAAGGGTTCCTTTTTCTCTACATTCTTGTCAGCAGTCATCTCTTCTTGTCTTTTTGATATTAACCACTCTGACAGGTGTAAGATCATACCTTGTTGTGGTTTTGATTTGCATTTCCCTGATGATTGGTGATGTTGAGCATTTTTTCATGTGTCCGTTGGCCATCTGCATCTCTTCTTTGGAAAAATGTCTGTTCAGTTCCTCTGCCACTTTTAAATTGTATTATTTGTGAGGCTTTTGTTTTGGTGTTAAGTTGCATAAGTTGTTCATATATTTTGAATATTAACTCTTTATCAGATATATCATTTACAAACATTTTTCCCCACATGGTAGGTTACTTTTTCATTTTGTTTATAGTTTCATTTGCTGTGTTGGCATTATATCTTTAATAAAAAGTCAGATCATTCTGAATTTCATTGCCCCTCTCTCCCCTTTCAGATATACAATAGCCGTAATTATTCCTTAACTACACAACGCAGACTCTCACCTTAATGCCTTTGTACTAGCTCTTTACTCTGCTCTCTCCCCAGATAATCACTTCACCTCCCCGGATATCCACTTCATCTCCTTCAGGTCTTTGCTGGAATGAGGACTATGCTAAGTATCTTATTTAAAATTACCTTGATCCATCACATCAGCACCCCTGATCCTCCATATTCTGTTGATTTCTCATTGTCTTACACCTTTTAACTTTACTTGTTAATTGTGTTTATTGTCTACAATTTGTCTCCACACACTAGATGTAAGCTCGAGGAGATCAAGGACTTTTTGTTTATTTTTATTTTTTACACTTTTCACTGATGTAATGTATCTCTGGGTATTAGAGCAGGAATCTAATTGGCACAGAGTAAAGACTCAATAAATATTTGTTAGATAAATAAATTTGCTAAAAACATATAAGCAAGAAGGAAGAGCATTCTGGAATATAATTTTTAAACACATTAACAATGAAAGGAGTATTGCTATACATATTTAATTAGGAAAAAATCAGTCTCTATGTACAACAAAGAACCAGATAGACTCTAATGTGTGGAAAAGACTCTTGAATCAATTCAATGTTATCTCAGGTAATGAATACTAAATGGAGAATGTACAAGTAAAATACTTATGAAAATCAGGAATAAAAGTCTCAAAGAGTAAAAAATTATGCAAGAGTCATCTATTAAGATTCTAATTTTCTATACATTAAAAACTGAGGTAAATGAGACAATTAGGTTAACAATTTCTCACCACTGCAAAAAGGAAAATCAATTCTGAATTCATCTTAGAAAAGCTATGCAAACAACAGTCAAAGTGCTAGAGAAATGCAAAGCTGCACAGCTCCAGGGTATCCATGAGCCAATCAATTTGTTTGTGGATTCTCTGGGTCCCTTGTTCCTCCTTCTCATGTTTACTGCCTAATATTTGACCACTCTTCTGTTTGTTGGCAACTCTCACAAGACAGCAAACTAAAGAAACAATGAAACATAAGCAAATTAAAGCTACTCCTGATAGTAGCCAGGAGAAATATGCTGAGATTTTGGCCTAGACAGTAATAAAATTATGTGTAGGAATGAAGTACATTCACTACAATGGTTACTAGCATGTTTTCTGGAAATCAGCTGCTATCATTGTCTTGAACCAATTCAGTTAATGTGAGCATGAAATTTTTCTAAAATAGACTCCACAGGTTGAAAAACAAGAATTCATGATATGTCTTAAAGGAATAAAAAAAGAAAGGGAGATCAAGGTAGAGAGATGATATATTACAAAAGCTATAGAAATCTCTAGAGGAGGGGCCCCTGGGTGGCTTAGTCAGTTAGGCATCTGACTTGATTTCAGTTCCAGTCTTGATCTCAAAAACCATAAGAATGAGCCCCATTTCTAACTCTGTACTGACAGCATGGAGCCAACTAGATATTCTCTCTCTCCCTCTCTCTCTGCCCCTTCCCTGTTTGCTCTCTTTCTTTCCCTCTCAAAATAAATAAATAAAATTAAAATTAAAAAATAAATCTCTAGAAGAGATAATTTAAAATAATGGAAATGTATCTAATAGAAGCAAGAACTAGAGACAAATCTAACTATCACTTAGGTTTAGCAATAGAGATTGGATCAGAACACTTAACCTCAGAACCTACTTTCTTATTTATACAATAAGGAAGGTAATATCTTTTCTCATAAATTTGTTGGTGATAAATTACCTCTTTCCACTACATCCAAATTCCAGTTTCTGTCACACGTTATCTGCCCATTTGGCCAAGTGTTGACAGCCATCTCAGTTTAAGCCCCTACCTTTCAATTTTGCAAGGATAATACCCTGAAGACATATCTAGAGAGTAATTAACATATGTCTGAAACTGTCATGGGAAATATAAAAAGATAGATTGAAAAGTGCAACTGGGACCTGTTTTAAATGAGTGGGAGCCTATTGATAAAAATGGGGTTTTTTCCTTTTTCAACTGTACAGGATAATATTACAAAAGCTCTATTTAAACACTATAGCAAGGGATCTCTTAGAGGAAGTAAAAGATTTTCTTCCTGTTATACAGACTAATGTGGAGAAAATGCTTGTTCATTGTATATTTACTTGAATGCAGTAAGTTCTATGGGAAGAAAGATCTTTGTTTCTTTCATTCATTACTGACTCTATTGAATAGTGCGTGGTTTAAGCAATTAAGAAATAGTTTTGGATGAATATAGTATGCACAGCTTTATTGTACTTGGCACAGGGGTGGGGGGTTCAGCTGCCTTGGAAGGTGACTACAAGCAATTTAAATAAAAAGGTAAGTAATAACAAACCAAAATATCTTATCACCTATAAAATGCAGCACATCTATTCCTATACTTCCTGAACCACCATCTAGAATTCTGTTGAAGAACATAGAGTCCATATGAGACATATATTGTTATATGTATAGATATGAAATGACTAATATTTTCTTAAACCAGAAAAGTATGATTTCACAAAGTGACCAAAAGAGACCCTCCATGATAGAGAAAAAAAAATTAAAAGTCTGGAAAAAAGAATTTTACTCCTCTGCTTAAAAGCTCTAAACTTTAATTTTATTTAGTTTTAAAAAGTTTATCTAGATAGAAAGCTACATTTAAAACCTTTGTTATTTAGACTTCGGAATAATATACAAACAACTAATAAATGAACAAAAGTTATGTAATAATAAGGATTATTGAATACCAAAACAAAATAATTATTTAAACTGTATAACATAAAAAACACAATAAATATAGACGGTAAACCACACAAATTGAAATAGGTATCTACAGATATTGTCCTAAGACTAATTATCAGTGAGTTCAAAGTTGCCAAAGTAAACAGCACAGCCTTACACACCTCTTTGCCAACTCTCTCATATAGCCAATGGAACTGAACATCCAAAGAATGATGGAAAAGAATTTTCTAATGAATCCTTGTCCCCCTGAAGTTGTATGAGAGGAAAGGTCACTTTCTTACTGACTAGCTTACTTTTTTGTTATCTTATCATTTTCTTAATTGTACATATTTTCATGTATTATGCTCTATTTATACATTCTTTAATAGCATCTTTATTTATGACTTTGTGAATCAACATCTTTGTGATAGGAGGTGAAAGTCACTTAGCTAATTACACATGCTTGATAAGCTGCATAATAATAACCACTGCAGTGCTGTACATTAGTTAAAGGCATGTAAATTACTGCAGTTATTCTCATTTGGGGAAAAACAAGAGACTTTGTTTTGGTTGTTTAAAACACCTTTGTTGTGTCTATATCCACTTTCTCAAGTATACTGTGCTTTTAACCCATATCACAGCATCAGTAATAAAATAAAGGTTATATCTCATTCTACTAGTATGACCAAAGAAATAAAAACCAAACCAAACTAAAGCAAAACTCAGTTGAATGTGAACACGCTTATCAGCAGTTGAGAATTTTGTTATATGAAGCTTCTTCCAAATAATGCAATCATTGTAAAAGAGAACAGTTTAGACACTCACTGCCCACCAGGATGTTGTAATGAAATCTGACTTGGCCCAGCCATATTAGAAGTACATAGAGAGATAGAATGTACAGCACTGAAATATTAATATGACTTCTGGATGAGGACTGGAAATTCTACAAAGTTATGAATAGGTCAAAATAACACTTGGATGATTTACTGCCATAGAAAAATCATAGTCTCTTATGAGTGATTTACTGGATGTTATATAAAAATGGAGTGTGGACAAGCTACATTCAGATGCAAGCTTGCAGCTGTCAGTGCGTACATGTGCTCAATCTGGCTGGAGGATGATTTGAAGGTTGATTTAATTGTAGCTTCTGAATCATGTTCTTCCCTATGTGTTAAATTGTTTAACATAAATACAAAAATGTTAAAGTAATTTTAAGACTGTAAATATTTAGTATAAGTCTGCAAAATCTCATTCTTTTCTGGAAGAGTAACTGAAAATATAGACTATGTGGGAAAAAATACCAGGACTGAATAATGGTGACTGCCCCACAGTTACGGCAAATTACTCTTATATGAGAAAGTTCAGAGGGCTTTCAGAAGTAGCTAAGAATAAGCAAACAAAAGGCTCGGTCTGTGACAGAGCAGACCAGTTTTAAGAGGAACAGAAATCTTTATCTGTAGAACTGATTTCAGAGATAAATTCGACCAATTGGTAAGGCAGCATCATTTGTGTTTCTTATAGGCAATGTCATAGCCTAAACATATCTTGTCCTCTAAACACAAACTCCAAGCAGAGATCCAACTCCTATCGATGATACCAGCACCAAAGCTACATAAGACACCACCAATGAGCTTTGTCAATATTATGTATTCAGCTATAGCTCTCCTTAATCATCTTTCTATTCCTTAACAGGCCTGCATTAAATTCCAAATATCACCTAACCATTTACTTCCCAGCTCAGCAAATCATCCTTAGGGAGAATATCTTCTTCCTGTGCAAGCTTTTCCCCCATTTTTTTATTTCCACTTTTATACATACCTCCTTTTCTACATATTTTCTTGCCGGGTTTTCTGGCACATTCCTTGGATATTCTTTTTACTGAAAAATGAATAGAAGACTAGAAAATAACATGGCGCTCCATCACAGACCGCCGGAACATGCAATACCACTATCTAACTTAATATGCTCCTGCATTTACTAAGTGCGAAAGATCCCCAATTCCTTGAGCCTGCACATGCAATGGAGAAATGTTGATGCATCTTCTCAGAAGTCATTTGGTAGGAAATGGAAATTAGGAACCCATTTCTACCTGAATATACGTGCTGTGGAGGAAAGAAAATGAGTAGGCATAGGAAAAAAATAAGAACAGGTACATTAACGCACATAAACAAAAAGAGCGACATGCAAGCATGTAAAATATGTCTACATGCCAACAGGAAAAGCCATGCATGCTACCAGTACACATGAATCAATATTGTTAGAACTTAGAATAGAAAAGAAAATATAAATTAATCTCCCTGTTTTTTGGCAGTAAACTCACCATCCTCAGTCGGAACATATATGTTTAAATACAGGCAATCTTCACTCTGGTCTTGCACATATGATGAAACCACATCCAAGTTATTGGTAAACCACACAGGAAGCATGACTTCTGGCAACCTGCCATCAATGATATTCTGGGGACACACAGGAGCAAACTGAGTCGCATTCCTGATATCTGACCAGGGAGATGGTGGTTCTGGAGGCTGAAAACGATGTTCCCCTGTTGGTGGGGCTGCGTATGGAACCCCAAGAAACTGAATAACAGGCCCCAAAATTTCATTATTGAGCTCTTTCTTCATCCCTCTTATCTTGCCAAAGTTGGTAGTCACCAATGGGTCTGCATCATCCAATTTTTGTGAAAGCACATGGGCAGCCTGAAGTAAACATCCCAACACACAGAGAGTCAATGAGGCACCCAATCCCCTGTGTACCAAGCATGCCATTACTGCTCTCCACACATAATTTGGCCACATGCATCTGGGCAGTGCCATGGTCCCACATTAGTTGTGTAGTTGTCTGGTTACAATGAGGCAAAGGTATTTGTATCCACTTGAGAAAGATTGGATAATGGTAGAACACACCTCCAACTTCTTCAAGGAGAGCTTGTCAAGAAAAGCTCAGAAAGTTCTTTATGCATCCAGTATCTCCCATTGATTTCACATGTATTGAAGTGGCATCTTCAATCATCACTATTTATCAGACCATATCCTATTGACCATTCTGTTTTCCATAGTAGCAACGTGACAAGAGTGGCCATTGACTGTAGATTTGCCTCTTATAAATCAAATCCAATTAACGGCAGGTCTGCATCCTAAAGAAAATGAAAATAAATCATTAGGACAAACAAGCTCAAATAGACAGAACGATAACTAGATATTTTACAAGCTACAGAAATACATAACTAGTGGCTAGACTCAGGTAAGTTAAATACTACCATAGAAAAATTATGGTTTGATGTGAGGTGACAGCAGAAATAACAGATTTTTAGGTTATTGAGAAATTTGCCTGCCGACTTTACACATATTTAAGTGGAAGCAGGCCTTGTCAAAATATGTGATTTCGGGAACATTTCACAGTACACTATTTTTAAAAATACTGAAGGCTATATGTAAAGTTTCCCCTTTATTGATGGCCTTCGGTCACTTCAAGGAACCACAGAATTAATCAACAAACACACTAAAATTTAGGACTAAATAGCAGAAAATCTTTTGAAAATTATTGGTAGGGAATTAGCGGAATGTAAACAAACTATAAGGGTGACTATATATATTTAAAAGAAAACAAACAAAAAGGTAGTCCCCAACCTTATGCTATATAGAAAAAACAAAGCTAACGTTAGAACAAGAACACTAACACTAGTTCAACCATGATCATTTAAGTGCAACTACCTTATAAGGTCAACCTCCTCGCTGTTTCTCAAAAGTTTGTATCAAGTCATTGAGCATAGGTCCTTCACTTTAAATTAGGATTTAAAAATTTTAAAGATAAAATGGCTTCAGACAAATTTGAAAAAAAAAAAACAGAAATTGGCATCTTTTCTTGCAGACTAAAGTTTTTAGGGCTTTCTGTTTTGTTTTGTTTGTTTACAATCTAGCTATAATATTTTAGAAATCAGTAAATTCACAACTTGAAAATTAATTTCTGCATCAAAGTCAGCATATTTTAAGCCACAAATTTTGTTTTCAGTACCTCTCAGAGATCAAAGGAACAATAAAAAAATAGAGTACAGTGGTTTTATGAAACAATCATACCTAATCACCACATCTTGCATATTAACACTAACAGAACATCTAACACTGTTTACCCAATTCAACTTAAAACACATCAGGATAAAATGTAACACTCAGTACAGTGCAATTCACAGCGTAATCTTACTTTAACTGCAAGATAGCACACAACTCGGCAAATTCATCTTTTCTTGTTCAAACAACTTTTTAAAGTGCTTGCTTTGAAAATAATAGTGTTGATTTGTATTATAGATGGTTCTATCCTGTCATATTATGAGAAGATTCCCAAAGAAGTGCTGGTCTGGCAGTGAGGCTGCCCTGACTTTGTGTTATTGAAAAGGAGATTGTACAAACTAGGCACCGGGAGATTTGGTTGAGGCCTGGTGTTCCTTTAGCTCTGAACAATCCATCACAGAAGGCAATAAGGAGATAAATGTCTTTCTTCAAGAGTACTTCCGTCTGTGTTAATTCATAAACCTTTGCTGTGAAAGCTCATTAACATACAAAAAGCAGGCTTAGACCCATCCCATTCCAGTCTCAAAACTCTAGCACATACTGAAGATTTAGCTACACAAACCCATTTCTATTAAGAGTACACAGTATTTATTTTTGTGAGCCACAACATGGCTGAATCTTTCCTAGTCACATTTTGGTGTTAAAAGAGTACCATATTGACACCCAAAATTCAGAACCTGGGTGGCACCTTAAAAGTCTTCATTACCATTTTTTATTCAGTCTAACTTCCAAGCACAGTGATTTCCAAAAGTTCTTCTTTATACACTTGGTACCTTATTAATAATATAAAGTACTTGTTTCATTACTAACAAAAGAACACTCCTTTTTGTATTCACAAGCTCTTAACTGTGTTAAAAATAAAGGGACTCCTGTTTCCCACTGACGTGATACTTCAACACAGGTTGTGAAAGATTGTATTTTTTTATGCACTGGTGAATTTTCAAATTCTAATAACATTTTGCTTCCAAGGTTACAAAAATGTCCCATTTTACAAGGGCCTACCTGTATGGAGAATTATAGTATTGACCCCACAGATTTTTTAGAAGTTGTCATTATAATAATAACAGTTGTCCAAACTAATGTAAAAATATGGCTTACTTAAATTAATGAAATTTTAAATATATGTGTAAATAAGCCTCTGTGCATGTGTGTGTGTGTGTGTGTGTGTGTGTGTGTATGTGTTGTGTACATGTATATATAATATAAGGACTCAAATTTCTCAGCAGACTTTTTTTCCTATTTATTGGTGCTTTCTTAGCTCTTATTTATGTCAAACCCTTAGCTTTTATGCATTTACATCTCATTTACAATAACCCTATAACATGAGTTCAACAGTTATCCCGTTTTTACTCAGAGGGACTGAGACTTAAAGAGGTTAAATACCCTGAGCAAGATCTCTCAACTAATCAATAACAGATCCAGGAGTCCAATGCAATCTGATTTAAAAGCTGTCCTCTTGATCATTGCACCTGATAACACTCTCACTTCACAATTAACACTTTTTAAAATATTGATCCTAGTACACTTAAAATTGAATTGTAAAAGTGTTTTATGTTCCTTCAGAAGGACAGAGTCTAGGTAAATACTCTGACAATTTCATTGAAACAAAATTTAAATGGATTACCTTGTTCTTATTGGAAGTTTAGATTTTATTTTGTTCCTTTTTTTAATTTACATTTTTTACCTTTTTATTTTACATGAATTTTAGTGATCGGTTGTCATATGTGTTTACCCAAGATTATGCTAAAATAATAATGGGTACCAAAAAGTTCCAACTTTGTAGCCTAATAGCCTAAATGTCCATTAATAGATATTGATAAATGAATTATGATACATGTGGAAATTAGAATTCTATACATCAGTGAAATAAAGGACCTAGACCTAAATATGTCAACTTAGATAAATCTCAAAAGTTTTAAACAGACAAGTTGCAGATCAGATAAAGTAAAATGTTATTCAAATAAAGCATAAACTTGGGGCGCCTGGGTGGCTTAGTCGGTTAAGCGTCCGACTTTCGCTTGGGTCATGATCTCGCGGTTCGTGGGTTCGAGCCCCGCATCGGGCTCTGTGCTGACTGCCAGCTCAGAGCCTGGAGCCTGTTTCAGTCTGTGACTCCCTCTCTCTCTGACCCTCCCCTGCTCATGCTGTCTCTCTCTCTCTCTCTCTAGAAATAAATAAAAAAAAAACATTTATAAAAAAAAACAAAAAAAAAAACAAATAAAGCATAAAATCTGCAAAGCAAAGCTATATATTATTCACAGAATACATAAATATATAGTAACAGAATATTTGTCACCTCTGGGTAAGGAGGAAAGTGAGTGAAGTTAGTCTAACGGTTAATTAATTAACACTATTAATTAATTAATTGGCACTAAGATTGATAAGCTGTGGTGAGGACTTAAAAGACCACAATTAATTAACTATAGTAAGTTTTACAAACCTAACATTTGAGAGTGTTAAGTGATACATACACACACAGCTACATGCCTTTGTTATGCAATTCTCCATATTTTTCTGTGTTGAAATCTTTTATAATAAGCATGTTAACATAATAAGATCAGAAAGCCTTTTTCAGAAAACCAGGCGAGTAGCTGAGTCTATTAATTCATAGGACTAGCTCCCATCTGACTTTGCAATCTAGTGCAGATACTAGCTCAAAAAATTATTCCCTTTGGGTTAAAGTATGTATAATCCCACTGAGAAAAAATAAAATAAAAAATAAATAACATTTTAAAAGGCATCATAAATGGAAATATATTATCTTACTTGCATTAATTCATCATAACAGCTAGAACTAGTTTGTTCCTGAGTAACCCAGATCAAAGAGATGATACTGGAGAGAGTAGAGACAACTTTTTAGAACATTAGATAATCATTCATCCAATCTTCCATTCACTCAATAAACATTTATTGGGTATCTGTAATATATAAGCTATTGTGCTAAATGGTATGACTTTAAGTCACATTTAAAAAAATGGCTCTATAAGTGTCCATCAACTGACGATCAAGAAGATGTGGTTTATATGTACGATGAAATACTACATGGCAATGAGAAAGAATGAAATCTGGCCATGTGTAGCAACATGGATGGACCTTGAGGGTGTTATGCTGAGCGAAATAAGTCAGGCAGAGAAGGACAGATACTATATGCTTGCACATATAGGGGGATTAGGAGGAACTTAATGGACAACCAAGGGGGAGAAGAAAAGGAAAAATAGTGGGGGAGAGGGAAGGAGGCAAACCATGAGAGACTCTTGAATGCTGAGAACAAACTGAGGACTGATGGGGATGGGGGGAAGGGGTAGGGTGGTGATGGGCATGGAGGAGGGCACTTGTGGGGATGAGCACTGGGTGTTACATGGAAACCAACTTGACAATAAACTATTTTTAAAAAATGGCTCTAATGCAGATTGGAATGTGACATGTGTTCAACAAATATACAATCAATGGGGAGATGGGGCCCAGCAAAAAGTTTCTGATTGATAACTTTACATAGTGTCTTTAAAAACAATTATTTCTATTTATTTTCTACTTTGCTTTGTTTTTAATTTGTTTCATTGTTGAACCCAACTCCACCTCCCCCTCTACTGAATTTCTTATTCAAGGGCTAGGATTTTGTGTTGCTGTTATGTTTAAATAACTTCATATCCATCATAAACTCTACGTTGACAATCATTTATATGCTGCAGGCATGGGTTAAACCTCAGCTAATATGGACTGACTGAATGCTTATCACCAGAGTGGCGTGGAGTTTGCCCAATGCTATACAACTGACTGTTGTTATTCACTGTAGTCATGTTCCATACAGTCACTGCAAACATCAAGTTAGAGAACATGGATCAATGTTCCTAGGGAAATAGCTATTAATTATCCACATAGTTATAAATTCTCATCTCAATTACAAACTAGTTATAAATTATTTACATAGTTGTAAATGAAAATGTTAAACCCTAAAAACAGCTCATCCTAGTAGATTCTATTTTCTTTATTTTACAAAGAGAAAACAAGGTTCAAAAATGTTAAATGACTTGTCTGAGGTCACCACACTAAAAGGTGCCAGAGTTGAGATTCACAGCTCCTCCCTCTGGCCCCAGCACTGGAGTTTCTTAATTCTGTCCTCTGTTCATCTTGGTATGAGAGCTGAAACAAGGAGGCAGAGTATCCCTTTGCCTGGAAACTATGCTCATAGGAAGACCCAGAGTTTTTGCTGCTCTGCTTCTAACTGTGAATGACTGCATATCTATGAGTATTGACTTTGGGGTTACGAATAAATTTTAGTGAATAGGCAAATTTGAAAATACAAATCCAGGAATAATGATGACTGACTGTATTACCTAAAGATAAATATTTTATATTTACATTTTATAAAAATATTTTATAACTATGGATCTATAAGTCATTTTGAGGTCAGACTATATCAGCTTGTCACCAGCCTATCACTAGTAATAATTAGTAATAATCAATGGTTTTAGAATTGGATTTACTACTAATAATTTAATAATAATCACATTTAATAATAACTGGTTTCAGTGGAGCACAGTGTTCTCAGTGGCCGAGGTCACCCATGTAACCTGAATGTGCTTATTGTAACCAGCTCACTATTAGAGAATCTGACCACCAGCGAATTGTGGATTCCTATAGCAAGATGTTTCACATGCTGGAGGTGGCTCAAATTTTGGAGACAAAGGAGTATCCTGTGTAACCTACAGTGGGAAAACAAGGAAACCTGCATCTGAGACGTCCAGACTCCATTCAATACATATCCTTCTCCTGTTGTTTCTCTCTTATACTATTTGCCTGTAACAAAGCTGTCCAAGGAGTATAAACTATTTGAGTCCCACAAGTCCTTTCAGTACCCGAACACTTAAAGCAACTAATGTGTAATTAATTCACACAGTAAGTATTTAGAAATAGGATGAATAAGCAAATGAATGCAATTGGACAAAATGCTGTTAGGCTTTAAAAGAAAACACAGGTCTACCTCTAGTTAATAGATTAGGAAACATATTTGAACAAATATTGATGGTCATGGAAGAGATCCCAGGCAGAGGGCACATTCCAGAAACATGGAAAGGATATGTAGTGGCCATTGTAGTCCTCAATCTCCCTGGGAACAGCTCATTCCAGTGACTGGTCCACACCAGTGTAAGGCCTGGCCATTTTGCCTCAATACAGACCACCAGCTCTGAGAGGCCATCCTGGCCCCAAAGCTCCCTACTGTACAGAAAGAGTAGAGGGAGGAGTTGGCTATGATTCCTTCACTCCATCCCAGGTGTTTTTCCCAGTGGTATGCCCCAGTAAACTTCCTGCAGATAAATCCCCATCTCAGAGTCTTTTTGTTTTTCTCTCCCCCTCCACCCACCCCTTCTATGAAATCTGACCTGTGACAGAAGAGAAAGAAGCATCAGTGTTTGAGAAGGGCACAGTTTAGTTTGGCAAGAACACAGAGTATATGAGGTCCAGCACTGAATGAGACTGGAAAGGCAGGTTACAGCCAAATCAAGCAAGCCCTTTATTAAAAGGCTAAAGAGTTTGGATTTTATTCACAGGATGATAAAAAGCCATTAAATATTCCTTGCAGGGGAAGAGTATTATCAAATCTATTCACGAGAAAATTAAACTGGCAGTGCAGTGGAACAGGGATCTCCAAAGCACTGTGCTCATTCCCGACTGCAAGATGACCAGATGAGAAAAGGAAAGTAAATCGTTGACTTATGTATCATAATTTTTTATAGAAAGCTTAAAGAGAGAAATTAAGCTTTGCTAATATGAATATATGGTTTAATACCAGTGTCTCCACATGGTTGACATGATGTGTATAGCACTTGAGATGTTCTTGGGAAGGTGTATAGTCTAGAACACAGTAGGTTTACCAGCAGCGACATTTTTGCTGTTATTGTTTCTTTCCAACACACAGTGATATATTAGAGTAGCATGACTAGATAAGCAGATCTATACATTTTCCATCATGTTGTAATTAAAGTAACCCTCACAAAAAGGACTACTGAATTAAGTTTTCCTTGCAAGATAAATACATGTTAAAGGAAATACTAGTAATACAATCATAAGTACAAGAAACAAGCAGATATGAAACTTCTAGTTCTGATACAAGCTTTTCAGCTATATTGCAAGACTCCAAACTATAGCTATCTAATCATATAGAGTAATAAGTTAGATAAACATTTTTAAAAAATCAAGAAAGTAACTTGAAATGCAGATTTATATGTATTTCAATAGCTGTGAATTATGTCCTTAGGATCTCTATTGCTTGAGAGATCCATGAATGATGGAATGAAGGTATCAACATTTATAAAAAATTAAAATACTAATTTTATCTTTCTCATCTTTTACTGTCTATTTTTGTGTATGGTTTGCAATCTGATGATAAAGATATTTGTGCAGGAGTGTATGTATATATTTATGCTTTTTTGGTTTAGGTATCATAAACGCAGGACTGCATGATCACAAAAATGTGTAGTCCATTACATTAGTGAATGAAATGGGAAAGAAGGAACAATTTTATTTTCATATTAAGTTTAAGTGATAGGTGAATACATCACATTTATGTGAAAATGACAGCAAATTGACTAATATTATAAATCACCAATTACTCTCCAAGCCCTGTCCAAACCATTTACATGTCTCATGTCCTTTAGTCCTCACAACCAAGTTATTAGCCAAGTACTGGTATTTGAGATGAGGAAAATGATGATTTGAGTATTTAGATAACTTTCTTAAGGGCACAAAGCTAGGAAAAGGCAGACCCAATAAACAAGCTTGGGAGTGCCTAACTCCAAAGAACATGCCCTGAACTTTTATGATACATGACATTTTGCTTTGTTCTCCAATGAGACAAACTCAATTAAGTCATATGTTCAGTTTGAGCATTTGAAGAAAGTGAAACACACCAGATACTAATAGGAGGAAAATAAAAAGGCTCTTGATCAGCTTGCCAGGGTTAATTAACAGGCATAATTTACAGCAGTTCCAAGCACTGTGATATTGAGACTTCTTCCAGCAACATTTCATAATATAAGCTAGAGAGTAATGAAAAAAGTTAGGACTTAGGGATAAGCAAGTCAAGAATGTTAGAATTTCAAGAAGCAAAGTTTATGAGAAATGGTAATTCCAGTGTTGAATATACTAATCTAGGTAGAAAGGTAAGCAGTAGCAGAAGGGTGCAGGAGAAAAAGTAAGAAATAATTAGAACCAAAGATTATGAAAGGTCTACTCTGGGATGGGAATATCAAAGTTCAAGATTTTGATCATATAGAAGTTCAAGTGTCATGGTCTATGTTGTGGAGCTATTGAGAACTAATGCTGTAACAAGTATATTCTGCCATTACCACCATTAATTAATAACTTGATTAATGGCTTATTCCAACTGAGCATAGACTGAGGCTGGTGAGCTAATGGCATCATTTCATTTAATTACGAGGTAAAGTAGAAATTGTTACCATCTCCTTGTAACCAATAACTATATGGAAAATCAGGAACATAAAGCTACTAAAACATTTTTCAACAAAACAAGACCACAGTTTTACAAATACATTGAGTTCTAACAAATAAAAGGAGATAAGGCTGAAGAATTAATACACTCTAAAGATAAACCCTGCCCCCTTCTCAATGTTCTCCAGAGCCTCCTTTTCAGAGAAAGGGTAGGCAGACTTCAATAGTTTCCCAAAATTATTTCCGATCCTCCTCTCCTCTGAAGAAAATGTAAGCAGTTCTATTTGTTTTCTTTCTCCTTGAGCTACTTCCACTCTAAATGAAGCTCTCCAGCGATGTGAGAAAATAGAGAAAATGATTGTTAAGAAGAAAAAGGAAACTAAAATTTGACAGTAATAAAAGAACAAATTTTACCCCTGAAATATTTTAAAGATTAGCAAGGAAAAAATCATGAGTATGTTGCCAAGGTTATACCTGGGAGCAGACTATCTTCATGAAAAACAAGACTACCAGAAGGCAGCGGGTTCCTGCGTGGCTCAGTTGGTTAAGCATGCTACTTAGGCTCAGGTTGTGATCCCATGTTCATGGGTTTGAGCCCCGCATCGGGCTCTGTACTGACAGCTAGCTCAGAGCCTGGAACCTGCTTCAGATTCTGTATCTCCCTATCTCTCTGACTCTCCCCCGCTCATGCTGTCTCTCTCTCAGAAATAAATAAAAAACATTTAATTTTTTTATTAAAAAAAAAAAAGACTATTGGAAGGCAGCACACAGCACTGGGAACAGTCTCCAGTGAATTGGGTCCAACGGTTCAACAAGATCCTTCTCTCTAGGAAGTACTCACTTGGGCAGTGTTTGCCTGAAGGAACCCCAGCTAGCATCACCCAAAGCCTGGCTCAAACATCAGTACTTCCTTCTCAGACCCTTCCAGCCACAAGAAATACTCCTTTCCCTCAACTCTCAAAGCACTTGTTACCTTTCTTGTAACTGAATCTGTAGCACTTTCCATCACAGTAATTTATACACATGGCTTCCCTCTTTATTCTCTTACATTATTTAGTGGCAGCCACTGGCAAGACCCACATGAGCAAAACAGGCATAGTGCTAATTCTCATGGAGACTAAAATTAAATGGGGAAGACACACTTTACATAAATCAATCACACAGATAACTACTTAGTCATAAATGCTTTGCCAAGTAGCGGAGTGCTCTGAGGGGAGATTTAATCACTGTGGAGTGGGATGGATGATCTTCCTGAAGAGGAGATCTATAAACTGGGCTTTGAAGGATGAGAAGGAGTTGGCAGGTAAAGACCAGGGGGCAGACAGAGGCAAGAGAAAGCTCAAATGCTGTGAAGCCTGGGGCTTTTCAAGAACAAAGTGGTAAGTATAATTTGAGAACAGAGTGGGGCATCAGGCTGGAGAGGAGCTGACAATTCAAGAATGCCTAAGCTATTTTAGGATTTTAAGATCTTATCCCAAGTATGATGAGAAGAATTACAATCACAATAATGACATAACTGGTGCGGCCTTAATCTTTGAGAGAAACCCATTCATTTATTATATTATTTGTCATCAATTAACCCTACCCTCAGATTTTTTCCATCTGTGATGTCTGACCTCTGTGAAGGCATTACCTTAATTAGAGTTACGGCAAGAGAGGGTAAGACGAACAAGAGGTAGAAACAAATTAGAGTATAAAAAAAATTCCTCATCATTCAAGAATGTTCATGGATGACCAATGTAGATCAGTAGCTAATTCCATTGCTGTTTGGAAAAAAAAAAAATTGGGATACTGAGAGGCAATAACTTTTCTGACAACACAATGAAAAAGAGACCAAAGTGACAGCACTTCTTTCTGTATTCATATCTGATAATTTCTAGTATGGTCATCATTACAACTAACAGCTATTGGAGAGTTTCTTGTTTGTTTTCTTTTGGAGGGATGGCTAAAACTGGCTATTTAACATTTATATATATAATAAGTTAAATATAAATAACTTATATATAATTTATATATATAGTAAGTTATATATAATACGTTTTACTTTCTGTTCACTCTGAATCTACTCTCAGATAAAATCTCCAAAAATTAATTGTTAAATTTAATATCTCACTTAGTAATCTCGATTTCCAAATGAACAAGAAGGTGAAGGGGGTGAGAGGGACAGGAATTCATAAGAGAGGATGTTTAAAAAAAAAAAAAAGCACGGGCAACAGTTTTAATGTATACATAAAATACTGCAGGACATATTTTAATTTTTAAAACCAGTTGGTGACCCTGTGCAATCCCCCAGAAGAAAATGAATAATCACTCAAGAACTCAAGAGAGTCAGCAAGGTAGGGCTGATTACTTCCCTTGATATTAAATTGATGCTTTTGTCTGAAAGGGGCCACTTTGGGGTCGCAAGTCATTGTTTCCAGATGCAACTTAATAGCACAACCTAAGAGCACTGCTACATTCTCAATTCACTATTTAAGCTTATTTTTGTTTCTAGTGAGCTGCTGTGCCTGGGAAGAGTGGAGAATTGCCATTCCTGGTGCCCTGCTTAATTAAAGTCCTCTTTAAAAAATCCCTTGTTGCCAGAGAATAGCTACAACTTTGGCAGAAGCAGTACTAAGTTTCTCAGTATGGCCTTGTGCCAGGTTATGTCAATCTTGACCCCTTGGAGGATGATTAGCAGAGAGGCGGTAGTTAAACCTTTGTGCCCATTCAGCCCCAGGCTTCTGCTGGAATTGGCAAACACTATAGTGACTATTGTTTAAGGAGTAACTGTCTAGTAGGAACTGGACTAAGACCACCAACTCCTTTCACGTAAGGCACCAAACAACGATAATGGCTTCCTGTCACTCCAGACCTGGCTTAGGACTCAACCGGTACCCCAAAGGGTCAAGAGCATATTACACTTGCAATCAGCTTCAAATATTCACATCTTTTATTGTCCCTTCATATTACAGTTCTATTAGTACTGATAGTAACAAAATTAAAAAACGATGCTCCATTCATAGGCCATTTGTGTAACAGAACATCAATGAATAGATATTCGCAAGTCTTTAACATATACATGGAACATAAGCTGCTAAATGAATTCATCATTTAAATGATTTCACCACTTTAAATAAAATTGAATAGGGGACTTAGAATTATAAAATATTAAAAAATGAAAAAAGTGTTTAAAATAATAACCAAAACACCAAACTTTACTGTATTTTAGATCTTATTGTCTATGTTCTAAGTGTTTGTAAGTGTTTGACTAATTTTTGATCCTTCCAAAGTTCCTTGAGAGATCACATTTTCTTCATGGCAGAAAACAACTCTAGTGCATTTTGGTAAATTATAATCAGAAATAATCCTATTACACATGTAAATCTTAATAATTTATCAAAATTTTAAAAACTATATAAAAATCAGTACAATGTTTCAATTATTTTTTTTCTTTGATTAAAATTCAGTCCTTTTAAATATATTCCTTTCTACCTCTGGAACTTTGCATATATAACTGCAAAATATCTATCAATTCAAATAAAAACTGATTTATGTTAAGAAAAAAAAAAACAGGAAAAATGAAGACCAAGTATTAAGCAAGAGGTTAAATACTTAGTTGTTAACATTCAAGAGTAGAACCCAATGTCTTTACTCACTTAACAACCATTTATTGGTCACCAATAATGTGCCAGTACAACTTTGAAACACCAGACAAAAACCCTTGCCACCTCAGAAGCTATATAGAAAGCTATTACTGTGTTATTACAGTGTGTAATATATTCTGCCCTTGTATATTTAACAACTCCTCACAAGTTATTACTTGAAGACCACAGCTTTGAATAATGAGAACTTCATAGTAACATATATATTTAGAACACTTGACATTGTTTAAGAGGTAATGAAACTAGTGACTGTTTTTTACCCATAAGAAAAAGGATAGATAACATTGTCACTTGTGTGCAAAGTTTTAGACAGCTAAGTAATATAGATTTAAATTAAAAATGACAGATGCACTGACTTGAAACATGATGGTTACTGAAGTGAATCTTTATTCCTTATAGTGTTATGATTAACTATTAAATGGCCCAAGTGCTATTTTTAGGTATGAGTATTGTGACAACTCTTGGTCAATGTCCTATGCTATCATCCCTATTTTCTTGGCCAATTCTATCATAAGAATGGTTATCAGGGCACCTGGGAGGCTCAGTCAGTTAAGCGTCTGACTCTTGATTTGGGCTCAGCTCATTATCTCACGCTGTTGCCCTGAGTCTGATTCCATGCCTCTTGGGATTCTCTTTCTGCCCCTCCTCTGCTTCCGCATTCACACATGCACTCTCACTCTCTAAAAAACAAATATTAAAAAAAGAGGAGTGGTTATCTTATGGGAAAAATTTATCCTCGCGACAATCCCAAGTTAGTTTTTATCAAATCAATATTCATTGATTTCATGAGGCACTTTGTTGAACTTCCAAAGCAAAGTGAGTATTCCATATTACACTATGAAAGTATTCACCATAACTCTTTTTTAAAAAGGCAGCAAGAATTTTCAGTTCACTTTAAAATGTTACAATTAACCTCTTTTTCTCCTAAAAGGCAGCATTCACTGGGTGTGTTAATGGAGAAAAAACTCCTGTTACATTGATACCAAAGATCTGTACAAAAGAATGTTAGTGTATTAGTTGGATGTTTCAAAAAGGGAAGTTGTTGTGGAACACATATAAGACCTTCATATCATTGCCTGACATCTTCACTCTTTTCAAAATATAACTGTGTTATTTAGATATAGACAAAATGTAACAAAACCATATTCTAAGAAGATATTTGCCCAATATTCCATCTGCTCCCCAACTTTTCCTCTACCTGTCCCTACTGGCACTACCAAATAAACAAATATGGAAACAAACAAATAAATAAATCTACTTATTTTGTAAACTATGTGAAAAATTAAACAGAATTATAGGTGCAGGTAAATTGATAAATAAGCAGTTCTCTTATTGAAGCACCTCTTACAGCACACCCAAAGGGATAGCATAGGCTTCATCAGGTACCTCTAACTACAGGCATATGTGGTGTTAGAGAAGAAGCCTACAGAAGAAAAGACTATAGTGTGGCTCAACTCAAGGGAACTAGTATTATGTATGAAAAGTGTGGCTGGATAATAGTTAAAATACTAAACTAAAATGCTATAGAAACCAGAGAAGAGTGAGAACACTGTGAAAAAGTATATATTCTTCCATTTCATACATCAAATCCAAGTTCATCAACTCAACGGCAGGTCCTAAGATGTCAACTGCACTAAGCAGCTTTACTCTCAGACTGGACCCTTTATTTCTGGGGATGTTATCACTGTGGTTTCTGATGTTACATCTGTAGCAGTAACTTAACTTGTTTTTGTTCCAAAATGAATTTCATGCTCAACTTGTTTTTCTTAATTAAACTTCCTTTAGCAGTCCCTAATATGTGTATTATTAAAACTCATTAGTCCCATTCAGGCTTGCCTGTCATTTTTTGACTACACATCCATATATTGAACTGTTCTGTTGCTATATATGGGAAAAAATTAAATAATAAATATGGGGACTTGAACATTTTATGAGTGTCAGGATGAGAGACTGCCTGCAAGGCCCATAAGGTTTCACACAAAAGAGGCATTACTGCTAAAGCTAACATGCTGACATGTCTCTCATCTATAAAGTCTGCAGTAATGGCAGCAGTAAAGCGTTTTGCCATTGACTAGAATTTCTCTTACATGCAACGGAAATAGGCACAGAAGAGATTATATCGACTGTTATAAAATGAATTCATATAAAATCCCTCAAAAGTTTAATGTCTAATAATTTCAAATGCCTGAAGTGATTTACTAGTTTTCTCTGACTTCAGTTAAGCTTAGAGTTGGCAATCTTTCTCTTTTATGTATGTTTACTACCAAACAGGTGGTTTTATTTTGGGGGGGGGGTAGTGGGAGAAGGGTGGTATTTAAAGGTAGAAATAATTCATATCCTCTTATACCAACATAATCATATTCTAAATTGTTAATGTGATTCCATTAAAAACAAAGCCAAAATCATAAAAATTTTTACTGTTAAGGAATCACTCCTTAAAAACAACTGAGAATGTTGCTACCCCACAAGATTAGCCCCACAGGTTAGCTACCTCAAAATATTTTCAATTAGCTTTTAAAAGGTATTAAAAAGGATACTCCAAATTCAACATGAGTGTTCACCATCTTTTTGTAATTTTCCGGACTTTGAAATTTGAGATATTAAAAAATTGAAATTTAAAATTAACGGAAACTTTTGTTGTGTTTTTACATTTCTCGAGAAAGCAAAAGAGATAGAAGATTTGCATTTTTGGATGTCATATGTTAAATTTTAACCAATCATTAAAGAAGTATTGCCCTTTTCATTTTACTTTCAATTAAGAGTGTATAATAATTTTCTTTTCAAAAATCAATTAATGTAGAATAGCATTTAACTGTATTTAATCATCTCAAAGTCATAGAAGGAAGCTGCAGTAAATATCTTAACTCCCACTGAATGTAAAGTCAGTTAGAACACATGTGAGGTTTTTGAGGGACAGGTGCAGCTATCCAGGGAATGAAATATCAGTTTATCCATAGTCAAAAGCTTTGGGCCATCCAGTGCTATTTCTTGTCACATATATCAGGCTCTGTGCTTGCAATTTTCTGGGGTAATTGAGAACTTCCATCCGTTCTTCCCAAACTGTCACATTTTGTGTTATTCTTCAGCAAAATATGAACAGCTGATTAAGACCACCATGTTTTTTTTAAATAATCACAACCAAAGATATGTGTTCGGATAAGGTAGAGCAAAATGCAATTAATTTTCTAAGTGAATGGTTGGGCTCATCAACAGTTATTACAGTGATCTACTCTATTAGCAGAGACTATTACTATAACTGGGTACCTAGCTCTTATTTATTAGCTACAGTTTTAAACAATTTTGTGGCATGTAACTTTATGTTTATTTCCATCACTATTGACCTGCCAAAGTGGATCTACTATCTGCAAAGTTACTAAAGTTTTGTGCAGGAACTGCTTGTAGAATGACCAAAGAGTAGGCCAAAGTTTCCCCTTTTTCTTTTTCACTGATGAAAGAAAATAAAATGAAGGAGTAGAAAGTATTGATTATCCTTGACAGAAAAAAACATTGTTCAGCCATGACAAAGGCACTTCAGGCTGAGTCTTCTGCTTCAGCACCATGGTACATGCCATGACCACCAGTTCAGTGGTTGTGAAATATACAAGTTAACTTCTAAAAGAACCTTCTTTCTCATGTTTCATATCTACCATCTACCTTTATATCAACATTATATTTTCTACTAGCCTGAGAAGAAAAATTCCAGTTCATCACCCTTTCACCTTTGTTATTTATTTACTACATCATTAAATGTGTTATCTACTAACTGTCTTTTTTTAAAGTAATTTAAACTGTGAAAAAAGATGTTAACTAATTTTGGACTGTGTGGCTAAGATCAGTGGCTAGAATGTACCAATACACAGAACATCCATTCTTCTAGCTCACACTGCACATGAACCATGTGACTTAGAGCTGCGTAAAAGAAAGGCAAATCTAGCCTCTCAGATATCTCCTTAAAACTAACAGTTGGGCTTATAAAAACTAGTTGTTTTTTGCTATTTTTGTCACCTTTAGGCAAGCTCACACAAAATCAGCATAAATAGGAAATATTTAACTTTTCCACCATAGAATCCATAGGAGACAAAGTTTTATATTTTGTTATTTCATTTTAAAAAAGAAAAAGGGAATGGTATTGAGCTTGTCTCAGAACTTAGATTTAAGAAACACATATACACACACAAAACCAGGAAGAAAGTTTGGCAACGCTCCTCATTTAATACCAGAATGTCTGCTGTATTTGGAATTCCTGAAATAAGTACTGGGATGATGAGTGCTTCAGATGACATTGAAGAGCTCTTTCAGGAGTTCACACATAATGGAGAGGCTTCAGTGCTAAAGCCATAAAGGTATCCACATTCATATCATAGCCTGTAAACAGAAGCCCCTGAAAAAATATTTGATGCTTTTCTTTACAGATAGAACTGTACAAAAATTATTTTACATTTCAATAATTATCTTTACTTTATTCTAATGTATTTGGATATCTGAAGGTTTAAAATTTAATGAATTGGCCTTAAATCGGAAGAACCAACTAAAATTATAATGCTGAGATGTTAGAAGGTATAAAGGGATGGGGGATATTCATCAATCTATTTAGCATGTCTATATATATCTATTTTAAATGAATTACTTCTTATATGTTATTGTTCTGAACCTATGTAGGTTCCAAAATTGGTTCAGAATAATATGCTTTTCTGGATTCCAAAGCAACTTTTAGTTTCCTAGTCAATTAATATTCACTCATTTGAGTGATTAATTTTAATTACATCTGCTGAAATTGATTTTCCTTCTGCAAATAATGACGATCTTTTCTTGAGAGCTAAAAAAATAAAATAAGATAATTAAAAGGGGAAAAATCCTTATGTATGTATTCAGCTGCAAGAAAATGTCTGGGAACGCGCGCGCACCGCTCAGTTGGAAAGAAAAGGCACTCCGAGGCAGCCAGGGCAGGGATGCATCAGAAATGCAGCCGGCTGCCTGGCGCACTCGCCAGTACGGGCCCTCGGCGTTAAGGCTGCAACGCCTTCCTGGACTCCTCCAACTCCAAGAAAGTTATCTCAGACTGTATTATGCAAAGCCGTGCGAGTGAATTACAAGACAACATGTGTGGCCAGTCACCCACCTATATGTCTATACGATGCAATGACCCTGTAACCCTTTAGCGTTCGGCTGAAAGAACCGGGAGTGAGAAGGGAAAGGGGAAATAAGGAAGGAGGGGGAATAAGATAATACGAGAAGAGCCAATTCCCCCTGCAAAATTCTCCTAGAAGCCAAGACAGCTGCCGAAACCGGGGCTGAGGCAGCACCGATTTCTACTTGGGTTTTCCTTCTGCACAAGCAGGTTTTCCAAGGCATCTCTGCTACCTCTCTTTAAAGTATCACTAGGAGGAAAGCACTGGATCCAAGAGAGATCTCCCAACTAAAAGGTTTTCAATGCAAAGTTGAGAGCTTGGAGGGTTGTTTCGCTTCCCCACCGACGCCACAAAATAAGGTTTTTAAGCTCGATCTGGGTAGCTCCCTAGCGATCCACCCCGAGAAGCGCGAGGTGGCTTTACATCCCCCCTTCTCTCCCCATTTCACTGGCACCGCGTCCGCAGCACCTACCGCGCAGCAGCACACAAACCCAGGCAGCCCCCTCCCAACAAAAGACCCCCAAACTTACCCTCAGGAAGATATATCCGCAGAGGGAGCCCCCTCATCCTCCCCTAGTCCCCTTCCAATCATTCAAGGAGACAGTTTCTACAACACTTCGCCGTCAAATTTAAGCTGAATTGGTCAAAGTATTTATCAGCTTCTAGATGCTTTTTTTTTTTTTTTTTTTTTAAATTTTGAGCACCGGTAATTCTTGTTTAAGAATTCAGGATGCCTTCTTTATTTATTTATTTTTCTTCTTTAAGTAGCCGCAACCCCAGTTTCACACACCCCCCCTTTTTTTTTATTCACCCACGGACACTTCCAAAACGTGTCGATTGATCCTTTTTTCTCTCCAGATGAAACCACGATCCAGAAACCGCGGGACCCAAAGCCACCTCCATGTAAATCCGACCATCAGGCAAGAAACACAAATGATCAAACAACGTTACTTCTTTCGGCTGCAATCAGATAATCCTACTAATCCAATAGATTTATCTCGATTGGAAATTGACCTCAAAAATGAATCCCTGGCGCTGATGTCCAGTAGAGAGACTTCATAGCCCTGTTCGGGTGACCAAAAGAACTGTGGTTTCTTTCCTTCTTCTTCTTTTTAAAAAATCTTTTTGAATTCTGGTGCACTGCTCGCAAAAAATGCCGAGGACCCTGGTTTTCCCCTAATAGAGGTTTCTACTCCAAATCGGTGCAGGATGAAAAATGGTACAAAGATACCCCTAGTGGCTCGAAGTGATATTGCAGGGAATCTCACTTTCTTCTTTTTTTTTTATCCCTTCTCCTCACCTTCTCCCCCACCCCACCCCTCAGCCCCAGCCCCTCTAGACAACTGGCTGCTGTAGTAGTTAAATAAGGTTGAACCGAGATTAACATGAATAGTATATGACTACTTGAAAACATCGTCTGATCTCTCTTCGTTTTACTTTAAAGACTGAATCTTCTGTGCTTCTGACTCCTCAGTATTGCATCTTTTTTTCAACAGAATTTCCCCCAGTGGCATTTAGTAGATAAAATGCCAATTTGGAGCAGCTAGTGATTTCAAAGCAAATGTATTTGTTTCCTGAATAACTATAGATACCCAAAGAAACCTCAGTCTTCTTGAGATGGTGCTCTTAGGAAAAAAACCTTAATATTATCTTTTCTTTAAAGGAATATGATTATGGATACATATTTTTAGACAATCTCCTCTCATTTTGGACTTTTGATATACATTCAGCAGAGCAGATGATGGCTGCTATAAGCCTATGGTCAAAGAACAAGACCTAAGGGTCATTATATAGTTCTCAACGTTGCTTATCTGAACCATGCGCAATTCAATGATCTCAAGATTACTACTAGCATTTTTGACAGGTTTTAGAAAAAAAATGATGCAATCAATTTCAAGACTCCAGTTTGGTAAGCAATACTTCACAAACTACTGTGTCTACCAAAGACCTAGGAATCTTTTCAAGATGAGGTTTCTGTTTTGGTAGAACCAGAGAAGTAAGGAGATTCTGCATTTCTGAGAAGCCCTCTCACCACACTCTGATTATCAAGGACTTAGTAAACTTCAGAAGTTGGATTCACTAGCAATGGCTGAAAGGACTCCACCATCTTCTTTCTTAACCAACTAAAAAAGTAAGTCTTTTTAGTGTATGAGCTATTAAGGAGTCAAGAGACCTTCTATTACTGGTTTTATTATTAATAGACTATGTGACTTTGAACAGTCACTTTTTTGCCCATGGCTAACTTATCTATTAAAATTAAAGAGTAAACCAAAATAAATGAACAGGTATATCTGTTACTAGAAGGGACACTCAATATTATAAATTTATTTATAAAATTAATGTAATTATTATTAAAAGCCCACTATACTCTTTCAATGAACTTGAAAAGTTAATCTTAAAATTTGTCTGCAGGAGTAAAGAGTCAAACTGGTCAATACGATTTTATACACAATACAAGTAAGAACAAGGTGTAGATAATTTCCATATGAACTATTTTTTTAATTTTTTAAAAATGTTTTATTTATTACTGAGAGAGAGAGAGAGAGAGAGAGAGACCGTGTGAGCAGAGAAGGGTCAGAGAGAGAGGGAGACACAGAATCTGAAGCAGGCTCCAGGCTCTGAGCTGGCTGTCTATTTGAGCCCTGCGTCAGGGCTCGAACCCACGAATTGTGAGATCATGACCTGAGCCAAAGTCAGACGCTTAGCCAACTGAGCCACCAGGAGCCCCCATATGAACTATTAAGACAATATAAAATGACAGTAATTGAGACAGTGTAGCTTTGGTTCAGGGATAGAAATTAGTCCAATGGAAGAGAACAGGGGACTCAGAAACAAATCCCTGAATTTATAGAGGCTTGATAAATAACAGGTGGCATTAGAGAATACTCAGGGAAAATTCAAAGATTAGGCATATGAAAAAATTATATGCTAGCTCTCGAATTCACACCTAAATATGCATTTAAGGTAGGATAAAGACTTAAAGATACAGAGCAAAACTTAAAACCTTTTAAAGAGAAATGGCTTTGTGATTTTGTGTAGACGGGAAGGGTTTGTTACACATAAAGACATCAAAAAGGAAGTCCAAAAGGAAAAATATTAATTTTGAAATATGAAAATTAAAGATGTATGCGCATCAAAAAGTCAAGGCATAGACTGAGAGAAGATATATGCTATTCATGTAACCAAAGAAAAACTAGTATTCTAGTACAAAAAGCTTTCTTACAAACTTACAAAGACAAAAAAAATATGATAGGAAAAAATGAGCCAAAAAGATGAACAATCAATTGACAGAAGGGGACTCTCAATGTCCAATAAACATGAAGAAGATACTCTAGTTATTAGAGAAATGAAAGCTAAAATGATTAGATATAATTTCACAGGTATAAAATTGGCAAAAATGTGTAAGTCCAGCAATATGAAAGATGAGAATGTGGAGAAACCATGGGAAGTGTATACTAGGACAATTTCAGAGAGCAGTTTAGAGATAATTGAAGATTCTTTTTTCCTAAAATTTACTCTCTACTCCTGTGTACTTCTCTTCACATGTACAGAAAATACCCATTGCAGAATTACTTGGGAGAAGAAAAAAGGGAAAAGGAAAAAAATCTAAACACCTTTAGATAAATAAGTGGACAAGTAATTTATGGAACAGTCACATGCTGTGATACTTGAAGCTGAAAAAAAAATGCACTATAGCTATTTGAGATAGCATGGATACCTCTCAAAAATGTGATGTGAAGCAGCCACAATAATTGCAGGTTGCAGAAAGATAGTTGTGGGATGATACCATTTATGTATCAAGTTTTAAAACATGCAAAAATAATTATACATAATATATATAATGTATGTATCAAGTTTTAAAACATGCAAAAATAATTATATTACATATGTTATATATATAAATTTTTGAGCATCTGTACATGTGGCAAAAGTATATAAAAATCCATGATAATGATAAACCTGAAATTCTGGGTAGAGTTTATTTCTGGAAAGAATGGAGGTTAATGTCACTGGGAAGACATCACAGGGAACTTCAACTGAATATTAAGTACTTTATATCTCAGACTGAATCTTGAGTACACAGGTGTTTATATTACATATAAATTGTATGTCTGAACTATTTTACTAAAAAGAAATATTTAAACTGAATGATTTCCATGAAACTTTTTCAGTATTAGAAAATTTTTAATTAGAATAAATATGTGTAGAAGTGAAAAAATAGTATGAGAGTCTAGAATTTCATCATGTGCTTTCTTTTAAAAGTCTTAAGTACTTACTATTTCTAAAAAGTGGAAATGGATCAATGTTCACTTATTTCTACCATAGGTATGAAAATCTCCAGCTAATAAGCAAAAACTACCACCTAAATTAGAAAAATGTGGTTAAATAGGGGAAAGACATAATCCTCAACTAACTCCTTTTTGTATTTTCCTTTGAACTCACATAGAGTAACAAGGTCTCTGAAACTGTGAAACAGGCAATCAATCAATGGATGTTCAGTTCTAAACAGTTAACTGGAAACCACCAAAACCAGAGCAGCCCTAAACTAAACTATAACATAAAAAATAATTTGCCAGAATATTTAAAATTATACATGTGAATTCAAACAGGGAGTTTTGTTGATATGAAATATAAGAACTGGAAATTTCGTTTCAAAAGCATTAGACACTATTTTTCATAATTCATTCAAAACTAGAGAAGATATCATATCAAATATTAAAGAAGAATTTTTTAGAGCCCAATGATAGAAGTAAAAATGAGTTAGTTTAGCAGTTAATATCACTCAACTCACAATGAACTTAGGAAAGATGCCTGGACAAATCAACAATCAATTTTCAACCATTCACAACAGCATTCCTGGGCGATAGCCAAAGTAGCTTTGTAATAAAGAAATAGAGAAGACAATTTAATGCCCTTCAATGATAGAATAAACAAGGGAGAATAGCAGATGTAATATTTCCAAAATTTGGAGAGGTTGACATATTCTTTCAGCAACAACTTATGGAATACCTCCTGCATACTGGACATTGTACAAAGCATTTCACCAGAAAGTTAACTTTAAAACAAGTAGCCACGACAAACCCTTAGTTAGCTATTGATAACTGATTCATTAATTCTAAATGGTTAATAGTTATTTTGAATTAATAGTTCACCATCTATACTGAAAATTAGATGTCAGACACTAATATAGAAGCGAAGATTCATTTTCAGTGTGTTTAAGAACAAACTGATGTGATGGGTTAAGGTAGTCAGTGAAGGAGGAAGAGTAAAACATGAAGTAAAAATGAGGAGTCATAGAGGAAAGGAAAAAGATTGAGGATAATAGTATGAATCAACATTTTTCTTCCTGGTGATCTACATTACATACAAGATAGAAACTTAATCTTTGGATCTCTCAGAGTACAAACAATTAGTGAATGAATGACTTAATGGACCAAAGTGTGAATCTAGTTGGCACATGAAGAAAACAAATTTATTCTCTATATTGGATAAGCTTTCTAATATCTCTTCTGAAAATGAAATTAATAGAGTAGGGAAGTAGAAGATTACTGTGACTAACAATAATGGTAAATGAAAGGCCAAGGTTGGCAAACTTGAGTGCCAGTTGGAATATGGGATTCCAGTTTGACGGTGTCACTAAAATTTCAGCTCTGCTAAAACTCATAGCAGGATTACACAAGTTATTTTGGTTTTCACACTTTAAACAAACAAAATGATTAATACCAAATGTATCGTGTAAAGAAATAGCATAGTTCTACTAAAAACAAGATGAGAAAGTGTTTTATTGTTGCCTTTAATACAAGAGCCATTATGAAAAGAGGGTTTGATTTTTTTTTTTTTTTGATAATTGATATAACAGTTCATCTTTTGTGACCAGGTCAAGTCAATTAAGTTCTGCCTGGTAATAAACATTTTAAGATATTATGGAAGATTGGTGTTCTATGTCTGAAAAAAAAACTTATAAAGTATTGTAAAACAAATTTTCTAAAGCAAGTCTTGGGAAATATATTCTTCTACCATCTTCCAAACTCTCCTGATGTACCCTCATTTTATGTGCTCAAGACTTGAATCTAAATGAATGGCAACTGGGAATTATGAAAGGCATAAAAATAAAAAGTAGTGCAACATCACAGTCCTAACTACTGTAAAGGTAGCTGTTTATAAAGAGGTTTTCTCTACAGGGAAGAATATGCTCAGACAATTCTGCTTAATTAGAAATGACTACTTAAAACACTTGACTGATACTGCATATTTCAGGTTATGTATTGGGAGAACACACCTGCTTGAATGCTAAATTTACCAGGTGTGTCTTTATATTTCATGGTTTGAAGACCTGTAATGGAAACCAAGGAAGTAATGATCAAGACTAGATACTTTAGGATGAGATTGTCATATAGAGAGAAATGGGGCTTCATCAAGATTAGTTTGAGATTCTAAAACATATTTTCAAAGCTCAAGAGCCTAAGCCAGAAATAAACCTAAAATTTGAAACAAGTTTAAGTCATTTTAAGCTGTTAAAATTTTCTAAATTTTAGTGCCATTATGGTTAATAATTAAGAATCTCTTGTTTCTTTTTAAAAGAAGTTTTTTAACCTATAATTTATATTTAATTGGTACAATTATTCTTTACTTAAAAATACATCAGTTTTCATCGTCAAAGATTTTTTTTTTAATGTTTTTATTTACTTCTAGGAGACAGAGAGACAGTGTGAGCAGGGGAGGGTCAGAGAGAGAGGGAGTCACAGACTGAATCAGGCTCCAGGCTCTGAGCTGGCAGTCAGCACAGAGCCTGACGCGGGGCTCGAACCCACGAACCGCGAGATCATGACCTAAGCGAAAGTCGGACGCTTAACCGACTAAGCCACCCAGGCGCCTCTCATCGTCAAAGATTTTATCTGTTAATAGACTACTACATTATTATTTTACACAATATTTTAGTGTAGATTTTTATATCTTTATGAAATTGAATAATATTTATATTATTATATAAATAATAATTTCATAACAAGATTCTCTATTTTAGCTGCTTTTGACTCCATCATACTGGAATTGATTTTAATCCACTGCAGTGTAGCCTAAAATTAAATTATATAAAATGATCTTAAGTATTTATTTAGTAGTGAATAAAAACACCAAAAAACCATCCTATTGTACCTCATCCGTTAAAGCTTATTATATTAGTTTATTTGAGTCAGTGTTTCCAATATTAGTAAAATTTACTGTAAAGTTTAACTGAATTATGAAAAAGTCACATGAAAATTAATGGTCTGTATTTCAATCTAGAGAAGGAAAAATTTTGTTACATTTCAATCACATTGCTATCTCATTGACTTCACATACATGGCTTGGGTACTCTTCCCATTCTGGATAGGATGTTATGCTAATTACACAATTAGAAGTAAACACTAGCCTTGATTTTCATAATTGTTCAATTGGTGATTTAATGAGCCTCTTCAACTTGTCCCAAACTAATTAGTTTCATAATTTCCTAAAATATTAAGTAAAGGAAACCTTTAAATCACACCTTCAAAATGAATGGATCTCTGTCAGTCTTTTCTTTCTCTTTCACTCTTTCTCTCTCTCCCTATGTGTACATGTGTCTGTATGCCTTTCTCTTTTCCTCTGACTCTCTCTCTCAAAATTTCTTCACAAATAAATTCCACCTCTTTAGTTAATATTTTTAATTATTATTAGACCAAACTGAAATCATGTCACAAATGACTAAAGTAACCAAGGTCATACTGCCGTCAGTAACAATGCTAGATGAGAAATCACTGCACTATGACACTTTAGACTTGTTTTTTCCTTTGGTTGTTGGTATTAAAGTGTCATTGCTCTTAAACTATTTGACCACAACCAAATTTCAAACATTGCAAATTAATAAGCCAAAAAAGCACATTAGATATGCTCAATATTGTTATCAGAATAATGGCTCTCCAAAGATGTCCACAATCTAATCCCTGGAATCTATGGATATGTTACCTTACATGACATGAAGGACTCTGCAAATGATTAAGTTAAGGATCTTAAAATGGACCCAATGTAATCACAAGGTGCCTTACGAAGGAAGGCAGAAAAGTTTTAGTCACAGAAATAACAGAAACAGAAATCAGAGACAGATAAAGACAGAGAAAGAGATTTGAGGATGTTATACTGCTGGTTTAGAAGATGGAGGAAAAGATAAGCCAAGGAATGCATGCAGCCTCCAGGAGTCAGAAAGGCAAGGAAATGGATTTGCCTCTAGAGCTTCCAAAAGGAATATAGCCTCTGCCATTGCAAAAACTGAAAGTTAACAAACGTGTATTGTCTTAAACCACTAAAGTTGTGAATTGTTACAGCAGCAAGAGGAAGCTAATACACTTAAATAAAAACATTAAAATTATTCTAAGAATAATCAGTTCCACCCAAAAGAAACATATGTGCTACATATGCAAAGTAAGATTTTCTAGTATACACTTTTTAAAAAGAAACAGCTAAAATTAAATTTACTAATATATTTTCTTCAGCCCAATTTATAAAAATATAGTCATTTTCATATGTAATCACTATTGAAAATTATTAATAAGCTATTTTATAATTTTTATAAAAGTCTTCCAAATCAAATGTATATATTGGATATCTAGATATCTATAGCACATCTCAGTTTGGACTAATTCCACTTCAAGAGCTCAGTTGCCACATATAACAAGTGACTATAATATTGGATAGCACAGCCTTAGACTATAAGAAACAAATTAAAAAGGAAAATCCATATATTATTCTATAGATTATTATAATATTCTCTTACCTTTAACAATCTAGACTCAGAATCACAAAGGCATCTAAAGAAATCAGGATGGTGGTTCACACAATTTTCTGATAACTCTGCTTGAGAAGTGTATTTCTTTTTTTTTTTTTTTTATGTTTTATTTCTGAGAGAGAGGGGTAGAGAGAGAGAGAGAGAAAGAGAGAGAGACAGAGACGGCATGAGCCAGAGAGGGTCAGAGAGAGAGGGAGACACAGAATCCCAAGCAGGCTCCAGCCTTTGAGCAGGCTGTCAGCACAGAGCCCGATGCAGGACTCAAACCCACGAACCACAAGATCATGACCGGAGTTGAAGTCGGAAGCTTAACCAACTGAGCCACTCGGGTGCCCTGAGAAGTGTATTTCAAAAGTAAGATCAGAAAAGGAGCAAAAACAAAAGAATAATGTGAGAGAAGAGTATGATCAACTAATGACACTGAGTTATCTGATGTTTGTGAAAAATGCTAAGGATACTAGAAAAGAAATTTCTCTGATATTTTCAGAGCAAAAAGATAAACCAAATATAAGATAAAAATGACATTCCTTGGGGCCAACTATGTAATATGAACAAATGACCAAGAGAAAAGCAAAACTATTAAACCATAGCTTCCAATTTTTCCACAGAGAAGAATGATGTTTGAACTGGAAAAGAGTATGATGGTGAGAAAATGGTAAGAAAGCCTGAAGGTGATTTAAATTAGTTTTAAGATTCCAGGTCCAAATCAGTTACCTAATAGTATACTAAAAATACTTGAAGATGTGTTTTTGGAACGAACATCTAGTATCTTTGAGTCACCATGTAAAAATGCCATGAAAACTCTTACTGTCCTGGTTTTCCAATAGAATTCCAGAAACTGGAATTTACTATTCTTAACATTAACTGAAATTCTAGAACTCATGCTCATATGTGTTCACTAATTATATGACAAAAAAATAAAATCTTATTAAAGTTATTGGAATGGTAGATCAAAAACGTGGTTTGAATTGTTTATCTTGACTTCATGTAAGGCCTTTTAATAAAAAAATACACTCATAATTTTCTACTGGACTAAATTGTGGAGTACAGCCTGAATGATGTAGTTGAGTAGATCTTTTGAAAGTTGAATAATCAATCATTCTTCTGTAGCATACACTTAATGTTCTTTGATGTCCATTTCTTTTCTCTTTTTGAGAGTTAAAATTTCTGAAAGAATTGGTCTTGTAATCAGGTCTTTCCATTAAGCAAATTAGTCTAATGATGGGTATGAATGAGATGCTTTAGTAGGAGATGGCCTTAGATCATCAACTTTTAAATAGATTGCTTAAAACCATTAACTATTTTTGGAATTATACTTTTCAATGATGCTTTTTCCAACTATTTATTAATAAGAAGTTTGATATAAAGCACTTAAATAATAAATTTTAAATTGAATTTTAATTCAATTTAATCAAATTTTGACATCTAGATCTTCTGTGTGTCCTCGATTGCAATGTAGAAACCAAGGTCTCCTTATTTTTATTTCACTCACTGATATAAATATTTCTATTTAGTTAATCAACCATATTTTTATCAAATGGTATTGTTTATTGATAGTATTGAATTGAAGTACAAAGAAAATCAGGTTATAAATAGAGTCATTTTAATAAAAGCTTCAATATCTATCTAAATTTAAGACAAATCAATCAAAAGAAAACTCAACATCAATCTTAATTTTGGCTGCATGTATTTCAAGTGAACTCTTCTGATATAGAGATATGGAAGTGTTCTTTAATGTTTTTTGATTCCTAATTCTGGCAAAGTCAGATAATCTTTCTCTATCCTCTCTCTCCCCAGAAATATCAAGAAATAGATCAGGAAGCAATAAAACAGACAAAATAATAATAATAATAATAATAGTAATAAAAACAGAAAAGAGAATAAAGTCTCAATATAGCCTGTCTCCCTCTTCTCATTCTCCTTCCCTCTACATCTCTTGCTGTTAATATACATATTATTTTAAATATATTTGTATATTTATATACAATATTATCATTAAGTATACATGATGTGCAAATAAAGTACACATGATATGGTTATTGCAAAGATTAACATTTTTATCTATGCCTGTGCTCATGAGTGCTCTTAAGACACGAAGATATAATGATCATGATAACAAAAATAATGTCAACTTTCATTTGTTTAATACATCTTCTGTACTTGGTTCTTATTCTTATGTAGGTCTTTCAAGTTTGAAGGGTACAGATAATTTTTCCTATTTTTACAGAAAACAGAAACCTCATAACACTAAATGACCTGCTGCCACTAACAACAGATTAAACTAAGATTACATCCAAATTAAAATCCAAGCTTCTTGTACTTCCTTTTCACTGCACAAGGAAGGGAACTCAGAAGTGAAGAGTGTGGATACTGAAGAAATGACTCGGTGCTCAGGAGTTCATATAAATGGAATGGTCAGCTGGAATGAGCCCCAAAATGAGAAGGGGTCACCTTTGGGCAAATGGATGCCTCCATGCACTTCTCAAGAGGCAGGGATAATGCCAGAATTAGGTTAGTTTCAGCCACCCTGCCTCACATTAGGCCAATGCTGCTGACTATTTTGAAAAATAGTAGAGGGTAAGAGGATGCCTTGTAGTAAGACACCATGGTGATTTCACCCATTGAGAAGGTAGAACTATGTACTGAAGTGAGGGATGACTAGAGGAGAGCATTGCCAAGTGTTCAACTTAGGAGCAGTTGGCAAAATCCTCTTTAAATGACCACTCAACTAAGGGAAAACACCAGCCTACCACAGCCAACACTGCGGTTTGCTAGCAAAAGAGTTGGTTTCCCTGATTATCTGGGAAAGACTGTTGCCTATAAACCACAGGCAGGACCACCTTTGAAAGAGATAGCCAGATGAACCAGGAATACATAATCAGATTAGACTATGACAGCAGGGGGAGAAAGATCACAGAGGACCAGGTGACAGTAAGATTGTTCATCAAGGAATTGTAAGCGACACTGGACTTCTTGATGTGTATCCATATATGCTCAGGTCTGCATGGCTGTGCCAGCCTCCTCAGTGGCCTCCACTCCCCTCATCTAATTTTTTTCAGTCTGTTCCTCACATGGACACCAAGATAAACTGTTTATAAAATAAATCTAGTTAGGGTGTTTGGGTGGCTAAGTATCCGACTTCAGCTCAAGTCATGATCTCGCAGTTCGTGGGTTCGAACTTTGTGTCAGGCTCTGTGCTGACAGCTCAGAACCCGGAGCCTGCTTCAGAGTCTGGGTCTCCCTCTCTGCCCCTCCCCTTACTCTTGCTCCCTCTCTCTCTCTCTCTCTCTCTCAAAACTAAATAAACATTAAAAAATTAAAAACACATAGTTGAAACACTTCTGTATTAATTATTATCAGGATTAGTTGTTCTTACCGTAGTTGCCCACTAGAATCACTTAAGGAAAAGGTTAAAAAGACCAGTGCTTGGGCCTGCCTCTCTGCTCTCCACAAACCAATTAAATCAGAATCTCTGACTAGGTCATGAACATTTTAAAACACTCCAATATGATTCTTATGTATAACCAGATTTAAGAACACTGACCTAGAGGGGCACCTGGGTGGCTTACTCGGTTGAGCGTCCGACTTTCGCCTAGGTCATGATCTCATGGTTCGTGGGTTCAAGCCCCGCATCCGGCTCTGTGCTGCCAGCTCAGAGCCTGGAGCCTGTTTCGGTCTGTGACTCCCTCTCTCTCTGACCCTCCCCTGCTCACGCTGTCTCTCTCTCTCCTAGAAATAAATAAAACATTAAAAAAAAAAAAGAACACTGACCTAGAAGAGGACATTTTAGATGCCACAGAGTGATAACAAAGCTTTCTTAAGTGATATGCACAGTGTTCACTATCAGAAATGCACGAAACTACATGTGTTTATTTTTTTTCAAATCTACCATGCTTTTTATTAAGCATTAAACTTGTGCACATGGTTTTCTCTCTGTCTAGAAAGTCCTCTTTTTAAATGCCCTCTTTCCCAACCCATTCACTTTTGTAACTTCCACAGATCCATCAAATCGTACTTTAGTCAGCACTGACTCTAGAGACCATTCCTTAACACCACCCACCCATTCCACACCTTACTACCATCCCACCCCCCTTCATACCTCTCCCACTCCCAAACTGGGTCAGCTAGTAACCTTATCTCTTAAGAACTTGCACTTTCACTAATTGCTCTTTGAAGGAGAGAGTCTTTATTTTTTTCTGTTTATTCACCAGCATTTCGAACCTATTCAGCATCACAATAAAACAAGAAATACAAGATTGAATAAATGCTATTTTCTAAGTAATTTCTTACAGAGAAACATGAATATGGGACAGTGTGGTATATATTCCAGGGAAGTAGGCCTCACTTCAACTTGCTGCATATGCTATATCATACTGCCAGAAAATAGGACAGCCATGGTCTTCAGCAACTCCTAATTTGCAGCTCCAGAACTTTCCATTACCATGACAGAAAAACTTTGCCAGATACCTATATTACACAATCTAATCCTTTATTCATAAACTTGAACAGAAAACCATAAACAGCAAGCATTTGAGGGAAACCAATAGCGTTAAAAAGGATAGATAAATAGAAAAATACATATGGTGGGGAAACATTTAAGGAAACAAAGAAAAATATATATGTTTTTAAAAATTTAATATTTTATTCTTTTTTATATTTTATTTATTTCTGAGAGAGAGAGAGAAAGAGAGAGTGAAAGAGAGAGAGAGAAAGAGGCAACATGAGCAGGGAAGGGTCAGAGAGAGAAGGAGACACAGAATCCGAAGCAGGCTCCAGGCTCCGAGCCAGCTGTCAGCACAGCTCCGAGCCCGACACGGGGCTCAAACCCACAAACCGTGAGATCATGACCTGAGCTGATGCTCAACTGACTGAGGCACCTAGGTTCCCCTAATATTTTAATCTTAATGAGGCTCAAAGGACTGCTATTTTGAGAAAACACACATAGGCTTCTCTAAAAACATACCTATAATAAAATAGTTTTTATAAAATTTAAATTTTGAAATGAAAACTGTGATAGAAGCCCTGAGTAGCCAAATGCACATGGGTTGCAGATTAATATATAAACTGAAAGATGAAGTAAAAATACCTCCTTTAAGAATTGTACATAACAGAGGAACATTTATATGAAGGTTCACAATTCCATGTATTCCCTTGGTTTCTTTTACTTTTAAGGAAAACCTAATAAAACAATTTTATTAAAATTATGTCTAATAAAGTATTTTCAAATTACACACAATGCTGTCATAAAACCGACTAAATAACTAGTACATTATTCGTGTAAAACACTCTTGAAGAATAATGTTACTGTACTTTGTAGGAACCATCAGATTATCATTGTGCTTTTGCATTTTTCACCTCAGGCAAAAGTACTGAGAAACGAAACATAGATTGTTGAAAAAATAAGTCCTGGAAATACATTTTCCTTCTAAAGCTGTTTATTTCCCTAATTTGTTTTTTCTTTTTAAATAATTTTAACTTTTCGTGAAATATCTTAAATTGTTATTCATCATTAATTTAGCTTCAGGATTTTGAGATCAACAGGTTTCTTTATTAAGAAATAAAATATATCCTTTTTCTTCTATAGGTGTGTGCTGGAGGTAGATTTAGACTAGTGATTTCATTATCTCTTCCACAGATTAGCAATAATCCAAAAGAAGGCCTACATAAGAAAATATCCTCCTCTCAATATAATTTATAATAGCAAAATTAGAAGCAATCAAAATATCCAGAATTAATAAAATATTTAAGGAAAATATGGTAACATACTTGATAAACATTATTAGGAAATTATGTAGCAACATATTCAAAATTAAATCTGTGTTCTTATTCAATTAAATGTCAACATTTAAAGAATATAAACAATTTTTGTTTTATTTGAATAAGATTTTTTAAACAGAAAAATAACAAAATTTTTCATCTTTCCACCTGTATCTCAAACTTATAGAGATTGAGTACCCTAAAAGGAAAAAAAAAGATTCACTTCTGAATTAATGGTAAAATGTATATGTGGTTCATACACTCAACTCTGACAGCAAATGTGTATCTTGAAACTGCTGGATCTGCCTTCACTAATTGACCTTATTTTTTCCAAGGTGACCATTTTTAATGTAGAAATAAAAACTTACATGTATACCACTTTAGAATTTTCAAAGTACACACACACACACACACACACACACACACACACACACACATACACTTGTTCAATTCTCTTAACCATGAAGAAAGGTTAAAGTAGGTAAAGGAAATTGGTATATAAATAAAAGGAATAGATATTATAGGTATTATCATCTTTTTCAATGGATAAGGATTAAGGGGTTAAGTGAATTTAAGGACTCACAGGGGCATAGAATGAAACCCACTTCCAATCCTTTCTTCTACATTAGCATTGTCTCATGACCCCACTTAATAATAGATAATTCATTATATGTTTAACTTACAGAGGATAATTTTTTACTAAGTTTTAAAAATGCAGGAAATTTTTAGTTTATTGGGTTTTTTTATTTGAGTATATTTGACACATGATGTTACATTAGTTTCAGGTATACAATATAATGGTTCATCAATTCTATACATTATGCTATGCCCACCACCAGTACAGCTACCACCTGTCATCATGCAACACTTACAATACCATTGACTAAATTCCCTGTGCTGAACCTTTTATTTCCGTGATTCATTTATCCCATAACTGGAAGCCTATATCCCCCACTCCCCTTTATCCATTTTGCCCATCCCTCTATTTCCCTCCCCTCTAGCAACCATCAGTTTGTTCTCTGTATTATAGGTCTGATTTTGCTTTTTGTTTATTTATTCATTTGTTTTGTCTTTTAGATTCCACATATAAGTGAAATCAGGTAGTGTTTGTTTTTCTTTTATTTCTTAGCCTTATACCCTCTCAGTCCATCCATGTTGTCACAAATGGCAAAATCTCATCCTTTTCATGGCTGAATGCTATTCCATTATATATATCATAATAATATATATGTACTATTATATATAATAGTCAATATATATATCACACACACACACACACCACATCTTCTTTATCCATTCATCTGTCAATGGTAAGTTGGGCTGTGATCATATCTTGGCCATTATAAATAATGCTGTCAAGGGGCGCCTGGGTGGCTTAGTCGGTTGAGCGTCCGACTTTCGCTTGGGTCATGATCTCGCGGTTCGTGGGTTCGAGCCCCACGTCGGGCTCTGTGCTGACGCCAGCTCAGAGCCTGGAGCCTGTTTCAGTCTGTGACTCCCTCTCTCTCTGACCCTCCCCTGCTCACGCTGTCTCTCTCTCTCTCTCTCTCCTAGAAATAAATAAAACATTAAAAAAAATAATAATAATAATAATGCTGTCATAAACATAGGGTGCATATATGTTTTTGAATTAGTGTTTTTGTTTTCTTTGGGTAAGCACTCAGTAGTGAAATTATTGGATCATATGGTGGTTCAATTTTTTAATTTTTTAAGTTTACTTATTTATTTTGAGACAGAGACAGAGCAAGTGGGGGAGGGGCAGAGAGAGAGGGACACATAGAATCCCAAGCAGTCTCCACACCATCAGCATGGAGCCCGATGCTGGGCTCAAATTCACAATATCATGAGATCATGACCTGAACTGAAACCAAGAGTCAGACGCTCAACTGACTAAGCCACCCAGGCACCCCCCCTTCTATTTTTAATTTTTTGAGGAACCGCCATACTATTTATCACTGTAACTGTACTAATTTACATTCCACCAGCAGTGCACAAGGGTTTTGTTTTTTCTCCACATCCTCCCAACACTTTATTATTTCTTATATTTTTTATAATAGCCACTCTGATAGGTGTAAGGTGATATCTCACTGTGGTTTTGATTTGCATTTCCCTGATGATCAGTGATGTTGAGCATAGTTGTGTCTCTTGGCCATCTATATGTCTTCTCAGGAAAATTTTAATTCTTTACATTTTATTTGTCCATTCCTATTTTTATGCAATAAAAATGTGAAGACACAGAGGCAGCCTACCAAGTCCTAGAGATAAAGACATGTCTAAGATACAGTCCATCCTCAAAGGATTTGCAGTTCAGGAAGGAAGACACCCGAATAAATAAAGAAGTATGAGTAAGTGTGATAACTGTTGAGGCAGAGATACCAATAATATGCAAACAAAGAAATGTTGAATCATTAGTGGGATGAGTGTAAAGAGGAAGTTTGGGGAAAGTATTTGAGAATGGTCAAATCTGGAGGATCATTAGTAAATTATAAGATGGGGCAGACAGTGATAATATATTTTACAAATTTAAGGAATTCATAGAACTTTGTTAATAGGTATTACTAACAAATCCAATTTTGCAAGCACTATTTAATTCCCAAATAATTTAGTCTTGATTTCATATGTGAGGTTTGTTTAATTACACATGTTTTGGTCACCTGCTAACTCATATAATGAAGTAATTTGTCTGAATGCTGTTGAAGTTGAGGTTAGAGAAGAACAACAATGCCTAACAATTAAAAGCCTAGGGGAGAAGGTAGGATCTGTAGCTTCAATATTCATCTTGAAGTTATTTCCCACTGAAATCATGACTCATGAAACTTGTGCATCAGTTAACCCATTTACTAACCAGACGTGTTGATGGATATTTTCAGGTTCTCTTTAAATTAATTTGAAATAATAAAGTTCTATTGTGTAATAACTGCCTGACATAAGCCACTCTCAGTGCCATTAATTATAGGCTTATATCTCTCCATTATACCTCAATATTTATAGGCCATTCTTTATATAACGTCACTACTCTTAGCTCCTCTTTTTTCTCTATGAATAATTCTGTTTGCTTTGAGTTTGAAGGGGATGAATATAGTGAGGGATTAAACCTCTTCACAGTTAATGGAAAAAGCAGTTTGATTCACCAAATTCTAATATTCCTAAAACAGCTTTAATGGATATTGTTTTAATTCAATCAAAAGAACTGTTCCTCAATACATACATCTAGAGTCCTGATAAAATTCTCATTGTAACATCTGCTTCATCTTCACTCCAACTACACCTGCTGAATTTGAAATTTTCAAAGCAGCATGGTGGTAGTATAAATCAGTTTATTTTCATGTGGTAGTACATATGACCAGAAAGAAAAGCCATTTCTCAAAACCTTGTTTCTGGAACTACTCTTTCTTTGTCTGAGGTGACAGATATCTTACAATGGCCTTCTATTTCCCTAGGCCAAATAATAAACCTACCTCTCTGGGGAACTGCCTATATTTCTTCCACGACCTTTTAGCACCTACCCTCCTCTAGGCCCATCATAGTTATTAAAAGTAGGCACTAGCTTTCTGAATGCACTCTAGCTTCAGCGAAGTAGAATGAGTGGGCACTCAGCAGTCCAGGTCCCGGGATTTAGTAGAATATGAAAAATATAATTTTGGTGCTCAGCTCCCAAATGCTAGTCAGTGTCAAGAGATCTCCTTTCCATTTGCATGCGGTCACAATGCATGATACTTGCCCTCACCTTCACATCTACTCCGTCCTCCATCTGGAAGGCAGCCTATTTCACTTTATTTATTCTACCTGGGGGAGGTGACTACTCTCGCATTCTTCATCTGGTTGTCTGCCCTCTCCTTCATCCTCACAGGGCCCAATGGTCTAATGCTCCTCTTTTGCCTTTCAACTTCACACTGGTTTATAACCTAGCTTGACATCTCTTCCAACTCTGCTCTACACTCCTTGTGTCCCTTACCCTCTTTATCCAGGCTTCCCTTTTGGCCCTTTAGCTCCTTCTGCTCAATACTTGACTCCAACTTCTTTTAGACTGTAAGCTACATGAAAACAGGAAATTTTGCTTATGACTATATTCCCAGTGTTTAAAACATAGAAGTAGCTAATACATATTAATTGAGTGAAATATGGATTTTTTTTCTTCCATGAATTCCTAATACCTGTCTTACCTCTTCATAAGAGATAATTTTGGTAAAACAAGATGGAAGAATTAAACAAAACAATAGTATATCATTCAAATAGATTAGACTATAATAACCTTGAATCTCAAAATGTTTATAACCATGAAGATTGATTTTTTTTTTTGTGCATGCATATGTGTAGTTGATTTAATAAGGATTCTCATCTTCACAGTCATTGAAGAGTTCTGAGAATGAGGCTGGACCTATCTTGAGAAGCTACCATCTCCTCATGAGTCTAGATTTCACAACAGGGAAGAGAGCCTGACAACTGCACAATGGCTCATAAATGAACAAATAGCATATCTGTTAACATTTCTTCATATAGACAAAATAAGTTATATAGTGCCAAGCAAACTTTAAGGATATGGAAGTGTAATCCTCCCATGACCCTGGATGGAGAAGAGAAATGAAAATATTGATGAGATGTTTGACACAATTAATAACAAAGTATTATATCCTTAAACATTCATTTCTCAGTAAGATCAGTACAGTTCTGATTAAATACCTTTCTACCTAAACAAGAGGGATGAAACAGAAGTCTGCATTCTTCATTATCAATCCTACATCCCTATATTTTCTTTTCACTCAGGTTTATAAAGAGCTTAGAGAAAAAGACAGAGATGTTTAACAGACACCTATGCCTAAAATAAGTGGAGGATATAATGAAAAAACAAACTTTTGAGGGGAGAAAAACATTCTAGGCAGAGGGAATAGCAAGTACCTGGTGTGCTTCTATGTTTATGGAGGATGAGTGAGGAAGTGGGGATAAAAAGGGATGGGATTCTTTTTTTTTTTTTTGAAGGGTGGTCCAAAACGATTTCCTGAAGATATGAGGGTGTGAGAAAAAGAACTGGCCCAAGGATGATACGAAGGTCTGTAACCTTGTTGCATAACATTATCACATTTGCAAAGATCTCAGTAAAATGTAAATCTGTTTGAGAGCAAACAGATACAAGCAGATTGGAGAGAATCAGAAGTCCTGGCAATGCTGGAGATTCCTAATTAGATAAAGTTGTTGCTTTTTTCATCTTTTCAGCAACATAACTTTACTACTTGATGTAAATAAATGTCTCTTGATGGTAAAAAATAAATCGTTCCTTGGCTTTTGGTGTACATGTACTTGTGCTTAATTTCCCTTAGTTTTTACTACAGATATACTTATTTATTCTGAATTTCACATGCATTGGTTTTTCAGGTAAAGGTGGGGGCATCTCTAAATTGATGTTTTTGAACTAACAAGTGCATGTATATTATCAATTATCCCATGTTGTTTGTGAATTTTTATCTAACAATAATTCACTCTGAGCAGGCGTGCTGTGTTCTATTATACAATGTTTGATGACTGCAAAGCTGCAGGCTTGTGCTGTAACCAGCTCATGTCCTCAGATGACCTAGATTGGTAACAGGCTTCTCTACCACTGCAACATACCATACTATAAGCCAGAGTGACTGGAACAGTGGAATCCCTGTCATCGCAGGTGGTGAAAGCTGTGGGTAGAGCAGGCTTTTTGTGTATATGTGTGCAGGTTGTAAACAGAAAGATTTTTACCTTTGGTTGTGTTAGATAAAGCATATTAGCTATTGTGGAGGACATGTCCAATATGCAGTACTGCTTTGTATCTTTTAATACAAACCAGGAATTCAGAAGAACTTCCTGGAATAGAGATGTAACTGTGAAAATGGCATACAGATGCTATTTTCAGTCACGAGACTGGATGAAATAACCGAGAGTGAGTGTAAACACATAGGATGAGAACCAAGAAGGAAACCTCAAGGCACCCAAATGTTAAAATGTCTAGACAAAGAAGAGTAAACCACCAAAGGATACTAGGGAGTGATGAGAGAGGGTCACTGCTGGGAAAATAAAGTATGATGACATATAAACGCTCTTCATAAATGGTAAAGTGCCATCAGTGCAGAGCCTGCTTAGGATTCTCTCTGCCCCACCCCCATTCACATGAACTCTCCCTCCCTCGGAAGCTAAATAAATACACTTTAAAAAAAAAAATCCAACTGTGCTGACCTCTCATAGCCTAATTTCTTCAATCTTTTTGCAACACCATTTTAAAAACTAAACCATTAAAACATTGTTCTGCAATGTTTTATAGCCTTCGGCAGATTATACCTTGTACTATACTTGTTAATGTACATGTTTTATCTCTTCTGCTGGCTGGTTAAATGCATTATAGACAGATATCTTAAATAATCTCTGTATTTCTAAAAACATCTAATTTAATCCTTAATATGTCATATGGGCTCTATAAATTTTTAATAATTCAATGAATCAGTCAAAGAATAAAGTAATAATTACATATTTATTTTGAGCAATGTTTCATTTCTTTTGCAGAGAAAACTAATATTTATCTTATAATACAGGATTAGGTCTCTAATTTTAATTGATTTTATATTATCGTCAAACATTTTTAACTCCTGCTATCGTGTTTTCTAAATGGAAGTCTAATCCAAAATTTAAAGACCTGAAGAAAAACTAGCACCGATCTAATCATGGTGGTACTTAAACAATGAAATCGAAAATCAATCTGTTGATTGTTTTAAACTTACAGGAGTAAATAACCGGTTAGCCCTCCTTCCCTCTTTCATTCTTTTCTCCTTCCTTTGTCTTTCTTTCCCTCTCTTCTTCCCATTCTTTTTCCCTCTCTTCCTCCTTTCCTTTGCTTTTACTTTCTTTTATCTCTCTTTTCCTTTTTCTTTTCTTTCTTTTCCTTTTCTTCTCTCTCTATCCCTTCCTTTCTTTCTGACTTTCTTTCCTTTCTTATTGTTATTCAACTTTTCCTTGTTACAATTCTACACTTAGATATGTAGAAGTGAAGTCATAATGCTCAAATTTACTATAAAGTTGACCCAGACAAAGTAATGTTATCACTGCCGTCAAATGATAATAAACTTTAATGTTTTTCACTAATGATCACATGTATTCACTTCATGACAGAAAATAATATTTCATGTACTATTTTAAAATCCATTAATATGTATCTTTAGTTATAGAAAATATATATAAAAGCATTCTAGCATTTAGAACATAAAACATATTAAAGTAAAATCTTCATTTAAATCAATACCAAGTCTCTATCTCTATATAACTCTATCTGTATTTATATCTGCGGGGAGAAAGTTTATTTAAACTATTTACTTGCTGGTGGGTCTTCCACTTCCAAATAGGATGTAAAGGGATCAAAACACATTTCTTACCATCAAATAATAAGGAAAAACTAGATAAATTAAAAATCATAATATTCTGTGTGGTTACTGAAACATGGTGGATGCCTGCAAACCTTGGGAAAGCAACATTTAAAAATGAGCCATAAGCATAACAGCTCCTATACACTGAGTTAAATGCTCGATCTGGGCAGACACACAGTGGGGTCTGCCACAACGTTTTCAGGGACAAGATCAAAATCCCCCATGTCTTAGACAACAGCATGGGAAAGGCAGGTTGCATATGGATCTAAAAGAGGCCCAAATGCTATAAAGCACATTGTTTGAGCCATAATTCTTCCCTGTTGAATTTTTCCAAAATCTACTTCAAAAATGCAGCAGTGGATGAGAAATATGTAGTATTCCCATCACCTTAGATTCCAGAGCTTTACTAGGGATAAATCCACAAATAAACACAACTATCTGAAAATGCAAACCCTTTCCTCTTCCTGGAAGATAAGGTGAGGGAATACTATTTCAGCATCTTTGTAGGTTGAGTTGACCTGGTACTCATATCAATTCATTTTTGGAGCTCTACATAATCCTGATACCAAAACCTGACAAGGCTACCACAAGAAAAAATATCCGCTAATAATCCTTCTGATCATAGTTACAACAGTCCTTAACAAAATATTGGCTAATGAATTAGCAATACATAGAAAAGATTTAATTTGTAATGTATATCCTTGTAATTAAAGGAAAGTTTAACATTTAAAAACAACATTCAATATAATTCATCAATTAAAGGTTAATACTCAAACATCTCAACTGATGGAGAAAAATAATTTTACATAATTCTATCCCATTTATGATTTAAAAATATATATCAGTAAACCAACAGTAACAAGAATTTTTCTTGATCTGATAAAGACTTATACCTAAAATATACTAAGAGATCAACAATACATAGCACAATAAAAAATGGTCAAATATTTTAACAGACCGCTCACTAAAGGCAAATGAATGGCCAATTAGCACACACAAAGGTGTTCACCATTATTAATAAGAGTAATACAAATTAAAACCACAAAGAAATACAATTTAAAAGGGATACAATAAAGAGGACTAAAAAATACCAAATGTTGCCAAGGATGTGGAGCAATGGGAACTCTCATACATTGCTTATGGAATGTAGAAAGATTCAACTATTATAAAAAGCATTGGAAGTTTTTATATAGTTACACATCTACCCTAATAGCCAGGATTCCACTCTTACTTATATAAGAGAAATTAAAAATTTGTAAATGCTATTTATAGGAGCCAAAAACATAAAACAAGTTAAATATCCATTATCAAGAGAAAAAATAAATAGAAGAATGCTATTTGTTAAAATACTATTCATCAATAAAAGGAACAAGTTGTTGATAAAGTCAACAACCTGGAGAATCTTTCAGAACCAAAAAAAAAAAAAAAAACGAAAAACAAAACCCAAACATGTCATTTATATTGAAGTTGTATTAGTACTGCCAAATACTAATCTAGTCTAATCTGTACTGATTAGTCTAGATTATACTAATGATTCTATGTAAAGGATTATATTAATCTATACTGATTAGTATAGATTACTAATCATGCTAAAGATTAGAAATACTAATCTATGCTCATTAAAGTGTGATTAGATTCAGAAGAATACTTCCCTGGTATGTGCAGGTGTTGGAGATTGACTCGAAAAAAAAAAAAAAAAAGAACAATAAGAACTTTTGGGGATAGCAGAAATATCCCATTTGGGGATGTTCGAAATAATCCATATGGTGTGATTTTCCCCAACTTGCTGGATTCTCCCTCAAAATCACTACTATGTCCTGAAAACAGTAGTGAGTTAAACTTCATTGTTGAGTCAATCCTAAACAATCCTACTTCTAAACATTTTGAACCAGGGGAAGAAACTTTAGATGGTTTTCTAAAGTAATTTTAAATTATTCTTCATTTTTAGTTTATGAATATTAACTAAATTACTTAAACCTATAATTACTTAATTAATTACGCTTTTTGAAGCTTTATAGAATTATAATTCTCAGCATGGTTTTAGAAATAAAGTGATTTAAATATTACAAAATAGATAAAACTTATTTGCTGGTGTCACCATTTGGCAGCAATTGAATCATCTGCCATAACAAAGATAATATAAGTTTCTCTCCAGAGCCATCTTCATCAACTTTTCCCTGCTTTTTCTTAGTACCTCTCTTTCATGTACAAATAACTACTAATATGCCCAAGGCGGAAATTCAATCTCCTTTCCTATCTAAAAATCAGTGGCTGCCCTGCTTATCAGCCAGCAGAGGGCTCAATGAATGAATTCCCAAATCAGAAAATAGCTAAGAGCACCTCTGTTCTTCGGCTTTGTTAAACATGTAATTTGCCTCTTAAATCTGCATAGGCAGTGTAGCTGATTATTCTTATTAGTTGTTAAACTTAACCACTACTTACGTTCATTCAAACAGTTCTCTATTCATTTGTCACATATATCCAATCATTCACACGCATTTTTAGTGCCTGAGTGGACAAATCCTAGAATTTTAGACCTCAAAGTCACCTCAGAGGTCGTTCCTCTGAGATTTTTCATTTTAAACCTCTCACATAAAAGGCTCTTTCAACAGTGCTCCTGACTAATAACTGGATAACGTCTTGCTTGTGGAAGGGAGATAAATAGATATCATTTGCGAGAGAATGTATTGCACATATGCACAGTTCAATGATCTGGCACCAAAATCTCTTTTGCTGTAAAATCTATTCATTGATCCCAGTAATTCTCTCTGTACCTACATGGAGTTAGTTCAATTCCTCAGCTAGTGGACAGCCCTTCATATATTTACAGCCTTTTGTCAGTTCTTTGGGTTTCGGTATCAGCCTTGGTAAACAATGTAATTTCACACATATCCATATGCAATTAGTTCTCACTTTATTTAGGTTTGTTTCTTAATATACTAGTTAAATGCGGTAATCCCCATCCCTTTGGAAATTTGGAATTGCAAGGCTAATACTCCAAGTATTTGTAAAATGGAGGGATAAGGACCTCCAAAGTCACGAATAGCTTTGTCACCTAACCTGATGACTCTCAAGCTTTAATGTGTATTGAATTATTTGAAATTTTATTAAAATGTAATATCTGATTCAGTAGTTCTGAGGCAGACCCTGAGAGTATGCATTTTTAACAAGCTACCATGTTACTGGTCCACAGATCACATTTTGAGTAATAGGGTCTAAATAGAATTTCTTATACAGGTTTCATTAAATCCCAAAAATATAATATGCTTTTCTATACTACTGTATTTTATATAAAACACATAATTAAGACAAAACATTAGCACTAGCATATATACACAAACACACAAGTGATGCTGTTTAATGCAAGAAAAATGTAGAAAAATACAGAGTATTACATTAATTCTCCACTGCAAACAATTACTATCTGGGTGCATAGATGCTTTGAGCTATGAAAAAAAAATCTCTCAACTTATGTTGGATTATTTAAAGGACAATAATCATTCAAAACTTGTGAGGTAATTAAAACCATCATAACTTTTCTAACCCTATACCTGTTAATTAAGTGTCTCATTTCCATAAGCTGACTTTCATTCCTCCTGGCTGGCCAGCTCTCACTTTTACCATCAAAAAACCTTCTCTCTATTTTCACAAAGGTGAAAATGAACTTATTCTCCAGGGTATTAGCCACACATACTACAGAAATTTTCTCATGTATTATGACATAAATTTTCCATACTGAGTCTATTTCAATATGGAATAAATTTTTTTTTTCTCTTCAAAGGAAAAGAATCATCCATTATTTAACAGTCATCATCTCATGGCTGGCTTGTAAATAGTATTCTCTGTCATTTTGGATATGTTTTACTTCGTTTTCTACTAATTTGCTAAGAGGAGTTATTATGATTTATATAATTACATAAAGAATTATGGTTTTGTAATTATATAAATTATAATAATTAATAATTTGCTATGCTACCTAAGAACTATATACAGAGATTTTATTAGTACAACAACAATAATAAGACAGCTACTACTACCAGTTAATGAGTGCTTATCTCATAAAAAGTACTATCGTTATTCATGCCCACAAAATTCTAGGTAAGTAAGTATAATTGAGAACATTACACAGGTGAAGAAATAGAAGTTGATAGATGTGAAATAGGTTGGTTAGGGTCAACTGAGTAATAAATGGTTGAGGTTTGATGCCAGATAACTTTGGCTCCATGGTTGCAATGCAACCCTATCTGCTTTGAAAAGTGTTTTATATTGTGGTATAATAGTTTTTCTCTTGAAGAAAGTATTTATAGCAATATTTAAGATTTGGAGATTCCATCAAACTAGATCCAAAGTACATGTAGAAGACAAGAGGATATTTTAAAATGTAGAGTATCCTCAGGGCACAAAAATACGCTTTCTTAGGATCAGAGATCATAAAAGAGAATTTTTCAAACACGATGTTTTTTTTTTAAAGAACATAAAACAATTACTCTAACAATTACTTTAAGCTATTCAAATCTCACATATTAACTAAATGGCAAAGAGCATTCAACCAATTTAATGAATTCATAATATAGACCTTAGCAGAATTAAGAGCTCCTGGGTTTAGTTTAAATTAGCATTGAACTGGCTTAGCTTTGTATTTTGTTTTGTTTTTCCCCCAAAATGCCATGATCCTTCATTTTAATTCTTCCAATTTTTGTTTCTTCTTTTGTAAATCTTTTGGTAGGAATCTGCCCATCACTGCCCTTCACTGGCCTTCCTTCACTTTCGCAGTCATCACATCCACTCATCTCTATAACTCCAGTCTACTCAATCTGTGACTCCTGTGCTATAAACATCATAGATGAGGGCAGGACAAAAGTGCAGGTAATTAGAAAAAACTAGAATGACCTTTTTCAGAATAAGTATAATACAGTAAAGGAAGAAATCTGGCTAGATCCATAGAAATGTTTGAGATGAGAAAAGAGAAGTTATCATTATATGTAGGGAGAAAAAGACTGCCAGAGAATTAAAATAACAACCCATTCCTTACAGAATATAGCTATAAGCAACTAAATTATGGTGCATCTTTGAATGAGTCAGAACCTCTCCATGTCAAGATGTTTCACGACAATATTCCAGTTTTCATCCTATTGTTCAAGTCACTGGTCTACCATTAAGTCTGTGTTAGTAAAATTAACTTCACTAAGTAGTTAGCATAATGGCCTCAAAAAGACATTGAGGGCTCTTTTGCCTGGACTGCCAGCAATGCCATCCAGACTGAGGAAGACCAGGAAGCTTCAAGGTCATGTGAGCCATAGCCAAGGCCATATGGGCAAGCACGGGAAGCATCCAGAAGGTAGGAGTAATGCTGGTGGCATACATTAAATACCACAGGATCAACTTCAACAAAAATCACCCCAGGTCACTTTGTAAAAGATGCTATGAGGCATTACCACTTAAGGAGACACCAGAACTTCTACCCAACTGTCAACCTTTATAAACTGTAGACCTTGGTTAGGGAGCAGACACGGGTCAATGCTGTCAAAAACAAGACTGGAGCTGCTCCTATGATTGATGTGGTGTGATTGGGCTACTACAAAGTTTTGGGGAAAGGAAAGCCCTCACAACAGCCTGTCATCATGAAGGCCTAATTCTTTAATAGATGAGCTGAGAAAATTAAGGGGAAGGGGGCAGAGGGTGCTGTGTCCTGATAGCTTGAAGACACATGGAGGGAGGTTCATTAAATGCTAACAAATGCTTTCTTTAAAAGAAAAAAAGACACTGAAGGTTACAAATGTTGTTTGCAAACCTTGAGAATTTAGCAAATACTTTCAATATTTCTTTTCAGTGATTTCAGGAAATATACTAAAATACTAACTGGCCATATGATAATTATGAAGACACCCAGGCTATTTGCAAATTTTGTATGATGAGTGTTTTGAAGGGAAATGTAAGATAAATACCTAACATAATTTTTATTGATGAACTCATTTAAGTCCTTTTCTTTAATTTATTTATTTTACTTGACCTTTAGTCCTCTATGCAGCCTGATGGAAGACATAATAACAATAGAAGATCCCTCCTTAGTACCTTGATGCGTGCCTAAACGTGCTTTTTATCCAAGCATGGAATATATTGGATCCCAAATCTTATCAAGGGCAGAAGAGAACATCATGGAAGATTTTTGTTCTAAACCTCTTCATATATTTATTAAAAATTAAAATTATTTCTACCTTAATTTTCCAAATATAATTCTCATTCACATTTCATTTGGAAAAAAATTTTGCAAGATTGCTAAAGAGGGTGCTTGGGAAGCACCTGGGGGGCTCAGTTGGTTAATCCCCTGACCTTTGCTCAGGTCATGATCTTGCAGTCTGTGAATTTGAGCCCCACAATGGGCTCTGTGCTAACAGCTCAGAGCCTGGAATCTGCTTTGGATTCTGTGTCTTCCTCTCTCTCTCTCTGCCCCTTTCCCACTTGCACTCTGTCTCTTTCTATCAAAAATAAATAAACATTTAAAATAATTAAAAGAGAGAGAGTCACTTGGATGGCTTAGTTGGTTAAGTGTCCAACTCTTGATATAGGCTTATATCATGATCTTGCAGTTGTGGGATTGAGCCCCATATCAAGCTCGAGCTCTGTGCTGAGTATGGAGCATCCTTGGGAATTCTCTCCCTTCTCTCTGTGTCCCTCACACCCCCATTCTCTCTCTCTCTCTCTCTCTCTATCTCCCTCTCTCTCTCTCAAAATAAATAAACATAAAAAAGAGAGATTCTAGAGGCACCTGGGTGGCTTAGTTAGTTAAGTGTCTGACTCTTGATATTGGCTTAGGTCATGATCTCAGGGTTCATGAAGTCCAGCCCTGCATCTGACTCCATGCTGAGTGTGGAGCCTGCTTGAGACTCTCTCCCTCTCTCTCTTTCTCCCTTCCCCACTCATGCTCTCTCTCTCTCTCTCTCTCTCTCTCTCTCAAAATAAACAAATAAACTTTATTTTTTTAATGTTTATTTATTTTCCTTGAGAGACAGAGGGCAAGCTGAGGAGGGTCAGAGAGAGAGGAAGACACAGAATCTGAAGCAGGCTCCAGGCTCAAAGCTGTCAACACAGAGCCTGACACAGGGCTTGAACTCAGGAACCGTGAGACCTGAGTGGAAGTGGGATACTTAACCGAATGAACCACCCAGGTGCTCCCAAATAAGCTTAAAAAAAAAGCTTGCTAAAGAGAAATTTACAGCAAATTGCAATACTGTATGTAAGAGACACCATAGATAAGTGCAATTGAGATATTAAAAGTCAAGTCTTAACTGAGCCAACAATACAATTCAGGATTCATTAACAGATTTCAGCATCTAATTCAAGTGCCACATCCTCATAATCTCCTCATCACCTTCTGTATTTTGAATACCATCATCTGCCAGTAAACTGTGGAATTCATCATTGAGGGAGAAGATAAGGTTATGTCACCAATAAAGGCCCCCTGGGAAAGGTTAGCTTTTAGAAAAGATGGTGTGACTGATTTGCACAGTAGACTGAACAATACTGGTAACTTGCAGGCAGAGGAAATATGAAATAATATTCATTAATATATTCAGAATATAAATATAAAAGATATTTTCAAAAATAATTTACAAAGGATTGGTTTTCCTCCAAATCCTAAGGGTTAACATTGTCAGCTGGCTAATTTTGGTTCAGAAATATGCACGGTCATCTTTCCACCAGTAATATAAGCATCATAAAGAACCGGTGCAAACAATTTTATCACAAGCATTGCTTGATTTACCATCCCGCCTGTAAATAATTTAATCTAATAAAAAAAGAGGAAGCATTCTTTTCATTCAGGGAGAAAGTAAATTTTAGTATAAAATGAGAGGCAACATTTTTATTAACACAGGAATATGTGTTAAACATAGGGGGGAAAACAGAGGGGGAAAAACAGAGGGGGAAAAAAACACCCATACTGCTCACTGGCACTATATTAAAATAGGTATACGAAGTAAAACATATTGTATATCACTTTGCTTCACCAAAATCTGAAATGTTTTCTTTTATCTTTTGCTAAGGAACATTCAGAGTTTATAAGTGTGCTGCAATAATACATTAGAAAGCAGTCTCTTCTTTATTGAAAAAACAAATAAGTACAAAGAAAAATCATTTTAAACACATAATTTATCTGAATTTACTATCAAGTCATGTGAAAGGGGAAGAGATACAGACTATTTGGTTCCACAGTGATGGTGAACATATTTTTAGTCTTCATTCATAAAATGTGGTACCTTTAATTTAATAGAAATTCAGTTAGTGGTTAAAATCTCCAATGTATAACACGTCTTATCACAAATCTTTTTCTGGAATAAAAGCAACTGTGGTAGGAAGGGTATAATATAGATATATATTCACAATTCTCAAAGGGTCACAACAGATCAGTGTTTTTCTAAAATTTTAGTTTTAAGTAATCTCTACATGCAATGTGGGGCTTGAACGTACAGTCCCAAGATCAAGAGTTACATGTTCTATCAACTGAGCCAGCCAGATACCCATAGTGTTTTTCAAACTGCAATGTATGACCCATTAATTGTACATAAAATAAATCTAATGGGATGTGGCCAGCTATTTTTTATTGGTACACAGCAGAATAAAAAAGAATATAATATATTGGAAGGCACTGCAGATAGTAATGTACCAATCATTTAATAAAATCTCTATCTCATATCTGTTACATACACACACAAGTCTATATATTTACATATATATATTTATGCATACACATATCTGTCAATGTGTCTTTGTATACTAGATCCTAATATAAATTAATACATTTTTGTAGGCTTTGGTAAAAAACAAAATTTGAAAACTACTTCGATAAATAATTTCGAAACCCAGTTTTTCTCTCCAAAATTAAATCATATACTGCAATTTTCTTCAGAGAATAATTTAAATTAATTGGTCATTAGCTCTACAGTCAGATCATATTACATATCATATATTAAATCTATAATCCACACAGAACCATCACATGATCTGGAAAGAAAAATTTTGGTGCTGGTTTCATATAAACATTCTGGTTTTCAAGTAGTTTTTAGTTTACTTGAATGTCTTCAATACTGTCTCTTTTACTTTTTTTATTATATTAAGGAATGCAAAATTTTGAAAGTCTAGCTCATATAGGAAGCATTTAAGAATCATTTTATATATATTTTATATCCTAGCTTGACAGAGTAAAATGTGCTCAAAGCTTCGTTGATATATTGACCAGACAATTAATTTTAGAGAAGCAGTACAGATTTATAGTTCCCATTTGATAAGGTGATAAGCTATGAGGTCCAGAGAAACATCGGGAACAAGGTGGGGGCAGATGGTGAGTGAGAGGCCAAAGGTGTTTCTGGTGGGCATTATTTTGGAACAAGAAAAACAGAAACAATTTCAAAGAACTTTCTGAGTGTTGGAGAAAGCAGTAAATGAGTAAGTTAATAAAGAATTACTATAGTGGGAAGAAATGATTGGGGGGAGGGAAATGAAACACTATACTACTCCCGGGGATAGAGCTTTGGGGAAAAAAACTAGAATGTGTTCAGGTTTCGTTTTTATAAGCCATTCAAAGGAGACATCTGCTCTCCTTACCAAGACTTCTGTCCCTGCCCTCTGTAACAGAAATCAGGCTCCTTCTTGCTGGCTTGGAATCATAATCAGACCACCTTCATTTTATATAGACCCCAAGAGAGTGCTAACAACTTTTGACTACTGATAGTCTGGGAAGAATTCAAACCACTAACCCATTGTCTGTAAGCACTTTATTCTCATACCAGTGCCATAAACAATCTAATTCTGTAAAAGCTGACACATAATACCTAGTATGAAGAGAAGAACTTATGTTTAGTAGCAACCTGAGGAAAAATAAGTATATAAAATCAACAAGGAAGCATCAGTATGGTTCATTGGAGATCTGGGACTGCATATCTGGAAATAATATTGGATAAATTGAGAAAATTGGGGCAATATGGATCAAAAGTTATAACACAGCATTTCTGTGCATCACAGAGACCCTTCAGGGAAACCCCAGCTCAGCAGTGAGTTCATTTATCAAAGGGATAATGACCCTAAAACATTCTTTTGGAGACAGTGTGGAAACTATCTCCTTTTTAAAAGAAAGGCACCTGTGGAACTAATTAGGATAAAGTACTTCTTTCAAAGTATGGGCTATAATCCTGTTGAGTGAATAAAAGATTTACAAGACTATAGTTCAGAATGAGAGAGAACGCAAATGACAGCTGATGGTGGGGTGGCTTCTGGTATGAAAATAAGAATATTTGGAGAGATTCATGTTGATATTCACTGACATAGTCACAAAAGAAAATAGTAATTGTACCCAAGAACAATTTAAATAATTCAAGTCACTCTAGCCCCAAATTCAATTAACAAGTGCCCCAAAGTAGATAAGCCTAACCTGAATGCATATCTTATTGCATTCCCTGAATGCAGATCCAGGGAAAAGTTCTGAAAAGATAGTTGTCTCCAAGGAGTAAGCCAGGGGCTTATGCTAAAAGGTTACATTTTTATTTTATACCTTTTACTGTTTGCTCTTCTTAAAAGCATGTACATGTATTAATTTAAAAATATTATTTAGGAAGAAAGAGTATTACTCATTAAATTAAGGAATGCAAGATATTGAATTATTTTCTTCATTCAAGATGCAAAATAATTTTTTGTTTGCAGATCTGTATGTATTGCTCAACTTTAGGTGTATACATAAAAGAATATGTAAAGGAATAATATTGGACATTTGTTATCACTTCATTGTGAGTTGAAAAATAATGCAGAGATTTGATACCATAACCCAACTGTCAAGGATTATTATACCCATGTATAACAGAGAGAAAAAAATATAATGGAATCATACAACTATCGCCTGACAAGAATCAGGGATTTCAGCAATCTAGTGAAATCTAATTTATGTACATTTTTATTTTATTGTTACTCTTGTGAGAAAGCCTCAATTTTTTTTTAAAATCAATCTATTTATCAACCTAGTTATCAAACTATTTCTATTCTTCCCTGACAGGGCTTCAGAGAAAGCTAATTCTCATATACTTTCTTAGTTATAAGTCTTCTGTAATATACATTTGTTTCTATCTCTGCCTTTAAACCACCTCCCAGACTTCTCTCCATCTTTGACAATAAAGACTTTGCAGAGTCATCAATGACCATCCTGTAGCAAATCTAAAAGAAAATTTATACTCTACCATAAATTGGCTTGTCAGTGTCATTTGACATTCTGGATTATGTCCCCTCCACCCCATCCTCCTACCTCTCTTTCTTTCCTCGGTTCTGTGACAGTGCTCCTTCCTGGTCTTTCTCCTAACTCTAGGGCCTATTAGGTTTCCCCTCTCTTTGAAGTTGGGATTCCTCAGGTTTCTCTTAGGAACCCTTTCCCTTTTCACTTTAGTCTCTCTCTGTCTGGATTATGTCATGAACTCTAGGGCTCCATTTGCCACATATATACTAAAAACTTCCAACTCTATATATCTAGGTCAAATCTTTTTTTAAACCTATTTTTCTGACTGCCTACTACATACCTCTATCAGATGTTCCACAAGTATTTCAAACTCAATATATCTCAAATTTGTCTCAAGGGATTCTTCAAACCCAATCCTTTCCATGTATTCCTTTTTTCAGAGAATGGTACTGATAATGACTTTAGTGTCCAAGAAAATATGGTGCTTCCTGAGACCTTTGACCTCATCCATTATAACTAGTAAATTACTAGAATGTACAAATTCTATGACACCTACTTTTTTCTTTGTCCTCGTTGTCACTTCTTTATCTCTTACACAAATAAATGTATAGCCCTCTGTCTCCCTGCCTGCCTTTGCTGCTTCTCTGTAAATCATTTTCCACACAGCAGCCAGAGTAATAAACACACATGCACAAAATCATGGCACTTTCCTACTTAAATCAAATAAGGGTTCCCTATTACTTTTCAGATAAAGGCTGTCCCTATTATGACTTAGCACATCATTATGACTTACCACACGTCACATCCAATACAACACAATAATTCGTCACTCAAAATTATTCTGTTACTCAATTATACCATTTTCCTACCCATGCTTCAGAACTTTCCACATGTCTTTTTTCTAAAACACACACATTTGACTTCTTGTGCCTGGTTAATTTCTGTACATCATTGAGATTTCAGTTAAGACATTATTTCCAATGAGAGGACTACTCTGACCTCCATCTCTCCATACAAGTCTTTTTGACTGTCACTCATCTATGTTCCCATGACAAGTAATATTTTGTTGCATTTATCACATTGTATTATAATTCTCTCTTTACTTGTCTCTAAGCCTCATGCAGGCAATGACTGCATTTATTTTCTTTATCAATTTTATTTCTAGCTTCTAATGTAGTGACCGGTACAGATTTTGGGTTCAATAAACATTATTAACTGCAAATATAATTTAATGAATAATCACCATCAATCCTATCAATGTCTTATTCTCAGAAATGCAAGATTCTCTTTACAAGAATTTCACTTAGGATATCTGACTTTATCGATTTTAGCCATATTTCAGAACACAAGATAATGAAATGTGTTTTCTATCTTCTGATATACATTCCACTCAAGTAACCCTTGTCAAAGTCATCAAAAATCTTCAAAACAATTATTCAAGAGCTGATTTTATCCTAATGGATAAACTCCCAAGTATACATCAGGGGTTGATGTACTACTTTGAAAAGGCAGAATAGTGCTGGGAATGAATCATTATCTTGAAGCAGCTCAAAGTTCTTTACTAACTTGTGCCAGGGAAGCCCCACATTCAGTGACAGATTTCATTAGCAGCACATCCGTTTTTGCTATCTTTGTAGAACACTGTTAAGTGCTATGCTAATAGACAAAAGTAGAAAATCAGAACATATGTTATGAAATTAGCTGGAAGCTTTATAAGCAACCGGTTTTTTCTGGATGAAGAATTCTAGTTAAAAGACAGTTAATATTTTAGTGTGCAAGAAAAGCAACCATTAATGGATATTTTTAACAGAATTAACAAATCGGAATTAAGCTAGGTAATATTCTTATCTGACACACACCTCAGGGTCATGAGAGAAATAGATAAAATGCTGCAAGTAAGTACTGAGGTTTTCTTCAGTACATTCTTCTAGACTACCTACAGCAAATTAAGAGCTAACAACAGGTCATCTGAACATGAAGGTGCAAAGTTAGAGGAAATATTTAGAACTCTAGAGGCAAATAAGACCAGCTACAACTATCTAGACGAAACAATATATTCTATAGCTATTGCAATGGAAAGGACAATAGACATGTAGCATGTAATGTCAACTTAGAGTATTAGTTCACATTTGTACTAATGCCATATTTAAATTAAAGGGCAAGAGTATAAAAATAAGACTAATGACAGGACATGAAACTAAAAAAAAACATGGGGAGATTGAATGAGAGTCTCTAAATAGAAAACCTGATCTAGCAAAATATTTAGGAGTTCATCACGTATCCCAAGTAAAAACAAAAACAAGTACAAAGAGTTCTTCTCTAAAGAAAACATTAAAAGAAAACTCAACATATGACATTTCATGTCCCTTAGTATAACTACTGGCTTATTGATGTACACTGTAAAGAGAAAGCTAATGATTTGTTCTGTCCACATTCATAGAGCTTCGAAGAAAATATCTCATTTCTAACCATTACAGGTATCCGATGACTAACGGACATTAAAGGAAAACAAGCAATGTGGAAAAAAATAAAAGGCCAAACTAAGCAAACAGAAAAGTGAACTTTAAAAGAGACAGAAAAATTTACAGAACAGAATAAGATTTTTAATTTTTTAATGTTTATTTATTTTTGAGAGAGAGAGACAGAGTGCGAGTGAGAGAGGTGCAGAGAGAGGGAGACACAGAGTCCAAAGCAGACTCTAACGTGAGGCTCAAACTCACAAAACACGAGATCATGACCTGAGCCGAAGCCGAATACTTAATCAACTGAGCCATCCAGGTGCCCCAAGAATAAAGATTTTTAAAATGGTTTCATTAGAGGCATCTGGTGGCTCAGTCAGTTAAGCATCCTCCTTTGGCTCAGGTCATGATCTCCAGGTTCTAAGCCCACATCAGGCTCTGTGCTGACAGCTCTACTGCAGCTCTGACAGACTTAACTACTTCCACATTTACATCACTAGATTAGTTACAAACTTTTAAACTTAATAAATATTTTTAATTTGATGTTACTGCTGCAAATTTTCTATGTTGCAACCTTGAGTCATATACTAGGATAATATTTCCTCCCCTATAAGCCCAATACTTCCATAAGAAAAACACCACCTTGTGTTATTTAGAAGGAATTCTCTTTAAATCCTCTAACAAATGTTTTTACCATATTCCAAATTTTGTACGATTTGGAATCATTCTTTATATTTGCAGATTTCTCCCATTTCCCAGAGCCTTCTTTCCAAAGCCCTGATTCTTCTACTGCTCTCTAAAGCAGAGTCTAGCTATCATGTTACTGTACTTCTAAGTTAAACCCATTATTTCCATGCTACCATGTATTCATCTTTCTTGGTATATGCTCTTCTTACTATAGTACATGTTCAATTAACTTTCCAAGAAGGCAAGATAATGGGGGTGGGGGGGAGGATCTGAGCAGGAAGCAGAGAGAAGGTTGATGGTGTGAATGAACTAAGTCATTATATTTTTTCTCTGTAACATGAATCAGAAAGTTTGGTGGCTAATCATCAACCTGAGTACCAGAATGAGAACACAAGTTTCAGAGCTAGTCTCCAGACAACTTATGATATGCAGTATGGTCTAGAAATCAGCCTTTACTATTATGAGCCACTGAAATTTTGGACTTGCTTGTCACTGCAGCAAAAGTTAAAGAATACTATTTGACTTTTTTTTCACATGTGCATGATTTACTTTGATAATAAGACATTTTTAAAAACATCGGAAGACATGGAAATCTTTTAATTTGTCCCAAATATATAAATATATTTCATGTCTTTGATAATGCCAAATCTATAAACTCAGTAAGATTATTTTAATTCTCTTCAAGATTCTTCTTCTGAACCTCAGGACACAGAAAATTGAGTAATTATTTTCTCCATTCTCCTGGGTTGGTATATAAGTGGTATTCTAGAGGCATAAGAGAAGCTAATTCATTAAATATAATACATGTCTTAAGTCATCAGGGCTTACTTCCTTGTGGAGCCCCAGATGAGGAAACCTACTTGGGCTATAGTCCCCACAAGGAATATAGTAATTCATGGAAATACAACTAGTCATTCTTTAACACTGTTATATCACCATAAAGCATTAAATAATTAAAACCATAATGACTAAATAAGAGTTACTCTTTGGCTACACTAATTTATATAAGGTACCAGTTCTCAGACTTCAGTGGCTCTGGAGTAGGAACCAGAAATCTGCATTTTAACAGGCACATGAAGATATTCTGAGATAGGTAATCTTGGACACTGAAAATATTGCCTTAATGTTTTACTATATACACATTGAAGCTGAAAAGATTGTTTACTTCATCCCCCAAACATCAGTGAGTAATGAACTCTCTCAAGAAACACAGTAATAAAAATGGAAACTAAGAGGAAGTCAAAATCACACTTAAAATAGAATTAAATCCTCATTATCAGGGAAGATTAACCATCTCAAAAACTGTCTGTGATTAAAACATAGCAGGAACCTGATGAGGGTTATGCCTAGTCATCTTTCAAAAGAACTCAGTGATTGATAAGATACCAGCTGAATCAATGGCCATCTTCTCATTCCCACAGACACATCTGGGAGAGGCAGACAGGCTCAAGGAGAAAGGGATTCACGAAACCAATCAAATTTTCCTAAGACTCCAACACCACTCAAACAGAGCACTCCAGGAGGCAACCTGGTTTCTATTCTCCTCTCACAGGGGACCACTACCTGCTGCAGTCTAGTCACAGAGCCTTACTTTGTAAAAATTCTGAGATCAAGGCTCCTCTTTTGTCACATGACTCTGTAAATCAGTTAATCAGTTTCAGATCATGACAGTAGAACTGATGATTATGAATATATTCTCAGTTCTGTTAAAACTCATCTATGCATGCCCTTGGCTCTATTAAAATTTCATGCCATATTTTGAAATTTGAAAAAATGCCACAACCATTTGATATTCTGTTTTTTCGACATATTTTGATAATATAAAACCAAAGGCTAGCAATGGTTGCTGAAGAAACACTACTGGAATGTGAGCAAATATTAAAAAAGTATATGAATTCACTATGGAAAACAGGTCTTGTCCATCATCACCAAAAGTGAGTTCACATCTGTGGTGTCTGTCCAAACTGGTTTGACCATCTCACTCCAGTTTTGGCCTCTCATAACTTTGGTAGCCTAAATACAATTCCATTCACATATTTCCCACATATCATTTTATATCTCATTCAGACTCGAACCGCCCCCCCTCAGTCCTGTCATTTGTAGCCTCATGTTCAAGTATGGTAGAGAACAAGATAGGCATTTGGTGGAAAGACAGAATACACACTCTTTACTAAGTAAGTTTCACTGTGTTGCTAGGTGTCAAAGCCACACTTATCAAGAAGCCATTGATAAAAGTAATGTTGAATGTAATACAGGATATTTTTCACTATATCAAAACATGCCTGTACATGATAAATTTTCCTTGGGTCAGCAGTCTTTACCATATTAGGAACACTAAACTTTATACCGGATTATATTTATACTTTATTTTGGTGTAAAGAAGATCAGCATTAAATTTATAGTCTTCTCACTCACTACTAAGATCATATGACTTGCATCTTTGTAAATAAACCATAACCCTGATATCTATTTTTTTCTACACATATTTTTCCCTTACTCTAATCTTTTTCATCTGTTCATTGTTATTTTGTTAAATGTTATATATTTTTATGAAATACCTCAAAACAGAGCCAAGCTAAAAAAAAAAAAAGCATAAGGAATAGGTAGGTAATAAATGAAGAAGAAAGAGAGATAGAAGGGGAAATGATATCTATCATGTAGATAAGCCATGAGGGAAACAAGATGGTGGCATTGCAGTTCAGAAAGTAGCTCCTGCACAGCTGAAACAGACCCTTTCACCATGTCCTGACATTGGCCTTTTTTTTTTTTTTTTTCATTAAGATAGTGGGAAACAGGGGTATTACTTTCTGTAGTGCTTAAGTTATGAATGCTTTGATATCTTCAGTTTTAATGATTAACATAAGAGTTGCTTACCAATAAAAGTATTGATGGTTAAGAAAATCCTAATTTATTTATTAATCAAGTAAAAGGACAAATTGAAGCACTATGCTGAGTATTGCAGGGGTGGAGAGTTCCACAGGAGGTGGAAAGGATGAGGGCAGAAAATGGAGACAGTGGTTCAGAATTTGAGTTTTAAAATTTTTTAATGTTTTCTTTATTTCTGAAAGAGAGAGAGACAGTGTGAGCAGGGGAGGGTCAGACAGAGAGGGAGATACAGAATCCAAAACAGGCTCCAGGCTCTGAGCTGGCTGTCAGCACAGTGCCCGACGCAGGGTCTGAACCCCCGAACCATGAAATCATGACCTGAGCTGAAGTTGGATGCTCAACCGACTGAGCCACTCAGGAGCCCCCAGATTCTGAGTTTTAGATACAGTCCAACTTGGATCTGAATCCTTCCTATTGGTGTCATGTTGGGTACTTATTGTCTTAGCCTCAATTTCCTTTATCTATAAAACAGGAATAACATAACATCTACCTCTTTGTGTTTTTTAGAGATTTAACTTGAGATGAAGGCCTTAGAGAACTTAGTACAGAATATATTTTCCATTCACTTTTATATGATTTTTATTTATGACAGTTCCTTCCCTAAAAAACTTGAAATTTATAGAGCAATTAAGTCATGTATACAAGACTATAGTTGAAGGGCATGTGTAATAAATACCATGAAGTTGGCATATGCAAAGTGCTATGGGGTAAGAGAAACAGAGAAAAAAATGATCAAAGTCAGAGACCCAGGCTGGGGGGTCAGCTTGAAGAAAAGACTCTAGTGATTTAAATGAAAGGCTACCTAATGTGTTCAAAAACACATAGCAAAGCTACATCAAGAATCAGGTTGAAGGACAAATTGGAATGGACTGTACAATGTCAAAGTAAAATGAAAATGCTATCAAGAAGAAACTAATAATGAGAACACTGCTTTTGCAAAAGAATCATTCTGTGAAAAGTAACATGCTCTTTATGTTGCCACCAATTGGGATATGAAGCTACATTATATCCCTTCTCATAACAACTAGCATTTAGTATAGAATTAATATGTTCCCGAAGTCTTTTAGATACATAACAATCATGCAAGCTAAGAATTATCCCCTATTTCCAGCACAGAAGATGAGGTTTAATAAGCTTAAATACTTTGATTAAAGTCACTTAGAAAATAACAGCATGGAGATGCTTCCTGGCTACAAAATCCATGTTCCAAAGCCTAGGCCCTTCTCACTATCATCTTTAGCTTCTCTATATAATTGCATCTTACAGGATCTCTTTTAATGACTGTGTCAAAAATGTGGTTTCATTTGTACACGGAGAGTGAGCCCTTCATGTAGGATTTTACATTAATTCTCTGAAAAAGTCAAAACGTGAATTTGAATAAATAAGAAAACAGGCTTTATTTTCCAGAAAAAGCAAGTGATACTAATACCAGCAGTGTGTTATATAAGGAATGGTTGCCCCCACACTCATGGGGTAACAACTAACTCCATATTTTCGGTTCTACTAATGATTATAGCTCTTGACAGTGTGTTAATTGTTACAAAGATTTTGCTGAACTGGGACCACATCTCTGTAACATTCTGAAAAATACAAAGTCCTTCAGTTTAAAGAAAAAAAAAAAAACAGGAAGAAAACGGTATATAAGCAAAGAGAATAAACGATAACCTTCCAATGTTTGCTTTTCCAAATTTTCAAAGACACATTTAATTTCAACTGTAACCCTTTTACATGGGACTTGTCCAACAATGGTTATGCTCTAATCAAAAACTAAATATAATTAAAGCTACCTCTAAAGATTAGCTAGCAGTTATCATTATGTTCTAAAAAAAATGGTAGAGTTGTCAATATAGCATTTCCAAATAGCCAACTATAGGAAAACAGATATTGAGGCCATTTTGCAATTAAGAGACTATAAGAAGTGAGAAAAAAAACATCAGAAAGAACTTTTAAAAAGGTTGTGTAGGGGTGCCTGGGTGGCTTAGTCGGTTAAGTGTCCGACTTTCGCTTAGGTCATGATCTCGCAGTTCGTGGGTTCGAGCCCCGCGTCGGGATCTGTGCTGACTGCCAGCTCGGAGCCTGGAGCCTATTTCAGAGTCTGTGTCTCCCTCTCTCTCTGACCCTCCCCTGCTCACGCTGTCTCTGTCTCTGTCTCTCTCTCTCTCTCCTAGAAATAAATAAAAATACTTAATAAATAAATGAATAAATAAATAAATAAATAAATAAACAAACAAACAAATAAATAAAAGGGCTGTGTAGTATTTATTAGTACCATTTGCCGTGTTTTTGGCTCTCCACCTTCTGGACACACTTTCTGATGCTATTGTTAACATGTCATATTCTGTGACTTCTGTTGGTCAGTGAATCACAGTAGATATGTAAAATGTCATTTCCAAGCTAGAGAATTTCATTATTTGTTCACAACCCCCGGAGTTCTCCTTCCCTCTATTCCTGGCTGACTTGGACAGTGGCTGCTCCATGAAGCTGGGTTCAAAAGTGAGAGTTATCTAGAGCACAAATTTCAGTCAACCTGCAACAGGCATGGAACCTGAGGGAGAACTAAACCTTTGTTAGCTAAGTCACTAAGATTTTGTGGTTATGACTATAGTAAATCCTAGAACAGTGCTGTCCAAGAAAAAAAATGGTTCACATATGAAATTTCATGTTATTTATTTTTTAATGTTAATTTATTTTTGAAAGAGAGCACAGGTGAGTGAGAATGAGTGGGGTAGTGGCGAAGAGACAGGCTCTGTGCTGAGAGTGGACAGCCTGACACAGGACTTGAACTCACAAACCATGAGATCATGACCTGAGCCAAAGTGGGATGCCCAACCGACTGAACGATCCAAGCACCCCTAAAATTTTAAGATTTGTATTAGTCACATTTAAAATGGAAAAGAAACATGAAATTAATCATAGTCACATTTCAAGTGCTCAATAGCCATAAATGGCCAGTGGCTACTATATTAGACAGAACAGATTTTGCTTCTTATGGTGATATAGACAATATATAGTATCCAATTAATCACTAAGATTTTCTCAAGAAACACACATATACACAGTAGGATAAATGGCTTAGAAATAAGGAAAGTTGATAAATTGTTTGGTTTAAAATGCCAATGGGCTATTCTAGTGGATATGTCCTCTGGGCAATGAGAAAATACAGATCAAAGGAAGCACAGACTTTAGAATATAAATGCAGTTCCAATTATCCTTCACTTTGCTAGTCCCTGAAAATAGAAGACTAGAGGGCTCAGCTATACCTTGAAAATCTACAGTTGATCCTCAAAAGACCAAATAATATAAATGATTTTTTTAAAAACTTTGAAAAGACATATCTGAACGACATGACATCAAACATCTAGCACTTAGGTCTTAGAACTGAGAAAAATATATAAGCAATGAATAGAGTTTTAAATATATCTAAAGTAATCAAGAATGAAAGAAATATCAGAACAGAGTGAAAGCTTTGGGTTTTTAACAAGAAATGATTATTAGTGACATTTGGAAGTATGGCTTTGGTGAATTCATGAGTTATGGGACCAAATTAAAGAAAATTCAAAAGAAATCTAGTGAGCAAATTGAAGCAATGAATGAAAGGCAATAGTAACAGTATGAGTAGAAATACACTTCTATAAAATAGAGCCCCGTTTCAGCTGAAAAGCCCAGGGAAACTTAATAAGAGAAAACAGCCATTTGTGGGTCTGTGTGAAGCTAATAATGAAATGCAGGATTCTACAAGGAGATGAGTGGCGTGAGGGCAAAAAAGAGCAAAGGACTTAGACAAGGATCAAATACCCTATCTGGAGGCTTAGAGGAATAAAATGTAAGGCAGAGCATTAGATTGGCTGCCAATCAAAGGCAAAATCTTTGATCTATTGAGAATTACATGTTTAAATAATTGGTTACCTTGACTTTGAATGAAAGAAGGCATGAGATTTATAGGTAGTTGTAAGTTTAGCAGGAATAAAAGAAATGAGAACTTGACTGACGAATAACATGATTTCTACAGAAATCAGTATGTATTATTTTCACACAGGTAAAAATGAATAAAACTCTTAAGGAAAATAAAAATGAATTAAAATCAAGTTTTTCATATAAACTAGAAATAAAAAAGAAGAAAACTATAAAGAAATATTGATGTTTTTTCTTAAAATTGAATACCTTAAATGTCTGTGCCTTTAAACATCCTAGAGAATGAGCAATAATATGAAAATCCAGAAAGTTTTTGGAATGTTTGTCACAGTATTGTGTTATTTTACTTATATACTATTTTTCTAAGTTTATACAAACAAAAATTCTTGGAAAAATCAAGTTCTGCAAGCACTACATCCCTATATATTCTAACATATTTCCCCACAAATATATCTTGATGTTAAGGTGTTCAGGAAAATTTATGGAATGAATGTGGATTTCAAAAACTGTCGCAATAGTTTAACATAAAATTTTTCCAATATGTAATGGTATATGTTAAAAGTAAAGAGCACCTTAAGTCTCAGAATTCCAAAAACAACAACAAGGATTTTGGAAGGAAAAAAAGGATTCTGAAAGGTTCAAAAACCTGGAGAACTGGAAGGTTGTGTCAATTAAAGCAAAACCCAAGATAATAAAAAATACTTATTTAAGAAACCTAATTTTTTAAAAAAGCAGTGAAAAGAATTTCAACTAAAGCCAAAGTATATTTTAAATATAATTATACAGTAAGCAAATGACAAAAGTGATGAAGTGTAAAGAAATAATCTATGAAGTAATTATTTAGACCCTATCTTCAGAATTAAAGCAAAAGAGCAGGCTTTTGCTTATCATCAAATCAGATTTATGGGTAGAAATGTGAGAAATTAAAGAACCAGCAGATTAACACCTTAAGTGAAAATTAACTCAGTAATGTTTTCTCTGCTGATAAAAGACCAACACTAACAGCTCTCAGTCAAAAGTGCTAAATTAAGTAAAGAGGATAGAAATTCTTCATTCATTCAGATATTTAATATTTGGAAGTAATCCAACTGAACTCACCTCTGGAAATTCTCCTTACAAATAGCTTTTGTGTGTGAGTATAATATCTACTACTGTCCAGCCAAGAAAATGTCTTCCTTAGGTAAGTTTAGCCTCTTCCATTCATCCCTCTTCCTTATCCAGGACCAAAGTACATTGTCCTTTACTCCTTCCTCTCTTTCATAACCCAGCATGGATGTGTAGAGCTAGGTCAGAATGAGGGGTTGGCTCCAGGCACAGAGGGGGAGTGAGATAGTACAGGTTTGGGAGTCAAACAGGCCTGGGCTTAAAATTTTCCAGATCCACCACCTACCAGCAAGTTGTTTAACCTCTATGATGTTTACTTTCCCCATCTACCAAATGAGGATAATAATACCCATCTTACAAAGTTATTGCAAGAATTAGAGCTAATAATGCAGATAGAGTGCCTACTACATCTTGGCATGTAGAAAGTATTTAACTAGTTAATTTCATTTTGACGATCTGAGTCTAAATCCCGTCCTGTCATTAGAAGTTCTGTGGCCCAATTCCTGATGATATAGTACCTGCCTCATAATATTACTGTGAGAATTAAATAAGTTAAAATATGTAAAGTACTTAGAATAGTGACAGGCAAATAATAAATGTCACATAAGTGTTATCATTATCAGTACTAGGCTGAGTGCCTAAGTGAGCTGGGAGGTTCTGGAAATAACCAAGTCCTAATGTATAGGACTTTGTATATGAAACACAGAGGTCAAGATTTATATGAAAACAGATATGGGGATGATCAGAAAGGGGTCTAGAATTAATGACCTTAAAAATTAATACAGAATAATTTTTCAGAGACCAGCCCTGAAGACAGTGTTGATTCTAGGTTTTACCACCTTTTTTGAGAGTCAGTGCTACATGTATCTGTATGATGCTTACAGGCATATCATAGACACAGAAGGAAAACTGGGCTCTTACACATGCAATTTGTGGAGATGAAAGGCTAGTCCCCCAAGGAGCTCTAATGCACTTCTCTGAGTTCCCATAAGTCTCACACTGGCATAGTCATACATGGGACTGTGATATCAGAAAGCACTGCTTCAAGTTCGTCGTGCTGTGCTTGATGCTTCTGTTCTTGCAATATATTTCAGAACCAGGCAGGCACGGGCTCTAATCCTGGCTCTGTCATTTACCAACTTTGTGACTTAAGCATATTCTATAGTGTATCTTATGCTTCACTTATGAAATACCTGTCTCCTAGGGTTGCTGTAAAGTTTGGGGATATTATATATAAGAATGTCTGGCATTTCATTCAGCAAGTGGTCGTTAACCACTGGCTACACAGTCTTCTTCTCTGATTTCTTTCTTTGTCTCACACCATCAGAATGTGTTTATTCTCAATGGTCTCTCTTTATGTAGTGAAGTAGTGAAGTAATTCTTATCCCTCTCAGGGCTAAACATCCACGATGCCTTAGAATCTCCTTGGGCTCTTGCATATATTGATTTTTACTGTGTCTTTTTACATCTTGGTTGCTTCTAGTACCATTCCTCTATTCCTAGCTCTCATGCTAGAGAAGGATGCCATCAACTAAGGTGACCATATAAATGAAATGAGTCTTAAGTTTCCTTCCAGTCTTTATATTCAATAATTTTAGTAAACTTAGTTTTATAAAAGCTTATGCTTTAAATTCAAGTTGACACTTCTTTCTATGTATGGGTTACCTGAAACTATCTCTTTGTTTTGTTTCCTATGAAACTACATCTAGTTGGTGTTCCATGTATATTTCATAGCAAGCTCTCAGTCTCTAGCATGTCATCATGATTTGAGAATATCCCATGTGCCACCCTCTGCTTTGCATTTTTCTTCCACTTCTTATGCCAAACTTAAACTTGCTCTTCCAAACCAGATCACTTGTCACCAACTGTGATGCCTTCCCCAACTCCCCCAAACATCCCAGGTTGTCCTGGTCTCTGAAATTCCACTAGGTTGTTATCATGTAAAAAAACTGACTACACTGTATTATGATTTGTTGAATGTTTTTCTCACATCGGCTATGTGTTGGTTTTTGAAGATAGGAAAAATGTCCTACTAATTTTCTTAACCCCCATGCACACTACCTTGCTCTAGCATGAGCTTTTAAAATGCTTAGTAATTAAATAGATTATCACATCCCTTCAGTGAAATGACCAAGTTTGTTAACAATAAGGTTCCACATTTGCTCATTCCCATCTCAACATAATTTTGTATCTATTCCTATCATATCAGTCTAAGTACAAACAATTCAGCAGCATATTAGAAGACTAAGTAAGATTTGTTCCCAGAAATGTGAGGAAACTTCAATGTTAAAAACGTATCTGGGTGGCTCAGTCAGGTGAGCATCTGACTTTGGTTCAGGTCATGATCTCACAGTTCGTGTGTTTGAGCCCCACATTAGGCTCTATGCTGACAGATCAGAGCCTAGAGCCTGCTTCAGATTCTGTGTCTCCCTCTCTCTCTCTGCCACTCCCCCACTTGTGCTCTGTCTCTGTCTCTCAAAGTAAATAAATGTTAAAAAAAATTTAAGTATCTGTGCAATTTATCATAATAGATCTAAAATAAAAAATCATATGATCACTCTTATTAAGTACAAAGATATTAAATTGTATAGTATATTAAATTTTATAGAAGTCCAAATCCATTATTGATGATAATTACAATCATCTTTTATTAATATGATAAAATATATTTACCTGAAATCATAAGTCCACAACACATGTTTAATAAGTTTACACTAGAAATATTCTCATTAATGTTATAAACAAGATAGTAATGTCCACTCTTACACATAATTTTTGTTACAGGTAAGAAGGTACTGTCCAACACAATTAGATAAGGAAAAGAAATACAACTTGGAAGGAAGGTGGTGAACATATCATTTGACACTGATATAATTATTTTGTTTGAAAGCCCAAAGATAATTAATGTCAGTGAAAAACTAGTTGTAGATATCAATAGCCTCTATACATGTAGACACACACAAACACACGAAAACCCTAGTTAGGTTGAATAATGAAAGAAAATACTCCATACAATGACAACAAAATACCAAAATTCTAGTTATAAATTATAAGAAACATTTAAGTTCTATATAAGAAAAAAAAATTTTAACCTCTGAGGAACAAATAAAACTACAAGAAACAGAAGTTATATTTTTGCCAAGGAAGATGCACAGTCATTCACTAAGTTGTTAGTAATCTATAAATTAATCAATGTAATTAATATGCTTTAATAAAAATATTCAACAGAATACTTTAAAGTACATAGACTATTCTAAAGACCACACAGAATAATCATGACTAGCTAGTAAAAAATAAAGAGTAATGACAAAGAACTATCTTTACTATAATATCAAAATATAAGACTACAATAATTAAAAGATTGATGTCTTGGTGAGGAAGTAGAAAGGAAGAGGAATCAAATCAAAATGGATTGAAACCCTATAAATAAATCACAGATGAAAACTCAGCAAATGATCAGTGACATATATGGAAAGAATGGCATTTCAAGTCAATGAAGAAAATATGTATCATACGATGAACAGTATTATGACAATCTGGGAAACTATCTGAAAAAAGTTGGATGTAACTTAATATTTTATGACAAAATGAAGTTCTGCTGAGTCAAATAACAGATGTCTAAATAAATAAATAAATAACTCAAGTGAGGCAGCAGAGAATTTTTAAAACAATTTAGAATAAAGAATAACTTTCTGAATTATACAAAACTCAGAGGCAGTAAAATAAAAATGGATAAATATGACCACATAGAATTAAAAGATGCTCTAAAAGGAGAAAACCTCCATGAACAAAGTCAGAAGATTAAAGATAAATGGGGGACATATTTTCAACTCATATCACGGACAATACACATACATAACTGTATATGTTTGTTACATGCAACTATACCTCTATAACTATATATAAAATTATAACTATAGCTATAAATGTATATATTACATAAGGTATATAGAGTATACAATAAATTACAATTGTAAATATATAAATATAATTATGTTATATGTGTAAATATTTGTAGCGATATGTAACTTTGATGTAAATCATCACAAGACCCATCCCACTAAAAAATATTGAGCAAAACATATGGACTGTTTACAAAAAAAAAATCCACAGCATATGCCTCTTAAACATAGAAAAGGACACTGTATAACTGATTAGCAGAAATTTAAATTTAAATTTAAATGAGACTTTTTTAACCCATTAGTTTGGCAAAAATAAACTTGTCTGGCATCATATCACATTGGTGGCAGTGCCTACAGAGGTAGTTAAAGATGCAGCTGGTGGGAATACAGCTTTATAGCTTCAGAGAGAGGCAGCTTAGTAAGATAAGTCAAGATTAAAAAATATATGTACCCTTTGATATAACATTTCTTGTTTAGGTATTATTTATTTGTCATGTGAGTAAAATGATGCTTATATAAGGTATACATTCTGGTGCTCTTTGTTATTACAGAATTGCTCATCAGTGTCAAGTAGATTAAATAAAATATGACCCATCCATATAATGGAACTCCATGAAGGTTTAAAAAGAAAATTAGGGGCGCCTGGGTGGCTTAGTCAGTTGAGCGTCCGACTTTCGCTTAGGTCATGATCTCGCGGTTCCTGGGTTCAGGCCCCGCGTCGGGCTCTGTGCTGACTGCCAGCTCAGAGCCTGGAGCCTATTTCAGAGTCTGTGACTCCCTCTCTCTCTGACCCTCCCCTGTTCGCGCTGTCTCTCTCTCTCTCCTAGAAATAAATAAATAAATAAATATTTTTAAAAAAACATTTAAAAAAAAAAAGAAAAATATAATGCTATATTACTAATGATGACATGATAGAGAGAGAGAGAGAGAGACAGAGAGGGACAGATGTCATACAAATAGATATCTGCAGGAGCAAAATGGAAAACAAAAAAGTGTGTATTATGCTGCTGGCTCTAAAATATATTTTTAAAATCACACACATATAAACAGATAGATATCTATGAAACATAGAATGTATAGGGAAAGATAAAAAGAGAACTGATCATAATGATTATGCCCAATATTGGAGAAAAGGATGGTTGGGTGACAGGAAATATAGAAGATTAACTTTTTGTTGTACATTCTGTTGTACTTTTGAATTTCATACCAAAGGTATATATTAGTTCCAGAAAATAATTTCTTTTAATATTTAAAGTAAGAAATATGCTTTCTAATACTTTTTTTCTACCTCTTTCCTAAGAAACATCCTCCTGCTGCTCCCCTTCCTTCTCTTTCTTCCAAGAGTCTTCAAATGTAGTCTCCCCTTTCTTTCTGTTTAATTACCATAAGTCTTTGTGAAAAGAACTTGAAAAATGCAAACAATCAAATGAAATTCCTTGCAACTATTCGTATTGTTTTCTGTCTGCTGTTTCAGTTTTTACTTGTCCATTAAGAAAGTGCTTTTAACTACCTATTCCATGCCAAACTGTGTTAGGTTCCAGGGACACAATAGTAAAAAAGGTCAAGGTCTGTGTTCTCATGGAGCTTGCAGTTTGTGGAGGAGATAGCTAATCAGACAACTACTGGAAAGGTGTGATAAGTCATATACTACAGAATATACAAGAATATATAGGAGTTTATATAGAGGACCCCTCACAGACACTTTGGATGTCCATAAAGTGATTTCCAGAGAAAATAACATTTAAGCTACGGAAGAAAGATGGCTAAGAGAGAGCTGATCATAAGAATGAGTTCCATTCAGGAAAACAACCTGACTGTACACTGACAGGAGAAAAAAACCCACTGTTCTTTTTAAAGAAGATTAAAGTGGTTGAAATTTCAACAAGGGGTTATAAAGAGTTTGACAGAGGATAGATATTTGAAAGTAGAGAGAACTAGAGAGAAGACCAACTAGGAGATAATGATGGCAATCCCATTCAAATGTGAAATATGATAATAACATGGATTTGAAAAGACATAGGTAATTGAATAGTTTCAAAAAAATTTGAGGAGTTCAAATACAAAAATTGGTGATTGAATGGATATTGGAAATGAGAAAGAAAAGGAGTTAAGAATTATTCCAAATTTCTCTGCTTAGAGCAACATGATACGGTGATTGACATCATGCACCAAAATAAAGAATATAGAAAAAGTACTAAAGTTATAAAGAAAATCTTTAAATTCAATATTCTATCCACTGCGTTTAGGGTGTCTGAAAGGTTCCCCAGTGGAGTTTTCCAGCAAGCTCTAGTAGCTTATGGAGATTGACCTATGGAGAAAGTGTATATGTGAAAATCCTAACTATAAAAGTTGAAATTTAAGCCACAGATATGAACATGATTGTCCCAAGAAAGCGCACAAAGGAAGAAAGATTTAAAGTAATGTCATAAAGGGAACCACAGTCTACAAGGTAAGACAGGATAAAAGACCTGAAACAAAGAAGTAGGAGAAAAAAAAGATAGAGAATAGAAGACTGTAGTATCACAGAAGGCAAAGGAAAAGAATATTTCAAAAGAAGAAAGTAGTCTGTATGTGTCAAATACAGTTGAGGGGACAAATCAGATGAGGACTAAAAATTACCTCATTTGATTTAGAATAATTTTATCAATATGTGTCCAGAATTAATCATTGCATTTGACTGAGGAGTAAATGAGAATGGGGAGTCCAGCTAAAGCCTCCATAGCTCTCCTATTCTAACTCCTGCATTCATTCCTTCCTCGTTATTTCATTTAGGCACTACAAGCTCACAATGCAAGAGCCAGCACACTTAAAAGGGATTAAGAGAGGTTATGTATGATGATAAGAGGTTAAAACTTCAAGAAGATATATAATTCTTTTTTTTAATTTTTTTTACAAATAGTTTATTGTCATGTTGGTTTCTTATTTAATTCTTAAAGTACATGTGCCTAACAACACAGAGTCCAGATACATAAGAGACAAAAAGTGATAGAACAAAAAGAAATAGAGGAATCCAGTATTATAGTTAAAGATGTAACACCCCTTTATCAGAAATGGACAGATTCAGTAGATTGAGTGTCTGACTTCAGCTTAGGTCATGATATCATGGTTTGTGAATCCTGGGTTGGGTTCTGGGCTGACAGCTCAGAGCCTGGAGCCTGCTTTGCATTCTGTGTCTCTTTCTCTCTGCCCTTCCCCACCCCCACCTCTGAAATAAAATAAACATTAAAAATTTTTAAAAAAGAAATGGACAGATTCATTAGGCAGATAATCAGTAAGGATACAAATGTAAACAGCACCATCATTTGACTGTGTATAAATAACACCGAAGACTGGTTCATCCAATAATAGTTTATAACACTTTTTTCTCAAGATGACATGGAACATTCACCAAGAGAGACCACATTCTGTGCCATAAAGCACACCTTAATATATTTAACAGAATAAAAATCATACAATGTCTGCTCTCTGATCACAATAGAAATAAATAATGGGAAGATAGCTGGAAAACCTCCAAACTACTTGAAGATTAAACAATACATTTCTAGATAAGATATAAGCCAAAGGGAAAAAAATATCAAGATAAATTTTTAAATATTTTGAGCTAAATGAAAATGAAGATATAATTTATTAAAATTTATGTGATACCATGAAAGCAGAGTTTAGAGGAAATTTTACAGCACTGAATACATGTATTTAAAATGAAGAAAGATCTAAAATCAATAATCTAAGCTTCCCCTTCATAACTAAAAAGCAACAAGAACAACAAAGAACAAATTAAATCCAAGTAAGCAGAAGAAAATAAATAATAAAAATTAGAGCCAAAATCAAAGAAATTCTAAACAGAAGACCAATAGAGAAAATCAACAAAACCAAAAGCTGGTTCTTTGAAAAGATAAAAACTTGATAAACCTCTAGCTAGGATTACTAGAAAACACTGACCACACCAAATGCTACCAAGGAAGTGGAGCAATATGAATTCTCATTCATTACTGGTGGGGATGCAAAATGGTACAGCCACTTGGCAAGTCAGTGGGCAGTTTCTTGTAAAACTAAACATATTCTTATTGTATGATTGTCAACCACTCCCCTTAGAATCTACACAGAAGAGCTAAAACATGTCTACATTTAAAAAAAAAACCTATACATAGATGTTTATAGCATTTTTATTCATACTTGTCAAAAGTTGCAAACAACCAAGACGTCCTTCAGTAGGTGAATGGAAAAATAAACCGTGGGACACTCAGACAATGAGAAATGAGCTACAAAGCCTGAAGACATGGAGGAAACTTAAATCATATTATTAAGCGAAAGAAACCAATCTGAAAAGGCTACACACTTATGATTCTAATTATATGACACTCTGGCAAAGGCAAAACTATAAAGACAGTAATTAGTGGCTCCCAGTGGTTGGAGGTGGGGAAGGAGGGATGAATACAGAGTGCACAGAGGGCTTAGAGCTATGAAACTGCTCTGTATGATATGCTAGTGGTGGATACATGCCATTATATATATGTTCATACCAACAGAATGAACACCAAGAGTGAACCTAATGCAAACTATGGACTTGATAATGATGTGTTAGTATAGGTTCATTGATTATAACCAATGTACCACTGTGGTGTGGGATATCAGTAGTGAATGAGATGATGCATGTGTGGGGGCAAATCATCAATAATGGGAAAAGCTGTGTATGTGTGGGATCCAGGCTTACATGAGAACTCTCTGTACTTTGTGCTAAATTTTGCTATGAACTTACAATGGCTCTAAAAAATAAAGTTTACTCATTAATTAAAAAAATAAAACAACAAAACAGCTTATCCAGCTGCAGATTTGGACACATTTTATTTAATGGAAACATAGTATTGTAAAGAAATAAGTTAGATTTTTCTCTTCAATACACAATGGTATACTTTGATATCATATGTTTCCATGAATTTCTGTCATGAATTAGTAAAATAATTACAAAGCTACTAGTATTGTCTTAGGTCTGTTAGAATGTCAAGCTTTCCCTTATTTCCAAAGCACACACAAAAGCACACTTCTCTGTGCTAGAATTGATCGCTAGATTTAAAATAATTTAGTATGGGTAAAAGCAGATATTTAATTCTGTAAATCTGTAATAATCTATCATATATCTACTAGTAGTAACAATGCAAGTTTTATGCTTTATCCTGGGTTCTTTCCACATTCATTTCCAGACAGGACCCACAGCATACATCCTACATATGATTTGTGAGAGGAAAAACTCTCTGTGCTCTCTCGAGGGCCTTTTCATCTCCGGCCAGGCCAGTGAACAAGATGAGTTTCTTTTTATAACGACAAGGCACAGAGATAATTCATCAACTGGAGAGCACAAACAATCCTTTATTCAGCAGAATGACAAAAGGTTATTTAGCTTCTGGCGTCTACTATAGTTCTTGCAAGAATCAGGCCCAAGAGCCAATATGATAATTAATAAATTTCCAACATCTGGGCAGTAAAACAATTTTTTATGAATGTTAAACAATGTCAATGCCAAATTAAAACCTCCCCTTCTTGTATTTATCTATCTGAACTCCTCACTGCGGCGCCAAATTCGCCTGTGTTCTGGCTATAAAATGGGAATAGTGATGACATAGTAGGAAGATATTACACAATTTGGGAAATCCATATAACTAAGTGTCATTTAATCATACGGACAGTGATGATATCATCCACCAAGCCTAATGGAGAGTAATCTGTGCCAAGAGTCGAGTATCAACTTAAATAATAGGTGAGTTATATCAATCATTACGCTGAATAAAAGAGTCAAATTTAAGGGAAGAATTGGAGTCTCAGTTTCTCTAACTGTCCTCGAGCAAGAGGACAGCTTTCTTTTTTTAAAAAGAAAATATTTTGGTTATGTGGATATTGCTTGCATAGATTGAGAAAGGCCACTTTCAAGTCCTAAAAGCATTCATAAACTAAGACGCACTAAATATCAGAATCAAACTTAAGAGATCATCCAGTTCAAGCCTTTTCCCCTGCCTTAGATTTCCCAACACAACAAAAAAAAAAAACAGTATATGATGATGACTATGATTATATATACTATATAATACATGCTATTAGAATTTTTAAGAAGAAATAAATGTAGGCTAAAGTATTAAGGACACGTTATGAGAAAGAATAACTGTAAATCATAAGTCAAATGTAGAATATACCATAATTTATGTAAGATTCAATAAATACAAACTGAAACAACATAACCCGGAATAAAAAGTGGCTGTTTTTAATTGCATTAAAATAGATTTGCAAAAGGAGGAATTTGCTTGAATGCATGAGGCCTGCCTTTGTTTAATTAATGTGTCTATATATAAAAAATGCCCCTTCTCCACTTTGGTTGAATCTATCATTAAATATTTACACAGAAATCATATTTTTAGATTGAATTATTCAGAATGTGTTGATTTTGAAGATTAGTTGTAATAAACTTGGAGTTGTCTGGAAAAATCAGAAAATTCAGCAGTAAATGGTATTTTCCAAAATGGGTTATGCAAACCCCAGGTGATTAATACACGAAGCACAGGATTTCAAGAATACCTTAGTATGGTAATAAAATATATGCATATAAGCTATGATAAGAATACATATTTGGAATGTGTCACCTTAAACATGATTTACTCATGGGGGCATTTGACCAAAAGAGCTTGGAGAGCAATGTTCTAGAGTGGTAAGTCTCCGGAAGGTGCACTATCCAGTAAGTTCTGGGTTAGAGATAAAAATCCAGAGACTATGAGTTGGAAGAATAATTCATTCATTCATTTCTTCATTCATTCAACGAATTTAAATTAAACTATCTGACATTACTACCATTGATTACATCTGACTCTAGACAAAAAGCAATTTATATAATTTAGTCTACTAGTTATCAAGTGTCTTTTATACGCAAGGATCGTGTTATCTATTTCAAGGAACACAAAGATAGTTATGTCACCAAAAATGAAAATAGATTTGTAAAATTTGTATGGAAATAAATATAATATCTTAAACTCCCATACTACTGAGGAGAGGAAGACAGAATGTTGAAGAGTGGCACTATTTTGGGTTTATTATTACTTTCTTTCCTGGATTTAGCTACATGACTTACCAATTTTGTGCAAATTTTCTACTACTGAAGACAATTACAACTTTGTTCAGATCCAACAATTAAATGAAGGGAATGGAGGCGCTTTTATTATTAAAGTTCCACAACCACAAAATGGCCTGAGCTTTTGTAACTGAGCTAATGTATATGTGAGAGATTCAAAAAGATACTGTGAAGCATGGCTTTATCAAAACCGTTTTTCAGTTGGATTTCTAAATATGTTCCCGATGAGTCCATAAAACACTCTGAACATCTTATAGAAAAGTAATAATAAAAATAAATGTCTTTTCCTAAGCCATTCAAAATCTTTTGGATTTATTTCCCCCAAAAAATAAATAAATAAATAATACAACAAAACCTTTCAGATTCAGTTAATCGGTTTTGTCCCAAACAGCAAACAGGCAAGAAAGAGCGACTCGGAGTACCTATCTATGTCTAGCAATGTGAAAGTATGTTTCTCTTGACCAGATAGAGTGGAAACCATGTTTCTCTTGACCAGATAGATTCCCTAAAAGTTTAATACAGTCATTGGGATGAAAACTATATTTCTTTGGAATAATTATCTAGTTTTAATTCAAATGCTAGTGATTCCTCGAAGAACCCTTCAGATGAAGCCACTCTCCTGTTCTCTGACTTGATTTTATATTGCTTCCCATATCAAAGACAATGTAATATAAATGCTTATGTGTATTTTTCACCTTTTGTAATTTTTAGATTTTAAATGTTTAATTTTTCCCATTTATCATAGTTGAGTACAAAAAAATTATAATCTATAGTAATCGCAAGCTATGAATGAAATTCTAGGCCCAGCACCCAAAAATTCCACTTCATTTTTAAGAATCTGCTCATAAAATACAGAAATATTCCTCTTCCACACCCAGTTTAAAACTGGTCATCTGCATACTTGCCCCAGCTCTCATTTCCTTTGCTCCTCTGTATGAGTTAGTTGTCTGTAGATCTCTTTGCCTCAGTAGCTTAGGAGTTAATTCAAGTTCATATCTTATTCATTTATGTCATTCCATAGAATCTAACAAACCCTTTTCTAGATTTGGCATGGAATAAATGTTTGTTGAATAAAACTGCGAAATGTTAGTGAAAAAATAAAAAGCTTACAACAACAACAAAAAAAAGCAAAAAATTCCCAAGATCAAACCAAACCAAGCTAACAACAAAACCTATCCTTTACATAGAGGCACAAAATAAACTTTAGGGGCAAACACTAGAAGCTATTTAAGTCTGCTTCATAGTTTGATCCCTTAAGTGAAGAATTTACCTTGCTCCATTGCTCCATATAAATTCCCATTACAACTGATGTGATTCCTATCAAATCGATTCCAATGACCAAAAACTGTTCTGTGTACTGAAGCATACTTCTTCATGCTTATCTCTGTCACAACATGGGTCATTCGAACATTAAAGTTAAATATTTCTCATGGTCCTTTTTTGTTTGTTTGTTTGTTTGTTTGTTTGTTTGTTTGAAGAAAGAGAGAGAGCAGCAGCAGTGAAGCAGATGGATAGGAAGACCACCTCCAAGCAGGCTCTGTGTCCAGCATGGAGCCCAACAAGGGGTTCATCTCACAACCCTGAGATCATGACCTGAGCTGAAACCAAGAGCCAGACACACAACCAACTAAGCCACCCAAGGTGTCCATTTCATAGTTCTTTTAAAGCGAATCCATTCTCTTAAGATTAACTTGTTGATGAAAAATGCATCAATGCAATCAACTCGTGAGTTCAGAGGAAAAGAAAGTGTATGATGATGTTTCTGAAATTAAAAAAATGTTCTCATGAACCTATATTTTCATATAAGGTGCAATTTATAATGTTCACCAATTTACCTAAAATTTTTAGAACCACTATTACATAGATATGTTGTTTAGTTAGATATTTTGACTTATTGCTTCTTAGTGAAAAGAAAAATATGAAAAACCCATGAATGTAGAAATACTATTTATAATTTAAATACATTTTCATAGTAAAAATTTGACTAAAAGAAAAGTAAACCCATAAAGACAGGGTAAGAGGAACAGTGAATGGCAAAAGTTTTGAATAGGATGAAATGACTTTTAAAATCTTTTCTCAAAATATCTAAATGGTGAAACAACGAGATTTGTCAAATTTATTTTTGTAACAGCATGTTTTAGCTCAGCCAGAGCTGAAGGTTATATTAGAATTTTACTTTGTGCATTATTTGGAGTAGAGGGCGAGAGGCAAGGGAACATATTAGAGAATATTTGATGAACGTCCTACCTCAAAATATTCTGAAATATGGGGCTGTGGGATAGAGATATGAACTTATTCCAGAAGCATCATCTTTCTGGTGGACTTGGGATGACAGAACTATGACATGAGAATGTTGGGAATATGAGAAGACTCTCAAGGTAAATTGTGAGAAAATGAGTGACAAAGAAGACATCTGGTGGGAATGGGCTAGTTGAGCGAGAGCCATAGGGTCAGAGTGTCAGAATGTGCTATCCATCCAAGCATGCAGTTTAGGCTAGGCTCAACCCAACCAGGATCCATACTGCCTACTTCAACCTCACCCTATGCCTGTCTGCCCCAGAGAGAAGAGTTTGGAGAACTGGATTCCTGGGAGAGCAAGTGAAGAGCTGTGAACTTCTCTCTTAGCGAGCAGGACAAGAACAGTACATTGCACAGCTTGGGGACTAACAAATGCCCCACAGCTCCAGCACACAGAGAAGCAGTGGAAAGCAGGAGTAGTGTGTTCCAGAGGAGAGGAATAGTATACCTAAAGGAATCTCTACATGAAAAAGCATGTACCTGTGCCCAATCCACTATTCTCTGGCACACCTAACGATATAAAGATGTCCCCTTAGTTATGTGACTTGCAGACTCTAGGGGACATTGAAGATTACACAGGAATGCAGCCCTGATTACATCTGTTTATTCACGGTAGTTCCCATAATCTGAAAAGGGACCAAACAGAAAAATAAAAGCCTCTAAATAACATAAAATCAACATGGGATCTGTGAGAAAAAAAAAATAATCACACACATCAAAATATGATTCGTTAATTCATTGATCAAATGTACTGACCCTATCCATAAACTGACAGAACTGCTGGCCAACTAAAAATTATGAACCAAAATTACAGAGAGGAAGAAAAAGTCAAGGCAAATATAAGAAAGGAGCTATAAAATACAAATACCTTTTCAGCAGTGATATGCTAACCACTAAAAGTAGACAAAAGAACACTAGAGCAGACCTTTCATATAGGAAAACACACAAAGTTTTCAGTTGTCTTGATGATAGACTTTTACAACACACTAATACTATCACTACCATTTATTAGGTACCAGATAGGTAGTTCTCAATGTACATCTACTATTTCATTCAGCTAATGAGGTAATATTAACACCCTCTTTTTACAGCTGAGTAAACTGAATGTGGCTGTATAAACTGCCCATGGTCACAAAACTACCTGCTGAAAGAAGAACCAGAAATCAAACCCAGCTGTCTTGCTTCAAAGCCAATGTCCTTTCCAATACCAACACTTGCTGTCATTATTAGTAATCTGAAAATGTTAGAAAAAAGATCATAATTAGCAGAATGGAATGTTTATGGTCATAATTAAATCATTTTTAGAATGCAGACATGTGTGTGTTTGTGTGTGTGTGTGTGTGTGTGTGAAAGCAAAGGAAAGATATAATGCATTTAGAAATAACTACATCAATAAAATATATGAAATAAAATTCCTACATGTATAAAAATAATCAACAATTATTCATAAAATTCATTAAAGAAAATGGTTAATTGCTAGTTTGTTTAAGGCCATTATGTATCATGGTAGAACTACTGAGTGGAACTATACTTTCAATAGCAATCATAGAATGCAACTATGTCATCTCTTATTAGGCGGTTAATGACCATAAGAAATGGAAAATTCAGTTCAAACAACAACAAAGTCTAGTCTAAAAGAGAAGGGCAACTGTGCTCTCATTTTTTTCATTTTAAGTAGATGGAGTTGATTCTCCTTCCCCAGGCATGAAAAGATCCCTAAACCAACTTCTCTACTCTCAGTGTGACAGAATGATAAGGATGCTTCTTACAATCTCCTTCCACTCAGGCAGGAAGTCCTAGATCAGCCATCAGACAACATAGGAAATAAAAGGCATCAGAATCAGCAAAGAAGAAGTCAAACTTTCACTTTTTGCAGACGACATGATACTCTACATAGAAAACCCAGCAGACTCCACCGGAAGCCTACTAGAACTGATCGAAGAATTCAGCAAAGTTGCAGAGTACAAAATCAACGTACAGAAATCGGTTGCATTTTTATACACCAACAATGAAGCAACAGAAAGAGAACTCAAGAAACTGATCCCATTCACAATTGCACAAAAAAACATAAAATACCTAGGAATAAATCTAACCAAGGATATAAGAGATCTGTATGATGAAAACTATAGAAAACTTATGAAGGAAATTAAAGAAGACACAAAGAAATGGAAAAACATTCCATGCTCATGGATTGGAAGAATAAACATAGTTAAAATGTTACTACTATCCAAAGCAATCTACACATTCAATGCAATCCCAATCAAAATTGCACCAGTATACTTCTCAAAACTAGACAAACCATCCTAAAATTTGCATGGAACCACAAAATACCCCAAATAGCCAAAGTAATATTGAAGAATAAAACCAAAACGGGAGGTATCACCATCACAGACTTTAGCCTCTACTACAAAGCTGTCATCATCAAGACAGTATGGTATTGACACAAAACAGACACATAGACCAATGGAATAGAATTGAGAACTCAAAATTGGACCCAAAAGTATGCAGCCAATTAATCTTTGACAAAGCAGGAAAAAGTATCCAATGAAAAAAAAGACAGCCTCTTTAACAGATGGTGCTGGGAGAACTGGACAGCAACATGCAGAAGAATGAAACTAGATCATTCTCTCACACCATACACAAAAATAAACTCAAAATGGATAAAGGACCTGAACATGAGACAGGAAAACATCAAAACCCTAGAAGAGAAAGCAGGAAACAACCTCCTTAACCTCCACTGCAGCAATTTCATACTTAATACATCCCCAAAAGAAAGGGAATCAAGAGCAAAAATGAACTACTGGGATCTCATCAAGATTAAAAGCTTCTGCACAGCAAAGGAAACAATCTGTAAAACTAATAGGCAGCCGATGGAATGGGAAAAGATAGTTGCAAATGACATATCCGACAAAGGGCTAGTATCCAAAATCTATAAGGAACTCACCAAACTCCACACCTGAAAAACAAACAATCCAGTGAAGAAATGGGCAGAAGATATGAACAGACACTTCTCCAAAGAGGACATCCAGATGGCCAACAGACACATGAAATGATGCTCAGCATCCCTCCTCACCAGGAAAATACAAATCAAAACCACACTGAGATACCACCTCATGCCCGCCAGAGTGGCTAAAATGAGCAAATCAGAGAACTCTAGATGCTGGCGAGGATGTGGAGAAATGGGCTCCCTCCTACACTGTTGGTGGGAATGTAAACTGGTGCAGTCCCTTTGGAAAACAGTGTGGAGGTTCCTCAAAAAATTAACAGTAGAACTCCCCTATGACCCAGCAATAGCACTGCTAGGAATTTACCCAAGGGATACAGGACTGCTGATGCATAGGAGCACATGTACCCCAATGTTCATAACAGCATTCTCAACAATAGCCAAAACATGGAAAGAGCCTAAGTGTCCATCAATGGACGAACGGATCAAGAAGATGTGGTGGAATACTACATGGCAATGAGAAAGAATGAAATCTGGCCATGTGTACCAACATGGATGGACCTTGAGGGTGTTATGCTGAGCAAAATAAGTCAGGCAGAGAAGGACAAATATCATATGTTTGCATGTATAGGAGGATTAGGAGGAACGTAACGGAGGACCATGGGGGAGAAGAAGGGGAGAAATAGTGAGGGAGGGTGAGAGAGGCAAACCATGAGAGACTCTTGAATGCTGAGAACAAACTGAGTACTGATGGGTGTGGGGGGGGTGTGATGGGCATGGAGGAGGGCACTTGTGGGGATGAGCACTGGGTGTTGTATGGAGACCAACTTGACAATAAACTATTAAGAAAAAAAAAAACAACAATATCCTTCCACTCAGAAGCATGGATTTGTGTGGCCCATAATTGAGTGAACCTGAGGTTAATTCTTTCTCATCAGCAGCAAACACATATGTATTCCCTATAGTGGAAGTGAGAAAAGTAATCCAGAAGAATTTCTTCAATGCCGAGAGAGGTGTGATGTAGCAAGTGTTCACAGACACCCAACTCAACTTCACAACCTCAGTTTCAGCCTGAAATGAGTAGAGTTTGGGTACAAAGCAGAATGGAGATGGAAAAAATATTGCATAATAGGGCAAAGAGCTCACCAACAACCATTTGAAAAAACAAGGTTTTATAACCGAATTTGAATGTGGGAACCGTGGCATTCTTTTTTCATCTTGATCTTTCTTTTGAAGATTGGAGTCTCCTCCCTCAAGAATTTTTACGAATGAATACTAAACCCAATGAATGACACAACTAAAAAATAGTGTAATACAGGAGTGGTTTACTGTTTATGTGATATGGAACCTTCGACAATCTGGTAAAACCTAAGATCCTCTTCCCAGAATAATATTTTAAAATTCATTTTAAAAATGCACAGATCCTGGGGCACCTGGGTGGCTTAGTCGGTTAGGCGTCCGACTTTCGCTTAGGTCATGATCTCCCGGTTCGTGGGTTCGAGCCCCGTCGGGCTCTGTGCTAACTGCCAGCTCAGAGCCTGGAGCCTGTTTCAGTCTGTGACTCCCTCTCTCTCTGACCCTCCCCTGCTCACGCTGTCTCTCTCTCTCCTAGAAATAAATTTAAAAAAAAAAGATTTAAAAATGCACAGATCCAAAGGAACCAATCATATAGTCATCAATACTTTAAATTAGTCAAATATATAACATTTTATGTGCATATTAGCACATTAAGTAACAAAATGTAGTAGCAGGTCAAAAAACTACCATAATTTCAAAATAGAGATCACTTAAACATTAAAATGCCGCAGCTAGTTTGTAGCAGGGCTGAGATTGAATTCAGGTACCCTGATTTCATATCTCGAATTCTTTACACTATTTTGAAGGGACTGAAACAACTGGAATATGATATAAAAAGTTTTTAATTTATGTAGGTAAAATTAAGTCACAATTAGAACTAGTACTTGTGTGTGTGGTGTCTAAATCCATCATTAAAGGAAATGCTACCATTCAGCATAAGATACTGGTGAATAATCTGGGATAATATAACAAAATAAGTTAAATCTAAAACCTGAAGAAAATTTTATTCAACCTCACTTTGTTAAAATTTAAAATATGTAGACTCTGAAAGGAAGAAACTTCCTAGATATAAAATCATAACTATCAGCTTTAATATGCTGACAGCCAAGAATTTAAAATTATTGTCTCTGAAAAGTATGCTTTCAAGAGGACAGACTGCCCCCCCAAAATAAAAGGAAACCCATCTGGCTCAGTCAGTAGAGAGCATACAACGTTTTTGATTTCAGGGTCATGAGTTCAAGCCCTACGTGGGAATAGAGCTTACTTAAAAACAAAACACAACAAAAAAAGAGGACAGAAAAATTCTTTTGCCAAAGCAAAATATAACAAAATAATTTTGATAATAAAAGATATAGTTAATAATTTAGTCTGAATTCAATGTTTATCAGGAGCATTCCTTGTTTAAACAAAAATGGTATTTTTAAAATTATATTCCTTGATTTATAAACATTTATGAAGTACCTACCATGTGCCAGTAGCTTTAGAAATACCTAGTATTAGTTATCATTTAAATTGTAACTTATTTATTTAATCATTCATTAAGTAAATATGCATGAAGTGTTTTCATGCCAAGGTATTATTTGAATGTTGTACAGCAAAGAGCAATATAAATGCAGGTTTTTATCCCACAGACCATATATTATAGCAGGTGAGAAAAACTTCAAACAAATTGTTTTATTTCAGCCATTATTTAATAACTGTACTAAATTTCACACAGACTACCAATGAGACTTTATAACAAGAGCATCCTGAATGGTCAGGGAAGGCTTTTGAGAAACTAATTATTTTCACTGAGCTTGGAAGAATATGTAGTTATTCACTGGTAAAGGGAGATGAGATACGGTTCAGTGAGTACAGAGAACTTTCAAGATTGAGGGAATGGAATGTCTTGAGATCCTGAGACAGAAGGGTGCCTAGTACAGTGAAAGAAAGTTAGGAAGAGAACAGCACAAAATAAAGTTAGAAAAGGAGCAAGGATTAAATTCTGTAGCGTATCATGGGCTATATAATCATGTGATCATTTTCCTAAGAATTATGGGAAGCCACTGAAGAGTTTTAAGTAAGGTAGTGACATGACAGATTTGTTCTTAACAGTTGACTTTGGCTGCAATGTGGTGGCTAGATTAGACGTAGGTTGCTCGGTGAGAATCTGCCAGTGCAGAAACTAACCGAAGCAAAAGATCAGAGTGACGGGAATTCAAATTATGGCAAGGAAACAGAAAATAGACAAATACAAGGTGGATTTTAATTCATAAATAAAAGTAATAACTTGATAAAGGGAATGAAAAAGAGGTAGGATTTCCAGCATGAGTCCCTGAAGCAATGGCTGAAGAGGGATACTATTTACTCAGACTCAGAACACAAGAGAAAGGCTGGATCTGAAAGTGGGGTGGAGAGTACAGGAGAAAGGTACACTTTGTCGTTAGAGACTTATTAAACTTGAGACATTTATGAAACATCCAGCTAGAGACCTCAAGCAGGCTTTTGGGTTTCTGAGCCTGCTGCTTAGAATGGGGGCCCTACCCATATATATATATTTAGGAATTTTCACTCTTGAGGAAACCTGCTGATACACAGTCACATTTTAGAGGACAACCTGCAGGAAATTCTGAAAGAAAGAAAATGAAAGTGATAGGGGAAAAAAAGATAAGGAAAAGAGGCAGTGGCCAGTTAGGTCAAAAGTTACTGAGAGAGCAAGAATTAGGAGAAATAAAAGATGTTTGGTGACACCGAGGTCTGATCAAATCTTTTTTAGGGTGGAGTTTATGTGAAGCCACAATGGAGTGGCTTAACGAGTGAATGGAAAAGGAGAAATGGAAACAGTGTAAACAGGTCTGTCTTAACTTTTGGCTGTGGCAGGCAGTAGGCCAGTGTGGAGAGCAAATGTGAGATCAAGATACTTCAAGGGTCCTCATAACATCAGAACATTTGAACAGCAATATATGCACTTTGCAAGCTCTTCTTTTTCCTCTTTTTAGGCTCTATTTGTAATTATTGAAGGTGATGAAAAAATGAGTTTGAAGTAAATTTCTTGCAAAGGAAATTAAAACATTAAACTATTTCTGGAAATGCTGAAGCATACATAAGTGAGCTCTCAGCTTAAGAACCTAAGAAATGTATTCTACACATTACATCATGAATTCACCCAGTGCTTTATACACATATTTTGTATAATATATAAATAAGCAAATGCATGGATTATACTCAATAGCCAGAAACAATATTCACTATAGCACAGACAAACATTCTTAAGTAAAAAGATATGTGCCCATAGTGATTCAGTGAAACAGAAGTAAAGTTAGAAACTGCAATGACCATTGTCAAGACCATTGGTAACTAAAGTTGACTACATTTCTTATCATCAAGATTAACTGGCAGTTTATGACACATATGTGCCATTATAGACCCCCTCATTACCACATTTCTCATGTTGCTATTTTCCCACTTTGTTGCCGATAACTTGAGTGTGTGATTTTTTTCTCTCTCCAGTAAACAAAGAACCAAAGTGTCTTCAGTGGAGGATAATAAGTGAAGTTGAAAAGAACTACAGCCAGGGCTCCCTTCTAGACATGCATTCAGAATTTCCAATGAAAGATATCATAAAGTGAAAATCACCAAGTATTAGATTTACAGTGCTGTTCCCTGTAGCACCTTTGGAAATTGCAGTAAGTATTTCAGGATAATTAGAGACTGGTAAACCAACAAATTAATAAACGATCCCCAGATGGCCTCGAAAAGATAATGTGGTTCCCACAAAGTGACAAGCATTCCCTGGGACAACAGCAGGCACTACGAATGTCTGCTTCTATAACAATTTAGTAGGCCAAACTGATCAATAATCTTTAAAAGGTAAGTGAAAACAAATGGCTTAATTCAAAAGGCAAAATCCTTTACAAATTATTTTATATAAAACATATTTATAGAAATCTTTCTTATGGACTATTTTACTTTTATAAATTATCAGATGACAAGAATAAGCCTTGCACATTATCTCATGCTGTTCAGTATTTGGCTTGAAGCCCAGAGAGGGCCATGCCTTTATAATGATGAAAATGCAACTTTAAAACAGCCAAGGGGTTTAGAAAGTGTAACTGAGCAATGAGGAAATGGGTGCTCCTTCCCTGTTTTGCACACAGTAGGCATTCTGCAAATATTTGCAAATGGATTTGTTTTATTTGTTGCCATATTGCTTCTTACATATTTACTTGAAATACTTTAACCAAGATTCCAAGATTCCAAGTGTCCAAGTGGTTATATATAGATCTAAATAGCTGTGAGGCCTCAAGTTATTCATCTGATGTTTTTAAGTATTAATCTTCTCATTTGTGAACTAGAGTTAATTATACACATGCCACACATATGTGTACATATATAGACATCTAAGTCATACATACATAATATATGTATGTGTATACACACACAAACACACACATATCTTCTTGTATTAATTGTAAAGAAAAAGGAGATACTACACATGATAAGGCATGACAAGTTGTAAAAGGTCAATAAAGTATATAATTCATAAACATATTACAATCATATATAAATCAGCTTTAATTTATAAAATTCCAACAAACAGGCTCCAAAACCCAGAAATGCTTTTTCAGCTTCTATTGCTAACCTGATCACTGCATCCTCTAGATATTTTAACAAGAAACCCCTTTGTGAAGGTCTTCTAGGAACTGTGAGGAACATGGTGTCAATTAAAATCCAGTGATGTGTGCCATTTGCAATTTCTCTTTCCCAGTTGTTCAACACTTAGTATTTATATGCTGCATCAAATTATTAATATCTCTCAGGCAAATGACTGATTTTGTAGACTACAAAAAATATCTCTACATATACTTTTCAGTGTAAAGAATATACTTAAATATTTGGCATCACACAAATACACACACACACACACACACACATACACACACACGAACTTAAAACATGTCTGCACATCAAGAAAACATTAGCTAAAGAAGTGTGTACTTCCATTGTGAAAAACTGAGAATCATGGCAATACCAGAGTAGTGCTTCATATTCCCTGGAAGCATTTATTAAATACATAGCTTGACATGGCACAAACCTCAAATCAACTTAATTTGTGTCATCTAAGAGTTCACACATGAATAAAAGTATCACATTTCATTGAAATTACTCCTCTAGACCTGGAGATTTATTTATATACTTCAGAGGTTGGAGACATAAGATACTTTCTTCCCAAGTTTCTAGGAAAATTGCCAAGAACTAGACTTTAATGTTTATGGCCAAAAAAAATTAATAATCATTTCAGAACACCAAAGAATAGAAATCCACTCTTGATAATAGAGGTTGATTGCTGTCAAAATGAACTACTCACCACTTGAAATGTTTAAACTTGCATAAATATTTGTGGAAAAAATTATTACAGTATAAGTTAAAATATAAAGTCATAAATGTCTAACAACCTCAAAGTCTGGGTCACGATGGTATTATTAAATCAAGAACGACTGAGAGGGTACAATGTTGGAAACTGCCTGGACTTGCAAACTGTGGGTACTCTGACACACTGTCTTATTACTTATAAGGCAAGGACTATATTGAGGTATGTGGGTGCCCTGGGCAGGCTAATTATTTGGAATTCTTTCAACCAATAGTCTTTAAATGATTGTTCAGCACTTATTTAATGACCTAAAGAGAGGCCAAAAAACACATGAAATGATGCTCAGCATCCCTCATCATCAGGGAAACACAGATCAAAACCACACTGAGATACCACCTTATGCCGGTCAGAGTGGCTAAAATGAACAAATGAGGAGACTCTAGATGCTGGCGAGGATGTGGAGAAATGGGCACCTTCCTACACTCCTGGTGGGAATGTAAACTGGTGCAGCCAGTATGTTTTGGAAAACAGAGTGGAGGTTCCTCAAAAAATTAACAATAGAACTCCCCTATGACCCAGCAATAGCGCTAGGAATTTACCCAAGGGATAAGGAGTGCTGATGCGTAGGAGCACATGTACCCCAATGTTCATAGCAGGACTCTCAACAATAGCCAAAACATGGAAAGAGCCTAAGTGTCCATCAACGGACGAATGGATCAGGAAGATGTGGTTCATCTATACAATGGAATACTACATGGCAATGAGAAAGAATGAAATCTGGCCATGTGTAGCAACATGGATGGACCTTGAGAGTGTTATGCTGAGCAAAATAAGTCAGGCAGAGAAGGACAGATACCATACGTTTGCACGTACAGGTGGATTAGGAGGAACGTAACGGAGGACCATGGGGGAGAAGAAAGGGAAAAATTGTTGGAGAGGGAAGCAAATCACGAGAGATCTTGAATACTGAGAACAAACTGAGGGCTGATAGGGGTGGGGGAGAGGGGTAGGGGGGGTGATGGGCATGAAGGAGGGCACTTGTTGGGATGAGCACTGGGTGTTACATGGAAACCAACTTGACAATAAACTAATTTAAGGAAAAATAAATAAATAAATAAATAATGAGCTAAGGAGAAACCAACTTTCTTTCGATAAAAATTTTATATCTATATCTATTTTTACATGATGAAGGTTTTTCTTAACATGCACTGAACATGAAAATAAAATTGCAATATTTTTGGAATTATCTTCCATTGTTTCACATGTTGTATCCCGTCTGTCAAAACTAGACAAGGACTGTCACTCAAAACCACCAGGAACAGTGGTCACAAAAATGGAACATACTAAAGAGAACTACTGTCATATTAAAAAGGAGAGGTTTTGCATAAGAAGTAGACTTTAGGATTTGCTTTATTTATTTGTTTGTTTATATTTAGTATTTTTTTGGGTTCCTGCTACATAATTTATTACTGGAATCTCTAGAAGTCTGAGAGTAGACTGTCATGGAATTAAACCCACTCTGGAGGGTTAAAAAAAAGACTCTCCATGAAAATGAAGGTTTTTAAAGGAATGATCCTACTCCATTTTGGGGGGAAAATTTAACAAAACTGGCACAAATGACTGCAGAGTGGGAACTGAATATCATTGCAAATTTAAAAGAAAGCAAGTTGTTAATCACAGCCAGCATCTTATCTTCTGTCCAAAAAAGGAGTTTTTAGTATTAAAATTACCAGATATATCATTATATGTATAAATATATTTACTTCAGCTTTGTTTATGTAGACTATTTTTTAGACACCATAAAATAAAACTAGTGCCATAGTTAATGAAGATCATTATTTTAAGGCAAACATTAAAAAGTTTAGGCTACACTGACCTTGAATACAGACTTTTTTTCTAATACAAATGTTCATTTTATGACTGAATTTTAAAAGAATTTCAATTTGTAAATTTCTCAAAAGTTATGACCAGTTCATATTCAAGATTTTCAAAAGATAAGGAATAATTTGAAGACATTTCTTGACCTTCCAAGTCATTTAGTGACTGTTTAATAAATTATATTATGAAATAGGTATATATGTATATAGGTATAATTTTAATCCCAAGACTTTCATAGCAAGAGGAGTCTAAATCATCTTGTGAGTGGATAAAACTGGTTTACTGGATATCCACAGAGGTTTAGTACAGTACATAAATTGGGCTTTCTGAAGACACAATGGCAAAGTCATGATGATTTGTAAAGAACAGTGCCCTCACATGGCTGTATAACTGTTTTTCCCTGCCATTTTAGAAATAATTGGTACTCTTTACTTTAAAATTTCAAGAATGGAATAAGAAAAACCGAAAAAAGCTGCTGGTAGAGTAACAGCAACCCAAGCCTTTTGGATTAAGAAGGTATTTAGCAATTAATAAAGATTAACAATTAATTTAACTCTAGTTAAAACTAGAAGTCATATGTGTTTTAATCTTACTCTAATTCAGTGTATATTCTGTTTAAACATATGAGTAATATTAACTATACCAAGGTATTTTTATATATTCTCAATAATATATAGTCTATTCTATCAGCCACATTTATGTTCATATTCCAAATTCACAACCAAAGCATGTCTGTCAATTGTGATGAGCTAACATCAGAAAGCTGAATATTCATGTGCCCCTGACTGAAGATCCATATAGTTAGTCTCTCCATTGTTCATTATTTCAAGGTATCTCAGATTTTTTTCATGTTTGGATAAAAATATGTATCTCTTTAATAATCCATTCACCTAATTACTTCCAATTTTCTGCAAAATAAAGAAAAAATGAAATTTAGTACATGTATATACATCTTCAACTTAGTCCTGTTTTCCTACAGTATATGCTGTCTTTTTGGTGAATATAAATTTCAATACTTTTTATGCTTACATTAAACCACCATTTTACCTTTATTAGATTAAGAATTATTTATTGTTCTAACATTGATCTGTCTTCAATATCCCAGAATACTCTAGAAGTTTGTATCTTTAAATATGATTCTTGAACCAGCAATATAGGTATCACTTAGTAGCCATCATGCAGAAATGCAGGCCTACTCCAAACTTTCTGAATTAGAATGTCCTTGTTAAGATTTTCATTAACTGAAACATACACTAAAGTTTATGAAAGACTGTTATAAGAACCTTGAATATGACTATAAATAAGCAATTACTAAGATATGTTAAAACTGACTCACTCATCAGATTTTTAATTTTGGAGGGGGGGAGGGGAGGGTGGAAGGAGAAGGAAAGAGAGAATCCTAGCCAGGCTCCATCCATATTCAGTGAAGAGCCCAATGTGGGGCTTGATCTCACAACTGTGAGATCATGACCTGAGCCAAAATCAAGAGTCAGATGCTTAACCTTAACTGACTGAACCACCCAAGTTCTCATTCACCAAAGTTAATGTAACTATTGCTGGATTGCTAGAAGTCATGATGATTATGGGTTAAATAAGAAGAAGATTTTAAATAAAATGTTGTGATCTGAATAGAGGCTGGGAGTTTAGTCTAGAGATTGAATTTTGCAGAGGTGATAATTTACTACAACTTTAAAAGTAATATGCAGTATAACAAAACATTTTTAAATGAGGGTGCATCTAATTATAGACTATTTCTATAATCAAGAACCATTCAATTCAGTGATACATTGTTTGTTGCCAGATGTCAAGTTAGGGATGGACAAAAGTGCTGGAGATGAGGAGTGAAAGAGTAGAACCCTACAAAAACAAAGACAGGAACTACAGCTTATACATCTTTGCATCCTAGATGCTCAGAACTATACAGGCAGAAAACAGGCATTCAATAAAGAACTGACTGAGTGAATATAAGGATGATGAAGACATGGTCTTTATTCTTGAAGTTGAGTGAAGAAGAAGGAATGGGATCCTGTTAGGGAGAAACCTAAGAAAAGGCACAGAGATAGGAAAATCCAAGTACACTAGGTAACACTGAATACATGGAAGTTGAGAAGAGATGAAAATAAGAGCACAGAGATATTAAGCCTTGTAAAAAAAAAAAAAAAAAAAAGTCTTGAAAGGTGAATTTTCAAGGTATAAGGAAGCAGTTAATTTTATAGCCAGAATCTGCAATATGAGGAAATAGCAAAATGGCAGAAAATTAATAAATAATGAAACTAAACTATATTTGAATCATTTGAATTAATTGGAAATAAGAGAGAAAATATAGTGAAGACAAAAATGAAAGGAGCAAAAGAAAGAGAGGAAATATAAGTGGGCCTGAACCAATATCAAATTGTGGCATGCAGAGAGATATAAAAGGAAAGGTAGGGGTGCATGTAGAACTGTCCTAAATCATGTAGATTGTACAAAAAGAACAGTTGAAACATTTTATCAGCTATCACCCAGAGACAAGGAAAAAATTGACCTTAGCATCCAGGAAAAGTTAGTTGCATATTTAAGTTAAATAGCAGGCAAAATATACTCCATATTCTAAGAAAAAAATTTTGTTTCGTTTTGCTTGTTTTTGTACCAAGTACAATATTTTCTAGGATCTGTACCTAAGAGTAACTACAATCTCAGCTATTATTTTATGTCAGAGGTAGCTCTGCTAACAATGATGGAGTGGAATTAGGTCCAATAAGAGCTCTGCTTATTCATAATATTATGTAATGCCTTTGCAATTAAATTATTTTCTGATAGTATAAAATAGCAACCTAAGCAGAGTTAGAAACAATCACAACCCACTAGCAAGATGGGTGACTCTATCAGCAAAGTCTCAAAAAGCAAAGTACAATTCTATGTTCTTTGGTAGATGTAAAGAAGGTGAAGTCTGTGGCAAAGTCTCAATACTTAATCCCCACCATTTCTGGCTTAGTAACTACAAAAAGACTATGACTGAGTTGCCAGTGATGATTATGAGAATATACAGACAATGATTCTCCTCCATAATCAGTTGCCAGTTGATAGCCTATTAACTGAGAAAATACTCTTTTACTCTGCATTAAAAAAGAAAACCATTTGTCATTTCACAACATATATATATAAATATCAAATCATTATGTTGCACATCTGAAACTAATTTAATGTTAGGTCAACTGTGCCTCAATAATATTTTTTTTAAGAAGGAAGAAAAGATTTTTAAAAGGCCACAGTCATTACTTCTCTTAATTCACATATTATCATTTTTTCAAATATTTCTAATATCCTCATCATTATTATTGTTATACAAAGATAATAATACTTTACAGGATGATATAAAACTAAAAGACTGTATGTACAACATAAGATTTACCATGACTGGGTTAAATCCCAAATTGTTCACTGTATTAAAGATAAATAAATACAACCCATTAAAAAAAATGAAGTCTATATTGGATGATCTTAAAGTTGAAATTAGCAGAATTTAATACAGTTATTTTAACCTACACAATGAGATAAAATAACATATGCTCAAATAAAAAGAAAAGAATCTCAGAAAGAATAAACTATTGAAGAGAAATAATACAAAATAAAATAGCAGAATAAAATTGGATAGCAGAATGGAGATAAAAGAAAAGAGTCAGTGGATTTCAAAACGGAATAATAGAAGTTATACAATTTAAAGAACAGAGAAAAAATATTGTTAGAACATTAACAAAGCCTGAAGGATCTCAGGGACAATATCTAATGGCCTAACAAATATGGCATAGGAGTCTAAGAAGGATACAAGAAAGATAAAGGGAAAGAAGTGATATTAAAACTAATGGCCAAATATTTCAGAATTTGGCAAAGACATACATTTACATATTCAAAAGTTTTGCAAACCACAAGCAGGATCTATGTAAATAAAACCATATGTAGGCACATTATAATAAAATTGTAACACAGACACACACACGCCATACACACACACACATACACACACATGATGAACAAAAAGTCTTCAAAGTAGACAAAGAAAAAGGATATATTACATGCAGCACAGAACAATTCTAATGACCACTTGATTCACATCAGAAGCTATACTGACCAAAAAACAGTGGAAAACCATTTTTAAAGGTCTTTTTAAAACACTGTCAACCCAGGATTCAATACCACTTGAAAATATCCTTCAAAGACAAAAGTGAGCTAAGAATCTACAGTAAAAGCAATACTAAATAGAGTTGTTCAGGTTAGAGTAGTTGGTACCAAAAGGAAATGTGAATCTTCAGGAAAAGATGAAAAGTGCTGGCACCAAAAGTATCTAGACAACTACAGAAGACACTTTTTTTTACTTCTATGTCCTTAAAATACATATAATTAAGTAAAAATTACATTATTATGTTGTGAAATTTATAGTGTATGTGGATTTAATATATAAGACAACTATAACTGAAGGGTGGGAGGTGAGGGTAGATGAACCAAATGGATTCATGTTTTCTGTTTTATTGGAGAAATGACACGATATTAACTCTAAGCAGACTGATACATTAAGGAGGCATATATTTGAATCCCTAGAGCCACAACAAGTAATAAAAAAAGGTTTAGAAAAAAACACTAATAAAGAGATTAAATTTAAGATCTAAAAATATTTATAATAATCTAGAAGACCAGAAAGAGGGAAAAGAGAATCAAAACAAAACAAGAAAAACAGAAACATAATAAAATAATATGCACAGATTCCACCATAATAATAATTACATTAAATAATGGACTAAACTCCCCAATTAAAAGGTAGAGTTTACCTAAATGTATAAAAAAGAGACCCTACCATGTGATGGCTAGAAAAGATACACTTTAAATATAAAGTAGATGGATATAGAAAAATACACCATGAAAACAAGGATAATGGGAATTTTTCTAAAATATATCAGATAAAATGCACGTCAACTCAAGAGTATTACCATGAATACACTTATTAATGATAAGTAATTTAATTCATCAGTAAGACAAAACATTCATAAAGATATTTGGACCTAATAAGAAATCTTCAAACTACATGAAACAAAAATGAACAAAATTAGAGGGGAATATGGTCATTTATATAATAATAGAGGTTTTAATACATTTTTATCTCAGATTATGTAGAAAAAAGTAGACAGAAATTTTGTAGGATCATAGATGACCTAAACAACATTATTTGTCTTCTTAAAGACTCTGTGAATACAAAATGTTTAAGTTTATAAATTTAGCTTCAGATTCAAAGAGAAATGGGATGTTGTTGTTTTTTTTAACAAATATATACCTTAGCACCAAGAATTTCTGCTAATTTCAAAGCATCCTCTAAAAGTATTTTTTAAAAAACTAATTTAAAGAGCTGCAGTGTATCTACCAAATTCCATTTAAACATTTTTTTCAGATTGACTAACATGATTTCTACATAACACAAGCCAATGTATTCAATGATGAGCCTTTTCATTAACTCAGAAATGACCTGAAGTTCTATTTTATACTGATCATCAGTCAATGGATACCAGTATGCATAACAATTTAAATAATTATTTACCTTATTACTAAATATTGAAGTTCAATTTAGACAATATGAAAAGATACATGATCAGAAGCTGAGCATACAATGACAGATTTAATATTAAAAACAGTAAAAAATATATCATGGGTACTGTCCTTGTTTATCATATATAGCTATGAATATGTTGAAGTATGTTCCCTCTACCCTCACTTTGTTGAGAATTTTTCATAATAAATGGATGTTGAATTTTATCAAATGTTTTTTCTGCATCTACGGAAATTATCATGTGGTCTTCATCCTTCACTTTGTTAATGTGGTAGATCACGCTGATTTCCAGATGTTGAATCATCCTTGCAACCCTGCAATAAACTCTCCTTGATGATGGTGTATAATCATTTTAACATCTTACTGAATTCAGTTTGCTAATATTTTCTTGGGGATTTTTGCATCTCTGTTCATCAGTGATATTGGTCCATAATTTTCTTTTCTTGTGGCATCCTTGTCTGGTGTTGCCATCAAGATAATGCTGGCCTAAGAAAATGAGAATGGGGTGGGAGGGCGGGGCGCCTGGGTGGCTCAGTCAGTAAAGCGTCCGACTTTGGCTCAGATCATGATCTAGCGGTTCTTAGGTTCAAGCCCCGCATCGGGATCTGTGCTGACAGCCAGGTCAGAGCCTCCAGCCTGTTTCAGATTCTGTGTCTCCCTCTCTCTCTGACCCTCCACTGCTCATGCTGTCTCTCTCAATCTCTCTCAGAAATAAATAAAACATTAAAATTTTTAAAAAAGAAAGAAAATGAGTTTGGAAGAGTTCCCTCCTCCTCCATTTTTTAAAAGCGTTTGAGGATTGGTATTAGTTTTTCTTTGAATGTTCGGTAAAATTCATCAGTGAAGCTGTCCTAAACCTTTGTTTGTTGGAAATTTTTGATTACTGATTCAGTCTCTTTACTAGTAATTAGTCTGCTCAGATTTTCTATTTCATCATGATTCAGTCTTGGTAGGTAGTATTTCTCTAGGAATTTATCCATTTCTTCTAGGTTGTCCAGTTTTTGGAAGTGTAATTGTTCATAGTAATTTTTTATAATCATTTCTATATCTGTGTAATCAGTTGTGAAATTTCTGTTCATTTCTGATTTTATTTATTTGAGTCCTCTTTTTTCTTACTGAGTTTTGTATATCTTTTTAGAGAACCAGGTCTTAGTTTCATTGATCTTCTCTATCATCTTTTTAGTTTGTATTTAATTTATGTCTGCTCCAGTCTTTGTTATTTTCTTCCTACTTACTTTGGGCTCCATTTATTCTTTTAGTAATTCCTTGAGGCATAAAGTTAACTTATTTATTTGAAACTTTATTGTTTCTTGAGGAAGACATTTATTGCTATTAACTCTCATCTTAAAATTGCTTTTATTGCATCCCACAGTTTGGTATATTTTTGGTATATTATATTTTCATTTTCATTTGTCTAAAGCTTTTTTTTAACTTCCATTTGATTTCTTCTTTGACCAACTGATCTTTCAGTAGTATGTTGTTTAACATCCATATATTCATAAATTTTAAGGTGTTCCAACTGTAATCAATTTTTAGTTTCACACTATGTGATCAGAAGATGCTTGATATGATTTCAATCTTCATTAAGTTATTAAGAGTTGTTTTATGGCCTAACATATGATCTATCCTGGACAAATATTTCATGTGCACTTGAGAAGAATATGTACTCGGTTGTGGTTGTTGTGGTGGTGGTTGTTGTTGTTATGGGTTTTGGGGGGTTGTTGTTGCTGTTGTTTATTTAGGTTTATTAATTTTGAAAGAGACAGAGCAAGCAGGGGAGGGACAGAGATAGGGGGGAGAGAGAGAATCCCAAGCAGGCTCCACACTGCTAGCACAGAGCCCAATGTGGGGAGTGAACTCATGAAACTGTGAGAACATGATCTGAGCCAAAATTAAGAGTTAGACTATTAACCAACTGAGCCACCCAGGTGTCCCTACTCTGTTGTTTTTAAATGGAATATTCTTTATGCAACTGTTAGGTTCATCTGGTCTAACATGTCATTTAAGGCCAAAATTTCCTTATTGATTTTCTGTTTGAATGACCCATTTATCAATGTAAGTGGGGTATTAAAATCTCCTACTATTAGTGTATTGCTATTTCTCCTTTTAGGTCTGTTAATATTTGCTTTGTATATGTAGTCGCTTCTATGTTGAGTGTACAAATGTTTCTGTATGTTATACACTCTTGTTGAATTGACTCTTTTACTGTTATATAAAATCCATCTTTGCCTCTTATTTATAGTCTTTATTCTAAAGTCTATTTTGTCTGATATAAGCATAGCTACTGCAGCTTTCTTTTCATGCCATTTGCATGTAATATCTTTTACTCTCTTTTCACTTTCAGCACTATGTGTGCCAATGCAAATAGAGAAGGTGTCTTAAGCAGCATATAGATGGGTTTTGTTTTTTTGTCCATTCAGCTACTCTATGTCTTTTGACTGAAGAATATAGTCCACTTACATTTAAGATAATTACTGATAGGTATGTAGTCATTGCCATTTTGTTAATTGTTTACTGACTGTTTTATAGTTCCTCTCTGCTCTTTTCTTTTTCTCTTGCTTTCTTCTTTGTGGGTTGATGACTTTCTTTGGTGATATATATATTATCCTTTCACTTTGTCTTTTCTGTATTTATTATAGGGTTTTGCTTTGTGGTTACCATGAGGCTTACATATCACACCTTCTATCTATAACAGTCTATTTAAGTTAATAATTTAAGTTTGAGCCTGTAGCTCAAAATTTTATTCTCCTATTTTTGATGTCACATTTTACATCTTTTTATTTAGTGTATTCCTTAACCAATGATTGTTATCATACCTATTTTCACAAATTTTGTCTTTTAACCTTTATATAGCTTTATAAGTTAAAATCCACTACCTTTACTAGATATTTACATTTTCAATGAGATTTATTCTTTCATATGTTTTCTTGTTATTAATTAGTACCTTTCCTTTTTAGCTTAAAAGAGTCCCTTGAACATTTTTTGTAAGTCTAGTTTAGTGAGGATGAATTCCTTTAGCTTTTGCTTGCATAAAACACTATTTATCTATTTCAATTCTGAATAATAATAACTTTGTCCAGTTGAGTACTCCTGGTTGAAAATTTTAGGGATTTTTTATTTTGTTTTGTTTTTGTTTATCATTGTTACCACTGTTGTTGTTTTTAAGTCAGCACTTTGAATATATTGTGCCACTCTCTCTGGCCTGCCAAATTTCTGCTGAATAATCTCCTGAGGTTCTTACAGGGTTGGGTGGGGGGCCATTCAGTCTATGTTACAAGTTTGGGGTTTTTTTCCTGCTACTTTTAAGATTTCTCCTTGCCTTTAAATTTTGAGATTTTATTTATTATGTATCATGGTGTGGGTCTTTTTGGATTCATCTTGTTTGTAACTTTCTGATATCTCTAGATCTGACTATCTGTTTCCATTCCCAGGTTAAGGAAATTTTCAGCAATTATATTTTCAAACAATATTTCTGTTCCTTTCTCTCTTCTCCTAGGATCCTTATAGTGCACAACTGTTAGGGTAATTGATTTGATCCTATGAAGCCTTTAGCTATCTTCACATGTTTACATCCTTTTTTTTTTTTCTTTTAGTTTATCCGATTGGGTGAGGTTCACTAGCAAGTCTTTGAGTTGATTGATCCTTTCTTTTTCTTCATCTAGTCTATTTCCCTCTAGCATATTTTTCAGTTTAGTTATCGTATTGTTTACCTCTGTGACTTCTGTTTTGTAGTTTCTTATACTGTCCATGTCTTTGTTAAAGTTTTCAATGTACTTACCCATTCTTCTCCCAAGTTCAGTGAGCATCTTTATGAACATTACTCTGAACACTTTATCAGATAAATTGGTTATCTTCATTTCATCAAAGTTTTTCTCTGAAATTTTATCCTGCCTTTTCATTTGAAACACATTCCTCCATTTCTTCATCTTTCTTGATTCTTTGTGTTAGTTTCTTATAGATCAACTATCTCTCTCAATCTTGAGGGAGTGGCCTTAGGTAGGAATTGAACCTTGTCTTTCAACCCTGTCCCAACTCTTTGTCTCTCAAGCTTTTGAGTTTATCCAAGCAGCCTATTATATTTTTAATAGTCTCCAGTATTTGAGGATGTGCCAAGACCTGTCAGTGTCCCTAAGGAAGAAATCTCAGCACCTAGATTCATGCTGCTTGGAAGCCAGACCTTCAGGCAGTGGTTTTTAATGCAAATATATACAGTCCTATAAGATTACAAGCATAAGCTCCCCTGGGCAGGTGATATGCCTGTATTCCCTGGGTGATAGTTACAAAAATGGAGCTCAACCTGCTGCCTTGGCAGTACCTTGGGGTGGTGGCCTGCCAAGAAGTGTCTCAGTCCTGTAGGACTGAGAAATTTAAACCCACTTCCCCCAACCCTGGCCACCAGAGCCAGGTGATCAGGGAACATCCCCCAGAAAGCAATTGCAAACACTGGAACACCAGATGTAAAAACCAGGGTGCCAGCTTTACATAAAGATCCCCTCCAGGAGATACTGGAGCTCTGAAACATGGTGAGGGAAAGTGCAAAGACAGTGCCTATCCTCCAAGGTCCCTGGAAAAGATTATGGTCAGCCCCTAGGTATTTAATTAGAAGTCTGCCCTTCATACTTCAGCCATGATAATTAGTTAATAGGTTTCCTTCTCAGAGCAACAAGTTCCTGGCTCTGTTGCTTCTTGTTGTGCCCTGATGGCACTAGCTTTTTAAGAACTCTTTCTCCATTGGTTGCAGTCTTATGGGACAGACAAGCATAAGCATCCTGGCTTCCAAAGCTAAATGATACAGAGGTTTCCCCTGGAAGCAATCATAAAAATTAGAATACCAAACAGAGGTATGAGCTCCTTTCTGGATGATACCAATTATTTCACTCCCATGGGACCAGGAACTCAAGCTCTCCTCTGATTTCCAGAGCCAGGCACCCAGTTCCCCTGTGTGATAGTCACAAAAATCACAGCACCAGACAAGTATAAAAGCTCCCTTCCAGGAGATACTGGTGCCCCAGGACAAGGAGACTGTGAAAATGGCACAGTTCCATTTATGATAACATGATTACATGAAATACAAAGAGATAAATTTAACAAAAGATGTGAGAGATCCACAAAAGACAATGAAAACTACAAAGCATTTCTGACAGAAATTAAAGAAGTTCTAAATAAATGGAGCAATATTACTTGTTCATGAATTGAAAGATATATATCTCTCCAAATTATTCTGTAGATATAATACTGTCCCTAATAAAATCCCTGCAGCCTTTTTTAAAGAAATTGAAAGAATATTATAACATTGATATGCATATACAAAGGATCTGAGCAGCCAAAATGATTGGCAAGTTGCTCATAAACCTTATATGAAAATGCAAGGCATCTAGAACAAAGTAACTGAGTAAAAGAACTCCATAAGAAGACTTACAATATCTGACTTAGAGAGCTCAAATAATGCTACAGAAATCAATATTACATAAGAAGTGGCATAAGAATTGACAAATAGATCAATGAAACAGAATAGCAAGCCCAAAAATAAATTTCCACTTATTTAGCCTTCTAATATTTGACAAATATGCTAAAATAGTCAAATGAGGAAATCCTTTTCAATAAACAGTGTTGCAATAGCTAGATATTCATAAGAAAAAAATGACATCAGCCCCTATATGATATCATACATAAAAATAATTTAAATCACACATTTAAACATAAAATCTAAAATTAAAAGTTGTTAGAGAAATACACAGAATGTCTATATTACCTGAGGGTAGTCAATATTTCTTAGGTACGTCATAGGAAGCAAACCAAAAGAGAAACAGAAGATACATTAGACTTCATCAAATCAAAAGGCACTATACAAAAAAAAAATAAGAAAATAAATAGGAAAGCAAGAAACTATGAAAAATATTTGTGAAAATATCCCATTAAGGACTAGTATTCAGGGTACATTACAAAACACTTACAATTCAATAATAAAAACATAAATGACCAATAAGAAAAATGAGCAAAATCCCTGAAATAAAACACTTCACTAAAGAAGACATACAAATGGCCAATAAGCACATGAAAAAATTGTTCAACATCATCAGTCAGAAGACACATTAAAAATGAAAACACAATTAACCAAATTAACCACAAATTAACCAAATTAAATCCACTGTCCAGAATGACTAAAGCTAAACTAAACAATGATAAAATACCAAACACACACACACACAAGTAGTATACTATATATGTACTGACAAAGATGTAAAGGAACTGAAAAAAACAGGGACTAGAAGAACAAGTTGAAAACACACACAAGCCACTAAACAGACAAGTCTGGATTTGGTAGAATAGTTTGTAGATCAATCATTATGTCATAGCAGAGCACTGTAACTGTTGAAGCAAAGTAGTGACTATACAGAGGTTTGTTATAGTTATCTTTCAATTTTTATAAATATTTAGAACGTTCAAAAAATTAAAAAATGGGAATATTAACCCCAAGGAAATGCTAGTTTTATATATATTTAAATTAAATCATTCACTATGCATGTTTTAAGATTTTTGAGTGTGAGAGAATCCCAAGTATGCTTCACATTCAAAGCAGAGCCAAACATAGGGCTCGATCTCATGACTGCAAGGGCATAACTTGAGCTAAAGAGTCAACCACCCAGGCGCCCCTCACTATGCATCTCTTTTATGTTTTTCTATGTGTATATGTTTTAGAGAGCAATGGCTTGATGTCTAAATTCTTGTGGTTCACTGCTTGCATTTTAATTCCAGTTTTTCACATACTGGTTGGGTGGACGTGGACAATATAATTCACCTCATTATACCTCAATTTCCTCATTTGTAAAATATGAATAGTAAGAGTACCATTTTCATGTGGTTGTTGTAAGCATTGAAAGAGTTTATGCATGTAAGGCACTTCTAACTTTGGCTGGCACAAGGTAAATACTTAACCACATTAGTTATTATAATATTATTCCTTACACATTAATTCATGTACATCATTAGCTCCATATATATTTGCAACAGATAAGAATATACACTAAAGTTGTTAAGTAACTGATCTCCATTTTTATTAGCAGGTTCAACTGATTAACAAATTGCAGTTTGTTATTAGATGCTGAAATTATCCCATTTTATATTCTTTGGACCAGAGAGTATGTAAAAATGAATCCCTTCACTACTTAGGCAAAATATGGCACATATCCATTAAAAAAAAATTTTTTTTTTTTTAAAAAAAGGGGCGCCTGGGTGGCTTAGTCGGTTAAGCGTCCGACTTTCGCTTGGGTCATGATCTCGCGGTTCGTGGGTTCGAGCCCCGCGTCGGGCTCTGTGCTGACTGCCAGCTCAGTCTGGAGCCTGTTTCAGTCTGTGACTCCCTCTCTCTCTGACCCTCCCCTGCTCACGCTGTCTCTCTCTCTCTCCTAGAAATAAATAAAACATTAAAAAAAAAATTAAAAAAAAAAATATGGCACATATCCAGAAGGCAGAGACTGTGGTTCATACCTCATAAACATTCCTGGATTGAATTTTCAGACAAGTGACTCAACAGCTGTATAACCTGGGGCATGATATTTAATGTTGCTGAACTTCAATTTCTTCATTTGTAAAATGAGGTTGATAATACCCACAGGCATATATTGGGGAATAAATGAAATTTACTATATGTAAAACTTTAGTACAGAGTACGGCATATAATATAAACTCAATAAGTGGAATTCTTATTTTTTTACTACTTAAGAAATATCTATTGATGTATAATAATAATAAGATGCCTCAGGGACCACTGACAATGACCCATAGCTAAAGGATAAAGCGGAAAGATCCAGAAAGTTCCTTCTTTCAGGACTCCTAGAAAGATACTCATATTTGCCAGGCTAGAATGTCAACATTCCAAGTTTTAACCCCAAAACAGAGGGCTGCATTAACAATTAAATTTTCAGATATAGAAAAATGTATTTGCATTTTTACCAAGTTACTGTTATAAATCAAACCAAAAGCCTGTGTAAGTAATTTGCAGAGAGAAATATGGAATGATTAAAAATAAATCACTGAGAAAAATGGAAGGATTATGCTTAAAACACAACAGTTTTATATGGATATTTTCTGAATATTTTAATACTTCGAGTTGACATCATCTTCTTAGGTAATTCATTTGCCTCTCCAGAATTTAAAAATGAAGTATTTTTATCTTGAGAGATATGAGAATATATATATTTTCAAGCATGTGCATTTTACTACCAACAACAAATTTAGAAAAATACCATTCTTGTTGCCTAGTTGTGGAGTGCAGAAGAACCAATTTATTCATGCAATCATTTTCTTTAATAATTCAGTGCAAATCATTTAATCAGAAGTTACTGTTTCCTTTATTCTTTGATGTTCTTCCTGTCTATTCTACTTTTCTATTGACTCTCAGATGCAGTGAACTATTTACAATGAATTCTGATTTAATATGTTTAAAAAAAATCTTCCCTTGCCAATTATATTTCTTATTATGTAATTTATGACTAATTCACTACTATATTCTAATCTCTTTATAATTTAATAATTTTAATAGAAACATGAGCCAGATATATGCACACTGATTTTAACCTTGCCTAGAAAACATTCAAATATACAGGAAATTCTATAATAATAAATGCTATTATTTATAGCTTTCATCTCTTTCTGCACTCGAATATTGCTTTATTGACTCCCAAGTACATGTACCAAAACACATTAAAATTCTAAAACAAGTTTAAACAATATATAAAGTGGTGAGGTGGTAATGATTAAATTTAAATAGTATTCTAAGATTCTTATATTGTTATAAAGAAAAGCATAGTTGCTATTTAATGTTGGGTACTGTTTTGGCATGCTAAGAATATTTAAAAATGTAAGCATAATACTAAAAATTAGAAATAGAATATAAAACACACAAAATAGGATAAAGAATATGTCACTGGGGTACCTGGGTGGCTCATTCGGTTGAACTTCCAGCTTTGGCTCAGGTCATGATCTCATAATTCGCAGGTTCAAGCCCCATGTCAGACTCTGTGCTGACAGCTCAGAGCCTGGAGCCTGCTTTGGATTCTGTCTTCCTTTCACTCTGCCCCTCCCCTACTCACACTCTGTCTCTCTATCCTTCAAAAATAAACATTAAAAATAAATTAAAAAATAAAAAGAATATGTCTTCAAACACAAGTATTAAAAAAGCAAAGAAAACAAAACAAAATGACACAAAAAGAGAAGAAAAGACAACATACACAGAAAACAACCACAAAATAAAATAAAAACTTGTGATTAAAAAAAAAACTTGTGATAAAAGAAGAAATTCAAATGGGTCAGTAACCATGATAAATATACATAAATAAACTCATCATTTCAGAGATAGAAACTCTCAGGATGTATTAAAAATGACAGCTGTATACTGCTTAAAAAAGAAACAATAATAACATATAGCTGAGAAAGTATAAAAGAAAGGAATGAAAAAGAAGAAATTAGGCAAATACTCAGAAAACTGGTGCAGTTATGTTGATATCAGAGAAAATATATTACATGGAAAAAAGATATTAGAGGCAAAATGAATAATATATAGTGATAGGAAAGAATAATTCACTGGAAAGACATAATAATATTTCATCTTTTTGTTCCCAATAATGTTACAAAATACATTAAAAACTTAGAAAGGCTTATAAGGAGAAATCAACAAAAATGAAAATTGAATTTGTCAATTTTAACATAAGTATCTTAATATTTATCAGACAAAACAAACAAAAATAATACTACAATATGGGTGGTTTAGAAAAGACAAATAATTCTATCTAATGAATCAGTAGAAAACTCTAGCCAGAACAACTAGTGAATTGATATTATTTCAAACCCACGTAGAACATCTAATAAACTGTCACAAAGCAGATCTTAACAAACACGAAAGGGTTGATATCATACAAATCATACGGCAACAAAACAGAATAAAATAACAAAAATTTAATCTCCCAATCCCCTAACATGATTTGAGAATTTATAAATATACCTCTAAATAACTCATGGGAAAAAGAAGAAATCATAAAGATAATTAGCAAACATATAGATTTGAAATGATAATGAGAACACTACATATATTTTGTTGGACAATCTACAGCAGTACTAAGATGCATACTCATAAGCTTAAATGCATGTATCCAAAAAGTTTCAAAATAAACTAAGTTTATAAGTTAAGTTTTAGATATATTTTTAAGAAGTATTAATTTGAGGGGCGCCTAGGTGGCTCAGTTGGTTAAGTGTCCGACTTCAGCCTAGGTTATGATCTCACGGTTTGTGGGTTCAAGCCCCACATCGGGCTCTGTGCTGACAGCTAGCTCTGAGCTTGGAGCCTGCTTCAGATTCTGTATCTCCCTCTCTCTCTGACTCTCCCCTGCTCACGCTGCCTCTCTCCCTCAGAAATAAAACATAAAAAAGTATTAATTTGAAATTTTTAAAAGGAAGAAAATTCTGTTTGAACAGAAATTAATGACATACACAAATTAGTTAAAATAGAATAAATTAGACAAAAGTTGATTATTAGAAAAGAAACTGGGAAAACAGAAACTCCAAAACCGAAAAGGACACTTGGTCTGGTCTGAGTATTCAGCAGAAAACAGCCAGACATGAGTGTGGAAGGATAAAATAGTGAAGAACAATTAGAATTATATTTTTGCTTCACTCCTACCACTGACTAGAGCTAAATAATGCCTTTCTGAGAGCCACAATGATTCAGAGCTCTAGTTCAGGTATCCAGGAAGTAGTGTGGGGCAGTACAGAGCCCTTCGATTTTGGAGGGATAAAAATAGAAGGGGAACTAATGAGCTTTATGAAGTATTTTCTCCACAACTTTTGCTCCAAATCCCTATACTGATAACTACAGTCTAAGATTCTTAGCTTTTGTGAGCAAGGAACCTCTTGACAGTCTGGTGAAGCCTATAAATCTCTTCTCAAAATATAAAAATTACAGTAAATAAAATACAGCACTATGAAGGAAAGAAGTTAAATTGAAATTCAACCATCAAAATATTTTTCAAACTCCTGATATAACACTATGTGTGCTTTTCTAAAAAAAAAAAAAAGGCATTAAATATGATAGCTACAGGCTAGTACTTATTGTAATTGCAAAATAATAAGCAGAAATAATATTGGAGGTATCTCCAACTATAAATGGCATGAAAATATCTGTGATATATGCTGTAATAATGTTATCTACATTCATTATTTAAAGAAATGCTAAATTTCAGTTAGATAATAGTAAAAAAATATATGATTTTGTTTCATGTGTCATGTGTTTCTCCTAATGCTGCCTCTATTCAGGGTAAAATGGTGTAGCCTTAACCTGAGGATTTAGTCTGTGGAGCAAGATAGATTTTTTATGAGCACATGTTGCTTGGACTTCACTCTGCTCCCTGTGGTTCACCTCTCATCACTCCCTGGCTGACGGGCTAACTGGGGCTGTCATTTCAGCCACCCCCATAAAGAATGCCAGACAGAGTAGGCCATATTCCCAGGGGAAAAAGGGATGTGGGGAGGGTAAATGAGAGGGAAGAAGAAAAGAGTAACCTTCCCTGACCACTCTATCTAAAACAGCCTCCAAGAGAAAGATTAAAAATTGAGCTCATTCAAAACCCAAGTAGGGGCACCTGGGTGGCTTAGTAGGCTAAGACTAAGCATCAGACTTCGGCTCAGGTCATGATCTCATAGTTGGGGGGTCTGAGCCCCATATCAGGTGCTGTGCTGACAGCTAGCTCAGACCCTGGAGCCTGCTTCAGATTCTGTCTCCCTCTCTCTCTGACCCTCCCATGCTCATGCTGCCTCTCTCTCTCTCTCAGAAATAAATAATATATTAATTTTTTTCTTTAAAAAGCCAAGGGATTTAACCCATTTTTTAATTAAAATCCTTATGTAATATTTTGAGATAACAGAAAAAATTTCCTACAATTCACTTGGACAGGATAGCCATACAAATATCCAAGTGTATTGATAGTGTATTGAAGCTGTAAAGATGGGGGCAATGAGGGCTAGGAATACAAAAGATTTACCAAAACCAGAAGAGACAGGTACATCCATGTGGGGAAAGAAAAAATCAAGTATATTAAAATATTACATGGCATGATAAGTTTGTAATTTCAAAAGTACTTTGGAAAGAAGTGTGAGCTCCTCCTCACACCTTATGTAAAAGAAAAAAATCAGGTGTATTAAAGTTTAATTACAAAAATGAAAATGTAAAACCACCAGACACGTATACAAATTAATTCAGTCTAAGAGTAAGAAAAATATTTCCATATATACCATCAGAATTAAAATAACACATAAGTGTCCACTTGATTTGAGTACACATAAGTGAAATGTCATCTAACATCACCAGAAACAAAATTGGGAGACCAATGACAATTTAGAAAGAGTGGAAAGGGATTTGAAAAACAAATCGTTATGTTTAAATTAATAAGAAAGGGAGAAATAATAAAAGACCTCAGCAATTCATCCAAGAAATAAAAATGAATAATGAATGTTAAAAAATTTTTCAAAAAAGTGTTTCATCTTATTAATATCAAAGAAATGAAAATTAAAGTACCAATGAAATTTAATTTTGTCACTTATCAAAGTGTCAAAAAACTTCTAACTTGAAATTTTTCATTCTACTTAGGGTGTGATGAGATGAATACTTTTACACTCTGCTGGTGAAAATGTAAACTGGTATAATAATATTACTGTAGAGCAATTTGGGAGCACCCTCCAAAGACCCTTAAAAATCTTCATATATTCTAATAGAGCAATTCAAGATCTAAGTAACTATCTTTAATTTTTTTCAAAATTCATAACAATGATCATAACATTATTATTTAAGATATTAAAATACTAGACTCATAAAATACCGAAGAATAGAATACTAATTTAATATATCATGATACACCCATATGAAAATGTTATATACAGAAGCATACTTGATTTGAAGAATACATAGTGATATATAAATATATGTGGTTCTCATGAAATGTTAAGTGAAAGAGGCAAAACATAAAAATTTAAAACTTGATCCAAATTTTGTAAAATAAAAAAATAGTATCTTAATAAGAAGGCAAGAACAAAATAGACCCAATCGATAATAGCTGTTGGCTCTGCACAACAATGTATGTGTAATGTTTAGTTTCTTTTTTAACTTTTCCATGATGATTCATATAACCTTACAGTCAGACAAGTAATAAACGTTGTTTTAAAATAGGAAGTACTCCACTGCAAATATTTCTTTCATTGTTATGAATCATTACTGAATCTCAACAATTCTGGAAAAAATGAAATTCTGCATATGCAATTTTTAAAATAGCATATATATAGAACATAATTGTTGCATCATCAGGAGCATGGATTTTGGACCAGACTGCCTTGGTTTAAATGCCAGCTTTCCATGCCTCAATTTCCGTATCTAAAAAAAAAAAACCAGAATATTACTACTGGACTAGTAATAAAAGCACTAATAACTATCTCAGGACATGTTTTGAAGATTTAAATCAGTTAATATATGAAAAAGTATTTAGAAGACCGACACATAATAAATATGATATAAAGGTTTGGGTCACACAGACACATACATACATGTACATGAGTTCATTGTACTATTTAAACACAAACTATTTCTCAATTGATCTTATTTTACTTCTCTTGTTATGAACAAACGAACTAAACACATTGGAGTTTGGCTGCAGTCTAGGTAGTTTCAAAGACTCCATAGTTACTAAATTCACATAACATTTATTGAAAGAGCTTAGAGACCTAGGTAAGTGATTGACTAATTAAGTGGAATAATTAAAAAGCAAGAACTATCACCTAGCCAGATAATCTAGAGATTTCCTATTGATAAATTGGAAAATTTACTACATTTACTGCAAATTTAATCAGACTAAATCCTGTTGATGTCCTTGATTGGGTAATTATGTAATAATATACGTAAAGCAACTGCTATAAATCTGTCTTAGTATCTATCCAGACCCCATGAGTAACATCTTGGACCTATTCCTCTTCTTATATACTCTGTCAGTTTATTCAAAGCTGAGTGTTTGTGTGTAGAGCATCACCAATATAGCAGGTCCATTTTTAATATATTTTAAAACTGGAGAAAAGAAAGTGAATTTTGGTTTATTTTACATTTTCTGTTCAATGGAAGTTAGATATTAATTTCAAATGGAAACTTATTCTTCATTTCCAAGAAGCAAGTCATGCATTTGTCCTCTATATCACTTTAATGTCATTCATCTGATTCTGAGTCTGAAAATCCATAATGTAATACCTAGTTTGTGGCCAGCCTTGGGATTCACATGCTTTGCACATTTCAAATGTATAAATGAAAAACGAAAATAATAGGGGGTCAGAGAAGAGGAATTACCTAAACTCATACAAAAATATGTGGCAGTACTAAAATACACTCTAATCCCTCTGAACCAAATCTAGTATCTTTTCAACTATTTTACATAATAAACACCTTACAACTTGTCCATCACTTTACATATCCAGGTCAGATTCTTTTCTAGTTCTCTTCAATTGCAAATTTCCATCACTGCCCCCTACTTGACTCTAATCTGTCTCACTTTTATAATTTCTCTTCAACCTCACTATACAAAATAAATAATAAATATAAAAAATAAAAAATAAAAATAAAGATGATTGTGTATTTATTACCTCAATCTTAAACCCAATCTCAAATTATACCAATCTTCATTGAGGACACATTTTTCCCTGTCCCAGACTGTTTTGATGGTTCCTCTCCATCCCAGTCCCATCCCCTGTGGTCTTGACTGGCCTGTCAACCACAGTTCCCCACCTCTGCCTTGTCTGTAATCTGGGGCAGGCACATAGCCAGGAAAAGTCAAGCAGAGAACTTCCCTGGTTTGATATTCAAACATAGGGAGTAGAAGAATCTTTTCCCAGGAGGCTGCTAAAATGAGAGGAGTAGAACTAGATCTCTCAGTGACCACCAAACTAATGATGTGCCATGAGAGACCGTGACTGCCACAGCTGCAATGAATTTAACCCTTTGGATATAGCTCTATAGAAGCCAGTTCGAACCCTGAAACACACAAAAAGGAGTCAATAAATTCCCCTTTTTGCTTGTGATATTTTGGGTTAAGATTTTATTTATATCAGTTCCATCTTCCTCCCTCCTTTATTTTCTTACTTGCTTCATCTTCTCTTTTACTCAAGGCTAGATATATATTCACCTGTATTCTGGATTTCATTCCTTCCGTTTCCTGAGGAACATTGCTTCACCAAATTATTCCATCGCAGCCTTTATTTTCTATGTCTTCAAATGATGCCTTTCTATTATGTTTTTTTTTTCTATTAGATGAAAACACATACAATTCTATGACATAATCCTGCTCTATTTACTTCCTTTCTACATTCCTTTATAGTAAACTTCTTGAAAGGATAGCCTATACTTGTTTACTCTACTTCTTTTCTGGTTTGTTTTTTAGGGGGTTTTTTTTGGTTGTTGTTTTGTTGTTGTTGTTGTTTGTTTTTTGTTTTGTTTTGTTTTTTTGAGAGGCACAAGCAGGGGAGGAGGGGCAGAGACAGAGTGAAACACAGAATTGGAAGTAGGTTCCAGGCTCTGAGCTAACAACAGTACAGAACCAGACACAGGGCTCGAACTCCCAAATTGTGAGATCATGACCTGTGCCGAAGTCAGATGCTTAACTGACTGAGCCACGCAGGCCCCCGTTTACTCCACTTTCTAAACTGGTTTTACCCTTGTTTACTCTGTTGAAATACATTATACAACAGTCAAAATAGACATATTATTTCTCAAATCCAATTTTTATTTTTCTCTTTGTTTTACTTGGCCTATCTCTAACGCATGAACATGTTGATTATTAATTCTTTGAAACTTATTCTTCCTTTGTCTTCTATGCTTCCATTCTCTTTGCTTTTTCTATTTTGCTATCCAATTGTAGGTCCTTTCAGGGGCTCCCTTCCTATACTTATCCCTTAAAATGCATCCTTATTTAGTGTTTAATTCTTGGCCTCATTTCACTTTCCATGCTTCCTACTATATGTAAATGACACCCATGTCCACATTTCCAGTCCAGACTTCTCTCCTGAATTTTAAGCAATATATCCAATTGGCTGACAACGCCTATTCCATGTAGACGTTACACAGATACCTCAACCTCAAAAGAAACAAAAAACAAAAAACAAAAAACAAAAACAAAACAACAACAACAAAAAAAACATGAATCTGCCAAACTCTCTCCCAACTTGTTCTTCCTCTCTTCCTAGTCTTGGTTAACGTTCCTACTATCCATTCCTACAACAACCTTGACTCAGATAACACTTTAGATTCCTCCTTCTTTCTCCAACTCCTAAAAGGTACTATGGATTCTACATTTTACATGCAAATAAATACATTTTCTACCTCTTCCAACATATTCAATATTTTATTACTGGTCTGTCCCTGGTAAAGCCCTATCCACTCACCCTCCATAGAGATGTCAGAGTGGCCCTTTAAAATACAACCTTAATTTTCTGCTCCACTTTAATAATGGATAAGGCACATATTTTTTTCTTAGCACACAGGACCCTTCATCTTCCAGCCCTTCATACTTCCTCAATCTCATCTCATTCACCTATGATATAGACTTATTACACAGTTCCCTAAATGCTGCATGCCTCTAGACCTTTACCCAACCCATTTATTCTTCCTGGAGCTCCCACTCCAGAATCAAGCAGGTTTACAAACAGCCAAAAATCCTACAGTTTTTGGAATAATTTTTCAAGTAGCTGAAAAAATAGATTTATAATTACGTATGAAGTTATCTTGCCTAATAATTTTAACTCCTAAAAGCTGCAATGTTAAACTTATCCAAATCTTCCTTCCATATTCAAATAAATAGATAAAAAATAATTTTATATAGATTATAAAATTTTTGACTTTTTGCTAATACCTTCCTGAAAACCTATACTCAACTTTTAGTATTACTGCCATATGTAGAGGAAAAGTCCCTGCTTAGGCTGTACTCCACTGGTCAAAGGGAGACAGCAGCTTGCTTCCAAGTTGAATTATGTCTTCCGGCCACATGGGGTTTTTGTTCTCTTCTTGGCCTTCTCCTTAGGTAATTCTCCAGCTTATCTCACCCTACTCTCAAGTAATCAATATTTATGAGACACTGGAGGCACAAAACTACAGCCATAAAATATCATAACACTACGTCGACTTCACTAATTTCTCAGAGAAGAAAATGACTCCCTTCCTGCCTTTCATTCCATTAGCTGGACTGAACGCCAATTCTTTTAAAGCACAATGCTTGTTTAGTTAATAAACGGACTCAATTAACTGATTTCTAACAACCCTTAGCAGTTTGTTTATTTTAGAAACTGTTTCTGATACAAAGTTAAAGTATTTACATCACTTCCAAAATTTTAAAAATTGACTATGAGTGATGTGCTTAGTCAAAAAAAGATTAAAGGTATACTTGAAGAATGACTAGTAATAATCATTGTTCATTAAGTGAATCAGTCATTCATTAATGTATGCTGCAAATATCTCATCACATACCAATCATCATGTAAGGATCTGAGGAGTCAATGTTGGACAAGATGTAGTACTTGCCCCCAAAAGTTTTGTTCTAATAGGTAGTCAAATTTAAGCAAAAATTAGCATAGTATATGAGATGTGTTGCTTTTTATCAGTTCATTCTAATTCCTACATATTGTTGGAGACTTGGAAATAAAAACAATAATGAACAACTCTACATATTTAAATGGCAGGTAAGAGAGTTGTGACATCAGATGCTAAGGAGTAGTTACATGCATACTTACATGCAGAGATTTATACTATCTTACATAAAGGATATTATTAATTAAGCAGAAAACGACATCATAATTCATTTAAGAAAAAGTTTAAAGTATCAGATACATGTAACTCGCTACATATATAAATAGCATTGACCACACTAACAGTTATTGCAATAAAATTACATGAAGTATATTCTATTTTTTACAAATTTTAATAATTATAGAGGTGATCAATTGACAGTTTAAATTAATGAGTAAAAAATAAAGTGTCATTATTTTCTATTCTTATTTGAAAACTTTATTAGCCAGGGTGTAATTTTATTTCAATAAATTTGATTCTGCATTTAAGATAATGTAAACATTATTTTTTAGATTACATAGAATATCAGAATATCAGAAAACATGTTAACTTGCTATGCATAACTTACTCCATTTCATGAGGACATATAATAAATTAAATATATATATATACAACCAAGGAAAACTGTGACAATCGGTACGCATATATTAGTCAAACCGTCAGAATAAGTTCTAAAACATATTAAGCAAGTGGTTCTCAAGTTTTTCTGTTCTATTCTTAAAAATAATCTTGAACACTTTTTTAAAGTTGTATATTTGGGGCACCTGTGTGGCTCAGTAGGTTAAGCCTCCGACTTCGGCTCAAGTCATTATCTCATGGTTCGTGGGTTCGAGCTCTGCATCAGGCTCTGTGCTGACAGCTAGCTCAGAGGCTGGGGCCTGTTTCGGATTCTGTGTCTCCCTCTCTCTCTGACCCTAAGCTGCTCATTCTGTCTCTCCATCTCTCTCAGAAATAAATAAAACATTAAAAAAAATTTAGGTAGTATATTTGTATGTGTGGATATACTTTATATATGTATGTATCATCAATATACTTACATGGAAATATCTACATTTATGAACACAGATACAGGTATTTTTAAGAAAATTAAATATAATTAACTTTTTGAGGCTGATGCACTATTCTACAGAATATGTGGCACTTTTCCAGTGAATGAATTGCAGAATAGTTTGTTGAATAAAGTATTAATTCAGGTTTTGTTGTTGTTGTTGTTGTTGTTGTTTTCATGGAAAAGAAGAGCAATTCTTTTATAAAGCACTAAATATCCTACCTTATTCTAGTTGAAGGCAAACTAAACTTCAAAATAAGAAGATGATCAAGCAGGAGAAGGAAGAGGTGACAGAGAAGAATGAAAATTACACAGAGATCTAAACTTCACTAGAGACTTGGTCTAGGTTTACAACATATTTTACTTCAGTCTGTTCTTGGTTTGAGTCTACCAGTGGCACTCTTTTTGCTGCTACTAGAATAATTTTTATAAGGAAAAGGCAACCCTGTGCCAAATTACTGCAGAGACCAACATTCTTAATTTTCAGAGGTAGGAAATCTGCCACCTCATTAAAGGGAACGCTGTGTTATTAGCCCGCTGGCATCTCAGCAGCTGTAGAGTACACAGCAGGCTTGTCCTCTTGACCAGTAAAAAGATGCTGAGAAGCTGACTTAAGAATACTTCTTAGGGGACTGAATAGGAAATGCACACATTAAAACAGACTTGGAATTATTGCCCAATGCAAAAATAAATCTATCATTTTATTATATAATAGTCCTACTTACAAACAGACAATTGAGAGTGGGGAAATAGGAGGGGAAGAGTAAACGAGAGAGTTGTCTGGAAGACACCATGTTGTATCACTCTCTGAAAGGAGTAGTATTCAAGGTTTGGATTCCTTAAGTGGAAATTACTTCATTAAGTTTCAGTTACATAATTTTTGCTTCCTGGATTCAGGTCCATATCTGAAGGTCAAGGTAGAAAAAGTGGAGTATATTCTAAACACCTTTCTGCAAATCAGCGTTTATAGAACTTCAATGTTCATTTTCCACAGTGGAGAATTAATCTCTACTTTTAACCCAATGGCCAACATTCAAAATGAACAGAGAAAGCAATACCTTCTTTGAAGCTTTGCTTCATTATTCTAGGAAGGTCAAGTATTGTTTTTGAGACAGTATAGATTCTCAATTTGCAGTAATTGTCAATACAGCTTTTTTTTTTTAATTTTCCTTTTACTTTGTAATGGCTTAAATTCTCAGACTTTAAGACAACATTTAAATTTTTCATAGGAGATCTTAACAGAAGGAAGGATAACGGACCTTTCATAGATTGCTGTTGTGTGCTTATTGACTCTGGGTATCAAGGATTTTGATTTCTCATTACATGAAAAATTCTTCATAGTACACCCTTGAAAATAAGCTTTATATAGATTTGGAAGATTTGTTTCCTCAGTATATCTGCCTTTTGTGAAATAAATACTAATCTCTGAAATATTCTGTTTTTATGGAATTTACAATCCAACACTGTTTAATGATTCATGATGAGCAGTACATCAAGCCAAAAGATTCCTGAGAGGACTGATAAAAACAACTTATTATCTTATTTGGGTCAAAAACTCAGAGTTGAATAAAAATGCCTTAACATTGTATAAACAATGGATTTTTTTAAGCTGATGATTGAAAATGCTAAGAACAATACTGTAGGCACAGTAATTAAATTCACCAAGACCTTACGTGCTTGTGACATTTTTTATGTGTTCACATTCCAGGTAAGTCTATTCCTTTATTAATAATAAAAAAGCAAAATATTAATTTTTAGATAAAATATATTGAATAGAGGCTAATTTTAATAAGTCCAAGAGGACTGGCAATATTAATAAATTCTGTCTACCCAAGGCACAATGCTAGATACTGGGAGTTCCTCAAGGTTAACTTAAATACAATTTGCTAAATGAAGCTAACTCTCCATTTTAACTATTTAATTCCTAACTACAAATTTTACTCTTAAATATCCTCACTGGGCAAAGGACAGCATTTCCTGTATTGCCCACATATAAATGTTCTATATAGGGCAAGATTTAAGGAGCTAAAATAATGAAATCATTCAAAAAGACATTATAAATAAGGACAAAATAATAGAAAGGACAGGAGAGATTTTTTTTTCTTTTTAAGAATAAAGAAAGCAGAAAAAATAGACATACTTTTAAGCTTAGAGTCAAATTTTAAGAGATCTTACCACTGGGCACAGTAAGAAGCTAAGCTTGTTCAAATTTATCTTATACACTAATGTAACTAGCATCCTGTCTCTGTGCTTAGGGACTGAGAATGCTATGTTCTTTCTTTTGGATGTAATTATCTTTTCTTAAGAGAAGGATTCTATGTTCCCCAAGTCCCTAAATTCTGTGATATCTCCACAGTTCTTCTAAATATTTTACTTTCGTGAGTTTTATATTAACCCAAAACACTTCTGCATTAATAATCACACTGAATTTCTGGAAGCTGGATTTCATTACCTTCTTTCTTGGAATATCAACACTGCTAAAATTTGCAAAACTGCCTGCTTCAGCAAAGTTCAGGTTCATGATTTCTAAGCAATCATAAACCTATCTATTTGGAAAGGAAATTTCTCTAATCCACAGGAATAAATTTGTGTCATAGATACAAGTTTAGAAACAATAAATGTATTTACTCTTGACACTTAAGTTCTGCAAAGCAGAAGCAAAATCAATGTCATTGGAGACACAGTAGAATAAAATCAAATACACTGAAATTCTCCTTTATGAACTTTAAATGTGTTCTCTAAAGTCTATTGTTATGGGCTGATGATGCCACTCCAAAATATATATGTTGAAGTCCTAACCCCCAGGATCTCAGACTATAACCTTATTTGGAAATGGAGTTTTTGCAGATGTGATAAGATGAGGTCAAGTTACACGAGAGTATAATGGGGCCCTAATCCAATATGACTTGTGTCCTTTTTATAAACAGGGAAATCTTAGACATAGTCATGCACATTGATAGAATGCTGTGTGAACATGAAGGCAGAGAGAGGAGTGATGCATCTACAAGCCACCAAGGTGGCCAGCAAACCACCAGAACTTAGAAGAGACTCATGGAACAAATTCTTCCTCACAGCCCTGAGAAGGAATCAACCCTACTGACACCTGGATCTTGAACTTCCAGCCTCCAGAACTATGAGATAATAAATTGTTATTTAAGCTACCTGGTTTGTAGTACCTTGTTATGGCAGCCTTTAAAAACTAATATATCTATTATAGATTTTTACCTTAGTTACTGTCTGATTATGAAATGCTGTTGGCTTATTGTGAATTTTTTTTCTAATGGATATGTTTACTCATAGTCTATCTCCTTCATAGTCCTGCCATCTTCACTGAACTAGAGTCATTTCCTGGAAATTGCCTTTATTTCTTTGAGGCTGGCCTGGACCAACAGGTGTAACCCAAAGTATAATGTCTTCACTCAATAGGTTGCTGAAATGACCAGGGCTTGTCATTTTCTGGAAATCAATTGACTCACCTGATTTTTTTCTTTAAAAAAATGACAATTCTTATTTGCTTATTATAGATTATATAAGCAGTTATAAGCTAAAAATGCTTCAGTGCAGATCTTACCTTTGTTTTTGACTGTGTCACCTTGAGAAAACTCTTATAATCTACTCTAAGAAAGGCATTACCTGTAGAATCACCAGTATTTATTACCGAAGAGTCAACTGTACTGAAGGCTAGGCTGGAGATAAGAAGATTAATAAACTAGGGTTTTAACTATTAAGAAGTTCATAATTTGCCATGGAAGACTGATATATAAACAACAAATCAAAATATATTGAGCTATGTCTGCAAAAACATGTTACAGAATACTTAATATTTTCCATAGACTGTTCTACAAACTTAAAAAGTATTATCTCATTTAATCCTGTAATGGCTTCAGGAGGTGGGAACTGTTATTACTCTCACCTTATAGATGAGCAGCAGAAAAAAAACAAGGAAATTGATAAAACTCACAAGGCTAAAAAGTGACAGAAACTGAATTCAATCAGACAAATCCATGCTTTAGTCCTTATGCTATACATGCTATTTGTGTTAGGGGGTGGAGAAAGAGGTCAGGGAAGCTGTAACAAAAATATTTAAGCTGAGCCATGGATGAATTTGACAAGGAGATGAAGAGATGGCTATATCTGGAAGACGAAATCTCCAGAAAAATGATGCAAGACATGAGTAATCAGAAGCAGTTCAATATAGGAGGAGCTGATGACAGATAGGAGAGTGGTGGCAGCAGACTAGGTAGGATATAAGGCTGAAGACAAGAATGTGGAGGACTCTGAATGCCCTGCAGAGTGGTTTGTAATTACTCTAGAATAAAGGAGTCTTCATTAGATTTTGAGCATAGATGAGAAACAGCCAGCCTCATCTGTGCTTTAGATGCACACCTGGTGGCCTATATAAGAAGGGAAGTCAATTCTCAAGTTGGTGCTGCCCATACCACACAGGTGTCTGAGGGTTACTTTCAAAATGGTTCAGGAAATAAATTATACCTAAATACATATATATGTATATATAATTATGTCCATATATAAATATATAATTATAAATAAATACATCCATAGTTAACATACAATTATAATAATTACATATATAAAGAGGAAAATAAAAGGGGTAATATGTTAACAATAGGTGGTGAATCTGGATAAAGCATATTGTAAGTATCTTTTGTACTATTTTTATTTGGCAACTTTTTGTAAATTTGAAATTATTTCCAAATAAGTTTTAAACAGCACAGAATTTAGATTGGTGGTTGCCAGGGTCTGGGATGGGGGAAAAGAAATGGGGAGAAATTGCTTAGTGTATAACAGATTTTTACTTTGGAATAATGAAAATGTTTTGGAACTATACAGAGGTGGTGGTTACATGACATTGAAAAATGTATAAAATGCCACTGAATTCCTTTAAGAAAAAACAAAGAAATGTTTTAGAGTATATACACCAGCATTTTGAAGATGGTATTCTGCTTCACAAACATTCCTCAAATGCCAGTTCTGATCCAGCTACCCTAGGAATATTCTCCTGAATCTTTAAAGGTTACAGGTAAAAGAGCTACAAGCCAAGAAGCATTTTGAAATGCCATAGTTATTAACTGGTTAACTAAATATACAATAGCCTTTGTAATGGTACTTCTTCCCCAGGAACCATAAGAGAAGGGGAGGCAACCATCAGGGCAACTGGAGGCAGGAGAACTACCTGATAATCAGGGAGATATTGCTATGCTTCTTTGGGCAAACTCCCGGCCAAAGGCCTAGTTGGATATTGAAAAAATTGCTCTCTTTGAAAAGATATTTTAGAAACTATTTTAAGGGTGCACTATCGATTGTAATGTCACGAATAAATTACACGAATATTTGTGTAAAATATATCCATTTTAAGGGTGCACTATCGATTGTAATGTCACGTGTAAATTACACGAATATTTGTGTAAAATATATCCATGTAGTTAGAAAACTTAGGTAATTAAAAATTAAGAGTTTACAAAAGTGTAAACAGTATATTATTTAATAAAATAATATTACTTTAAGTTTTGATAATATTTAAAAAATTTTTTTCCTAAAAAATGTTTTTAATGTTTATTTATTTTTGAGCAACAGAGAGACAGTGTAAGTAGGGGAGGGGCAGAGAAAGTGAAGAAGACACAAATTCCGAAGCAGGCTCCCGGCTCTGAAATGTCAGCAGAGAGCCCAATGCGGGACTCGAACTCATGAGTCATGAGATCATGACCTGAACCGAAGTCAGACGCTTAACTGACTGAGCCACTCAGGGTCCCCTGTCTTTTAAAATTTTTTTTAAATTTATTTATTTATTTTTGAGAGAAAAAGAGTTGGGAAGGAAGGGAGAGAGAGACAGAGAGAAAGAATCCCAAGCATGCTTCACACTGCCAGCACAGAGCCCAATGTGGGCTCAAGCCCATAAACTATGAGATCATGACCTGAACCAAAATCAAGAGTTGGATATTTAGCTGACTGTGAGCCAGCCAGCTGTGCCACATTTTTTATTTCTTCTTACCACTTTATCTCACCTAAGCCTGACACCCTTATGATGGAGACAGAACACTTAATTATATTATTTATAATTCCAGATTAAATATAATTATGTTTTCAGTTTAAAACCACATATATAGTAGTAGTGGAAAGACAGCTCTTTCTACCATACCCTGGTAATTTCTCTCTTTTTTTTTTCATGTTTATTTATTTTTGACAGAGAAAGAGCACACAAGTAAGGGAGGGGCAGAGAGAGAAAGGGAAGGAGACACAGAATTTGAAGCAAGTTCCAGGCTCCAAGCTGTCAGCACAGAGCCCTATGTGGCGCTCAGACCCACGAACTGTGAGATCATGACCTAAGCCAAAATTGGACGCTCATGATCTAAGCCAAAGTTGGATGCTCAACTGACTGAGCTACCCAGGTGCTCCTACCATACCCTAGTCATACAACAAATCAGATAGGTTCAATTCCAGAATACATAGTGAATATCCTTATTATATACTAATTTTTAATTCAATAGCAGTGAACAACATTTGGAATATATTTTATATCTAATTTTTTCAACCATGTTATGAAATTGCATTGCTTGAACTCACTTATTATAGGTGCACTATACAGCATGGTGACAATAGTTAACTATAATATTGTGTTATATACTCGAAAGTTGCTAAGAGAGATTTTAAATGTTCTACACACACACACACACACAAAGTAATTATGTGAGATGATGGAAGTGTTAACTAACCCTACTAATGTGGTAATCACTTTTCAATATAAATATGTATCAAATCATTGTGTTGTACACCTAAACTTTATACAATGTTATACATCAATTATATCTCAATAAAACTGGGAAAAGGGGGAAAAAACAGGATTCTGAGGCCTTGAGTAATGGTGGAGCCAACAGATGGAGGAGACCTGGATCTCTGAATAACTACATGGAGCAGATCTTTCAGTGACCCATAATAAATGTGAAAATGAAATAAACTTTTATTGTGTTAACCCATAACTGTGATGTAAGTAGCTATTTAATAAATAGTGACTATGTGCTAAGGAATATTCTAGGTGCTTTCCCTCACATTGTCTCATTTATCTCACTTACATACACAATGATGACTCTGAGTCATTATAATATGTAGCACATGGTTTGAAAACAATGGCAAAGATAGCAACACTTGCTGATGATAAGAACATAGAACAATGGGTACTCTCAGACATTTCTTGTAGAATTATTAGTTATAAATATTTTTCTCAAGTCAAGGTTTGACCAATTTGTACTAAAATTGCACTAAAAGTCTAAAACAATAACTTTATCTTTTGACCCACTAATTCCATTTCCAAAAAATTTATTATTAAAATAAAAGCTTCTGGGGGCAACTGGACGGCTGAGTCAGTTAAGCATCCAACTTTTCATTTTGGCTCAGGTCATGATCCCAAGCATGGATAAGCATGAAACCTGCTTAAGATTCTCTCTCTCCCTCTTCCTCTGCCACTCCCATGCTTGCAAGCACATGCACGCACATACAAATGAACTCTCTCTGTCTCAAACAAAACAAAACAAAACAAAACAACATTTCTGCACAGTGGTGTAAACAACAAAACTAAAAGGCAATCTGTGGAATAGAAGAAGAGATTTGCTAACGACACATCTGATAAAGGGTTAGTATCCAAAATATATAAAGAACTTCTAAATTTCAACATGCCCCAAAAAACAAAAAATACAATTAAAACTTGGGCAGAGAATATGAACAGACATTTCTCTTTTTTTTTGTTTTTTTGTTTTAGTATATATATATATATATATATATATATATATATATATATATTTTACAAATAGTTTATTGTCAAATTAGTTTCCACATAACACCCAGTGCTCTTCCCCACAAGTGCCCTCCGCCATGCCCATCCCTCCCTCCACCCCACATCCATCAGTCCTCAGTTTTTGTCAGCATTCAAGAGTCTCTCATGGTTTGCCTCTCTCCCTTTCCCCCACCATTTCCCCCCTTCTTCTCCCCCTTGGTCCTCCTGTTAAGTTCCTCCTAATCCTCCTATACGTGCAAACATATGATATTTGTCCTTCTCTGCCTGACTTATTTCGCTCAGCATAACACCCTCAAGGTCCATCCATGTTGCTACACATGGCCAGATTTCATTGTTTCTCATTGTCATGTAGTATTCCATGGTATAGATAAACCACATCTTCTTGATCCATTCATCTGTTGATGGACACTTAGGCTCTTTCCATGTTTTAGCTATTGTGGAGAGTGCTGCTATGAACATTGGGGTACATGTGCTCCTATGCATCAGCATTTCTGTATCCCTTGGGTAAATTCCTAGCAGTGCTATTGCTGGGTCATAGGGGAGTTCTATAGTTAGTTTCCTGAGGAACCTCCACACTGTTTTCCAGAGGGGCTGCACCAGTTTACATTCCCACCAACAGTGTAGGAGGGTTCCCGTTTCTCCACATCCTCGCCAGCATCTAGAGTTCTCTGATTTGCTCATTTTAGCCCCTCTGACTGGCATGAGGTGGTATCGCAGTGTGGTTTTGATTTGTATTTCCCTGATGAGGAGGGATGCTGAGCATCATTTCATGTGTCTGTTGGCCATCTGGATGTCTTCTTTGTAGAAGTGTCTGATGAACAGATATTTCTTCAAAGAAGAGGTACAAATGACCAACAGACACATGAAAAGATGGTCAACATCACTCAATATCAGGGAAATACAAATCAAAATGACAATGAGATATCACCTCACACCTTTCAAAATTTCGAAAATGAACAATAGGAAACAACAGGTGCTGGTAAGGATGTGGAGAAAAAAATTCTTGTGCTGTTGGTGGGAATGTAAACTGGTACACCACTCTGGAAAACAGTATGGAGTTTCTTCAAAAAGCTAAAAATAGAACTACCCTATGATCCAACAATCTCACTACTAGGGATTTACTCAAAAAATACAAAAATACTAATTCAAAGGCTCTATGCACCTCAGTGTTTACAGCAGCATTATCTACAATAGCCACATTATGGAAACACCACGTGTCCGTTGACTGATTAATGGATAAAGAAGAGGTAATACACACTCATAGACACACACAAACACACACACACACGCACGCACAATGGAATATTACTTAACCATAATAAAGAATGAAATATTGCCATTTGCCACAACGTGGATGGAGTTACAGAGTGTTATGCTAAGCACAACCAATCAGAGAAAGACAAATACCATATGATTGCACTCATACCTGGAATTTAAGAAACAAAACAATCAAGCAAAGGAGGGCTAAAAAGAGAGAGACAAACCACAAAACATGGTTACCAAAGGGCAGGTGGGTGGGGAGATGGGCTAAATAGGTGATGAGAATTAAGGAGTGTGCTTTTTGTGAGAAGCAGGAGGTATTATATAGAAATGTTGAATCACTATATTGTACACATGAAACTAATATTATGCTGTACCTCGACCAACTGGAATTTAAATAAAAACTTTAAAAAATAGCAACTGACAAGATACATTATCATTCATGTTAAAAAATAAAATAAAATGTCATTTAACTATTAAAAACAAGAAAAATGTCATGGATGTACACAGAGATATATAAGGTTATCCACTGTAGCATAAACTATAATTATAAAAAAATGAGACAATCTAAATGACTAACAATATGCATAAATTTAAAATAATTCTAATATATCTATTTGATGAAATATTATGCATCCATTAAAAATCATATGTTCCAAGAAGAGTTAATGATGTGGAAAAATGCTCATGAATTTATGTGACATACATTAGACACAAAATACTTCAGCCTTTCAAAAATATGAATGCAAATAAGATGTAGAGAAAATTCACCAACATGTTGATATTAATTATCTCTAGACAATGGGATTAGAAATAGACTTATTTCCTCCTTTATATGTCTCCACTTACAAACGTTATATAATAATCATGCATTAATTTTTAAATCAAAATATATGTTATAAAAATAAAAAGGGCAAGGAATTTGCTAACCCATTTTTGAAAAGTTTCCATATAGACTAGTGCATAAATCTGTAAGCTCTATTTAATAGGAAAATTCACTTATGTAAAACAGCTAATTCCCTGATGATGTTAGATAAATGAGGTGTTATTACAGTGTTTCTAAAAGTTGTCTACCATCTGTGAGTTTATTTTTTAATTTTCTGTGCTTTTTCACAGCTAAATTTAAAATTTTCACATATAACGATCTATAACTTATGGTGATTTTTTTGATAGCTTACATTTCTCCAGTTTTTGGTTCCACCAACACTATTTAACAATAAACTCCTTCCTTGTAATAACTGAAAAATATTCTTTCCATTTACAGGCAAATCAAGTAAGGCAGAGACACGTTAGTACATCTAGAACACAAAACAGGACATGCCAGGACGTGGAGACAACATGGTATCACACTGTAGCTAGAAACTGGCCAGTGTGTGACTATTTACCTGCACCAAGGCTTTTTATTTTTATCTTTTTTTCCTGTTTATTAGGAAACCATGGCATATACACAACAGTATAGTTTTAATGGTGCTCAATTAGCTTAAGTACTCAAAAATGATGTCAGGTTTCACAGCATATAGATTCTGGTTTATATTCTTCACTGGTGTATGCCAAGCACCTAGAAGAGTGCCTGTATGCCACAGGTGCTCAATGGATATACATCTTATGTGTTTACTGGACAAACTGAAGATGATGAAACTTTTCTTCCAAGTCAAGTATGCATCATTGTAACCTCATTTATCAGCCTTGTCTATTTATTTTCATATCTTTACTTATAATGGCTTTCTTTCCATTAGTTCCTAAAGTTACCATCTTATTTCTAATCTTGTGTGATTCTGACAAAGGATCTAGCTCTCACATCAACAACTCTTAACAACAATGAACAAGTATGATATTCTTTTCCTTTCTTTATTCTATCTTCTCTGGTACATTTTATACCGTTGATGAAATATTCTTTTCTGAAACTTTTTTCTCACTAGACCTTAGAGGCACTTGCATATTCTAATTGCATGTTCTACCACATTTCATTTTCTGCCATTTTTATCTTATTCCTTTCTTCAGTCTAACCTAGGATTTGTACAAAATTTAGCAGTCATCTCTTTAAGCTATTATCTTTGTGATTTCCATTCAAAAAAACATGGCTTAATCTCTTGCCTCTAATTTAAAATATCCACATCTATAAATTCTATCCTCTTCTCTCCCTACATTTAGTCAGAAATTTCTGCTTATTTGACATTTCCATTTGAAAGTTTAGCCCTTACATCAAAGTTGGCTAAAAAATAAATTTATTATCTTTTTTTTTTTTTTTTTTTACAAATTCCTTTCCCCCAGATTACTCCTATGTTTTTGTATGATAGGGTGGGGTGTTTCTCTTCTCTCTGCTTCCCTCATATGTCCTAACTACCAAGATCCTTCTCAGCACAAAGTTTACATAAGGCTGCTACAAGATGAGTCAGTTGTCCTGCAGAGCTCCCTTCCTCCAAGAAGTTCTCAGGAACAAATGAAATCAATTATTCATTCTTTTTCTCCCTAAGCATTATGTCTTCAACACTGGCTCAGTCTACAAAAGCCAGCATCCTCTGTGATGCTGTGTCAGTTTCCTGAGTTGCAGGACACAGCACCCTGCAAGCATGGCAGCAGGCCAGTTAATTGAACAAAGCTTAATTATGCACTGATAACTATGAAAACCTTAATTCCTCTGTGGAGAAATGACTAAGCATATTATCAGGAAATGGAATTATGAAATGTTTCCAGATCAAGTTAAGGATCTACTGGTGAATTAATATAGAATTAAGCTTCAAAAGCTTACTTTAAGTAGACGTTGAATGAATTGTGTTCATTCTTTGAAATCTATTGATTTGCAAAACCAATACCTCACTGCCTGCAGGAGGCAATCCAGAACTGAAAATAATTCAGAAAAAAAATAGTTCTAAAGAGGAATATCATTTGAAGATTAACCTTTGCCTTTAATGGCTACTGAAAAATGGGCTGTCCATATCTATTCAATAACCATTTTGTTCATTAACTCTTTGTGTACGGAATTGTAACTGATGGTCCAAGAAGTAGTTTCAGGAATAATAACCATTTATAAAAAGTAGTGTTAAATAGTAAAAAAAAAAAAAAATGCTAGGAATTTGGATCAACCAGCAGTCTTGTTCTACTACTTAGTTTCTGGGAAAACTTGAGGGATTCTCTAATTTCTCTAAACTCATGTCCACATCTGTACAACTAGAATAAGAAAGCTAATTTATCAGGTTACTGTGTGGATTAGAGTTAATACATATAACATGACTCTCTATAGTACTATCAGTAAGGATATGTATGATTACTTATGAAACTAGGGAATATGAGCAGATATATAGTAACAAAACACACTTTACATCTTATTGCCTAAATAAATCATTCTCAAGGTTTGTGTTCTCTGGACATTTTTAGACTCAAAACTTATGGATTATCTCAGAGATGTAGGTTCAATTCCGGACCATCACAATAAAGTAAATGTCACAGTAAAATGAGTTAAACAAATTTTTTCGTTTTCCATTGTATGTAAAAGTTATATTATACTGTAGTCTATTAAGCATGCCATAGCATTATGTCTAAAAACTAATGTATATATCTCAATTTTAAAATAATTTATTGCTAAAAATTTATAACCATCATCTGAGCTTTCAGTGAATTGTAACCTTTTTGCTGGTGGAGGGTCTTGGTTCATTGTTGATGGCTGCTGATTAATCAGGAGACGGTTGCTGAAGGGTGAGGTGGCTGTGGCAACTTTTTAAAATAAGACAACAATGAAGTCTGCCACATTGATTGATTCATCCTTTCACAAACAGTTTATCTGTAGCATGTGAAGCTGTTTGATAGCATTTTACTCACAGTAGCGCTTCTTTAAAATTATAGTCAATCCTCTGAAACCCTGCTGCTTTATCAACTAAGTTTATGTAATACTCTAAATCCTTTGCTGCCATTTCAAATGCTTCACAGCATCTTCACCAGGAGTAGTTTCCATCTCTAGAAAACACTTTTTTTCAGCATGTGGGTGGCTCAGTCAGTTGGGTGTCCAGCTCTTGATTCTGGCTCAGGTCATGATCTCATGAACTGTGAGATCAAGCCCTGAGTCAGGCTCCACGCTGAAAATGGAGCCTACTGGGGATTCTCTCCCTCCCTCTCTCTCTGTGCCTCCCTCATACACACACATGCTCGCTTTCTTTCTCTCTCTCTCTCTCTCAAAAATAAATAAACATATTTTTAAAGAAGGAAAAAAAGAGACCACTTTCTTTACCCATCCATAAAAAAAAAAAAAACCTCCTTGTCCATTATCATGAGATTGCAGCAATTCAGTCACATCTTTAGGCTTCACTTCTAATTCTAGTTCTCTTTCTACTAATACCACACATGCAGTTACTTCTTCCACAAAAATCTTGAATCCCTCAAAATTATCCATGAAATTTGGAATCAACTTCTTTGAAACTCCTATTAATGTTGATATGTTGACTTCCTCCCATGAATCATGAAGGCTATTAATGGCATCTACCATGGTGAATCCCTTCTAGAATATTTGCAATTTACTTTGCCCAGAATAAAGAATCCCCATCTATGGCAGCTATAGCCTACAGAAATTTATTTCTTAAATAATAAAACTTGAAAGTCAAAATAACCCTTTGATCCATGAACCGCAGAAAGAATGTTGTGTCCGCAGGCCTGAAATCAACATTAATCTAATTGTCCATCTCCATGAAAGCTCTTGGAAGACCACAGTCAAAGAGCAGTGATATTTGGCACAGCCTCTTTTTTCTGAGCAGTAAGGTCTCAAACAGTGGGCTTAAGATATTCAGTAAACTATGTTGTAAAGAAATGTGCTGTCATCCAGGCTGTGTTCTTCCATTTATAAAGCAAAGACAGAGTAGATTTAGCATAATTCCTAAGGGCCCTAGAATTTTTTAAATGGTAAATAAGTATCAGCTTCAACTTAAAGTCACCAGCTGCGTTAGTCCCTAACACGTGAGTCAGCCTGTCCTTTGAAGTTTTGAAGTGAGCATACACCTCTCTCTAGCTATGAAATTCCTAGATGGCCTCTTCTTCCAATAGAAGGCTGTTTCATCTACATTGAAAATCTGTTTACTGTAGCCACCTTCACTTGTTATCTGAGCTAGATCTTCTGAATAACTTGTTGCAGCTTCTACATCAGCACTTGCTGCTTCACTTTGAACTTTGTGTGATGGAGATGGCTTCTTTCCTTCAATCTCATGAACCAACCTCTGCTAGTTTTATATTGTTCCTCTGCAGCTTCCTCACTTCTCCCATCCTTCATAGATTGTAGCCTCACTCTGGATGAGGCTTTGGTTTAAGGGAGTGTTATAGCTCATCTGATCTTCTATCAAAACCGCTAAAACTTCCTTCATATAAGCAGTAAGTTGTTCTGCTTTTTTATCATTCATGTGTTTGTTGGAGTAGCACTTTTAATTTCCTTCAAGAACTTGTGCTTTGCATTCACAGCTTGACTGATACAAGAACCTAGCTTTCAGCCTATCTCAGCTTTGAACATGCTTTCCTCAATAAGCTTAATCATTTCTAGGTTTTGATTTGAAGTGAGAGATGGATCACTATTCCTTTCACTTGAACACTTAGAGACCATCACACAGTTATTAATTGGCTTAATTTCAATATTGTTGTGTCTCAGTATATATGAGACCCAGGGAGAGGGAGAGAAACAGAGAACAGCCAGTCTGTGCAACAGTCAGAACACACACATTTATCAAGTTTAGCATCTTATATGGGCTCCAAGACAAGTACAATAGTAACATCAGTGATCAATGATCACAGTTGACCATAACAAATATAATTATGAAAATGTTTGAAGTATTATGAGAATTACCAAAATGTGTCAGAAACATGAAGCAAGCAAATGCTGTTGGGAAAATGATGCAGATAGATTTGCCTGATGGAGGGTTGCCAGAAGCCTTCAATTTGTAAAATATGCAATATCTGCAAAATGCAATAAAGCAAAGTGCGATAAAATGAGATATGCCTCTATTCCTAAAAGTTTTTTTTTAATTTAGGATAAATCTATGGATATTAACCATAACAGAAATTAAATTTTGGAAAATTTAAAGTATTTGCATATTGCTTCATCTTTAAATAACAACAATGAATCCACTGTATATTAATATTAACAATATATTTTATGTAAAATAATGGTATTTTCAGAAACAAAAATATTCAGTGAGAAGAGTAATATTAGTTTACAATTTTATAAGTGTCTTTAATGCGGGGCTTAATGTAAAACAGTTGTATTGCCCTATATACTTCTGCATTCAGTCTGCTGGGATATGTTGTTTTGCTTGATATGTTAGAAGAAAAGGTGCCCATCCACAGATATGTAGTTGAAAGAATATCAGGAACTCTAGGGATTTGATTAAACACTTTTTGCATGGGGTGCCTGGATGGCTCAGTTGGTTAAGTGTCTGACTTCAGCTCAGGTCATAATCTCACAGTCTGTGGATTGAGGTCCCATGCTGGGCTCTGTGCTGACAGCTCAAAGCCTGCTTCAGACTCTGTGTCTCCCTCTCTCTTCCCCTCCCCTGCTCATGTCTTTGTCTCTCTGTCAAAAGTAAATAAACATAGAAAAAAAAATCTGCTTGCATGAAGTTAGTCAAGATACTTTCTCCCAGGGAGTGAGTCATAGGTCCATTCAGTGATGATGAAGATGACAATGGCAATAATAATAATAACAATAATAATAATAAATGAACACTAATCAGAGAAAAACTACAAGAGAATATTCTAGGCAATGGTAACATCTGTGGTTAAGGTTGATATGTGGAACTGAATGTGCCAAATGTAAAATATCATGAGAAGACTACATCAGCAGGAGTAATAGATCTGTACTAAAGAGAGCAGAAAAAAACAGATAAATTAGGGGTTTTAAGGATGGAGGAAATGTGGAATGTGAAAATTTCAGTGCAACTGGGGGAAAAAAAACTTATTTTGATTTATGTTTTGTACTGATTTGTTTTCAAATTATTTAGAATGAATAACATGTTACTGAGATACTTGAGCAAGATAATTCTTATTAGTGAAAGTAGAGTTTTAATTATTCAGTATAGTTAGTAATATCAATGCTTAAGGGTACATACACAGGCAACCTGGAAAAAATCCTAGCACTCCACAAAGATTTTCAGCTTATAGTTTGGGAAACAACAAATTTCTTCACAGAGCTAGATTTAAGCAAAGAAAATGTCCCAAAGGGATTAGGGCAAGGTGGAGATTATGTCTCTCCTACATAAAAGAATTGTGCATGACCAGAGTTATAAACAGTCTTAACAGAAAATATAAGAGATGAATGGTGGATGGGTGGAGGAAGCTAAGAGATGGATTTTGAAATCTGAGCGGAATATTTAGGTACAAACCTTATTGTTGGAGTTAAAATAAATCTCAGGAGAAAACAAATACCCTCCCAAAACCCAGTAGAAGAAGAGAAATAATAAAAATGAGGGCAGAAATAAACAATATAGAATCCAAAAAAACAGATGAACAGATCAATGAAACCAAGAATTGTTTTTTTGAAAAAATAAATAAAATGAAAAACCTCTAGCCAGGCTTCTCAAAAAGAAAAGAGAGAGCACCCAAATAGACAAAATGATGAATTACAATGGATTTATTACAACCAGCCCTAAGAAATACAAACAATTATCAGAGAATACTATGAAAAATTCTATGCCAACAAACTGGACAACTTAGAAGAAAAAGACAAATTCCTAAACACACACGCACTACCAAAATTCAAACGGGACGAGATAGAAAATCTGAACAGACCCATAACTAGTGAAAAAATTGAATCAGTTATCAAAAATCTCCCAACAAATAAGAGCCCTGTGCCAGATGGTTTCCTTGGGGAATTCTACCAGACATTTAAATCAGAGTTAATACCCATTTTTCTCAAGCTTTTCCAGAAAATAGAAATGGAAGGAAAACTTCTGGACTCATTCCACAAAGCCAGCATCACTCTGATTCCCAAAGCAGACAGAGATCCAGCAAAAAAGAGAACTACAGGCCAATATCCTTGATAGATACAATGCAAAAATCCTCAACAAGACACCTGCAAATCGAATCCAACAGCACATAAAAAGAATGATCCACCATGATCAACTCTGATTTATTCCTGGGTTAAAGCGCTGGTTCAATATTCACAAATGAATCAGTGTGATACACATCACATTAACGAAGGAAAAGACAAAAACCATATGATCCTGTCGATAGATGCAGAAAAAGCATTTGACAAAATACAGCATCCCTTCTTAATAAAGACTCTCGAGAAAGTTGGGATAGAAGGAACTTACTTAAACGTCATAAAAGCCATCTATAAGAAGCCCATAGCTAATACCATCTTCAATGGGGAAAAACTGAGAGCTTTCCCCCTGAGATCAGGAACACGACAGGGATGCCCACTCTCACCACTGTTGTTTAACATAGTGCTGGAAGTCCTAGCTTTAGCCATCAGACAACAAAAGGAAATCAAAGGCATCAAAATTGGCAAAGAAGAAGTTAAACTTCCACTTTTTGAAAATGACATGACACTTTACCCAGAAAATCCAACAGACTCCACCAGAAGCCTACTAGAACTGATCCATGAATTCAGCAAAGTTGCAGGGTACAAAATTAATGTACAGAAATCAGCTGCATTTTATACACCAATAATGAAGCAACAGAAAGAGAAATCAAGAGAAATCAAGAAATTGATCCCATTCACAACTGCATAAAAAAAAACATAATATACCTAGGAATAAACCTAACCAGAGATATAAAAGATACATATGATGAAAACTACAGAAAACTTATGAAGGAAATTGAAGAAGACACAAAGATATCAAAAAACATTCCATGCTCATGATCAGAAGAATAAATACGTCATTAGTACCCAAAGGAATCTACACATTTAATGCAATCCCAATCAAAATTGCACCAGCATTCTTCTCAAAGCTAGAACAAACTATCCTAAAATTTGTATGGAACCACAAAAGACCTCAAATAGCCAAAGTAATATTGAAGAAGAAACCCAAAACAGGAGGCTACACCATCCCAGACTTTAGCCTCTACTACAAAGCTGTCATCATCAAGACAGTATGGTATTGACACAAAGCAGACACAAAGACCAATGGAATAGAATAGAGAATTCAGAATTGGACCCACAAATGTATGGCCAACTAATCTTTGGCAAAGCGGGAAAGAGTATCCAATGGAAAAAAGACAGCCCCTTTAACAGATGGTGCTGGGAGAACTGGACAGCAACATGAAGAAGAATGAAACTAGATCATTTTCTCACACCATTCACAAAAATAAACTCAAAATGGATAAAGGACCCTAACATGAGACAGGAAACCATCAAAACCCTAGAGGAGAAAGCAGGAAACAGCCTCCTTGACCTCCACTGCAGCAACTTCTTACTTGACACATCCACAAAGACAAGGGAATCAAGAGTAAAAATGAACTACCGGGACCTCATCAAGATAAAAAGGTTCTGCATAGCAAAGGAAACAATCCATAAAACTAATAGGCAACTGATGGAATGAGAAAAGATAGTTGCAAATGACGTATCCAACAAAGGGCTAGTATCCAAAATCTGTGAGGAACTCATCAAACTCCACACCTGAAAAACAAATAATCCAGTGAAGAAATGGGCAGAACACATGAACAGACACTTCTCTAAAGAGGACATCCAGATGGCCAACAGACACATGAAATGATGCTCAGCGTCCCTTCTCATTAGGGAAATACAATTCAAAACCACACTGAGATACCACCTCATGCCAGTCAGAGTGGCTAAAATGAACAAATCAGGAGACTCTAGATGCTGGCGAAGATGTGGAGAAATGGGCACCCTCCTACACTGTTGGTGGGAATGTAAACTGGTACAGCCCCTCTGGAAAACAGTGTGGAGGTTCCACAGGAAACTAACAATAGAACTCCCCTATGACCGAGCAATAGCACTGCTTGGAATTTACCCAAGAGATGCAGAAGTGCTGATGCATAGAGGCACATGGACCCCAATGTTCACAGCAGCACTCTCAACAATAGCCAAATCATGGAAAAAGCCTTAAGGCCCATCAACTGATGAATGGATCAAGAAGATGTGGTTTATCTAAACAATGGAATACTACATGGCAACGAGAAAGAATGAAATCCGGCCATGTTTAGCAATGTGGATGGAACTTGAGGCTGTTATGCTGAGCGAAATAAGTCAGGCATAGAAAGACAGGTACCATATGTTTTCAACTATAAGTGGATCAGGAGAAACTTAGCAGAGGACCATGGGGGAGAAGGGGAAAAACAGTTGGGGAGAGGGAGGGAGGTAAACCATGAGAGACTCTTGAATACTGAGGACAAACTGAGGGCTGATGGGGGTGGAGGAGAGGAAAAGGGGGATGATGGGCATGGAGGAGGGCACTTGTTGGGATAAACACTGGGTGTTATATGGAACCAACTTGACAATAAACTATGAAAGAAAAAAATAAAATACACATAAAGAAATAAAAACAACAACTACAGGTAGCAATAAAAAAGAGGGAAAACACCCTGTAAAATTTCCTTGGAGACACCAAGTCATTAACTCCTGATAGAAATTTAAGAGTAAATAAATAGCAATCATTTAGAGCAGAGAGAGGTACTAAAATGGCGAACAATAACCACTGCATACAAAATAATTTGAAACAAATAAAATGCTTGTAGAAAGAGCCAGCAGTAGGAGGCTGTTGCCTTAATCTGCGAGTATAATAACAAGGCTAAAGCTTAAAGTTGCCGTGGAGGCAGAATTACTTGAGTCAGAGACTGGGAATGGAAAGACACATAACCAGGAGATGAAGTGGTAGAGGCCAAAAGTAGCAATTTGGTGATCACTACTGGAATGATTAGAAGTGACTTTCTAATGAAATGAACAACTCAAGAAAATGCATGCAAAAAGAGAGAGTCTCCAATCCGAGAGTTAAACTTTAAAGAATTTTCAAAATAAATGAGCAAGAGCAATAAAGTTTTTGAGGAAGAAGTGGTACGAATCTAATAAGAGAAAACTCAGGAAGTAGTTTGGATGACAAAGGGCAAGTAAAGTATGACCTAAGAATGTCATGGGTACCTTGTTTCAGTGGAAATGCAAATACATAAGGAGCATTTAATATGCTGGGTGCAGACTTCACATCAGTGTCACTCAAAATAGGGCCAAAGGATTACTGCCATTCAGAAACCTATTCTCTACCAGTCTGCAATGAAACCAGAACAAAAATGTGAGTAGGCTTTGAGAAACTTCTATAGCAATTTGATGTTTAATTATAATTTTTTATTTTAAATTTTATTTTTCCTTAAGGAAAATACTCCTTCCAAAAATTGTACTTCCCCATTGATAGTCTGAGAAACACAACTTTACAGACTTTATCTGATTTACTTCTCATAGCTGTGCTATTAAGTATTATTCTTATGCCCATTTTACAGAAGAATTGAGGCACTGAGCAAACTCATACACCTATTGTCTATTAAGTGGTAAGAAATCTAATCTTTATAGTTTTTTTTAAATTTTAAAACAATGGGTGAAGAGAAGACAAGGAGCATCAAGGGAAGGAGAGGGGTTTTTAATACAGTATTATAGGACACTTTCAAGATATAAAAATAAACATCACATGAGAAGAGAAATTTTCTAGTTTCATTTCTGAGTGTGTGGCTCATGACTTGATAATATTTGTGGATTAAATCACAAATGTTTACAGAAAAATCCTAAAACCAACTTGAAAATGAAAAGAATGGTATTAATGTTGACTTGTGAGTCATTACTCTTTTCTTCAAATATGTATTAAAAAACTACTACATGTATGACATGGTGCTATGCTGAAAAGCAGGCACTGGGGTCAAGTGATGCCCTAACTGAGTGAAATTAAGTAAGTTAACAATTTTTCCAAGCTTCAGTTTACATATTTCTATAATGGTCATGATAATAGAATCTTCCTCATATGAAAATTAAGCGATGTGGTTGGTCCCTGTAAAATGCAGCACAACGTCTGACTAATGCAAGGCCTCAAAAAATGACAATAGAAATAAATGTGGTGGTAGATACAAGTGCACACAAGAGCTTACATTTTCCCAAGTGGACTAGAAACCCATATGGTTAGCTAGAGTATAAAATTCCCCAAGTGCTCACTAAAAGCTCTAACTGAATTTGGTACTTTACCATCCTTTTAATTCAGAATCAAGGATTTCAGCCATGCATAGACAGTTCAATCTGTTTGATTGATTTCCTTACATCAAAGCTCATATAGGTGTTAATTGCTTAGAGTTGACTGAGAGATGTATCTGACTTGCTTATAATGGACCTCCCTAGCACTCAATAATTTCTAGAATAAACTGCTGCCTCTCCAAACTCCTGTCTTTCTCTCTGATTCATCTTGGTGACGGGATGCTGTCTAGATGTCTCTGGGGTAACATCTTAAAGTCCCTGTCAAACTCAACTCTGTAAGACAGTTGCAGAATGGACTGAACTGCGCTTTAGGTCTAGAGAGAGAAATTTCTAGACAGCTTTTTACATTGTGGGAATATCAAAGTCACTTAGGACCAATATTTATTCCCCAAAACTATTTATCCCCCAAATCTCTCTTTTATTGTCATGTAGACACCAACGAATCTGATCACAATCAAATTAAAAATTTACCCTTTGTAGATTCAACGTTCATCTGACACAAGAAAATATAAATTCTGCAATATAAATTACATCTAACTTTGGCAAACATGGGAGGAAGGAGGAAGGAAGGAAGGAAGGAAGGAAGGAAGGAAGGAAGGAAGGAAGGAAGGAAGGAAGGAAGAATACACAAACACAAATTGCTGACCCTACTGATTACTCCTTCTACCTCTAATGGTTCCCAGGGTGGGGGTGGGGGGGAGAGAAATCAATTAATTGTACCTTTGTGCCTTCAGTCCTTGAGCTATGAGATAATATTTAGGTAACAACCTCTAACATTTTAATATTTCAATCTTAACTAGTTGAACTAGCACAAGAGGAGGGGATGTCAGTGTTTAAAAAAAAAGATTAGAGAATGCTTTCTTTGACTTTTCCCTCTTTTTTGTCATTTTTATGTGTGTCTGCTCTCGTCAGCTAAAAACTAAGTCCCCTTAATTTTCTGGAGGCCACACTGGTTGTCTTAGTTATGAAACACGTTGGATCCTTTAATTCAATATACTTTGTTTATTCCCTTTGGTCTCCCTTCAGCAATCTTAGGAATATTTCACAAATAACTAAGAATACCTATAATACACTATTATAAGTCCAAAAGGTAATTACAGCACATAGAAATTCCTACATGATTTATAAAAGTATCCCAACTCTGATTTTTGTAATCAACATTTATTGCCACAGTGCCTAGCTTACATTAGTCATTTTCTAAATCTGTGTTATTATGTTAATTAATAAATATTGATTTTTAAAATTACTGTTTAAGGTATATATCTAAGAATTCTCACTGCAAAAAGTAATGGTGTGCTGCCAATTTTCATCCACATACACTAGAAAAATAATTTCTTCTCATATATTTTTATTTTAAATAAAAGCTCAAAATTTCCCAATAACCCTGGATAACAGCTTTATAAATAAAAACTCTGATTATAATTGCTTTTTAAATAAAATAAAAATGCATATGTGGCACCTTTACAAAAAGTGCTATTATAGTATTTAACTCCTATTTTTTACGACTTGCATCTCACTCAAACCTATTACAAGCACTCTCCTGAAATGTATCTGTGTGTGGCTTATCATTATAGCATAAAATTATCATAAATATAGTAATGGTAATAGTTTTATTTCTCTTCTTCAAGTGCAATCAGACATTAATATTTCTAAAGAATATTTCAGTTACGAGAAAAAATGTGAGGAAAGAAAACTCTGCCATAATTTCCCATGATCTTATTTTCAATAAGAAATTAAGTAATATCTCATTGAACTAGAAACCACCTATTTGTTAATCTCTGTTTACTGTAACAAACTCAAGAACCAGAAAATTAGCATGTGAGGCTCTTATCAACCAAATAAATGTCATAGAGTTTGTGCATTAGTTACAATAGTTGCCAATACTTCTTTCCAAGCCTAGTTGCTATGACATTCATATACGTATGCACACATACACACACACACACACAAACACACACACACACCTGAAAGGACTTGGGGATCTGCTTAATCTCCAGCAAAGTAGAAACAGAAAATTAGAATTGTGGAAGTGGTTAATTGAAAGACATGAAGTTCATTCTTTCACCGATTAAATAACTGTATATTTAATTGAATTACACAGTGAGCTGAGCTTTAAGGATAAAAGGGTAAACAAAACATACACTGCAAAAATATCAAGTAGTTTAGTCATTCACTGGTAATTTAATAAATATACAAACTGATGTAAGGAACAAGATAAAAGTACAGGAAGCTATAATATTGAAAGAGGGGCCAGTATAGAGGAGGTCAATGGGAGCAAATGAGGAAATAATTCTTTGATGAAGTGACTTTTGAAGTGAAATTGGAAGACAGGCATAAACTACATGAAGGGATGGGAAGGATTACAGGTAAAGACCAAACTGCATATAAGAAGGCTCTAAGGTCAATGTGTGTGTGTGTGAAAGATCTGTGTGGCTGAAGGATAGAAATCATGGCAGGGGATCTAGTCATGAAACATGCATAAGCCGGTAGGCTCAGTGAGGGATTTGGGTTTATCCTAAGAACAATGAGATGCCACTGAGGAGTAGATAATAAGGAAGGAATGCAGAGCATGGTGTCCCTGAATCCAAAGGAAAAGCTATTTTCTAAAAAGAAGAGGGAGGTGACTGGGTGGCTCAGTCAGTTAAACGTCTGACTTCAGCTCAGGTCATGATCTCACGGTTCGCGGGTTCGAGCCCTCACCGGGCTCTGTGCTGACGGCTCAGAGCCTGGAGCCTCCCTCATAGTCTGTGTCTCCCTCTCTCTCTATCCCTCCCCTGTCTGTGCTCTCTTTCAAAAATAAATAAAAATTAAAAAAAAAAAAGAACTCAAAAAAAAATAAAAAGAAGTCAGGTGAAGGAATCAACATGAAAACGCTTTTGGTGGAGGGATCTTGTAGAAGCAATACTGGAGTAGTGTGGCAGCCAGCATTCTGTTGCCTACTCACCAATCACTGTTCTCTTCTTTCTTGTTGACAGAGCCTTTCTCCCACCACTGAGGCTAAAGATGCTAGAACCCTACTTTTCCAGCCTCCCTTGCAGCTAGAGAATGTACTATTGGCCAGTGGAACCTGAGTGCCCTCTGCTGGTGGCTTCTTAAAAGGTTTTTCTTCCTTAATGAAATGTGAAACAATGAGAGATAAGACATGCCCTATGTGAAGACCTACCTTTAGAGTTGCTATAGCTGCCTTGTACCTATGAGGGAAAAAACAAAAAGATCACAAAGCATCAACATCCCTGGATTGTTAAATTGCACATGTAATCTCTTCTTACATAGAAAAGTAAATTTTCATTTTTTTTTTAATGCTTTATTTCTAGGAGAGAGAGAGACAGCGCGAGCAAGGGAGGGTCAGAGAGAGAGGGAGTCACAGACTGAAACAGGCTCCAGGCTCTGAGCTGGCAGTCAGCACAGAGCCCGACGCGGGGCTCGAACCCACGAACCGCGAGATCATGACCCAAGCGAAAGTCGGACGCTTAACCGACTAAGCCACCCAGGCGCCCTGTAAATTTTCATTTTTAAAAAAGTCACATTTAGCTGGGCATTTAGTAACTTGCTACCAAAAGACTCACAACTCAATTAAGTGGATTAAGAACTGCCTTACTGATAAAGGACTAAAAACTGAGAGTTTACACAGCTCTTGGAAACTCCTGAAATACTGAGTTCCATATACTGAGGGATATGGAAGTTGCTGGATCTGGAGTTTGGGGATAGATTTGCAGTTTTTGGTTTGATTTGGTTTGGTTTGGTTTTTAAGAGAGAAAAGATTTGAATAAATTTAAGTGACAATTGGAAGGATCCAATATAGAGCAAAAGGTACATGATACAGAAAAAGAATTATCTTCAAGGTAGGTAACCTTCCTGAACTGAAAGAAGGAGGTGGTATGTCCAGCTCCACAGGACATAGAATATCACTCTATAATTCTTGAAACACTTTCTTTTATATATATATATAAATGTATATGTATATATACACCTATACATATACATATGCATACATATGTATATATATATCATGTTTACATGTCACAAACACTCCTGTTTCCTTCCTACCTCACTGGCAACTTCATCTCATGTTCCTATGCTGTGTAGATCTTTGTTGGATCTCTCAATATTGAGGTATACCCCAGGGGCTCAATCCTTAATCCTCTTCTTTATACTCTGTATAGATTTTTTTAAACATTTTAATATTTTTATTTATTTTTGAGAGAGACAGGCAGACAGAACATGAGTGGGGGAGGGACAGAGAAGGAGAGAGAGAGAGACAGACAGACAGACAGACAGACAGAATCTGAAGCAGGCTCCAGGTTCTGAACTGTCAGCACAGAGCCTGACATGGGGCTCAAACTCACAAACTATGAGATCATGACCTGAGCTGAAGTCAGACATTTAACCAACTGAGCCAACCAGATGCCCCAATATAGCTTTAAATACCATTAATATGTTGATGACACCTAATGTGTATTTGAGGCCTTAATTCACCACTGACTGCAGCACTATCTCCTTAATATGTCTACTTGTCTGCCTCACAGATATCTCAGGACTCTTATTCCTACAATTACTTTGTGTTACCCCTCCAACGTCCCTCCCAACTCGAACACACACATGCAAAATACATATATTTCTCCTACTTCCAGGTTATAACTTTTGGTAAATGCCAACCTCCTAGCTGCTTAAACCAAAGTCCTGAAATCATCCTTGATTCCTCTTTTTCATCTTCAACTCCCCCCATACATAGTTAGTCAGAAAGCCTTATGGGCTTTACTTCCACATACCCAGATTTGGTCCATTACTCTCCACTCTAGTCTAAGCCACCAACATCTTCCACTGAGTCGATGGTGACAACCTTCCTGCTTCTACACTGCTTCCACATCTGCTTCTACAGTTCAACTGTGTTGAAGCTCACAACACCACTTCAATTGTGTTGAAGCTCACAATCTCCAGGTAGTACCCAAAGTTGTCATTGATAAATACAGATCAGATCATGCCATTTTCTCATTGAAAATCCCTAGGGTCTTCCTATTACATGGAAATTAAAATTCAAACTCCTTAGCGTGACCTATAAGAACCTCAATGACCTAGCTCTACCTATCTCTCCAGTTACATCTCTCCCTCCATATCCCTTATTGATTTTATTCAAACCACACTCATCTCTCTGCTTTTGTGGACACAGCCTCTAATACCAGCTGCTAGAGTTATGGGGTACAAAATTTGCACAACAAGTAGCGACCTTTCTTTGGGGCCTCTGAATTACCTAACTTCTCATGTGAAGCATCTGATGATAGCTGACTGCCTACTGTCTGCCCTTCTCTTCCTTCCTCTGTGCCTTTGAAGGATGACCTCCACTGACTGCCCCATCTAGACTCCCTAACCCCTGAACTCTGGAAGAGTACCCTGATAACAAGCATTGCTGAAAGATGAAAGTATAGGAAAACAGAGCTCAGGGTATTATACACGCTCCCCTTCCCAGCTTCCTCCCTGCCAAGCTACTCTTTAGACAGTGGCCAAGTTTCCCTATGACCACAGAATTTGTTGGAAAGGGACCCTCTGCCATAGCGATTGCTCTTTCCAACCAGGTTCTGGTAAATAACACCAAAATTTCTCTTTGTCTCTCCAGACTTAAAGGTAGTAATTAATGGATTCCCACTGTTGCCATTATCTGAGTGATCTGACATCTCCTGCTAGTTTCCTTAGCTAAACCCATACCTCTATAAATGCCCCCTTCCTTCAACCGCTTCGAATCAACTCTTTTAAGTATGCTAATTGATATCTGACAGATACAGTTGAAAATTTCCTATAATCCAGGCACTATTCTATACTCATCGCATGTATTTAAACTTCACATTAACCCCATTATAAAAGTCTTGTTAAAGTTCCAACTATTTGCAAATGAGGAAACTCAGAATCAGTTTAAGTAACTTCTTCAAGGTTATGCAGCTTATAAGTGGTAGAATGCAGATGTCAGGCTATGTTCTAACACGATGCTATATTGCATCCCAAAAGGCATCTTCCCTTACCACCTAGTAAATGCTTCCTTCTCCCATCCTAGCAACTGTGTTTCCTATCACCTGTTTTATTCTCTCCCTAGATCTTATTTTTAAAATTACCACTATATTTAACTTCTATATGCGTTTACTGTCTGTCGCTACTATGGAATGATAGCTCCGTAAGATCAAGAAACGAATTTGGCTTGCTCATATCTTGTTCATATCAGTACACAATGTCTAGAACAAAGTTTACATAGCATAGGCATTCAGAAAGGATGACTTTCATTTTAATGCAGGACTAAGAAAATTTGAATGTGAATGCTGGCAAGAAAGTTTACCAACTTTATATCTGATTTCTTTTCAGAAGCAGAAAGAGGGGTCATATGCTGATAACAAGAGAGTGAATAAATCAAATGTCTGCTGAAGGTGGAAAAGTTTGAACTTCTCATTACACAGAGGGGGAGACCAGAGAAAGGCAGTAGAATTGTTAGACTGTGCTGAGGGCTCAGCTGTACTTGGTCAGTGTGAATTTACAGTGTTCCCAAACTTCCCTGTTTTCTGATTTCCTCCAACAGTGCTCAGCTGCCCTGGTGCAAGCACAAAGAAAATAAACCCTAGTGGAGTCAACCAAGAATGAAGAAGAAGGCTGCTGATCTATAAAAAGCACAATGCAAAGGTCTAGCAATCCGAAGCCATTTAGTGTGGAAGAAAGCTATCTAACGTACCTCAGCAGGTTCTAAAAGCATTAGTGTATTAGCGCAAAGGGCAACAACTGACTCACCACATGGGGAGGGCAACAGCTTAGAATTGGAGTCAGTTCGAGCATTTACTAGCTGTGTGATCATTGGCAAATTACCTAATCTCTCCAAGTCTCTGGTTTTGCTTCTATAATTCGAAACATGTATGCCTTCTTTGAAGAGTCATTTTGCCTTGTAATTAAGCTTTAATTAACCTGGAAATGTCATATATATGGAACAGATCATTCTATTCTAATATCAGATAAAAGAAAGGTACTGATTGACAAAAAAAACATGACGGTACTTCATATGAGCTTTTTATATATTTCTTTATGGTTTGCATTTCTGAAGCAGCAGAATAAACACCAAAGGTACATTTTTATAACTTTAAATACCTATAAAATACAACATATATATGTATATATTTATATAATGATTAACTATCTCACTATGATCCTGCAGCCTATAGTGTGAACATCTAGCCTTTCAAGGCAAGGAGCATAAAGAATAAATTAATATGATAAGAGTATTTTCAAAGCTTAATCCTTTTTTTCTAATGTTTGTTTATTTTTGAGAGAGAGAGAGAGAGAGACAGAGTGCGAGCAGGAGAAGGGCAGAGAGAGAGAGGTACACAGAATCCGAAGCAGGCTCCAGGCTCTGAGCTGTCAGCACAGAGCCTGACGCAGGGCCTAAACTCACAAGCCGTGAGATCGTGACCTGAGCTGAAGTTGGACACTTAACCAACTGAGCCACCCAGGCGCCCTGAAGTTTAACCTTTTTGATGACTACCAATTTTCATCGAGGCAACCAAATTGAAGAAAGTAAAAAAGAATATATATATTTTGGTCTTTGATTTAACTTTTACAAAAATGATAAGAATCGGGCAGTCAGGTTTTAAGAATCAAAATCTACACATCTGCACCTAAAGTAACATCTGTAATATCCAGATTATAAATCAACTATGCAAAAGTTCTTGTCAAGACTGGAAAAAGAGAATGGCAGAAGTAAAGATGGAATAAATGCATACTGGACTTGCATGAAATTACATCAGTGGCTCATTTAATTCAAGCCACTTAGAAGCCCAAGTTTTATCGTCCATTTTATGGATATTAGAACCTATCCATTTTGATGAGCAGCATTACCTGCTCTCCTTCTGCTATACAGACAGGTAACCACAGAAATCTATCAATCGTTTTATCTGGGCATACAACATAATATCAAATATGAAATGGACTTTATAACCTTAAAAAAGCAGACACTGAACTTTCTGAAAAGATGTTTTAAGTCAGAGTATTATAAACAAGACTGTATTAAAATTCTGAATTTCTACCATTTTAGTGTTATATTCTTGTAACGTTACCAAGACCTTTAAAAAGGTGCCCATTGGTGCTATTTTTCAAACTGTATTTTTTGCAGGTTTTTTTCAAGTTAAAAATTTAGATATTACCAAAAAAAATGGAACTTAAATTATGAGCAAATAAATACCAATGTCAAACAATCACATATAGCTTTTTACACAAGAAAATATGTTCACTGGTCAGTTAAGTGAGTTGTTATTTACAGAGTGACATGTTGTCAATGGGTAAGTATGAGTAGATATAAATGATCTATTTCAAAATTGCATTACCTTGGAAGAACATGATTCCTTCTAGTTCTTTATAACATTACTATATTCAATGCTTAATGGTTATGAGTTTAACTTGCATTATAGTCTTTCCACTGAGAAAATACAATGAAATTGTTCGCTAGAAAAAATTTCTAACCTAACAGTAATGTTTATTCCTTTCCCCCTAAAGCAATGGAAATTCATAAATTGAGAAAAGTAAATACTGATGAAAGTTGGAAATTAAATATCCAAAGTCCAAGTCTGAAAGTAACCTTAAAAGATCTGCTATGAACCAACAAAAATACAGCAGTTCTACAGTCAACCATAGAGACTTGATGTCAAATCTTATCGATACTGCAAATACAAATACATTTTGCTTATTCTTTTCTCCCTTCTCATCAAATGCTTCCCTAATTAGAAGGCAATTTTTAGAAAAAATCTCAAAGCAATGCAAATCATGACAAAGTTGTGTGGCCCAATATTGGGCATACTGTCCATTTTCAAAACAATAATAATTTAGTCACAAAATGCTTCAATTTATCCTGTCATGAACACATATATTATGAAAGAAAAAAAACTAAAATTTGGCATTCCACTTTAAATATTATGTTTCCACTTTAAAATATACATACAAAATTAATAATACATATATAACACAATATACATAAATAAAACATACATATATAGCATAATAAAATATAATATATAGCATAATAAAATATAATATATGATAATATAATTATAAATATACTGTAATAATTGCCTTGCCTAGAAAGATAAATGATGCCAATGTTTTATTATACACTGACTTCCAACCACTCTATCATTTCTTGTATACTCAATATACAAAGTTATAAAGTTATGTTCTACTAATACTGAAGGTTCCTGGCTTACTCAGAGATATATATGTGTGTGTCCATGTGTGTGTGTGTAGGTGGCTTAGGTGTTCAACCAAGTCTTACTATAATTAATCTGGCGGAATGTAAATTTTAAAAGATGTACAACTACTACTAGTAGCCTAGTTATTAATATGTCTAGGTCCAGGATCTCTAAGCTACATCATCTTCCATAGTATTTACCTCATAAAACTTTAATAGAATGAATCAAACACCTTTCAAAAAGAATATAATTTTTAAAGTTCCAATATAATCATGAAAATAATATTTTATAGATGTTTTGAGTCTAATGTTAAGAATCAGTAATTACTGAAAATGTATGAGAAAACTGAAATGAAATTTAAACACTTTGACACAGACATCTGTACACAGTCATTTATGTGGTAACAAAGTACAGTTATAAAAATTAGTCTGTAGGAGTCTATTGGTCCTTGGATTACACACTTTGAATGGTACACATTATTTTTAGTTGAATACAAGAAAATTGTGATCTACTTTATTAAAAGGAGGGACTAAACTATGTCAACCCTAGAATAAAATAATTAGAAAGAATTAGATGGGATAGGATTAGTATTTCAAAGGGAAAAATAACCATTCAACAAACTTTAAATACAACCTCACATTAACTCAATACTCTTCATACATTCAACATCCCCTCTAGTTCTTTATAGTACTACAGCTTTCAATATTTAATGATTTTAAAAGCAATAGTAAGTTAACAATGTGCTCAACCTAAATCATTGCATGGGGGAAACCTGGTAATAGAATTAAGGTCCCAAATGTTGGCATTTTTCCAACCTATGAGGACACTTCCATTCTTCCAAATTTAAATTAATTGCTGTTTAGAGATATTTCTACATAATTTAATTGCAAGTGTCATGGTTTTGAAGTTAAAAGGCCTAAGATGCACCTTGACTTTCTAAAATAAAAATTTCTTGAGATTTATTTCATAATACTAAGATTAATGCAGAAGGCATCCAGGCATTTATGTCATGGACTGATAGTTAAATGGATTTAACACATGCTTCATATACATTATTTTGCAGGTGTATGAAGAATACTTTTAACAGTATAAAATAAACCTCAGGTTCTCCAAATATGTTGAACCAGTACATTTTACCTTGTGTTTACATCCTAGTACACATATTTCATGGGAATAGAAGCATAAAGCATTTACTCAACCTCAAGGTAATTCCTTTGTATAGTTTCAAACATTTTTCTTATTTAACTCGCATTCATCCCTTGGATTAAATTCCACAGGTTCATAACTGTTTCTTAATATAATCTTAAAAGTCAAAAGTGAGCCTCAACAGGTTTGAAAATTCACTCTCCAGGCTTTCAACCACTGTTTCCTAAACAGTCCCTAAGAGGAAACTAAAGAATGTGATGTGGGTTGACGGGGAAGGAGGAATTCTTCCCTTGTGCAAATAAACTGTGTTGCCTAAGCAATTAAACAGACATCAACAAGTTTCTACCTTTCCAGGACCTCTCAGAGTCTGCAACATGCTAATTTGTATTGCTAATATCCAAGAAGGGAATATAATATGCAACATTTCCCAAACGTCTTTGACAATGGAAACCTTAGAAATTGAATATCACTGGGGCACCTGGGTGGCTCAGTCAGTTAAGCGTCCAACTTCGGCTCAGGTCATGATCTCGCAGTGAGTGGGTTCGAGCCCCACATTGGGCTCTGTGCTGACAGCTCAGAGCCTGGAGCCTGTTTCAGATTCTAAGTCTCCCTCTCTCTCTCTGCCCCTCCCCAGCTAGTGCTCTCTCTCTCTCTCTCTCTGTCTCAAAAATAAATAAACATTAAAAAAAATTTTAAAAAGAAAGAAAAATGAGTATCAGTAAAAAACTGTGTTTCTACTGAATGTAATTTGGGAAATGCTCGACATTTTTTCCAAATAAATCTACTTTTAAAGAACTTCAGAAAAGAGAATTCTAAAAATGTCCACATAGAAACTATGGCTTTTACTTTTCTTACATATACTACTATGGTTCCTTCTTCTGAACATTCAAGGAAGAAAAAGGAACAGTTAGTGCCCATTAACCCCCTTCAGGCAAGTGTACCTCCATCTTTTCTTTCTACTGAATAATTCTAATTCCCTTAAGCTTTCTTGAGCAGTCCCATTTTGAAACTCTTGAGTCACCCTTAACTGTCCCTGAATAATCTACAGTTTGTATATGACTTTCTTAAAGATGGTAATCCTAAACTTTGAAATTAACACTATAAAAACAAATTTTTTCTCAATGATTCTTAATTATTAAGAGATCTCAGGATCGGGCGCCTGAGTGGCTTAGTCGGTTAAGCGACCGACTTTCACTTAGGTCATGATCTCGCGGTTCGTGGGTTCGACCCCCGCATCGGGCTCTGTGCTGACTGCCAACTCAGAGCCTGGAGCCTGTTTCAGAGTCTGTGTCTCCCTCTCTCTCTGACCCTCCCCTGCTCACACTGTCTCTTTCTCTCTCTCTCTCTCTCTCTCCTAGAAATAAATAAAAATATTTTAAAAAAAGAGAGAGATCTCAGGATCATGTTAATTTCATCTTTTAAATAAGAGTTTTATATTATACACTGTCTAAGAAAGATCGCATACTAGCTCCGTGATCCCAGGACTAGTGGTATGGCCCAGAATCTGAGGAATATTTTCTGAAGAAAGTTGGCAGGTCTCTCTTTTGGTTCTTTCCTTCATTTAATAGGTGGTGTTTTTTTTGTTTTTTTTTTACATATACTTAAGGTTTTTATTATTGTGTAATTTGACTTAAATTAATCGTGTCAGACAAAAAGTGAGGGGAAACTAAACAAAACAACACTGAAGAGTTGATAAGGAGGTCATTTAACTCATCATTTCACAATAGGATCCCTTATAAACAAGAAATTACCACAAACTGGAGTTGGAGAAGATAAAGATGTAATGTGTAATAATTTTATGTAGTTTTAGTAGGAAAGACAAAACTGTATAAGACTCAGTTTTTTTCATCACCTTATTTAAACTCTACTCCTATCTTAATCAGGAAATTGGATTTCTGTTATAGAAACTTTACTGCAAAAAAAAAAAAAAAGATATATGAGACCAGGATGTACGATTTTCTACATTGTCAAATAAATAGGTATTTGGTTTGGAAATAGAGTCCAAAGGAAGAAAAAAAACTTAACACTATTAAAATGAAATTTATCTCAAAACAACCAAGTGATCAAAGGCGTATTCCTATTCTCTCAATAGAACAATATATTCATCTGTACCTGCTATAATCGCCAAACTAATGTATCCTTAAGGACTAGGTTCCTCTCTTTATAGTAAGTCTTGTTAAAAACAAAGTCCAAAATACCAAACTTCTTTATCCGTAGATATTTCAGAGCTCAGTTTAAGGGCTGAAATAGAGAAAGAAATAGGCTGTTCAACTGGCAATTGGTGGAAAATACAGAGTTGACAGTGGCTGCAGGACGGCAGCACAGGTGTGTGTGATGGGGTGGAGGAAGCTGTGAAGGGTGGGGATGGTGATGATGAAAGTAAAGGCATTAGCAGAGGCCAAACCAAGAACAATGGTGGCAGGAACAACATTGGAGGAGACAGAGATGGTAGTTCCTGCATGTCACTTGGCATGTTATAGCCTGGGGGTAAGATTTAAAGGGCATCAGAAGTGAGTAGCCAAACAAGAGGAACATAAGTCCAATATGCTAAATAAAGAGTCAAGTCAGAGTCGGAAAAGTCAGCTACAAGCTGAGAACCAGAGAGCAAAATTGGGATTAGAAATAAAGGTTCAATAGTAAGAGGAGTGCTGAATAAATTCCAGCAAAAGTTTATTGCAACTTTGACTGTCTTTCACTTATGTTCCTGAAAAAAACTCATCTTCCCTCATCCCACTTTAAAAGGCTTCTGATCAATGTATGCCATGGGGTCCTCACTATAGGAGTAAAGGTCCAAGAGTAGCTATTGCCTCAGTAAGCACAATGGCATTGGGGGTGACAGGTAACACCAAGCAGCTGAGTAACTGGTTGACATAACCAGGAAAGCAGGAGCTGAGAAGCAATACAGAGCAAAACTCAAGCTGTTTCAAAGATCTGTCTTAAGGGTCTTCGTTAGGTTTCCCACTTTATTTCTATATCCAAGAATTTAAAAATCAAATGTGTTATACAGTGTATCTAACTGCTATTACATGCTATGTCAGTCATGCAGAAACCAGAGTCCAAACCAACAGATTTGAATACAGGACCACTTACAGAGTTATGGGCAGGGTGAAGGAAATAAAAAAGAAATGCTGCAGCACCCAGGGAATAGCGATTGAAAGAAGTCATTTCTTGCCCTAGGGAAATAGGAAGAAAAAAACAAAAAACACAAAAACAAACAAAAAAACAGTGTTATTAGAGTACAGCTAGAGCTGGAGATATGGACCCATGCCAAAGTGATAGTCCATAGTCATGGAAAGATACAGACACTATTAGAAACTATGGTGCACGGTAGGAAAGAGTGGTGAAAACAGAACCCAAACTCTCTCTCTTAACTACCCTCCGTTCCTGCCACTGACTTGCCTGTGCTGGATTTAAACAGGAAGCTCTCTGTCAAGGCAGCTTGTGTAAATGCTCATACAAGACAAGATCAGCCACGCAGGGCATTGAACAAGACAGAGAAAGGCAGAACTAATTCTGGATAGGGCAGATTCACAAACAGATAGTAAGTAATAGATACTTTATAGCATTACTGGGATACAGTTAAACCATGACTAGAAATGAACTTCTCCTAGCCCCAAATATAGAGTCCTCCCCATTTGTCTTCCCTATAGCATGAAATCCTCAAATTATGAGAGACAAGTCATGAGTGGTAGGAAATTCAGAGTTATTAAAATATATTCCAGATATCCTATGTGTGCCATGTGTTATTTGCAAAGGAATGGGAGCAGCTAACCACAGCAAAGAGAAAATGTGTAGTGAGTAGCAGTCTTTTGTTTGCTTCTAAATACTGTGAAATAATTTGAATATTGGGAAATATATCTAGATGTTTTCATTAGCATTTTGAATGATAATGACGAAAAATTATTTGCTTTCAACGTGGGTCATTTAAAACTGATTTCTTTCTCAGCAAAGGCTATGATATGTATAATAATAATCTATAATAATCATATCTGTCCTTTTTTTCAGCAAGTGCTAGGTTCGCTTAGGATTTGAGAAGGTGATTTAAAAAGGGAGTTTTAGACATTCTCAAATGTAAGAATGACAAAAAAGTAAGAATAACACTGCTAGCTAGTAAGGGAGATCATGTGTTGTTTGATTTTCTTTGTCCATTAGGTTTGTCAGTATCTGGATAACAGTTACAAAGAGCAATTCCAGTTTAGTACTGGTGTTTCTGTCTCACTCCAAAGCCATTATTTTCTCCTCATAGTATCTCTCCCTCATTTAAAATGTTAGCCTCCTTTCTGGACTTAATGCATGGCATGGACTATACATTTATCCCTAAAAATGACTTTCCTTTATTGAACTGATGCTGAAATATCACAAAATAGTGTTTCAGTGAACATGAGGTTTTTATATGTATCTATACTATTTTAAAAGAGGATCTAACTTTAAAACATAAAATACCATATATTTAAAGTGAAAATAACAGCTTAAAAGGCTAAAGAAAAATTTAAAAATAAAATTAACTTTTCTATGGCAGATGATGGGATAGAAGGAAGATGAATGTGAGAAATAGTGGCTTACACTCAAAACACACTTAAAAGATTATGCCAGTTTATGAAAACCATACCATAGATAATATGGAGAAAACTATTAAAATTATCTGAAAAAAAAATTTCATGGAACCAAGGAGGTAATTCATGACTAGAGAGGACTGTTAAGAAACAAAACTGCTGTTTTCCGTGGGAGCCTTTGTTGCTACTTTTCCAACACTTCAGTGGCTGAAAAGAAATCAAACTGGGAGAACTTACTGCCAGTCCAGTGAGCCCTGAGGGATTTGTCACAAATTTGGAATCTGAGTGGCCTCAAGCTTCACAGCTCTGGTCCTCAGAAATGACAGAAAGCAAAGGGACCAACAGAGAAAGTGGAGCATTAGTTATGCGGAATTGAACACGAACATATTTTAAATTATTGGGCAAACTTCAGGGCACCTTTTCAGTTTCACATTAGACCAAATGACCAAATAATTTCCTCCAAAACATGTGCTATACTTAGGAGCTTACAAGGAACAAGCACTATTTTGTAGCTATTCACTAGTAATTCTGAACTTACTCTTGCCTGGAAGAAAGCTTCTTAAATACTGAAAATTGGATAAATGACTAAAAGTTAGCTCTTCACCTCCTTTCAGATGATTTTATATAATGTCATTTTACTAAAAACCTAAGAAAGGATAGGAACATTCAAGGAACTTAGCTCTTGGTCCCAGAGAAATGATGAACATCAACAGACTCTTGTGGAAGTAGATTGGAGCTCAGTTGACTGCAACCACACCATACTCTCCAGTCCCTGAATTCTGATCTCCTCACTAGAAAACACACCTGTTTATCTCCACTTGGAACAAAAGTGAACTAGTGGAAACATTTATTTAAACACTATTTCACTCTAAATCAATGTTTCTTAAATGAGGTCCATGGGCCTGGAAACACCTGGAGTGTTTGATTAAAATGCAAATTCCGGGGCCCCTGGGTGGCTCAGGAGGTTAAGCCTCTGACTTTGGCTCAGGTCATGATCTCATGGTCTGTGACTTCAAACCCACATGGGGCTCTGTGCTGACAGCTCAGAGCTAGAGACTGCTTCGGATTCTGTGTCTTCATATCTCTCTCTCTGCCCCTTCCCTGCCCGTACTCTGTCTCTCTGTGTCACTCATAAATAAATAAATGTTAGATTTTTTAAATGCAAATTCCTGGCCCCCATATATAGGCAATTCATACACATGTTAAAATTTGAAATCCACTGCTACAAAGAGCTCATGTATTATTTCAGGAGCAAGAATATGAAAATTAGAAGCTACTTTGCTATGTAGTTGATAACTTTAGAAGATTTTAGGAAATGAATGAAAACTTGAGGAAGGAATATATTGATTATTTCAAGCAGGCCTAAAATTGTCTCATGTGAATCAACAATAATAAGTTGTTTTATTTTCATAATTCCTCATCCCACTCAGTCTCACCTTCTGCTTAAAGATTTTGGATTAAAATCAATTTTAGAATTCTTTGTAATTGTATAATTTGTACTTCTATAGCTAGATGGAAAAAAAAATCGAAGCTTAAAGATAAATCGGTATGTTAGCAGATTCTTAAATATATTTAAAAGGTCCTTACTCTTTTAAATTCCATCATTTTCTATATTTTAATGTAATATATTAATCAGAATGCAAATCAGAAATATCTTAATACTAAACAATTCATTTTATGGACATTTTTCATTTAAATAACTTTTTTCTAGAAATACAAATTACACAAACTAAACCAAGAGTTTCCCAAATGCAAAGAATTTTTATATATTTAAGAAAATTTCCATTATGCATAAAGTGATATGGAAATTAATGTTATAGGGGAAGTCCAATTAAATACATATGAACGAGCAAAATGATCACTATTTAAAGATAAAATTATAATTCCCAAGTTGAAAATGATTAAATCTATATAGAAGAGCTGGAGAACTTGGTTAGTTATAAATTAAGGATTTAACATAAAATAAAACTTTCCTATATACCAAAAACTAGATGAAAATAGAAAATAAAATAAATGTTCACAATACAAACAAAATACAAAATTGCTAAGAATCTAACGAGAAAACTAACAACAAAGTATAAAGTTTACCGAGAGAAATAAAAGATCAGACTCTTGGGGCACCTGAGCGATTTAGTGGGTCAAGCATCTATCTGGCTCATGTTTTGGCTCAGGTCATTGTCTCATGGTTCATGAGTCTGAGTCCCACGTCCAGCTCTGCAATGACAGCGTGGAGCTGACTTGGAATTCTATTTCCATGTCTTTCTGCCCCTCCCCCATTCTCTCTTTCTCAAAATAAATAAATAAACTTTAAAAATAGAAAACAAATAAAAGATCTGACTTTCTTCCCACTCCCTTATTTTCCTTATTAAACAGTTAAGTAATCAGGTAAAGCAGAAGAAAGATAGCACCCTCATGGGCCTAGGGATGGGTCCAAGAGGGCCAAGACCAATATGCCAGACCTGGACAGGGTGAGGAGGAGCTGAACAGGGATGCAACTCAGTGCGGGGTGTCAGAAGATGAGCAAGGTGAGGAGGGCATCCATAGAGGGGTAAGCCCACACATGGGCTGTTGGGTCCCAAACTGGCTGAAGAGGGTGTTCCTGCAGGAGGAGCCCGGTGAGGACTTTCAGAACCCAAGCAGCATAAGGAGGGCATCTATTAAGATCAGGCAGCAATAGGAGACTGGTTTCATGCAGAAGAACTGATCAAATGAGTAAAGATCTTTAAAATGCTGGGAGCTATGTTCCTGAGTAATGGATGACAAATTGGCAAATATGGAGAGGAAGAAAACCAGAATGAATTCTGTGCTATTTGCTTAGAATTTGAAGTATTAAAGTAAACTCACTGTTTTAAATAGGTAGAAAGATACAGAAAAATTGATGTAACTGTGTGTGAACAAGTCCACTGAGACATGTCCCCACTCTGTCCATTGAGAAGTCTCAAGGGAGTGACACTCCAATAGTAATACCTCAGACACAGATTCTGGACTTAAAATATTATTTTCCTCTAAAAGGAATCAATCACTCCTGAGTAATGTAATTACTTTTAAAATACAACACCAAAGCCACAATCTATGAAAGAAATAATTCATAAGCTCGACTTCATTAAAATTAAAAACATCTGCTCTGCATAATATTCACACTGTCAAAAGAATGAGAAGACAAGCTGCAGACTGGAAGAAAATATTTACAAAAGACATATCTTATATAAAGGACTGCTATCTAAAATACACAACGAACTCTTAAAAGTCAACAATAAGAAACAACTGGGTTACAAAAATGTGTCAAAGACCTTAATAGACAAAGAAGATAGACACATGGCAAATGTGTGCTCCACATCATATATCATCAGAGAAATTAAGACAACAATGAGATACTACTATGTACCTATTAGAAAGTCCAAAATCATTACACGGACAACACCAAATGTTGCTGAGGATGTAGCGCAATAGGAACTCTCACTCTTGGCTGGTGGGAATGCAAAATGATACAGCTCCTTCCGAAGACAGTTTGTCAGTTTCTTACAAAACTAAATATATTCTTACCATACAATCCAGCAACTGCACTCCTTGGTATTGACTCCTCCAAAATTAAAAACTTGGGTCTCCACAAAAACTTGCACACAAATATCTGTAGCAGCCTTGATCACTCTTGTCAAAACTTGGAAGCAACAAACGTGGCCTTCAGTAAGAGAATAGATAAATGAACTATGCTACATGCAGACAATGGAATATTATTCAGCACTAAAAAGAAATGAGCTATCAAAACAAGGAAAAAATTTAAAATTCTTATTACTACGTGAAAAAAAGGCAATCTGAAAATTCTACCTATTGTATAATTTCAACTATATAACTTTGTGGAAAAGGAAAAACTATGGAGACAATAAAAGGATCAACAGTTGTCAGAATTTAGGTGGGAGGAATGAGGAATAGACAAAGCACAGAGGATTTTTAAAGCAGTAAAGGGGCGCCTGGGTGGCTTAGTCGGTTAAGCGTCCGACTTTCGCTTAGGTCATGATCTCGCGGTTAGTGGGTTCGAGTCCCGCGTCGGGCTCTGTGCTGACTGCCAGCTCAGAGCCTGGAGCCTGTTTCAGTCTGTCACTCCCTCTCTCTCTGACCCTCCCCTGCTCACACAGTCTCTCTCTCTCTCCTAGAAATAAATAAAAAACATTAAAAAAAAAAGGAGTAAAACTATTCTGTATGATACTACAATGGTGAATATGCATCATTACACATTTGTTAAAACCCATAGAATGTACAACATCCAGAATTAATCTAAATGTAAACTATGGACTTTGAAGAATAATGATTTATCAGTGTAGGTTCATTGAACTGAACAAATGTACCACTAAGGTGGAGGATGTTAAAAATGAGGGAGGTTATATATGTGTGGGGCAAGGGTATATGGGAAATCTCTGGACCTTCCACTCAACTTTGCACTAAACCTAAAACTGCTCTAAAAATTGAAATATAGGGGCGCCTGGGTGGCTTAGTCGGTTAAGCGTCCGACTTTCGCTTAGGTCATGATCTCGCGGTTCGTGGGTTCGAGCCCCGCGTCGGGCTCTGTGCTGACTGCCAGCTCAGAGCCTGGAGCCTGTTTTAGTCTGTGACTCTCCCTCTCTCTGACCCTCCCCTGCTCCCGCTGTCTCTCTCTCTCTCCTAGAAATCAATAAAAACATTTTTTTAAAAAATTTGAAATATATTTTATATCCAAAAAATTCATGCAAATAATATTTACCAAGATGGAAAAAAATATCTAACAGATGTTGATTTCATCAGATTTGTCACTAAATGTGCAAATAAAAACATTTATCTATATGAAATATTTTGTATATTACATGTATCCCCCACTTTTCAAAAGTTCATGGGGCGCCTGGGTGGCTTAGTCGGTTAAGCGTCCGACTTTCGCTTAGGTCATGATCTCGCGGTTCGTGGGTTCCAGCCCCGCATCGTGCTCTGTGCTGACTGCCAGCTCAGAGCCTGGAGCCTGTTTCAGTCTGTGACTCCCACTCTCTCTGACCCTCCTCTGCTCACGCTGTCTCTCTCTCTCTCTCTCTCTCCTAAGAAATAAATAAAACATTTTAAAAAAAAAGTTCATGTTATGGCAATTCACTGTTACAAAAGACCTACATTAGTACTCGTGTTCATTAACCAAAAGGAATTTGCTAAGCATTTTTGCTTTAATTAAAAAAAGGTTGGGGAGCCTGGGTGGCTCAGTTGGTTGAGCATCCGACTTTGGCTCAGGTCATGGTCTCACGGTTGGTGGGTTCGAGCCCCATGTAGGGCTCTGTGTTGACAGCTCAGAGCCTGGAGCCTGTTTTGGATTCTGTGTCTCCCTCTCTCTCTGACCCTCCCCTATCCATGCTCTCTCTCTCTCTCTCTCTCTCTCTCTCTCTCTCTCTCTCTCTCAGAAATAAATAAAACATTAAAAACTTTTTTAAAAAGGTGAAAGCGAAAATAACATTCACTGTTTGTTTTGCAGTGAGTGATTACAGAGGCCACGGGTCCACAGCAAGCTGCTTCACCAGGAACTACACTCAGCTTCAAGCCACCATGAACTGTGTGAGCATCTGATCATTATCTCAATTTATTTTGTGTATTCATTAGCAAGCTGTATGCTAAGGTATCGAAAAGCCTACAAGAGGTTATTTTGGGGGTGTGGAACACTAAAAACATTTTCTACTCAAGTAATGGTACTGCTCCTTCACTTAATGCCATTTACGCTTATAAAAGATTTCATAGGAATGCTCTACTTTCAGATAGCAGGGGAAACCTGTATCTATACTTGCTAGATTTGATAAGAAAACTTAGCATAACTAAAACCATATTTAGCTTCCTACTTGCCCCAAAACTGCTCTTTTCCCTAAAGAAGCAAAATAAAGTATAAGTAACCAAAAAAAGAAAAAAAAAGAAAAGGAAGAGGAAGGGTAGAGGAGGAAGATAAAAAGGAAACAGGGCTCCTAGGAGAAATGCTTGGCTACTGGACTGAAGTGAAAATACAAGATTTTGTGTTATACAAGATAACCTGGAACATCTAACTAACTGTGTTAGAGAGCAAGGTATTCCTCCAAGCATGATAGGGGTATGCCAAAGGAGCTCACAATCCTCCCTGAAGTGCTCCCTCTAGTCAAATATGGGAAAATCTCATCTGAACATTAAAAAAAAAAAATGAGGTTAGCATAACCTATTAAATAAAATTTAATATCTTAAGTACATCCTGATTTTTATAATTAATTAATTAACTAATTAATTAATTAAAAGCTACCTAGAAATAGAATATTTACAGTGTTAAGGTAACTCCTTCAAAATAATCATTAACTATAAAGGGGAAAAGAAGAACTTTACAGGGAAGAAGACTGGCAAACATCACCCTAGTCAAGAGGCTCCAGAGAGGATGCAATGAGAAGAGGGTAGCCTCACTTCCGTGATATTCCTCCCTCCCAAAGATGCAGGCGTTATTGCTAAAGATTAATAAAGACCAAACAAACACAAACTGACTGACTACCAAACAACCGCTCTATACTCCTTAAAGGTACCAAGGTTATGAAGTCAAAGAAAGATTGAGAAACTACTCAGATTGAACAAGGTTAAAGAGACAAGGCAAATAAAAACAGGATTCTAAATTGAACCTTTTTGTTATTTATAAAGGACATTATTGTAACACTGGACAAAAACTAACAGGGTCTGAGAACTAGACAGAGTCATGTATCAACCTTAATTTCCTGATTTTGATGGCTGTACTGTGATCAGAAAGAAGAATGTCAGTATTTTTAGGAAAGGTACACTAAAGTATTTGAAGGAAAGATGGGCAACTTACCTTCAAATGGCTTAGTAGAAAAAGGCATTTGTATTCTGCTCGAAACATTTCCATAGTAAGAATGTTTCAAAATAAAAAGTCTTTAACAAAAATTATTTGGAAAAATTGACAGACTGGTTCTTCCTTCTGAAAATTCAACAGTGCAAAGATCATTTAAAATTTCTTTGATTAATAAAATTCCAGTAATATTCTTTTTAACTTATCTTACATTCCAACTGGAAGAAAGAGTGGACAAGACAGTAAGAAAATATTTGAAAAATAAGGCTAATACACAGGACCTGTATTGCTTAATATTATAAAGTACTAAAAATTTATAATAAACCAAAAAAACGACAACTTTTTGAAATAAACAGATTAAGGAAACTGAAGAAAAAGTTTAAAAGATTCAAGTACATGTAAGTATTTTGTATCTAATAAAGAAAACATTTCAAATTAGTACGGAAAGATAGGCTCTTCAATACTACTATTTAGAATCTTATCTCCTATTTCACCACAAAACAAATTCTAGATGAAATGAAATTTTAATTGTTAAAAACTCAAAATATAAAGGTATCTAAAGACAATGTAGATTAATATGCATGCATGTAATTGGCATCGCAGAACCTAAGCTTGAGGTCAAAGACAAAACCATACAGGAAATCTATATTCCCATAAACAGAATAAACAGACAGTAGATTAGAAAAATTAGGCAAGTGTTAAAATTTGGAATTCATTTGCCAAATAAATATATTTTTAAATGTTTAAATCATTAGTAACCATAGTTCTGCCAATTTAGGCAATGAGAAAGAAGATTGCAGCTACTGGATTGGCTAATATTATAAAGAATGTAATGTCAGTATTGAAAAGGGTACCCTGAATTTTTGCCAGAGGGATTATATATGGCCACTACTACTAGGGAGGAAATATATTCAAAGGACTTAAAATGTGCATATCCCCTCAAAAATAAATACTTAAAAATTAAAGAAAATGGGCATATCCTTCACCCACAAAATTCCCCATCAAGAATTGTCTGTAAGGAAATAATCAAACAACTGTGCAATGTACATGCAATGTTTCTTGCTGATAATAGGGGGGAAAACTAGAAACAATTGTACAAATCAAGTAATTAGGTGTTAAAGTATGTCATTAAAACAACCAGCTAATAATTATGTCATCTGGTATTTGATATAATTACAAGAAATAAATGTAAGACAGAGCATTAACAGATCATCTTTGTATTTAAAAGTGTGTGTGTGTATACACACACATTTTCAAATACTGTACACACATAAACTCTCAGAGGGAAAGAATTAGTAAGAGAAAGGAAAGGAAGGAAAATGTATAGGTAAAAGTAGTTATATCAGGGTGACAGGATTCTAGGGTTTTTCTTTCTACCTGTACAACTATTTCTTTTTCTAATCTAATGATAAAATGAGCATGTGTTTCTTATTTAAGAAAAATAATAAAAGCTATACAAAGTTGTGGGGAATACTTAATCTAGAATTGATGAGGGAGAAAATTTACCAAAAGTTTAATTAAAGAAATGAAACATCTAAAGAATGTAGTTACTTTTCCATATTCTGAATTCTCTTTATATTTTGTATTATAATATCTGCCATGCAATCTCTGTGTAGCAGATCCATTTAGCTACAAAAGAACTGTTAACTGATAGAGATCCAACATCATATCTTTAAAACTGCAAGTCATTGTTGCAGGCAACCTATTATAAATTTTTACATTACTCTGTAAGATATAGTATAAAACTAAGCAACCCAAAAGAATTAGCATTAGTATTTGATATATATTTTCTAAGACAGAATTTAAATATATATGATAAAATATGAATTATTAACTTCATAAAGAGACTGATTATTTCCATAAAATTAGAAACACTTATATGATTCAGATAATTAAGCAAAATAGGAACACACTTTTTAAGTAAAAATAGATTATTTAGATAATTGAGTTGAATATAATATCAAGAACTATTTTAAATAATTTTAAATGTCTAATTCTATATTCTTAAAATGGAAGAAAGCCAATTTTTTAAAAATGCATGGGGGTGCTGGAGTGGTTCAGTCGTGTAGGCGTCCAAGTCAATTTCACCTCAGGTTATGATCTCACCATTTTTGAGTTCGAGACCCACGTTGGGGGGCTCTGCGCTGACAGTGCAGAGCCTTTTTGAGTTTCTCTCTCTCTCTCTCTCTCTCTCTCTCTCTCTCTCTCTCTCACTCACACACACACACACACACACACACACACACACACACATTCTGTCTGCCACTCCCCCCCTTAGAATAAATAAACTTTTTAAAAATGTATCAGAAAAATTACTTTTAATTTATTTACTATTGCCGCAAACTCTTTTAGACATTTATAGGATATTTAAATTCAAAGACATAAATGATGAATACAAATGGAACTTGTGTGGCCACAGGGAATACCCTGTGGCATAGAAGAATATGCCCTGATACAATATCTAATACAAAACAAGAGATCATCTTCTATAAACAAACACAAAGTACTAATTTTAAATAAGGGATACCCAAGGTCACCAGTTTGTACTCATAAAAAAAGCTTAATTTTAAATTATTATAGTATATATTGATATGGACATGGGTATTAAAGCAGACAGGTAAAAATGTTACCATTCAACTCATGGTAACAAAAGAATTTATTAGAATTATTAAAAATTCTAGGGGGGCCTAGGTGGCTCAGTCGGTTAAGCGTCCAACTGTCTCACTTTGGATAGTGACCTGCGGAGACCAGCTGAAGGGACAGTACAGCACTGGCAAGGAGGCTTGGCTTTGTCCCATTACAGGAAAGCCTGTCTTTTCCTATTGGAGCACAGAAGAGAAGCAGTGGGTGGAGTGAGAAGTGTGAGGACTTTGCAGCCTGCAAAACTGGGTTTAGATCGGGGTGCCTGGGTGGCTCAGTCATTTAGGTGTCTGACTTTGGCTCAGGTCATGATCTTACAGTTTGTGGATTCGAGCCCCACATCGGGCTCTGTGCAGACAGCTAGCTCAGACCCTAGAGCCTGTATCAGATTCTGTATATCCCTCTCTCTCTGACCCTCCCCTGCTCATGCTGTATCTCTCAGAAATAAATAAAACATTAAAAAAAATTTTAGGGGTGCCTAGGAGGCTCAGTTGGTTAAGCATCTGACTTCGGCTCAAGTCATGATCTCACGGTTTGTGGGTTCGAGCCCCGTGTCAGGCTCTGTGCTGACAGCTAGCTCAGAGCCTGGAGCCTGTTTCGGATTCTGTGTTTCCCTCTCTCTCTGACCCTCTCCTGCTCATGCTGTCTCTGTCTCTCTCTGTCTCTCTCTCTCTTTCTCTCTCAGGAATAAATAAAGCATTTAAAAAGTTTTTAATAAACAAAAAATAAAAATTCTAATTTTTAGAACACATTTGTATATTTTAGAATATATTTGTAGACTTAAAAATGAACACTTGGGTTTTCTTATATCTCTTTCAAAGTGCAATAGACTCACTTCAATTATATATATATTTTTTTTCCCTTTTTTCCTTTTTTTTTTTTTTTAATGTTTTATTTATTTCTAGGAGAGAGAGAGAGACAGCGTGAGCAGGGGAGGGTCAGAGAGAGAGGGAGTCACAGACTGAAACAGGCTCCAGGCTCTGAGCTGGCAGTCAGCACAGAGCCCGACGCGGGCTCGAACCCACGAACCGCGAGATCATGACCTAAGCGAAAGTCGGACGCTTAACCGACTAAGCCACCCAGGCGCCCCTAATTATATATTTTAAAGTGATGTAATCTTTGTGCTTGAACCATGCCAGAATCTATTTAATCATATTAAATTCCAAAGGTTACAATTATTATCTGCATCCATGTATCTCTTCACACCTCATTTCTAATATTGACTCCTACATGTCCTGGTATAATATCCAAGTAAGGAATCAACATATTGTGTTGCATGTAAATTTTTACATGGCTTTTCCCAGGCAAAGTCTCAAGATAATACCTGAAAAGGCTCTGCTTTGTGATCAAAGGAAATATTTTTTTTAATTAATTTATTTATTTTGAGAGACAAACAGAGACAGCAAGTGGGGTAGAGGCAGGGACAGAAGGAGAGAGAGAATCCCGAGCAAGCTCCTCACTGTCAGCATGAAGTCCAACGAGAGGCCGGAACTCAGGAACCATGAGATCAAGACCTGAGCCAAAACCGAGAATCAGATGCTTAACTGACTAAGCCACCAAGGTGCCCCAAAGGAATATTTTCTTAAATGAATCAATCATTTAGTAATTTGGAAAACAGAAAAAGTAGGAGTTAAGAAACAAAATTCATTGAGTGGAAGAAGTTGACTCTTGGTGCCCTGTTTTTCCTTTGGCTCCTCAATGCCATCTCTGAAGTTTGGGCTATCATTAAAAGAATAGAATGAAATCAAATCAATGAAGTGCCACATATTCAGTATCCATTATCTCATTTAATCCTCCCATACTAAGAGGGAAATATTTTTATTTTCACTTTATGGATGAAGAATGAGGCTCAGAGGGATAAGGAGCTTACTGAAGGTTCATAAATTCGGGGGACAGTCTATCTACCTTGGGCATTTATCTTTGCATACTCTTTGGTGGTCTAATCCAGTCTTGAGGCTTAAATACTATCTGTATGCCAACAACTCACAACAACTCCCCAACTTCAGCCTCAGCTGCTTCCCTGATGCTCACACCAGGCATGCTCTCACTGTAGGAACTGGGACTGACTGTTCCCTCTACCTGAAGTGCTCTTCTCCCCAGTACACCTATGGATTATTCCTTTAGCTCTTTTAAGTCTTTTCCAACAACCACCTGTTAGTGAGGCTTACTCTAATCATCTGATTTTTAATTCAAAATGACACTTACCCTCCCCAACATTCCCCACACCCCTCCTCTATTATTTTTTCCATGGCACTTATCACCTTTGAATATATTATACAAATTATTCACTCATTTTGTTTATAGTTTATCTAAGTAGGATGTGAGTTCTATGAGCAGAAGGATTTTTACCTGTTTAGTTCACTGTTGTAGCCCATGAGCCTAGAACTGAGCCTAGAACTGAGCCTGGCACCATAAATATCTTCAACAAAATGAATGAATCATTTAGATTCTAGTCAGTTTTCACTATTAATCTTACCTTACCACACTTCTTCCTCTTCGTCTCCCACTAAGAAAAGATTTTGCCCTATGTTTAAATATCTCTGGATTGATCACCACAAATTCTATAAACATCTTATTATTCAACTGCAATGGAATCTTCATAAAAACATTCCATGAGTTAGCCAATCCAAATCATATGAAGATGTGTTCATCCTCCACTGAATTTTCATCAGCCATTTTTTCCAGAGATTCCCATCTTGATGTCTAAATTCTTTATCTTATATTAATCTAAAGGAATAAGAATATATGACCCAAAGAACAAAATAAAAGTAAAATGGTGAAGTATGAAAAAATCTGGTGGAAAAAAAAGTGTAAAGTGAAAAATAAATGCAAAGATAAACCAGAAAAATTACTTACAAAGCTTATCAACAAAGCTGTATTCCCATGATATGGAAATTAATGTTTCAAGATAGTCATGAAAAAAAGCCTACAAAACCATGAGGAGTAAGAATAAAAGATAAAGGGTAGTAGTCACATCACCAGGAATATTTAGCCTATCACGTTGCTGGTAAAAGGTATCACAGGGCATCTGGGTGGCTCAGTCAGTTAAGCATCCAACTTCAGCTCAAGTCATGATCTCACAGTTTCTGGGTTCAAGCCCTGCATCCAGCTCTGTGCTGACAGCTCAGAGCCTGGAGCCTGCTTTGGATTCTCTCTCTCTTTCTCTTTCTCTCTCTCTTTCTCTCTCTCTTTCTCTCTCTCTCTCTCTCTCTCTCTCTCTCTCTCTCTCTCTCGCTCCCCCTCCCCCTCCCTACTCATGTTCTCTCTGTCTCTCTCTCAGTCTGAAAAATAAATAAACACTAAAAAAAAAGAAAAAGTATCACCAATTTTCTGGGAAAGCAAGCCAATATCTATCCATGATAACTAAAGAATGAAAGACAATGAACCTTTTCTGAGCCCATCCTGTATCAACAACATATTGCACACTTAGGAACATATTGATGCTCAAAGAAGTTAGTTAACAGAGATAATAAAATGGCCAGAAATAGAGAGTAAATTAGAAACCATTTCTATCTGGTTCTAAAGCTTACTCAGGCAACTCAGAAATTAATACCTTTTCTCTGCTATAATCCAAATAGCAAAGACAACTGGGGCTTAAAAAAAAAAAAAGAAGTGAAGAAAAGGAAAAAGGGAAGGAAGGGAAGGAAAGAGGAAGGAAGGAAGGAAGGAAGGAAGGAAGGAAGGAAGGAAGGAAGGAAGGAAGGAAGGAAGAAAGGAAGGAAAGAAGGAAGGAAGGAAGGAAGGAAGGAAGGAAGGAAGGAAGGAAGGAAGGAAGAGAACATTGTCATACCATACTACAGGTCCAGAAAAAGCCATGCTTTTATCTCTCTTAATACCGCATTCTAGGGCTCCAATAACTGGTACACCCCTCCTCTTCTTTAGAGACTGAATTCAGGTGCCCTTCCCTATCACATTATCACTGATCCACACTACCATATTAGCGTTTACTACCCTGTCTATGCAAACCTCCCAGTAGCATGGCAACAAACTACTGGCGGAGGCAGTGGAATGGTCCAACAGTCTTTCAAAGATTTACTGAGAACCCACCAGGGGTAAACTCTCAATCTGCTTGGTACTAGAAATGCAGGGCAAAAACCACAAGTCCTCCCATCTTAGTCCATTCGGGCTGTTATAACAAGATACACAGATTGGGTAGTTTAAAATAACAGAAATTCCTCACTCTGAAGGCTGGAAATCTGAAATCAGTGTGCCAGATTGGTTCAGTGAGGGCCCTTTTCCAAGTCACAGCCTTCTCTCTGGGGACTCTTATAAAGGCAGTACTCTCACTCGTGTGGGCTCCACCTTAATAATTTAATCAAATCCCAAAGACCTCCACTTCCTAATATTATCACATTGAGCATTGGGATTTCAACATACAAATGTTGGGGGTGGGGAGACATAAACATTTGGACTGTAGTACCTCCCTTTCATGGAATCTGGATAGAGTGAGAAAGACAGATGTCAATGGGCTGCAAGAGCTCAGAGCAACATTTGAGAGTGCAGTCTTGGGCATGGAGCAGGGCTGGGAGCGACTCAAGGCCAATAAAATATAGAATGCTGGGGCAGACATAGTGACAGGAAAGTTGGAAGACTACAAAGATGAAAAGTCAGCTTGAAGGCCTGCGGAAAGCAGGAAGCAAGACCTCAGTAAGTCCCTACCTCTTACCCTGAGGTAAGGCTCAGGGGCACATTCTCTGACAAAGTATCTATTTACCGGGAACCGAACAGATATCCATTTACCAACTGAAGAACAGTAAAATAAGAACAGCTCTCAGAAGTCAACCACAGGTCAAATTATCACTTAACTTGTTGCATCCCCAAACTTCTGAGCTCTTTATAAACTTATTTTATGCCCTTGTGCCCTCAGGAAGTAATGTGTGCTTTTCTATAGCTACAGCTATAGCTATTGCTCCATGTACATTAGCTTTGGGAAAGAACTATAGAGGCTGAGAGTTAGAAGGGGTTAACAAAGACAAGGTAAAAAATAAATTTTGCATTCATTACACTTCTAAGTATTTGTCTGCAAACCTGCCAAATCATAAGTAACTGTAAGGGAAAAAAAACCTAACTGGCAAACAATAGTAGGTATTCAAAATGTATAAATAGTATTCATAATCATCCTTAAAAGAAACTTATAAGTTAATAATAAAGGGAACAAAAGGAAAACGGATGGGGAAAATGTGGATAGGGCCAATAAAAGGTAGAAAAGGAAAGGAAAAAAGAAAAACTAAAAAGAGGGTAATAGCAGAATAGAAAAAGAAAAAGAGAAAAAAGAAACATCTCTTGCCCTTTTCTTTCGTAAATCATCTGTGAACTACTGGACTTTGTGGCCTCGTGGCCACATGCTTAATAAACATGGTTAGGGTCAATGAATGGGAAAGAAGTATTCTCAGGATTCCTTCCTTCTGGAAAAACCACTCTGTCCATTACATGATGTTCATTGATTCTCCTGATGACAAGACACAACAGACGCAGCAACCCACAAAATTAACTAGATAATAGATCTCAAAAATTCAATGCTAAATTCTGGGTCACCAAATTACCCAAGTGAAAAAAATTAATGTTCTGCCTGCACATTGTTAGCTATAAAATATACAGATTTCAGTCTTTGATATTTTAAACTGCATACTTAGATAAATTGATGTGAATGTGATATAGAAATACAGTGCTTAGACTTGAAGATCCCTTTCTGTGAAGTTCATGGGTTTATAATTTCCAAAATAAATAAACACAGAAAAGCCAATCACAATAATCACACCTAGTAATACTGACTATTTATTTTACTTATGCACTTTCGTGTGTCAGGCTCTGTACTAAGCATTTTATGTACATTCTCCTTTAGTCTTCATTACTTTGCAATACACCAAAGGGAGACCTACCCTCATCTTCCTTTATAAATAAGGAAACCAAGGCATAGAGAGGCTAAATAGTTTGATGGTAAAGCTAGAATTCACATATAGGCCCCTCTTACTAAAAGGCGTATGGTCTGATTCCCTCTACTGCCAATAGGATGGTGCCTTCTGCTCTGTTATATTCAACAGAATCCTATATTTATATAGAGCTTAATTGTATATAAACTGCCTTTTTAGACTGTGACTCATTCTATCCTTACAACTATGCTATGAAACAGGCAAGGATACATTGTCTTTCCCATTTTAAAGGTAAAAACATTGAGACTCAACCAGGTTAAGCAGCTGAACATCAATGTTTTTTTCCACCAACTCATCAACACATGTCAAAGTTAGAACTTTTATGTATATCATCCAACTTCAAGTCATGTGTGCTATCCACTGCATCAAGTTATTTAACATCTTTCTTCCAGAAACGAGAAAGATTTGTCTTCATACTGCTAAATTACTCGTTGAGGACTAAAAAAATAAGGATCAGAGAAAGAGATGTAATGCTGTCAATGACTTGAAATAATCACCCTCCCCACCCCTGCCATCTTATTAGACTTAAATAGCAATCCCTATATAATAGGGAGCTATAAATTTGCCTGATTTGCAGATGACAAAGGAGGTTTCACTGAAAGCATTACTTAAAGGTCCAGAATTTAACCATATACCATTGAGTTACTATAATTATCGGAGGACTGTTAAATCTAAGTATTTGAAATCATCCTTTAATCACAATTATCTTGCAAAACAAATGTGGTTCTTCAGATACTACAAATGTTCTGACTTTGCTTGATAAACATTGAACCAAAGACCAAGGAAAGGTTTTGCTCACTTTGCATTTTCCTCCTTCAGTCCGCCTGGTCTTCTTCGGGATCTTACTGTGGGATCTCATTCCAGTGTATTTGTTTAGGAGTTCCAGATGAACTTATTAGATAGAGCTTTTTCTATGTGGGTCCTAGGGCCTCTCCACTGCTATTCCCTGGATCCTTTCCCATGTCAGAGCCTTTCTTACTGTTTATCTTTTTAGGCCCTACACCTTCAGCCTTCCCAACACCACTCACTCCACCCCTCGTGGTGGTGCTGCAACAAATCTGACTTCATCGTGAGAGGTTGCTCCCTAAATCCTCCTTCTTTGCTCCCGCTAAAGACATAATGTTGAGGGTTTTTTATTTTTTTCCTTTCAAGGGTTTTACTCCTAATCACAGGAAGAAAAATAAAGCGAAGATGGAACTAATGATGGTGAAGCTACACAACTACACGATGCCCTTCTAATTTCTTATTAAAACTCCTGATTTCCTTTGAGGTGGTGAACTGAAGCCTGCATGTACCGTCTGCTAATTCTGGGGAGATTACAAAGAAAAGACCAGTGATCCCTTAAGTTTATTGGTATCCTAGCTTCCTGGGGATTGTTCTTTCTCTAGTCCAATTCAAATATCACCGTTTAATTATTCCTGGGCAGGGGACTAGATCTTCTACTAATGGTGGGGGGCTCCCCACCACAATTCATATGCTGAAACCTAATCCCCAATATGATGACATTTGGAGGTGGAAACTTTGGAAGGTGAATTGGGTTATGAGAGTGGAGTCCTCATGAATTAAATTAGTGCCTTTATAAAAGAGACCCCAGGAAAGTCTCCTTCCCTTCCAGTCATGTGAGGACAGAGCAAGAAGATGGCTGTCTATGAACCACAGGAAGTAGGATCTCCCCAGAACCCAAACCTGCTCGTACCTTGATTTTGGGCCTACAGCCTCCAGAAGTATGAGAAAAAGATTGTTGTTTCAGCTGCCCCTCTTTGGTAATTTTGTTATGGCAACTAAGTGGTCTATAAGACAAGTAGTATATGCTATCTCCTTTCTCACACTCAAATCAATGTTGAGGCACTCCCCCTCTCTTTCTCTTAAGCCACTGATACAGCTACTATGTTGCTGTCAGACACATCTTGGAGACAACAGTATGAGAGTGACCATTTCAGGTCCTACATGCCCCTGTTCTCTCTAGGCTTTCTGTTCAAATATGCCACATCCTAAGGCAATCAAAGTATGGAGATGCCACTGAGGCACTTTGGGGGCCCCCCTCTCTGTGCAAAGCTCACTCCAACCTTTCTATGCCTTTGATGGTGGCCTTGCACACCACTCCACTACTGCTTCTCCCTCATCTTCCCAGAGAGAACAGGTATTTTTCTACCTTCTTTCCCATGAGGTGGGCAGATCAACTGGTAACTTTAGGTACAGAGCTTCCCAGTTGGCCCACTGTCCTAGCACAGCACTTCTCTAGAATATCTGGGGTCTAAGACTCCCTGAGGAAGTGCTAATCTTGTGGATCTTTTCCTAAGTAATGGTACCTCTTTCTACACTAAGAAGCACTATTTTAAAAATTAAAAGAGGGGTGCCTGGGTGGCTTAGTTGGTTAAGCGTCCGACTTTTGCTTAGGTCATGATCTCGAGCCTGGAGACTATTTCAGAGTCTGTGTCTCCCTCTCTCTCTGACCCTCCCCTGCTCATGCTATCTCTCTCTCTCCCCTAGAAATAAATAAAAATATTTTTTAAAAAATTAAAAGAAATAGACAGATACAAGGATGGATGAATAAATAGATAGGAAGTAGATAAAACAACCAAAAATAACCAATATGTGCTCTTTTGCCTCTGAGGCAAATTTGTACACCTGAAGTCCCACAGGCAGGACATTTTGATCAGTCACATTGTCTGCCCCTAACTCCCCATCATCCACCACTTCCCTCACAAATAGGTTAGATATAGGCAGTTTGTCAGGGGAGAAATATGGCTGGGTGGCAATGCAGGGAAAGAATGAAAGCCTGTTATAAAGAAAGAAAGATAAGTACTGCCAGGGTCAAGAACAACTAATCTTCACTCTCATTTTCTCCTTTCCATCTGTAGCACAAGCCACAAATAAATACTTCATGAAGAGAATGACTGTTATGAGGACAGGAACCTAAGAAAGCATTCCGTATCGATATTATGCACTGCAGACTTTATTGTAATCAGGTCAACGAAGTACCATTTACATGAGCCAGTGGAGATCATTTTATTTTATAGAACATTCTTTCTTGTGATTGTATGTAATGAGATTTACCTGATTCTATCAGAGCTGGGGCGGGCGGGGGGGGTGGGGCGCTGAGGAGTATTAAGAATAAAGCGCTTTTGTTTAAAGAATGACAGCAATTCTGCCTTTCCAGCGTTTTTATGATTGGAGTTAGAACTACTAAAGATAAAACAACCAAAGACCTAGAAATCTCCCTTCCAAGAACAGACAGTTGGAATCAATACATTTTCCTGAAATATTCTGTCAGAGTGGTAATTAAGAGAGTATCCCCAGGACGGCATGTATTTGACTGTTTCCTTATGAAAAAGGTCAGTGTGCTAATAAAGACACATGCCCATTTTTCTTTAGGTGTACTAATTGTCTCTTTCCTGCTAGGGCACCCAAAGACAAGCTTTTCTGATGTCCATACAGCAACGCTGCTTCCACTGATTGATAACAAATAATGGGGAAAATAAGTACATGTGTGTGTGCGTGTGTGTCACCAAGAGGGGCGGGAGCATGTGTTTGAGCACTGGCATGTGCATCCAGAGAGTTTATTCTTCATTTTTATTTTTAGTAGCATCATTTACATTACAAAAACAGTAAACTGGCCTAAGTTCCAAACACACAAACTTGCTAATAGTATTCTGCAGAGGGACAATGACAGGGTCAGAGAAAATACCTCTTGCTCCAAATACAACTTTGCATTTTGAAATATGATTTACTTTCTGGATTGCAGCCAGGCAATTACCATTCACAAATATTTCAAGTGGGAGAAATGAAGTGGTTGCTGCTAGTCCCATAATTTGGAATTGTCGCTAACAGATTTTACATATCATCAACTTTTCTGCCATTCCTTTTTAGAAAATACAATAAAAATCTTCATATTTCTGCATTTCAACCCTCATAGTTAGCTTTGCTGATGCTTGAGACAAAACTGTGTAAGTGGCTCCCTCTGGTGATGCTACTAGTATTCATTGTTGTTTTGTTTTACTTTTTTTATTCGCAACCATAGATGTAAACCAGATTAGCTGGGAAAGATAAGTAGAAGCCTTCATGGCCTGCATTACTAGAGATGTCACTTGGGATACAATTCCACTTGAAATAAAATTATATGAAAGGTGATATCTTTCACAGTATAAGAATAGACCCAGGAGAGCATAGGGGGCTCAGTCAGTTAAGCTTCAGACTCTTGACTCTGGTCTTGACCTCAAGGTTTGAGATCAAGCCCTGAGTCTGGCTCTGTGCGGATAGTGCTAAGCCTGCTTAGGATTCTCTCTCCCTCCCTCTATCTACCTCTCTCCCACTCATGTGCGTGCTCTCTCTCTCTCTCTCTCTCAAAATAAATAAATAAATAAATAACATAAAAAAGAAAAGAATAGATACAATATCTCACTTGCCATTTTTCCTTCATTTCATATACAGCAAAGATACTGCAAAAGGTAAAAGAAAAGTCATGTTCACTAAACCCTGGCCAAAGTCCCCAAGAAACTACTTAAATAATGCTTGAAGATTTCACTTAAGTACTTCTAATGGACTCCCAAGGCCATCAGTCACCAGCCCAAAGCTCCACTTTAACCTGTGACCTATGTAGCTGTGATTAGAGCAAATGTGGGGTCATAAAATGTCTGTTACAAGGGGCAACCAAAGGCTCCAGAACAGCATTTCTGAATGGTAAAATCTCCTTCCATGGCTGTGATCCACAGTTGTTTCTGATGACTGATCTTTCAATATTAAGTCCTACCCAAAGACACCCAACGTTTGAAATCAGGAGCCCCAGGTCAGTCACCACAGTTAAAGCCACAGGGATTTTTCTTAAGGCAATTTGCAGGCTCTCATGGTGATCTCGTCCTCCTTTCTGCCCAAGAGGCAGCACATCCTCCCTGACACATTTCTCTAAAACACAGCATATCCTCTACCACCAGCCAGAATGTTAATGCATTATCACTCTGTACACTGAGAAAACAAGTGACCATATGTAGCCTATGCCAACGGAGCTGTAACTGTGAAGAACAATGGCTCTGAGTCAACAGCAGAATTAAACTACTCCTTCTTATGAAGCTCTTCTGAATATTTTAAGTGTTGCCCTGAAAGTGTGGGATTATGTGCAAGCATAAACATTAGCTTAATGTAATTTTTTGGTTCGGAATATGCCAGAGTTTAAAAATCAGAATTGAAATGCAGAAAATAACTTTGGTATAAATTTAATTTTTTTCATGTGTGATTAAAACATGATTGAAGAGGCATACTTTAGGTATAATTAAAGTTGCTTTGTAATTAAGAGATTTAAGCATGTATAGAAAATGATACTGCTTAGTTTGGAGATTTTACAAAGGCGCCTATTAAACACTCACTCCCTAGCAAGCCTATGACTCAAATGTTTTCACATCCTAATGTTGATAGAATCCTTGAATTTTTTTAAAGCTGCCAATTTCACCATTTCTAAATGCTTTATCCTTCCTTCCATGTGTTAATAAAATAAAAACAGCTTTATCTTCCTTGCATTAGGCAAGCCAGGAATATAGAGCATTCTATATCTTAATTTCAAAGGCTCCACAGGGAAAAAACAAGTATTCCCAGGATATTTGAGACCACATTTGACTTATCTTTGCCGTCTTCATTGTGGCTAGCACCACAGGGCACACAAAAAGTGTGGGATAAATGGTTATTACTGGGTGAGCAGAGAACGTATTTGTATACATGCATGGAGGGTTTATCATGATAACAAGAGCACTCAGAAACATTTTTTATGTGCGAAGCAAAGGTACTAAATACATTATTCCTCTTAATTCCACAACTGCCCTATGAGGTTGACATTATCAACCCTATTGGACAGATATATAAACAAAATCAAAGAAAACTTGAAGGCTACCCGGAACCACGTATTTTAATACTATCGTAGCAACAGAATCACCTTTGGGGCTAAGAGCAAGGCAGGGGTTTGTTTGCCTCAGTCTTGTTTATTTTATAGCCTTTTTCTCACACCGCAGTTTCTCAATCCCCATCCTCTCCAGAGATTGCCTCTTGTCCTCCCTTTGGGGCTCTAATGCATCCTTCTGGTAAACACTTGGCATGAACCAAGGTTCATCTCATTGGCAATGGTCCTGGTTTAAACTAATATTCCTGGTCTTCCCCATCAATACCTGTCTATTTTTTGTTTCATTCATTTTAGCTGAATGTCACATGGGGAAGGAAAAAATTCAGACAAAAGTATTCATGTAAATAAATATAAATGCTTATTATACATGTAAATATATTGTTATATATACATATATGTGACTGTTTGGCAAGCTTCTGTCTAGCAAAAGATAGAAAGGATATTGCAAACTTAATGATGCATTTTATATTGTCTGTATGTCCCTGACAGACTATTCCATTTCAGTGACTGGGACTTCTCTCTGCCCTGTAGTAGCATCACCTAACTCTCTTGTTCTTGTCAGGTTTGCATGGTAGAGAGAGGGCTCCCTGAGAGGTAGTTCTGTGGAGCTTCATGCTTCTTTGGAGTTTTAGAGAAGACCAGTGAGGGAATGAAATTCTAGGACTATTCCCAGTGTATTTAGGACTAGCAGAGTCAAAATGCACCAATTCGTGAGAAATTAAAACTCTGGTTATGGAGTTGTACAGAAAACATGCTCATGCTTTTCTGATGCATTCTCTGTTTTCCAGCTACTGGTTTTTCTAGGCACTGATTCCCAAAATGAGCTGTTGCTTTTACAAAAAGTAGATTGAAGGAGAGTCAGGACGGACAAGTTGATTTCACATACAAGTTAGTAGGAACAGAGGAATATATCTCACTTGAAACTGCACCTCCATTCCTTAGAAATGGTATAACCCTTTAAGTAATGATGAGGATGGTCACTGAATGTTAATAGATTAGCACCAACTAGAACCTCTCTTCCTTAAGCAAATAGGGCATTTCAATTATAAGTGTCCTTTAATCAGAAGTTCTGAAAGGACTGACTAGAACATTATATTGGAAGGGCGCATGGGAAAGATGTTTTGGGTGCAGAATGTCTCTAGTCCTTTTTGGGGAGAGGCTGCCCAGGTTAGAAAACAGTATCTGTGCAGGCTATGATACGAAGAATCTCTTTATTTGGTGACAACCAATGATCTCAAATTGACTTAGTATTTTTTTTCTCCCTTTTCAAATTTTTACTTAAATTCTAGTTAGTTAACATAGTGTTAACTATGTTCTAGTTAGTTAATATAGTGTGATATTGGTTTCAGGAGTAAACTTAAGTGATTCATCACTTACATATTCAAATTGATTTAGGGTCAACCAGTTATATTACTTGAAATAGACTCAGAAAGTTATATTTTGCATTTTAAATAATTTGATTTCTTTTCTAGTTTCTTCTGATGTGAGTAATATGAACAGTTTTCCTGAGGAAACTGCTTATCTCAGGAGAAATATATAATTGGCATTTCTCATTTGCAGAAGTCCAAAGTACCTAACACAGAATGAGATATATCTTTTCAATAAGCACCTTTCTTCTCTACAATAGTACTTCTTAATGTGAGTTGTCTTATTTATTCATTTATTTATTTATTTTACTTTTTAGAGTCTAGAATGACAGATTATCTCAGCTACATGTCTTATTCTTAATTTTTATGGCTTTTCCTCATGCAATGGTTTGCTCCCTTTTCTCCATTTGTTCATATCTCAAACTCCTTTTTCACTAACCCTTCCTAAAAATAAAACACCCTTCTTAACTTCTGTCCATCATCTCCCTGTATTTCCAAACTAATAATTCTATAATCATATATGTATACACATACATATTTAAGTATACATATGACATGCATATATGTATTACTATCTTGTACATAAAAATGATGCATGAAAGTATTACATAAAGATTGGGATGTTTTAATCCAAGTCCAATCATTATATAAACCCAGAAAAACATTACTTATTTTGGCCTGCTTTGTCATTTGCAAACTGAGGAGGCTGGCCTAGACTAGTCTAAAAACAACTTTAGGGCCCTTTTAGCCATATCTCAGATGGAAATACCATTGGATATTTATTTTAAAATTTTAAAAAGGAATTATCCCTTTTAACATCATGTTTTTCATATTATCTGGGGTCAAAAATTAGGATTTTCCCCTTTGGTCAAAACATATTTATGGGAATGGAAATATAACCTCAATACTCTATTTGATGGTCCAAGACTCTAACCCATTATATAATATCTCTATCTTAAATACTAGTATCATGGATATTTTTCCAATAGACAAAGTGACCTAAATAGAGGAATGAAATAATTTAATTAATTTAATTAAATTAAAATCTACTTTCTTGCAACAATATTATGAATTCTATGCTTTAATTGTAGTAAATGGGAGCTTTGAGAATATCTAGTCAAAGGAAAGGGTTTTCTTCATGCTCTAGAAATCAACTCACGTTTATGGTCAAATAGATAGGTAAGAGGCCACAGTGCTTCCTTTGTGGTGACTATACTACAATGAGAGAAAAGAGAGTTGCACACCTCTGCAAGCTTGTTAGTCATCAGAAAGTAAGTACCCAGGTTTCTGGCCACTTAAGAGCAGTGGCAATTTTCAAACACAATACAGAGAACAAATACTGTTGTCTGAGCAATTGCACAGTAAGAACTGTCAAGACATTTCCACAAATAGTAGCATCGGACTGATCCAACCCAAGACTCCTCTTCCTTTTATTCATATATTTTTTAATCAGTGGTATGTGGTTGAGTAATGATAAAACAAAAAAAGAAAAATTCATTTTTACCTGCCAATTTCATCTTACTTTTCACTGATGACTCCTTTTTTATATGTTTATTTATTTTTGAAAGGGAGGGAGAGAGAGAGACAGAACACAAGCTGGGGAGGGGTAGAGAGAGAGAGGGAGACACAGAATTCGAAGTGGGCTCTAGGCTCTGAGCTGTCAGCACAGAGCCCAACGTGGGACTTGAACTCATGAACTGTGAGATCATGACCTGAGCTGGAGTCCAACACTTAGCCAACGGAGCCATCTGGGTGCCTCCTGATGACTCTCCTTCTAAGCAGAATATTTATATAGAGTGATATAAATATTGTAAGCTTTCTTTGTTCTTGGTATAAACGCATTTTCTCCTTGCCTCTTCCCAATTTTCACTCTTTATTTGGCTTTGATATATTCAGTAACCTTTTTTAGCCAGTATATTTGAGGAGAAGGGTCCTAAATCCTAACTCTTCTGTTGCACCTTCTATATTGCTTATAGTTGTTTTAGAGATAAAATAAGATCTGTAAACCTCCAAAACCTATAAAATCTTACAGCTTTACAATGAGTCTTAAAGCTACAGAATACCTATTATATATTAAACTTCGTAGTTTAAAGTAACACCTATCATTACATGTTTATATAATACCGCTTAAGTATATATTGTTATTATAAACATTCTTATTACTGATTGTCTTTACCCCAAATAGCTCTGAGAGCCAACAGACACATTCATTTCAATTAGTCTAACTGTATATTTTAAACATGGAAACTGAGGCCCAGAGAGCTTAAATGAATTATAAGAAGTGACAGTAAGACAGTCCTCTAAAAACATAGGTCTCTTGATTCCTAGTCTTGTGCTTTTTTTCATCCTACCATTATCTCTTTGGAAGACTAGCTTTGTTTTATATAGTGCAAGCTGGGAGGATAAGAAGAAAATACAAAGGGATAGAATTAGATTCTAATCATACTGTCTAAGAATTATGTAGTAATCTCTCATATCCAAATGCTTAGAGATTAATTAGTTGGTTACTTAATAATCATTACTGCATTAGCTCCCTTAAAAAATGAGGACACATGTAGCATTAAAGTTTCCACATTTCATTGATTTGACACATTTTTTTGTAACCTTTGACATCTCTGAAATCAGGATGCATTTTATAATTCCCATAGCCAAGTGGTAGTGGAGGAATCGATGTCATTGGCTTTGTATGTAAAAATTGGTTGGTTTCTCTTGCCATAAACAGACAACCACCACTCCTGACATTTCAAGACAACTTAAGAAAGAAGTATGAGATCTAGTTGTCATCTGAAAACTCTCAATTGTCACCTTCCAGTAGGATCAACAAAATACCAGCATCAAACCCTTCACCAGGTATCAGCTGCTTGGAACGAAATGCTGAAGACAATCATGGAGCACTCTTAAGAAATAGCACATCACCAAACACAGAGACTGTCATCAGAAAAACCATGGGTTTTCATGGATAGCTCTGAGTCAAAAAAAAAAAAAAAAGATTCAGAAGAGTGAGAATCTAAATAGAATAAATTTTCTTTAATACTTAAACTAATGTATTTGTTAATATGCTTTTTTTATATATGTACAATACTGATATAGTATATAAAACTATACATCTATTTAATCTAGGTTACTTTTTATAAAATTATAAAATAAAAATTCTAAGTGGTAGGAAAGAATTGTGTAATAAATTAATTGAGGTGTTTCTTTTTTCAAAGGTGTACTTAAAATAAGAATGTGTCCTGTAATCAGTTATTCCTTAGTTTTGATGAAACATGGTAGATTCAATATATCATTAACCATTTTATTCCCTGAGAGAAGCTTTAGAACTTGCAATCTAGGTTCAATGCTGTGAACCATAATTATTTCACAGTGGATTAGATACTGCCCGGGTCTAGATGAGAGGATGTCAAATAGATGCTTAGAAAACATTTCTCTTGGTGGTGTTCATTTTGTACAAGAGTGCCTACTAAAATATGGATCTACTTAAAACCAAATTTCAGTATGGTTCCATTTTCAAACATACCTTCTATTAAAACAAAAAGGAGAAGCATCTGTTTCTGCCCCTAAACACAGATGTAGTTACTAATTATCATTTTAAGTCTGATTCAAATATTAGTTCTCCTGGAGGTGAGCAGCCCAGGTCAGAGGTGGCTGCTGTGGTACAAAGGGCTTCAGGTACGGAGCCCAAAAATAGAGCACTGGCAATGGAAGATGAGATGCTGAAAATGCATTCTAAAATGCTGGTGGTTAACCAAGAAGATAGATAGCCAATGTCCATCACAACACTTACTCTAAAACAAAGACAGAGAGACCAGATCCATTCTTTTCTAGCTCATGGTTCTTTTATACAGTGGCTTTGGTGTTAAAGCTTATTTGACTATTTTTATGGGGAGAAAGTTATTTGATAGGTATGAGATTGTAGAAATTCTGTTACAGAGGAAAAAAAGTTGAAAAACCAATTCTATCTGATCACAGAGCAAAACAGGTATAATGAGTTCAGCTTCTTTACACTTTCTCCACCTTCCCTGCCTTGGTTTACCATCAAGCTGCAAACTACAATGATAATCTCTATCAAAATGATTCAAGCACTGCTGGTATCTCCTTTCCTTGAGATCCTATTGTGCATGTTAATGGGAGCATAATTCAGCAGTTTATTGCACACAATATTGTCTAATTTCTGAGCATGTATTCACTCAGGAAGAAGACGTTTATTGAGTGGTATATGACAGCATTTGTCTGTACATGCACATGTACATATATTATTCTTTCAGAAAAAATTTGAAGTACAAATTATTTATGATAAAAAGCCCATATACAATAAAATCTTAGCACAAGATTTTTTTTAAGTTAAAAAAAAAGATTGAAGGGGTGACTGGATGGCTCAGTCGGTTAAGCATCTGACTTTGGCTCAGGTCATGATCTTGCGGTTTGTGGGTTCGAGCCCAACATCAGGTTCTATGCTGGCAGCTCAGAGCCTGGAGCCTGTTTCAGTCTGTGACTCCCTCTCTCTCTGACCCTCCCCTGCTCACGCTGTCTCTCTCTCTCTCTCCTAGAAATAAATAAAAAATATTTAAAATAAATAAATAAATAAATAAACTATAAAAAAATAGATTCAAGTAATGAAGCAGGGTAAAAGCAGATGGTTTAAGAGCCCCTTTTCAATCCAACACAAAATTGACTCTATGCTTCCACAAAGTCAGACAAAAGAATGAAAGTAAAGCTCTCTTTGTTTAAAAAAAAAAAAAAAAGAGAGACTCATATGTTCATTGAGAGAAAAACTTACTGGCATGTGAACTAAAAACCCTCCCCTAGGCCCTCCAAGAAAACAGTTATCAAAAGCAGCAGGGTAGTTTTAATTTGGGCATAACTAATATCAAGTCCTTCTTCATAAGAATAATTGACAAAAGGATTCAGTCATTTCTCACATTATTCCTGAATTAACATTATAAGACCATGTAACAAACACAAATATTCTATTTAGTCGAAGAGGAAGTGCTTTGATTTAACTATGGCTATCTTATATAATGAAGGCATAAGCTGAAAAGGTAGGATTTTGTATTTAGACACATAATGTAGCATAATTTAGAGTTTGTAATTCTTCTATCCAGGACCCATTCTTACATTTTCTAATTCTCTAGGTAGTATTTTTTTTAATCTCTGGAGCATCATGAAAGGATCATTCTACATCAGAAGCATGCAGCCTGACATGTGTTCAGTTTAAGTTCATGGATTCAAAGACTAGATAATGCATGTGTGTATTTTCTAATATAGGCATTCCATATTATAAGAAGTTTAAGGAAGACAGAGCATAATGTTTATGGAATACCCTATTAGATGCGCTAGGTTACAGCTATTGCCTCCTTCCTCACAGTTAACAAAAGCTCTGATTTTAAGTATGACTTTGCCATGTTCATAGGGAAAGGAGACCTCTCCTCAGCCCTAAGAGGAAGGACCATGATTAACCAAAATCAATCATGCAATGCATTATCTTTTTTGCCAGTAATCGGTTTAGGAATAGGATGTGTTATAGTTTTAGTCAGTCAGGCCTAAAAGGAAGTCGGTTGAAACCTAAAAAATTTTCCCTTCTCATTTCCATAAGAAGACTGCCACTCTTTGTTTTGAGTAGGACTGTTTGGCTCTGTGATAGCCAGCCATATTGTTTGTTTATCTTCTTTCCAAGATGGAGACCCAAGAGCAAAGTTTAGCCTAGAGCCCTGACATCCTTGAACTGCTGAGTTAGCTGGACCAGTATACCTGCAGAATCTTTGTTTTGTGACATGTCTTTACTGTTAAAGCCTTTAATTGGGTATTCTGCTACTTGAAGGCAAAAACTTAATAGACACCATATTTTATATTTCTATATTCTACACAAAACTGAGCAAAAGTTGGCATTCAATAGACTCATGGAGAATGAATAACAAGGAGAAAAGACAGGAAAAAATATTGTATCAGATAAGATATAAATATCAATCAGATAAGATTACAAGACCATGACAGCAAAGTTGATATATAGGTAGAATTCTTCCCTATAATGATATCCAATAATACATCTTTACCGCACTGAGATAAACAATTGAGCAATCTAATTTAAAGCTACTAGGGGCGCCTGGGTGGCTCAGTTAGTTAAGTTCTGACTTCAGCTCAGGTCATGATCTCATGGTTCCTGGGTTCGAGCCCTGCATCGGGCTCTGTGCTGACAGCGAGCTCAGAGCCTGGAGCCTGCCTCAGATTCTGCATTTCTCTCTCTCTCTCTGACCCTCCCCTGCTTGCTCTCTCTCTCTCTCTCTCACAAATAAATTTTAAAAAAAAAAAGCATTAAAAAAATAGCCCATGCTAACATAGCTGTACAAAGAAACCATTATTTTATCTAATGCTATCAGTAGCATGTGCTTTCCAAATACAAGCATTAGAAAGGACTATTAAAACACTAGATCTGCATTTTCATCTTCGTTGACATTTCTCACTATTGCCCACTATCTAATTTATAAATATGAATAACAAACTTTACTGCTTTCTTCAGTAGACTGAAGGGGATGAGGTGCTGTCTCATACAAACACACACACTCGCGCGCACACAAACGCACGCGCGCACACACACACACACACACACACACACACAGTGTTGGAAAGAGCAAGATGCCTCCATTCTGTCCACTTCTTTTCCAACTAAAATTGCATCTAGAGGGAAAAAACACAGTATTATCCAAGTCAATTTGTTAAATATTTAGCATGTGAAAAATTATATCTATCCACTCTTATGACTGTTTGCTTTTTTTTTTACTTTTTCTCCTCTCTAAAACATTTAGGTGAATTTTCCAATTTATTTATTCTTTTTCTTTAATATTTTTAGTTATTTCTAGGAGAGAGAGAGAGAGAGACAACGTGAGCAGGGGAGGGTCAGAGAGAGAGGGAGACGCAGACTCCGAAACAGGCTCCAGGCTCCGAGCTGGCAGTCAGCACAGAGCCCGACGCGGGGCTCGAACCCATGAACCGCGAGATCATGACCTAAGCGAAAGTTGGTCGCTTAACCGACTAAGCCACCCAGGGACCCCAAGCCAATTCATTTATTCTGTCATAGTGGTAAAAACACCTCTAGTTTCTAACTGCAAATCCATTTCCGTTCTTTTTTTCAGATTCTGATTTCCTCCAAAGTACTGGTATGCAACACTAAAAATATTTTTTCTAACCTCTCATGTACCTAGAAGTAGCTATCTGACACAGTTCTGGCAGTGATAGGAGAATGGAAGTCTACAGGGAGTATGTCCATATCACCAAAAAAAAAAAAAAATGCTCAAGAAGAAGCTTCATTTGGCCTTTTCCCTCTTCCCCTTTTTCTTCTTTTCTTTTCTTTCTGGTTCTTTTCTTTTCTTTACCTTTCTTTTCTTCCTTCCTTCCCTCCCTCCCATTCTTCCCTTCTTTCTTAACCAATCACATAAAGAGCCACCTATCATTTATTAAGCAAAAACCAAACAGATCCTCACTACCACTATGATGCAAAGAAATAAAGGAAGTAGAAAACTGGGAATTACTTTCCTCTGACTTTGGGCAACGATTGCAGATCCAGGACGATTTTACCTCTAAGGGCATTTGGCAATGTCTGAAATATTTTCACTTGTCATGACTGGTTGGATAGGGTATGCCACTGGCATCTAGTGAGTGGAAGCCAGAGACACTCTTAAACATTCTAGCTGCCCCCCCAGTGAAGACAAAAGTTTATCTGACCCAAAATGACAATAGTGCCAGTTGAGAAATCCCGACCTAGAGTATTCTTGTTCCCTTTCTTTGGACCTAGAAGGCAGACATGATGCCAGAAGCACAGCAGCACCTTACGGCCATGAGAAGAAAAATACCAAGATTATAAACAAAGTCTAATTCTTTGACCAAATGTTTAAACAACTGTCTTTTCCTGAGTTTTTATTGTATGAGATAAGTAAACCCTTATTTGCTTATCGCACTGTTAGCCAGGTTTTCTGTTACCTCATAGCCAAATGTATTTCTAAATAATACATTTATCAATCTTTTATGGTTGATTTTATGTTCATACATGGGTCTATGCATTCTTAAATCAAGAATGGTTTTTCACCTCTGGGAACTTATTATAAACTGAGAAAGCCAAGCATCAGAAACTGTAAAAGGTAGACTACTCCTGATACATAATGTGTTGTGGGAGATCAGTGTAAGAATCCAGGAATGAATCAGATGGTAGAGGAAAGAACATTCTAAAAAATGTTCCCCTGTCCTAATTTGGTGTGTGTGTGTGTGTGTGTGTGTGTGTGTGTGTGTGTGCGGGGGGAGAGGATGGGGGAGAGTAATCTATGGAGAAATATTAGTGTAAGTGAAGTACAGAAGCCTAAAATGGTGTGGTGTTGGGGAATATAACAAGAAAGAATCTTGTGAATGGAATGAAGAGGAAAGTAGGGATGGGTTCTAGGTGGAAGGTATTTTAACCTAAAAGAAAAGTTGGGGAGTAAACTGTGCAAAGAATTAAAAACATCTGCATTCTGGACATTAATATCCATGCTGTAAGGAACCACTGGCCATTGTTAACAACAGATCTGCAAGACCAGAGCTGAATTCTAGGGGAAAAAATAAGTTTGGTGAACTGGACTTGGATGATTCCATTTACAAATAATTAAAATACAATTGAGGAATCATATCTTTCTACTTACATTCTAATAAGATGGAAATAGGCACAAACTTCACTTCAAAATACTTTAAAATGTGTTAAAAGTGTATTGTTGAACTGTCATGGTTTCAAATCTTACTGTTAATTCCAATTGTGTTTTGCTTACAAAAACTATAAGTTAGCATTTGTTAGGCGAGCCATAAAGTAATTCCTTTGTGTAAAAAGTTTTAAAAAGGATTACTACACTTTCCTAAAAATACTCAAAATTATTTGTTTCACACACATGGAAACTCAGAGAGGCATTTGTCAAACATACCTAAATCTGCATTAATATTACCCCAAAGCTGTCAATAACATTAATACTTAAATGGAAACATTTTTTCTTAACTTAGGGAGCTTAGATTTCTATCTGTAGTCCCTAGTTACAGCTATTTAATTATCCTGTAAAAAAAAAAATCCTAACTAATTCAAAGAACTTTGAAGGAAGATGTAGATCCTGTCACTGGATAACCATGTGAAAATAATAAAAGTGGAAAAAAATATGAAAAGTTCAGAGCTGGAAGAGACTTTGGAAAGTCAGGGAAGTCACTCAGCTCTGCAAAAAGTCATCAAGCCTTCATGTGCTCTGTGTGCAGCAAATGGAGTTCTTTGCCTACCTTGGGTGAGTGTATACTCCAATGTCAATTTCAAAACAATTCACACATTTTTCTTTGAAAATGTTATACCTAGACATATGAGAAAATTTTCACAAATGAAATGATACCATGGCAATAGAGACAAGATTGACAGAAAGTACTCTGGGGGTGAAGGAAGAGAGACTCTGGAAAGAAGGGGAGCTGAAGGCTTTTCTTTACCACCCCCAACCCCCCCCCAAGAACTCTAGGATAGTCTGCTAAAAGACTGACTCCCTCAATTTCTGCTTATGTTAAGAGGATTGGAAAGACTAACTGTAGAATAGCAGGCTTACAGAAAACAGTTACTTATTTTAATCAAACCATGTAATCAGAAGGCCTGAGTAATGATTAACTTCCACTTTCTCTGTAAATCACTCAATCACTCAGCAGTGCAGGTAGCCTTAAATTCATTCTCTGCCAAGGGCACAGTAAACTTAATGTTTTTGTACTTAATGTTTAATATTTTAAACGTGTGCACGGCCCTTGCTTATGAGCTCACTTTAAAAGCTGGTGTTCTGCTAGGTTGCAATGGCTGATTGAATGCCGAGACATTTTATAGCTTTTACACTCAAACACACGCACCCACACCTTTCCTTAGTGATATTTTTATATCTATGTTCTTATTTATAATTAATCACAATTAATTCTTGAGAAATCCTTTAGGACCCTGTGATTTTCATACACAGCATAAGAATTTATTTAAGCGAAAATAGTCTACTGTAGTTTCACTATAAAAAACGAAAAATGAGAATATTAAGTACCTATAAAAATGCAGAGTAATAGATACAGGGTTAGCAATCTGAATTCGTGTTTCCTAAATCCTAGATGTATCACTATGGCCCTGGAAATGAAAAAGAAATAGTATAATACCTTTGTGGAGGCCAAGTGCTCATAATTTAGAAGAAACACAAATAAATCGAACGTTAGACACATGATTTCCCTCATCTCTATAACACGCTAACAACCTCCTCTGAAATAAATTATTCCCAACTCAAAATCTCAACCTGAAATAATTTTAAATTCACTGCAGGTGGTTTTTCCCTTTCTACTCACAAAGCATTGTGCTGGACGGCCAGGAGCCAGGGGAGAACGTTTTAAGTGTTTGGACTACCTTCTCTTCCTGGGGGACTTTACTGCCCAATATGCATGATCTATTAGCTGCTCGTCGCGGGGGGATCTAGGGAGTGACATCTTGACTTGCACCACACAGATCCGAAAAGCACTTCTCAGGAAACGCGGGGAAGAGCAACTTTCTCATCCCTGTGAAACTAGGAGGCGGAACCAGCCCCTGAACTAGCCCGAGGCCTGGGGAGAGCCGGGGGCTGAAGGCAGCTCCGCCGCGCTCCGCCGGGGCTTCTGGCGACGGCTTTCTTCCGGAGGCGGCATTGTTCCTCCGTCTGCTCAGCCTCCGTATTTCGCGACAAACCCTCCCCGCTCTTTCGTAATCTTTTCCTTATTCCTTCAGTACCTCTCGGCCGACTTCCCGGCTCTTGGTCTCTGCGGTCCCTGGGCACAGCTCTAGGCTGGGAAGCTGCAGTGGCCGGGGCGCCGCTCGAAGGCGCTGGAGGCGCCCGCACCCGTCCGCCCGAGCTCGGAGGCGGGCGCGCCTCACGCTCGCCCCTCTCCCTGTCCTCCGCTCCCTCCGGCTCGGACGGGCTCTCCCGGCCTCGCGGCCACCCGCCACGGCTCGCCTGCCCCGCGGCGTCTCCTCGCGCCGGCTCCGCGCGGCGGCGGCGGCGCGCGACACGACGCCCCCCACCCGCCCGCCGGGACTCGGGATTGAAGGGTCAAGGCGCCGCGGGGAGGCGGGGAGGAGGAGCGAACGGGGCCGGGGCAGGTGGGGAGCGCGGGGGCCGGGGGCGGGGGGCGGGCGGAGGCGGGAGAGTGAGCCCCCGAAGAGCCAAGATGCATCTGCTCCGAAAGCGCCAATGAAGGGAGGGCTGAGAGGGGCCGGAGTGGAGACGAGCAGAAAACACCCACTACCAGGGGTGGGCGAAACGGGCAATTTGCAAACTGCCGGGGCGACCGGAGGGGGGAAGGAGGCTGAAGGGAGAGAAGGAAAATATAAGGGCAAGTGTCCACCTTTCCCCAGAGGTCGAGTCTGAAAACGCGTCCCCAGGACAGGGAGTGAAACAAGACACTGGATATGGTGTCAAGGGTGGATCTGAAAAGGAATTTAGTATCGTGTAGTTTTCCCTACACTAGACGCCGCTCCATCTCGCTCAACTCTGGTAAACGACCCTCCAAGTAAAATGAATTGGCTTAATGCAAAAACGGAAGCTGAATTTCCTCCGCTGTGGACTCCCCCTGAAGTATGGATTTGTTTTTCAAGGAAAATAAGCTTTGGGGAGGTTCCAGGAACCCCAGTGCTAAAGAAACCACCCAGTTCATTAAAGTTCATTATTTTTTTATTGCTTTATTTTCGTCAGAAGGTAGAGGTGAGGAGTTCGCACCATAAGATGCTTAAAACAGCTATCTAGGTAGCGTTCTCTTTCAAAAAGACAAAATAGGGTTCCTAAAACAGCCAGAGGGGTATGAGGAAACTCGGTTACTCGACTGGGAAAAAAAGAGACAGAGAGAAGCATTTAAACTCTAACAGACGATTAAACCTTCAGCAACACCCCAACCCATTGGAACTGGAAAAGGGTTAAGCGTACGGAACAGAGTGAGCAGGGCAGGGTCGGTGGGAGGTGGGGAAGAGGAGGGAGAGGCAGGGAGTAGGAAGTTCTCGGCAATCCCCGGGATGAAGATAAACGCCCGAGGTCGGCGGACGCAGGAAGCTCCCTTACCTTTCTCTCTAAGCCCCGTTTGCACCTGATCTGCAACCATAAATATTTCGAGATGCTTAGTGTGCAGCCAAACGATGGCCGAATGTTAAACAATTCTTCACGCCCCCTCCCCTTTTTTAAAAACAGGCTCAAAAGAATGTTAATACTGTTCTCGTTATCCATCGGCTCCGAAACATTCCGCTTCGTCGGGAAGAGAGACGAAAACCAAGCGCCTGGGCACGCATATATGTATTTACATATTATGCGGTCGGTATATAAACATATATACGTTTTCTGCATAGAAATCCAAAAAAGAAAAGCACCACAGATGCCTCTGGAGAGGGAGGGGACGGGGAAGAGAAAAACTTGGCACGCCAGATATATCCAAAGATTTACCAGGAGCCACCTGCTTCAATATGCAGAATCCCCGAGAAGATTTAGAGGGAGAAGGAAAAAAATTAATAAAATACCCAAAAACACACACTTGCAACTGGAAGACGCCTAAGACGCGTGGAAATGGAGAGGATGAGAAGATCTCCTGAGGGTAAAGATCCGCCAGCTAAGTGAGCAGTCGCCTCCGAAAATCACAGGCGGGGAGGTGGCTGCAGACCGTCCCCTGCTCCGGTCCCCGCCGCCGCCGCCGCCGCTGCTACCTGTAGACACGCGCACACACGCGCACACACACGCGCACACACACAGCACAACCCCCCGCTCCTTCTCACCCCACCCCCCGTGGCGTTGCCGGGTGCAGGAGTCTGAATTAAGCTAGACCCATCTTTCAGACCCCGTCCTGCCCTCTCAGAGCCAGGACTCCCCCTCCGCCACCCTTTCCTCTCCCGGTTTATTGCTCAGCATCCCTTCCCCTGCGCGCCCCCTCCCTCCGCCACCCCTGGGCCCCAGCAGCGATCGCAGTGGGGTGGGCTTTCGGGGGCGCGGGTCCGGCGGTGGCGAACGTTATGCTAGCGGCGGTCCCTCCCTTTACAAGTCCCGCCTCCTCCCGCCCTCCCCCCGCCCTCCTCCCGCCGAGACCGCGCACCCTCCGCCCACAGCGCGGCGGGCGGCGGGAGGGGTTCGGGGCTCCGGGCGTCACGTGTGACGTTCGCCGAACCGCTCGCAGGAGCGTGTGAGCGAACGGGTCCGAGCGCCCAGCCGCGAGGCCTCCGACGCGACGAGCTCCTATGTTCCCGGCGGCATTGTGCTCCCCTTCCAGGCGTTTTCGTCTCGGTAGCCGCGCAGACTGAGAGGCAACAGCCTCCTAGCGTGCCTCGTCAGTGTTCGTCCCTCGGTAGATCTCTTGCTACCAAATTCCCCCTTATTTTCTGTTTTCACCAGCCGGAGGCTGAGTAAGCCCCAAATCGGGGCGTCTGTTGTAGCCCCATTTGTGGGTATAGTGTAGATGAAACGCTACAGTGGCAGCCTTTGGCCTCTTCCCCCTGGCTGCTCCCATATTTCTGCCCCTGGATGCGTGGTATTTAAAAACTCAACATAGCGAGCCCGTGCTGGCTTTTGTGACGGGTGTGACTCGCTATATATACCACATTGTTTACACCTACCCACCTCTGATCAGCTTCTCCGTGTAAATTTTTAAATGCAAGTGAGTTGGGGGACAGGGCCCTGACAGCAGAAGCATTATCTTAATCCATTGCAACGTGTCATGATTTAAACAAACACAAAATCCACTGGTGGTAGATCCCTAGAAGAAAGTGTGACACTTAGTGTAGCAAAGTGGTGGGTTTTTTTCTTATTGTTTAAGTGCTTGCCTCATGTTTCTCAATCTCATGGTTTAATGAGATTTAATGAGTATGTTTTAATCTGTAAAATTAAGGGTAAAACAAAGGAACATTATTTTTTTAATATAATTTATTGTCAAATTGGCTAACATACAGTGTGTAAAGTATGCTCTTGGTTTTGGGTGTAGATTCCCGTGGTTCATTGCTTCCTTACAACACCCAGTGCTCATCCCAACAAGTGCCCTTCCCAATGCCTGGTACCCCATTCCCCTCCTTCCCCCACCCCTAACCACCCTCAGTTTGTTCTCTGTATTTATAAGAGTCTCATGGTTTTTCTCCCTCCCTCTCTGTTTGTAACTATTTTCTCCCCTTGCCTTCCCCATGGTCTTCTGTTTTTCAAGAGACACATATGAATGAAGACCTATGATATCCGTCTTTCTCTGACTGACTTATTTCACTCAGCATAATACCTTCCAGTTCCTGCAGGTTGCTGCAAATAGCATGATTTCATTCTTTCTCATTGCCAAGTAAAGAAAGGAACTTTAAAATAACCAACATTTAGAACGCATTGTCCAGAAGTATCACTTGTTAATTAATAACGCTAAGTAAGAAACCTAAATTCCCAGAATATGTGATCTGATTTTTAAAAATCATCTGTAATATGATATACGTTCCTTCTTCTTAGAATAAATTTAGTTTCACATTTTTCTGACACTTTTAGAATTTAACCTATCTTGTCATTTTTCCTTTTATTTTTTTAAAGTAACCTTTAGGTAATGTGTTGACAAATAATAGATCTCAGTATTGCTCCCATGAAAGTGAAATTTCATTCAACTAAAACGTGCATCTGATTTCTTGGTGAAATATCTACCTTGCTCAAGTTTGGCTAAATTCTAAATCCTGTGAAAATTCTCTGAAACTCCTAAAATTCACTGGAATTTTCTAGTAAAAATTAGAAATAAGGATAAGTATAACTGAATCCTTTCAGCTTTCAAAGGACTACACATTTGAGGTAGCCTGATACAGAATATCATTATCAAAACTACAGAATCAAACTTTGAAAAAAGAAATAAGAATAATGTGATAAGGCTACCTATTGTGCTTAAAGTTTTATATACTTTCTTGTAGCCCAAGGCTCTGGGACCACTTCCTAACTGCATCAGCTGATGTTGATATTAGAACCCTAATGGTAATAATGACTGAATATTTTTTCGTTTCTAGTATTTGGTTTTTATAGTATGAGATTAATTTTAAATAGGTTCTATTGTGTTTCTTCATTATTCTTTTCACAGCTGCCCTTTATCAACTGGGCATTATCTCATTTTTATGAGTTAGTCTTTCAAAAAGCCCAAGAATTTTAACAAAATTGAATTGCCTTACAAACAGCATTCATCACAATCTGTAAATATAGGCAAATGAGCCACACTCTTCTGGCCCATTTTTCCCACTTTCCCCATCAAACCCTTGAGGGAAATAAACCTATTTTTTTCATCGGATGGTGAAAAAAAAAGGAAGAAAAAGAATGAAAGCAAGAAGTTTTGTTTCTCTTATGTTTTTCTTCTTTTGTTGGTATGTAATTAAGAGCTGGGACTCTGGAAACAAATTGCCTGAGTTTGAATCCTGGATCTGCACTTAATTTGTTATTGCCTGATTCATGTTACCTAATCTCCCTAAACCTCAAATTCCACCTCTGCAAAATGGAGATAATAACAGTATTTACTTTGTTTGAATGTGGTGAGGATTATCCAAAATAATGCATGTAAAGCACTTGGCACATGAGTAAGTAATTTTTCAGGGTTCACTATATTTGTGGTATCTATGTGACATCTTTCCTCTTCTGGTTCAAACACCAGTATATGCAGTGCCATTTGGGCTTCAGGTTAAAAACTGATCATGAAATGTGGTTGCATATATAGCATGGAAGCCATTAGTGATTACAGAGTAATTGCTAGACCCACCCTGCCTTCTCTTTTTCTTATGGTACTATATCTGTGCTCTATTAACTAATTTTAGTGTAAGGGATCATACTAAATGAGAATAATGAGAGAGAAAAGAAAACATTAAACACATGAATAGGTGATGAAGGTATCAATAAATCATAGGAAGTTGAATTCAATTTATGTGGCCAATCATGTGACCTTCTAGGTTGTGATGTTAACTGTGCTAAAGTTTGATGCTTAAATGAGGTCAGATATTGTTTGGAAGGAATACTGGAACTCTCTGTAAGGTCAAATAGAAATAAAAACTTTGTGAAATTTGCCCAAATGCATCTGCTCATCAGTAGATTGGAAGGAGATCTTAACATGATACATATGTCATGTATTAGCATTTTCTGAAAATATTAGCTCAGACGAGCCAATCTCCTGAGTGGGAATGGTGGAAAATATCACCAAAGGAATAGTGAAATCAACTTTGTAGGTTGATTTCCTAATTATTACCTAATTGTTGTGATGGTAAAATTTCCTTTCCCAGAAATAAAAATGAAAATATTGGCAAAGGAAGTTAGGCTTGAAAGTAAATATTATAGTGTACTTTGAAATACTCAATACAGTGGTATACAGACTCAGTTTGCTTTCAGTCCAGAAAGTCATTAAGTGGGAAGATCTTTTCCCCCCAGTAATTATATATATAAAGAAAATTAAGTAGCATGTAAAAAAAAGAAGCAAGAGTATGACTCATTCTTTGGAAAATCCCAAAGACTCAGAGCAGGAGATTAGCACATATTTTTTCTTTATTTTCCAAGGGGCTTCTGAAGGGAAAGTGTTAATATCATATCATGCTTGGATGAAATTTTATTGGAATGTTCCTCATAAATCATATGTATTTTATTTAAAATGGGTTAAATATAAATATACTGAGAAAGAGTATATACATAAATATACTGAGAAAGATTTTATAGGGCAGTGAAAAGTTCATTTCAGCTCTAAAAGAAATAAAAAATAGAGCTGAATAATCTTTCAAGTTATGGCATTTGCCAAGTATACCACCTGCACAGCCTACTGGTAGTATTTTGTTATAACCTAGACAAAAGATATAAATGTTATTCGTCCAAAAAAGACAGGTTCTTACTTTTTGGAGTACCAGCATAGTCTGATTGTATATAGTATCTATTTGGCCACAATCCACCTGGTCTCCAATTCCAATCTGTCTATAAACCCCCTCTCTATCCCATGCAGTGTGTACAGCATGGCCAAACTGATCTGATTTTAATCTAGCTTTTACCAAGCCAAATCATTTTTTAAATAAAGTTTATTTGTTTATTTATTTATTTATTTATTTTGAGAGAGAGAGAGAGAGAGAAGATGCCCAGAATGCTCTGTGCTATTAGCACAGAGCCCCTGGAACTCACCAACTGTGAGATCATGACCTGAGCCCAAATCAAGAGTCAGGATGCTTAACGAATTTAACCACCAAGATACCTCCTAAGTCAAACCATTTTTGAAAGCCCTTAATGAATCTATAATTCCTATCATGTGAAACACAAACTTCTTATCCTAGGATCCAAAGCCAACATACTCTCAGTTCCACACATCTTTATTCAGCTTTCTCTCCCATTACTTTTCTACCTAATCTCTGTATTTCCCCTAAAAGATATAACTTGTTGGTCTCTAAGGACAATTTTCAAAATTTCTTCTGTTGGGCTATCCAAATCACCATCCCTACCTACTGAAAACTATCAAAAATACTATCTCAAAGATTCCCTCAGCCAGAAATTATTTTCTCTAACTCCAAATATAACTAATGTGTACTTCCTATAATTCAGTTGCACAATCTATCTTGTATTACCACTATTTCTAGAACTTTTGTTCCTCCTAACTTATTTACAGGATACTAAACAATCTCTCACTCCAGGACCTTTGCACTTTCCATTCCCTCTGCTCTGTACTCTCCCTTTCTCTTGCTGCCTATATGACTCCCTTTTTCTTATAGATCTCTTCTCAGATGTCACTCCCAAAAGATGTCTTAGCAGACTATCAAAAATACCATTCTCCTCCTCATTCACTCTGTCTCTTTAAGTTATATTTGCTTCAGTGTTCTTATTAAAACCTGATTATATTTATTTGTCTATTGTTTGCTTCTCCTCACCAGAAGATAAATGCCATAAAATCAGATACTTAGTCTGTTTAACTTACTGTTCTGTACCAAACACCTAGAAGCATGCCTGCTGCATTATGGTGCTCTATACATACTAAAACAAATGAACAAATGAATGTGATTCACTAATAGCAATTTTGGAGGCATGATTACTGACTATCTCTAACTTCAGCCAATAATTGAACATAAAGGCATAAGAATTTGCTCAGATGTTCTTGAAAGGCATTTCTTAAAAAAATATGTCTTACTTAAAATACATTAAAGCCAAAATTACAGGACATAAGTCCACTTTTTTTAGATAATGTTTAGAATGGGTATATATAAGCCCCAAATGTGTTCATAAAGCAATGATACTATACTGTACTACAAAAAATATGTTATTCATTTAAGAGCCAATGCTACCTTATTATGTATGACTTAGATTATGCATTTGCTCATTTCCCAGATTCTAATGATTTTAAACTGTGTATCTAGGTAATATTCTTTATCAAAGGTTTTAATTTCTTTTTTGTAATTATTTAAAAATTCAAAATTTATAGGAGCAGTTATATAAACCCAAAATGACATTTATAGTATACTATGAAGTTAGTTCTTAAATAGGTCAAGATTGCTTTGTTATTGAGTAAATGAATTCTCACCCACCCATCCTTTGAGCCCCTACCTGTACCTATTACCTCATTATTGAATGATCAAAAGAACTAAAGACATGGTCTCTCTCCACCTGTATAGTATCTCTGAGGTAAGATCATATCTAAACAATATAATGACTTCATGCACAATATGAAAAGACTTTCCAGAGAAGGACATTCCAAGCAGAGAAACAAACATATGCAAAGGAATGAGCTCTCTTGAGTGCAAAATATATTATTAAAGGCAAGTGGCTCAGTTTAGCTGGAGTATAGGAGATATATAAGAGGAGCAAGAAATGAGCTTGTGTGTAAGTAGGGTCAGATAATGAAGGGACTTGTGTTTCAAACAATTAAGTTTGGATCTGACTCTCAGGCAGGATCAGTGGTGGCAGTGTGATCACATTTGCTTTTAGAAAAGTCTGTCCAGGGGCACCTGGATGGCTTAGTCGGTTAAGCGTCCGACTTTCGCTTAGGTCATGATCTCGCAGTTTGTGGGTTCGAGCCCCGCATCAGGCTCTGTGCTGACTGCTAGCTCAGAGCCTGGAGCCTGTTTCAGAGTCTGCATCTCCCTCTCTCTCTGACCCTCCCCTGCTCACTGTCTCTCTCTCCTAGAAATAAATTAAAAAATATTAAAAAAAAAAAAAAAAAGAAAAGTCTGTCCATAGCAGGATGGGTAGTGGATTGGGAAGCAGAGGTAAAACTAGACTCAGGGAAGCCAGTTATGAAATTATTGCAATGGTACCCAAAAGAGATGCAGGTGTCTGAATTACACAGTGAAAACAACAATAAGAAATTAAGAGTAGTGCATTAATACAAGAAAAACTTAGAAACTGGCTGTGGAACATGAGAGAAAATTTAAAATACTTTTTTTTAAATTTTTGAGCTGGAGCAACAAGGTAAATGGTACTGTCAATATATCAACTTTATGAAATAGTGATTTTTAGTACACTTATTACAGGACGGAGAACCTAAAACTCAGTGGTAAAATTACTAGATCGAAGGCAAAACAGTTTAAACTTGAAACTATGTCTTCTGACTCCAAAACCAATTAATTTACCACTATTTCATACCATCCTCCTGAACTTAAAAGGAATATGGCTTTCAAAATTCAAGTTTGTATTTAATATGAATTCAGGAAGAAACCGTTGGAGCTGGAGATTACTGGTAAATGTCTGAAATTTAGGAATTCTCTATTGTTAATTAAAAAGGAGTTAATGTGTTTGATGTCAAGAACTGTGTAAAACTTCAATAAGCATACAGGAGAGAGGGAAGAGAGAGGAAGAGGAGGGGAAAGACTCAATTGAGGACTGAATTTCTAGTTAGTCTTATAGGATCAATTTGACTTAAATATGTGGAAGAAAGGATACAGAGCTAACAGCCTGAATATATTCACCTTCTAGATAAACACTAGTGTTTGTTTGTTTGTTTGTTTGTTTGTTTAATATGAAGGGCTGGCTTCTCATGACAGCTGAATAACATCTTATTAGACTAGCCTGCCTGAAAACAACAACTATAAAGTCAAAGATTTCCGTAAACTCTGAACATAACACAATAAAGCAGCTACAAAACGCACTTTATGGCATACAGACGCGTGCAGATTCTTTTAGCGAATCAACACAGAGAGAAGGAATTGTACAAAATGAGTTCTCATTTTTCAGATGTTAGCCTGTGGCCAGAAGTCAGGGCAGTAGGAAAATCAGTGATGCCTTGCTTTGGAGAATCAGAAGTCTGAAGCCTGGGGAAATGAAAAATAGGGAAAATTTCAGGGAAGATAAAGTAGTCATGCTCAGATTCTGTCTGCTCACACCTTTGGTTGACTCCTGAACCACGTCCCCGTGCAAGATATCATAGTAACTCAGTTAAAGAAAATTTATTTGAGTAAATATTGGAGTCATTGCCCAGTTTGTAGTTGGAATCCAACCCAGAGAATTTCCCACTAAAGTAAAAGAAATAATGCTCTTTGGAAGAAAAACAATAGAACTCAGAGTTTCCAAAACTTAATGTTCAAAACATTCAAATGTAATCTAAAATTATCTGACAGACAAAAAGTCAGGAAAATAGAATGTGTTCTCAAGAAAAAAGAAAATCAGCTGAGACTAAACGCTAGGTTATATAAATGTTAGAATGAGCCAACCAGGATTTTATAACAGCCATTATAATTATCCTTTATGAAGTAAAAGCATATATACTTGCAGTAAATAAAGAAAAATATAGGCAATTTAGACAGAGAAATATACATGATAAAAAGAGCTAAAAGGACAATCTAGAACCAAAAAGTACTATGTATGACGTAAAAAATTCACTGGTTGGGGGGCACCTGGGTGGCTCAGTCAGTTAAGCTTGTGATTCTTGATTTCAGCTCAGGTCATGATCTCATGGTTCCTGAGACTGAGCTCCAGAGTCAGGCTCTGTGTGGAGCCTGCTTGGAATTCTTTTTCTCTCCCTGTCTCTCTGCCTCTCCCAATTTTGCTTGCACCCCTGCATGCTCACTCTCTCTCAATGTAAATAAATAAACAAATTGTTTTTGAAAAATGTAAGCTTCTTATTTAATAAAAAAAAATTCATGCTTTAGAAATATTAACCTAAAAGCAGATAGCCTTGTAGGCTATGATAGCCTAGAAGAGGAAATGATGTGGAATAAGAAATCTGTCTGGGTCATCAGGTCATACCTTATATGGTAGCAATTGGGATGAAAACTAAGGATGTATCTGAAATATTTCAAAGGAAGAAACTAATTAATTGGGATACTATCCCATAAATAAAAGAAAATATTAAAAACACTGCACATGAATGTAAAAATAAGATATGAAAGCATTTACCCAAAATACTTTATCAGTGTTTACCTGTTGGGACAGAGTGAGAAACTACATGTTTTATTTCCCATACCATATAGCTTCTGCACATTGAATATTTTATTTGTCACTCTCCACTTATTATCTTTCTTATTCCTAACAACTGAATTATGAGGTAGGTTTACTAACCCCATTTTATAGATGAGGAAACCCAAGCCCATGGTTAAGTGAATTGTTCAAGATTACACAACTAAAAACACAGTCAAGCCAGATTCAAATGAAAGTCTGCCACAAAGCCTATTTTTTTCAGCCTTAGACTCTAGTGAGAGAATAAATTAACACTATCATCACACACTGTAATAAAACCAAGAAAAAAGCAAACTGAGAAAGGACCTTTGAATCTAGCAACCATTTTCCAGGAATCAGTTTGAGTAGAAAAAAGGGGGAAGACCTTTGGAGTTAAGAAGACTAATCAGAGAATACATAAATAGAAAGCTGATATAACTAATCGCTTAATACTTTTATCAGACCATCAGTGTTCTTCCATCTTCATATTACAAACACTGACTACCTTTCAACATAATCCATTCTCTTTCTAAGGCAACTGATAGAAACTCAACTCAAGCCCAATAAGTAAAACAAACAAATTCCTGAAAAGCAAAAAGTTACATATTGTTGTTATGTAACTGAGAAGTTTAGGCTGTACAGAGTTCTCACCATGACTATTTTGAGGCTTAACTGCAGTCACTAAGTTTTTCTCTTTCCTTTTGCCATTCTTTGGCTTGCCTCAGCATTATTTTCAGGCAACCTCTCTTCACTCCTGGGGTAAGATGCAACTCCAGATATGCCCTTTCTACCTGGTATCCTCAGGGAAAATTACTTTGTTAATTCCACAAAGAAATCTTATGAAGGACTTCAAGTGGTTTTGCTTGGATGACACGTTCCTTCCTGTGACTGGCAATGGAGTTAATTTGCTTTATCAAGCCCAGGACACATGATTTACCTCTATGCCAGGTAAGAGAAGCCACCAAGATTTACACAGACAGTGGAGGCTGATGTAAGAAAAGCCTAGGATGATTACCACAAGAAGTAAAGTGAAAAACTTTTCTGGGCAAACCTACACTAAGATCATAATGGTCGATCACCACATACTGCTCTTAGTTTTTCTCCTGTGAGCTCCTTTTCAGTTCCTTTTATCTATAGCAAAAATAGATTATTAGACATTGCAAAACCACATCTCATGCTTCCCCATTGCTGAGTCTTTGTTCAATTTGTTTATGCTACTTTGAGTTCCTCCCCTAAATCTGCCTGATTAAATATAAATTCTAGAAACTAATGCACTGCATATATTAGGTGCTTAATGAATGTTCATTGTGGGGAATTGTCTAAGCAATTCATTAGACATTCAGGAGACAAGAAGACACACAGGGCAAAGTCACTAACCTCAAAGAGCTTTTGATTAGAAAGCTATAGAAAACACATATACAAATAACCAAAGTATGAAACAAAACAAAGCACTGAATACAAAGAGTAAAGGAAATTCAAAGAAAAGGACAACCACATCTGAGAGGGGAGAGATATGGATTTCAAAAAAGGCTTTGCTTAAAGGAAAGTATTTGATTTAGGTCTTAAAAGTGACTGAAATTCAGTGCATATGAATTGGATAGATGAACAAATGAATGAGCTGATGTAAATGAACAAACAAATAAAGCATATACATTTTAGCTAATCTATAAAGAAAGATTAGGCTTTTAATTCTAAAAGATAGTGGAGTCATGAAAAGATGTTTCTTTTCTTTCTTTCTTTCTTTCTTTTACTTTCTTTCTCTCTTTCTTTCTCTCTTTCTCTTTCTTGCTTACTTTCTTGCTCTCTTGCTTGCTTTCTTGCTTTCCCTAGTTTAGGAGGGAATTGAACATGTTTGAAGCAGAACAATATGAAGTGGGATATATTGAATTCATTAAGAAAAAGTTGGTTAGATGTAAGATTTTGGCCTAAAAAGTTGAGAATGAGATACAGAAAATAAATGGAGTTTTAAGGCCAAATCTTTTAAGAAAAAAATAATCTCAAATAGATGTAGGAAACCAAAACCAAACAAAGATGTTATAGGAAAATACCTTTCTTTAAATTGTATGTTTAAATTTAAAGTGGCAAAAATCAGTTCACAGTGGACCTTCCTGTTTATAATAGATTACTGTGTTTTGTTTTAAATTTGTTCAATTGTAATTTATGGTCTACATTAAAGTAACAAAATACTTCCTCATACAATATCTAGTGCCTATTTCTTAATAATCTACCTTAAGCCAATAGTTTGAAAGTGTTCTTCCAGTCGTTTATATATAAATAGAGGTGTTAAGTGTCTCTTACTGTATTAGGAAATCAATATAAATATTTAATGTAAAGGAAGGAAGAGATGATTTAAGTATCTTGCGATTCAAGTTGGAGATAATTGCCCTCTCACATTTCTTTCTCATTTTCTCTGTTTCAGATAAATAAAAGTACTATGATTATATATCATATATATTCTACTATTCTCACAATGGAAGATGCAGTAGAAGAGCTCAGTATCTGTGATATAATTATGAAAAAAATCTTTTAGATTTTACCTTACCTTATTCTTATATGCCAAGACTTCTGTTTATTTATGTAACAGGCACTTAGAACTAACTAAAACATTTTGATCACAAGAAGGTGCTAGATATTTGCTTCTACAGGTACAGGGAGGTAATGTACAACCTAGAAGAATTCCCTAATAGAAATTTTCTCTTGTAAAGATTGCATTTATGGGGAAGAACCAGGTAAAATGTAACTCTAAAGTTGTTAGACTTGATGAGTAATGTGCACTGAAGAGTCATTTCATTATTCTGGGTCACACTTCATTTTTGCAGAGGCCAAAGGGATCTCTTCCTTCCATTTGCTAACAATTTCAAATATGGCCCTCTCTATTTCTTGTCTGTTCCTAATAAAATGCAGTGCACAGAGGGGGAAGGAATGTGGAAACAATGCACTCCCATGAATCATGTTAAACATTTATTTCTGAGCTCTTCTAAACCCCTTCAAGCACCCTGCCTGGTAGCCAGCCAGATTCAATGATTTGCATACTTGTGCCCCACAGGATTAACTTCATTCTCTTTTCTCCTCCTGGAGCATTTCCCTTTCCGTACACTTCCTTCCCTTTATCATTTCCAACCCAATACTCTCAAGACAAAAAACGTGAAGTTCAGTTCAAATATCCCCTCTTCCATGAAATCTTTTCCCTTCCTCACTCATGATGAAAGTAGTACTTTTCTTCTGAACTTCTCTGTTACATTATCTGTAATACCCTCCTTGCAGGCATCACTAATTGATTCATTGTGATTTTTATGTGTTTTTCATCTACCCTGTTGGAAAAGTGATTTGCAGATTTTTTTTTTCTTTTTAGAAAATCTGTTAGAGTGCTTGACACATGGGTTATCTTGCACACATAAATACTTCACGAGTATTTTTGAATACGTGAATATGTGTAAAGGAATAATAAATAACTAAGAAATACATGGAAAATAAATGTGTTAGAGATAAGAGCAGTTAAGAAGTATTGCATTCAGCGGTCACACCTTTCATATATGACGGTAGTATATACACTAGGGTGGTAGCAAGTGGAAGTGGGTGTAAGTGGAAAATTGTGAAAGGTATTCAGGAGATAGAACTGGTAAGGCATGGAGAGGAAAGTGAGGAAGAAGGAGAATTCAATATTATTTCCAGATATCCTGCTTAAGGAAATGAGCAGCTGATTGTATCATTTACCAAGATCAAGAATTCTGAAGAAATAGCAGTATTGGTGGGATAAAAATAATTCATTTTATTTGGATATCTCAAATGTTAAGCGGGAAAATAAGCATGAGACTGAGATGGAGCCCTGTGTTGGACTCTGTGCAGACAGCATGGAGCCTGCTTGGGATTCTCTCCCTCTCTCTCTGCCCTCCCCTGTTTATAGTCTCTCTCCTGCTCTCTCTCAAAATAAATAAATAAGTAAATAAACACTAAAATAAATATTATTTTTAAAAATGGCACTGTGGGTTCAATGTTTAAGTGCTTCTCCCTACATCAAGTTTATGCCAATAACAAGTAAAATACATTTTTTTTTAATGAAATGAAAGCAGAGCAATCAATTTTATGTGTTAGCTTGACTGGGCACAGATACTTGGTCAAACATATTTCTAGGTGTATCTATGAGGACATTTCTGTAAGAAATTAGCATTTAAATCCTAAAGCAGATTGCCCTCCCCAACGTGAGAGGGCCTCATCAAATCCATTGAAGGCCTGAATAGAACAAAAAGGCAGAGTAAGAGAGAATTCTTTCTTTGCCTGGCTGTCTTTGAGTTGATACATCAATCTCCTTTCTTCAGATTCTGACTTGGAATGGAATGTGTATATTAGCCTTTCTACTTCTTAGGCCTTCAAACTCAGATTGAAACCATACCACTGGGTCTCCGGGATCTCCAGCAAACCTTGGGAGTCCTCAGCCCTCATAATCATGTGAGTCAATTCCTTACGTCTATATACATACATATATAGAGAAACAGAACCAACAGAATGTTTCTCTTTTATTGGTTCTGTTTCTCTGGAGAACATTAATATAGTAGTAATACTCAATGACATGATAAATATCTCCACCAGCTCAAAATAGAATAGAAACACAAGTGGTAGGAAGGGTTAAGGCCACAGGCTGCTGGTTTCTGGGTTTGAAAGAACTCATGAAGCCATGAGGAAGCCAATTTCTGCAAACAAAAGGGACCCAAAGCATTCTACCTACAGCCAAGGACCAGAGCCAGGTTGTGTTGTGACATTAGGAATTAGAACTGGTAAAAAGGGTGAACCCTACCTAGATTTGCTTTTGTTGGTAGGGTAAAAGGCAGCAGTGCAGCCCGGACATGGGCAGGCCATTCTCTGGCTTAGAGATGAGATACACAATATTGTTATGTGTATAGCAAGAGCTCCATGTTAGCAAAATAAGATCTTGTTCTGGACTTAGGATCCAGGGATAGAGAGACCAATAAAATCACTTGAGAGAGGCAATAGACATGTGCACACACATACACACGCACACATACAGAAAAATCAACTACTCAAAAAAGGCTGCCAGTTAGTATTCCAGGAAACAATTGAACTATTGTTGAGAAACTCAATTAATAAAAACTATAATACTAAAAACAAATTGACTAACAGTAAATTAAAAATATTAACAATCTAAAATCACTTTAATCTAGGTATACTTAATATTGTCAACAAGATTAAAGAAGAAATGCCACTCATACAAAATAAAGGGTAGGAATCAAAAACAATCAGATATAAATGAAAAACAGAAAAATATGAAAAATAAGTAGTGCTGGAAAAATTATAATACTATATAAAACTAAAAAATTAAAAAAAAAAAAAAAACTCCAGACTGGACAAATTCAGAAACAGTATTGAAGACTTCACCCAAAACATAGAAGGAAAAGAGCAAGTGAGCAAATATTAAATATTGAGAAAAGTTACAGAGCCTGATGCTTCTGCCTAGGACATGGGAATATAGAGTTGTTCCTACCCCCAAAACAAGAAAAAACCTAATAAATTGCAAAATCGTAACTTCTCTTGAACCCATCAGACAGGTAAGCTCTCAGGGCACAAAGCAGCATGAACTCAAAGGAAAGCCAGGTATCTCCAAGTAGAGACAGAACATGAACACGCTTTAGCTGTGGTCGAAAGTGTGAGGAGAGAATGAGATGGATGCCAGGTGCACGCAAGTGGGTGAGAAGAATTCAATTATAATGTTCACAAACTGCTAACCACAAATTCTAAGAGAATAGACTCTCTGGGAGTCATAGACACAAGGGGAATTTGCACCCACTTGCAAGTCTCTTCTGCACGACTTCCAACAGATGCAAGTGAGAAAGACTGCTGGCAGCGCTGGTGAGTGGAGAAAGCTTCACTTAGTGGTGCAGGCCTGGAGGAGGGAAGAGGTCTTTCTTGCTCGAAAAGCTGGAAGCCCCATCTAGACGCTAGCTTCTATGAAGCAAAAACCATCAGTGGCTGAAGGAAAGGCAGCAAATATCACCCGCAGAGTACTGCTAAGAAGACCCATCGCAGCTGGAGATGAATAGAAAAAACAACAACAACAACAGCAAAAACCTTCTACATTGCAGATGATGCTAGATATAAGTCTGACAGCATACTGGCATTTCTCTCCCTCTAATGTCATATCGTAGATCTTTTGCTCTTTTTTAAAATAAGGATTTAATAATGCATAAAGCTGAATGACTTCCTGGACAATGTAATTTAAGTTTAGCTATCAAATAAAGGGCCAAATCTTGCCAAGTGATGTTGTTCTTACTTTTTAGACAATCAGCTTCTTCACAGTTGCTGTATAATCCCTTGGGCTTTTACTGCCCTTATTTTTAAAAAATTATCAATAATTTTAATGTCAATGACACAATGACCATACACCTCATTATTAGCTTGCATACTTATCCAAATGTATGTGTTCTATGATAGATATGAAAATAAAATATTCCTCATTGTTTTAAAAATTTGCTAGAATGTTTTCAGCAAAGTATATTCTTGAACCAGAAAGCCTTTGTCACTCTCTGAAGATGTTATATTACTGCTGATGTGACACAGAGGACCACACTTTTCTTCAGACACTTCCTAAATCCAACTTTGAAGAGAAGTCCAGGCACAGGTGATTACCTCCCCATCCCTTCCTCCTGCTGAGAAGAAGTTCGGAGTGTCTGCACTTGTCTCCTGCTAAAACTGTTCTTTTAGCTTCATCATTCAAATGGGTCATGATACATAAATTGCTGGGTTGTTTAGGGGTTAAATGAAATGAGGTAAGAATTCAAGGATTGAACTAATACCCTATACCACCCACAAAAAAATGTATTTAAAGACCACTTTTATCCAAGTTCAGTGCCTTCAATAGTTTGTTCAAAGTATTGAGCAAGTAGGATTATACTTGAAGCTTCAGGATCTCAGGAGCCAAATATTTTCCTGCTATTGCCTACAGGGAGAATTCACCACAAAACAAAACACAAAACAACAAACCCCAAACCCTAAACCAAACCATGCCTAACCAAAACAAGAGAAAAATTCAAGACTGCTATCTGCATGCTGACTTTAATAGCCACACTTTTCTAAAATGGCTCATTTTAGACTCAAAGATTATCATTATAAATATGTCCCTTCCCACTTTTATCTTTGGCCACTGGACAAACACCAAGACACCAGAGGAAACTATGTCAGTCCCATTATCTACATACAACTCAGTGCTTTATTCTCTTTTGACTCTTTTTTTTTTTTTTCCAAATTGATTTTCCTTTCAATCCATCCTGGTGGTCTTTAGAATTCTAGTTCTGCGGTAATCCTATTTATCTACATCTTTTTCACTCAGTGTTTCCTTAAACTTCCTACACTAACCAAAACTAAGTCAGGGCATATCTTCTCCTAAGGATCTATGCCTAGCCATAGTCATATGCCTTGGTTCTCTGTTACTTCAAAGAGCAAAAGGCTCTTTGGCAATCTCTTAAGTCACCATTGCTGCCTCTAGATATCTTACTTTTTCTCTTGAGTGCAAAATCTTTCTTCATTTAATGTGTAATATTTGAAACTACTATTTTTTGCTACTGTCTGTCACCCATTGATCTTCTAGTTATTACCCTGTTTGTTGAACATTTGATAACATGACTCATGATTTTCCTTACCATCCCAACCCTGGCCATCATCATAGAAAACTTCAATTTCTGCATGAAAAACCTCCAAGATTCTTAAAACTACTCACTATAATAGAAAGTTCTAGAACAATGAATGATATGTTCTCACAATTTCCAAGAGAGCATGAAACTTTGAAGCAAAAAATCATATGGAAAGAGGTGATTACTTTTTATTTTTAAATATATCCTAACAGACTACTTTGGTTAGCTTTGTAAAACTCTCTGCAGTTGGACTGTGCCTCTGCAAAGTGCAGCACACTTAGCCAGGAAGGAGCTTTTTTAACCTAATCATCTATATGGAAATATGTGAAGAAACAAAAGGATTAGTATAAGCTAACAGAATATGTAGATTTTAGGAAGAGCCATAAACGGTGTTAGAAAAAAACACCAACGTAGAGCTGAACATCAAAAACTATAAATGATCACCTTGTGCATGCACACTCCCCTTTTGCCAGGGAGGGTAAGGAAAATAGTTCCGTCTCAGGCAATTTGGATTCTCTTCCTCATCATCTAGTGCTGCCATCTGCTGACCTCTTCTTCATGTCACACTTTATATGTCCCATATTAGATCAGAACCAAGGTTATTAATTTTAATAGCAGAAAATTCTCAAACTCCCTGGAGAGAGCTGCCTTCCATTCACTCTTTGGAGGGTTTATCAGTGGTATTTTTATAACCTGTAGCTACTCCACTGTCTGCACAATTCTTGGATTTAAGAAGATTTGCTCTTCTTCCAAAAGCCCTGAAAAATGCCAGCCACAGCCACTTACTGCCTGGGAATGGCCTTTCTGCCCTGCATGCTCTCTTTTCTGTGTTTTTTGACTCTCTCTGGGTCCCTTTGAACTGTACTACAGCAGTAAGAGGCTAGCTTATTAAGCTTTCTGGCGGGAAGAGAGCAGTTTGGTCCATTTCTGCTCAACAAAATGTTACTGGAGTTTCCCATTTGAGTCCTACCTCGCAAAGCTTCCTTCTCTACACAGAACACATGGAGTATGATTACTTGATTGCAACACCTGATATTGCTTTCAGCCTCAGTTACCCAGGTTGTACTGGTTGGCTGTTTGTACTTTCTACAGACTGCAGGCAGAAATGACTTCTGTGGGGGAAAAAAATACCACAAAGTCTTAGAGTCATGCTCTTCTGGAGGATTTAGAAGAGCAAAGTCTGACTTTCTCAGTTATGAATCTGTCTGAATCACTAAAATATCCTTTCAAAAATCACTTGGTTTAGTTAACATGTGTTCTTAAAAATATTTTACCCTTCTAATGAATTTAAGCCAGATCTTCAAATTTGTTCACAGAGAACCATTAATATAAAGTTTGGCTGGGACCAGTGTATTTCAAAGTACCGTCTGGGTCCTGCTTCCACATATCATTCCTAGGCCCCAGGCCAGATCTGCTGAGCACACTTGCTGTGGAGTGAGACCTGGGAATGTGCATCTCCAAGGTGCTAATTAGGTGGTCCTTAGGCATAAAGCTGAAAATCGTGTGCACATGGAGGCTGCATTACCAGCTCTAAGTTGGCGGTGCATCAGCTTCATTGGCAGAGCTTTTATTTTATTTTTTAATGCTTTTATTTATTTCTGAGAGAGAGAGAGAGAGAGAGAGAGACAGTGTGAGCAGGGGACGGTTAGAGAGAGAGGGAGATACAGAATCTGAAGCAGGCTCCCAGCTCTGAGCTAGCTGCCAGCACAGAGCCCAACGCGGGGCTTGAACCCACGAAGCATGAGGTCATGAACTGAGCTGAAGTTGGACGCTTAACCGACTGAGCCACTCAAGTACCCCATTAACAGAACTTTTAAAAAATACAAATGCCTGTCCCCTACACTAGACCTACACTGTCTCAGGATCTTCACAGCTAAAGCTTCCAAAATCTTCTGATAGCTAAAGAACATCTGCATTAGGCAAGTATACATTTTATTGATTAATAATAACCATGTCATTTATTAAATAGTTGGTAAGCAAAGTACATGTTAACAAATCATTTAATCCTCACAATGACTCTATGAGTTTGGTACTGTGATTTAGCAGTTGTTATTGTTGTTTTTCAACATACAACTTAGAGGTCCTAAAAGACTTCACACAGTAATTGTAGGAATAGGATTGGAACCAGTTCTGCCTGACTATAAGGGCTGGTCTGCTCTTCACTATCACACATGGCCATGCATCTTGCTTTCAGGGTTTTACAGCTACCATTTTAAATGTAGTACAGATTTTCTTTCCTTGGTTTGCTTTTCTCCTTTTTGGTTTCAAAATTAGCACAATCTTTTTATGTTTTGGCTCTTTATTCTTTCTCTGTAATTGTTGATGTAGAATTAATTCTCTGAGATACCTAACTTATATGCTGCTTCTGCACAGAGCATTTTATAAGAGACAGAGTCTTGCTATAATGTTTCATGGTTAAAGCTTGGGGTTCCTGCGTGGCTCAGTTGGTTAAATGTCTGACTTTGGCTCAGATCATGATCTCATGCTTCATGGGTTTGAGCCCTGCATGAGGCTTTGTGCTGACAGCTCAGAGCCTGGAGCCTGCTTCAGATTCTGTGTCTCCCTCTCTCTCTGTTCCTCCCCCACCCACACTGTTGCTCTCTCTCTCAAAAATAAATACAAGATTAAAAATTTTTTTAATAAATAAATAAAGTTTCATGGCTAAGCTTATCACCAGCAAAATGGTCTTCACCTGCAACAGAATTCTTTTGGTTATTCCTCTTAGTCCAGTACATCAAACAAGATGCTTCAAATATGTAGTCTTCTAACAAACTGTCTTTGACTGTGTCTTACCTGTTATATTATTATAATGATATAGTTAGACTGTTCTACCAGACTGAGCTTCTCAAGAAAGGAGGTGTGTCTCTTATTTCCATAAGCCCAGGGATGTTAGACTGAGGGCCTCAGAGTTAAGTATTAAGAAGCAAATAGTTCTGGGTACCATCTACACCACCATACCATCACCATGTGTATGTGTACATGTGACTTACTTTTGCAGAGCTCTGACTCCTTTGTTTATAACACATGAATAATAATGTCTATTTGTTAGCCTTGCTCAAGAGAAGTAAAACAGAAAATAAATAAATGATAAGTAGCTATACATAAGAAATAACATAGCATAGTATGTTAGAAAGTAATGAGTGCAATGGGAGTGAAAAATGTGAAGCATATAAGGGGTGGTCAATGTGATAAAAAGAGTAAGTTAGAATAACATAGGATAATCAGGTTAGGACTCATTAAGATAGCAATATTTGAAGAAAGCTTGAGAAGATGATGGTGTGAGCACATAGATACCGGAGAGAGGAGTATTCTAAGCAGAGGGAACAGTCAGTGCAAAAAGCACACTAAAGCAGAAGTGTGCCAGTTTATGTTTTAGGAATAGCTGGAGGCCAGTGTGGTTAGAGCAGAGTAAGAGAAATGTCAGAAGATTGGTGCTTCTCAAACTTCACTATGCATAAGAAATGTCTGGCATGAGGAATGAGATTCTGAATTTCTAATATGCCCCCAGATAATGAAGATGCTATAGGCCCACATGGCTCATGCTTTGAGTAGCAAGGATTTAGATGACTCTCATTTTGAAGAGTAAGAAGGTAATTATATTATGGAAGTGTAATATTATTGTGGCATGGTATTAAGGGCTCAGTTGAGGTTGTAGTCATGAATTTAACACAGTGTGGTTATGTGTTTTCTTCAATCACATTCTGTGATACAGAGACAGGCATGAGGCTGGTAAAGGGTTGGATTTGACTAGGATTGTAGTTTTGCCATGATGAAGGGAGAGAATCCAATGGAATCAAGCATGTATACAAGGAATTCGTATGATGATTGACCACAAGATTTGATATGTGTAATGACATAGCTGGTGGAAAGTCAGAAAGACCTTGTGGCACGTCACAGTTAATAGACAAATGGGTTTAAGCCATAGTTACTGAACATGTGATTTCACCCTCCATTGGGTCAATCGTTCATGTAGTAGGTAGTTTCAACAATTTAATGAAAACAACATTTTCAAAGCAACTTGCAGTGAAGTGTCAGTGATGTCAAGAAGTATCACGTTGATGCACAGATGTTATTAATGCACACAGGCACACACACACACACAGTAATATACCACGTACTATTAGAAAATGTAATTTGAGATTTAGGAAGTATTTCATCATATTCCTTTCTAGTTTACCTCTGCTCACTACTGTTTGAGTGTCTGCTATCTATAGCCTTCAATTATTTTATTTATGTATAATCATGACTGCAGGTAAACTCATGACTAACTCTTTAAAACTTATTTATCCATCATTTAAAAAACTTCCTGCTGCCCCAACAGGAAATCCCAAATGTTGCTAAGTTATGAACTATCACACAGAATTCTTCTCTCCTTTACCTGAGATCTCAGTTTACTTGTATTTCACCTTGCTGTCTGGTTTCAATACTGGTGTCCATAATGGTTTTCATCTTGGCCTCTAATTCTTAGAGATTGAGCATTTTTCCTAATCCTCCACTCGTCTTCAGCATCTAGACCTTTTCTACTGAAGATTTTCTGGGTTAGTTTGCCTCTCTGGCCTCACTACGTTATTTCTAATTAGGATTCCCTGAATCAATTCCAGACCCCTTCTCTCCTCATCCTTATTTTCCCCAACATCTGTAAGGGAAAAGATGCTGTTAATTTCCATTGCTCTCCTTCTTTCTTTGTTTCTCCTTTTTTATCTCATTATTTCCTTTTACATAATATATGCTACCCTTTCTCACACACAAAAAAATTTCATTTTTATCTAGACTTTAATCTTCCTTTCTTCCTGTTGAAGAACTAATCAATCACAATATGGGACTGTAAACTTTGAGTCTTCATTTTGTCCAGGCTTGTTTATTTGTTTATTTCAATAGTGTCTACAGGAAACAAGTCTCCATGATAAAAAGGAAATGGGCAGAGGTGACGCTATGTGTGCATGTTTTCTCCAGTTGTCTTGAGATTTGGACCAAAGCCTGAGGTTTTAGGATGCCTGGTCTCCAGATAGCCAAGCTTTACTGTAATAAGCAAATTGTACATAGAGATTAACGCTAATAGCTACAACGGGAAATAACATTAACTCTGCAATTAGGACAAAAACTTTATATATACAAGGAAATGGAAGGGTTCTTTATGGAATCATAACCATTTCTAGAGCTGGATGACACTGAGCAATCTTTCAGATAAATCCTAAGATGAAAGAAATGAAATATGTTCTCATCGATATATGCTATCCCCATCATCACTTGGAGGAATTTTACTATAAGCTATATTGGAATGATAGAGATGAGATATTCATTAATTCACATGTGTCTATTGATATGGTTTTAAAACATTTACATCCCTCTATTTTGTTTCCAGAATGCTTGGTTCACATCTTTGTTATTCAAAACATACCTGGTAGTACAAGAAACAAGACCCAGGGAAATAAGATTTCCCTGTGTAAGCTAAGACTACTTAGATAACATATAATTTGGGGAGACAAGTCTCTTTGAAATAGCTAGTTACAGTTTAATCAGTAATAGTAACCCATATAAAGATAGCATTTTTAAAAATCTATTTCTTCCAAAAACTTTTTAAGCAATATAGAAGTTACAAGTGTCAACTTTAGGAAAAAAAACTGGGTTCAAATCCTGGTTCTTTCAATTCCTGGCCACAAATTAAGCAAGTTACTTAACCTCTCTGTGTCTTCTTTTCCCTACCTGTAAAATGAGTATATTATTTCCTGCTTTATAAGCTTGTGTTGAGAATCAAAGAAGTAAATATGTAACTCAGGGTAAGCTCTATCTGTCTGTGGTATCATTCCTGATAATTAGAAAGAAGAGTGTCTTGGAAAGGAAAAATGAGCATTCTGACCATGGCAAAAGATTATTCTTAGTGGTGTATCAATTAGTATCCAGAATTTAGCCATTATTTCCTTGTTTGAGAGGTTGATCGTCTCTCTTTATTACACTTATAATGTCCCGTTTCTGGACCTACAAGATTGACAAATACACTTTGGATTATAGTAAGTTGACCCATACCATCCAATCCTGTAAAGCCACTTGCCTGCTGATTACGTTCATGCTACAGCTTTTCCATTTAATACACATTTATTATTCACTTGTCTGCTTTCCATATTAGATTCTGAGTTCCCCAGGACAGAAACCAAACTTACTCATGTTGGTGTCACCACTGGGCAGGATTACTCTTCTTGTATTTCAGTAGAATTTGAATGTTGTGCTGAAATATAAACATCTTGCAGATAGGGTTTATTATTTATATTCGCAGTGCTAGTTTGTGGTGTAATGCCTAGTTCACAGTAGGCAGTAAGTGGATGTTGGATGAACTTAACTAAATAAATGTTGGGGTTCTTTTATGAAATCTAGATACATTCCAAGGTATAAGTATCAGGTTCTTACAGTGTTCATTTGATAAGGGCTCATTGAAACAATCGCTCACAGAAAGAAATTAAGTTAATCTTTTTTTTTTTAATAAAAATGAAGGCCATTATTCACAGATGCTCATTATTTTATTTAAAAAATGAAAAGATAGAAATAAAATATGCTTTTTTAATCTTTTAAAAAAAGTGTTTTTTTTTTTGATGTTTATTTCTTTTTGAGAGAGACACTTAGCACAAGGCAGGAGGGGCAGAGAGAGAGGGAGACACAGAATCTGAAGCACGCTCTAGGCCCTGAGCTGTCAGTACAGAGCCCAACCCGGGGCTCAAACCCACGAACCATAAGATCATGATCTAAGCCAAAGTGGGATGCTTTACTGAGTGAGCCACCTAAGTGTCCCTTTGTTACCTTTTTTTAAGAATCAAGTTTCTTCCTTATTTCTATAATAATAAAATGGCCTTTATATGTTAATGGTTGCCTAAGAAAATGAAAATAAGGATTAATGAAGTGATATTTTACAAAGTTTAAGTGAAGCAAATGTTGGAGCACAAACCAACTCAAAGCAAGCTCTCCTTGTTTAATGTTTTCTATGCAGAAATGTGTTTTCGTAGAGGCCAGAAGCATAGGGAGAAGGAACAATTCATTTCTTAAATTGAACGCTGTTCCACACCATAGATTTTATTACTCTGATTACTCCCACCCTCAAAATCTTCCAGCTCAAGTTCCATTTTATGACGCAAAATTTAGGAATGTCATCAAGGGTATGAGATTTACTAATCTTTTTTTTAATGTACCATCTGGTGAAAGACTAAAGTCACCTCAGGTCAAGAACTGAGTGGATCCAACAATCTCAGTGAACACCAGCTTCAATACACATTTCTGGGATGGACATGTGGAATAATGAAAATGACCATTCAAGAGTCATGCTCAAGAACAGATGGACTTCTTGTTCAAACCTTGACTAGGTTTTGAAAGGTAGGAAGAAAACAAGACCACTTCAGTCTTCATTGCTGCATGCCCTTCACAGAACTGTGATGCTGAGTAACTTCTAAAACACATGTAATACAGACATATAGAATTGAGACCCATGATATAGTTCATCCTCCTTTAGTCTATAATGGTGCTGAAGCAGTTTTCATTGGTGAATGAAAAAGTGCTATGTAAAATTATTTGACCTGTATTCTCATATTCAATAATACTCGTCCTAACATTTGAAACAAAGAAAGAAGAGAAAGAATCAGACAGAATTAGCATGATTATTTGGGGCCTTTTATAACTGGGAAGAATGTTGTTGATGTTTTGCAAATTGCAAGCATGGCTTTTCTTGCAAACTTTGCCACGTATTTTTAGAAGACACATCGTCCCAAATAAGGGATACTGTGAGAGACAGAATAATGGTTCCTCCAAGGATGTCCACATCCTCATCCCAGAACCTATTACCTTACCTGGAAAAAGAGGCAATGCAGAAGTAATTAAGTTAAGGATCTTAAAATGGAGAGATTATCCTGGATTACCCAGACAGATCCAATGTAATTACAAAGGTTTTAGAAAAGAGTCAGGGCTAGAGAAGCAGATGTAACAACAGAAGCTGAGGTCAAAGTAATACAATCATGACCCAAGGAATACAGGCAGCCTGTAAGAAGCTAGAAAAAGCAGTAACAGATTCTCCCTTAGAGCCTCAACAGCAACAACAACAAAAAACAGCTCTTCTGACACCTTGATTTTAACCAGAAAAGACCCGTTTCAGATTTCTGTCATCCAGAAGTTTAAGACAATAAATTTGTCTTCTTTTAAGCCACCAATTGTGATAGTTTGTTATAGCAGCAATAGGAAATTAATAAAGACACTATGATTAAAATTTGGGTTTTGGTGAAAATGTAAAACTAGGTTTCTGGGTCCTGAGAGACCCCAGGCAGTCCAGGCAAAATAGGAAAGTTAAATGATCACACTGGTACGAAGGACCACACGGGGCAACACTAAAATCTAAGTTCATAAGGGAATAAGGAAGTTGCTAAGGACACATTGCCCTAAAAGTAATTCAAGAGACATGTGTGAGGAAAGAAGAAGAAATGTTTAACTTCAAAATTCATCCAGGTTTTGGGGCTGCCTGGGTGGCTCAGTCAGTTAAGTGTCCTACTTCAACTTAGGTCATGATCTCCTGGTCCGTGAGTTCGGACCCCCCATTGTAGGGTTCTGTGCTGACAGCTCAGAGCCAAGATCCTGCTCTTGCTCCATATTCTGTGTCTCCCTCTCTCTGGCCCCCCTCATACTCTGTCTCTCTCTATCTCTTCAAAAATAAATTAAAATTTATTAAAAAATAATTTTTAAAAAATCCACCCAAGTTTCTGACTCTTGGCAACAGTCATATATAAATTTTTCTGAGAAACAAGAGGAAAAAATGACTATCATCTAGTATTCTTTATCTTACATCATATAGTCTAACCCATAAGCATGTTGTATCTACCATTTGATTATTGCTCATCAATCTCTCTCTTGGTTTGTCTCAAACAATGCATTCCCGCTTCGTTCTAAAGTTATCCCTTCCTGATTTTACACAAGTTTAAATAAGTACATAAATAGAGCAACATTGTAGAGTTGGAATTCAATAGGTCAAATATCTTAGGGAAAACACGACAAAAAATCTTGAATTTTATTTTCAAAGAAATATATATGAGCAAGTATGCCCAAATTATACTATATCAACCTGGGCCTATGTCCTTTGTTATTGACTTTTCAGATATAAGCATGTTGAGCTTTATTTTATTTTAATACAGTGATTAAAAGTATATCTTTGAGACAATCAACTTTGACCAATACCTTGCTTATCTGCCCTTGAAATTACTTAACATCTCTGTGCTTTACTTTCGTGTCTACAAAGCAGTGATAATGATAGTATCCAGCTTAACATGTTGCTGAAAGAATTTAATGGAGAACATAGATTTAAATACTCAGCAGAGAATTTAAATAAAGCTCAATTAAAAGCAGATAATATTAGTATTTTTATTATTATAACTATTTCATTAACTACTATATCACTAACAACTATTCACTATATTCCAGTAATAAATATATATCTACAGTACATTTTATCTTAAAAAGATAAGTTATAAACTAAATTTTATGTGAAGCTCTGCCAGATCTTCCTTGCCTTTCATCTAATTACCTGTCCAGGTGCAAAATAACAACAAAAAAAGAATATTTAGAGTGTCTGAATGTTCCTATTTTTGGAAAATCATGAGGGTTTTTTTTCTTTTTTTTTTTTCTAAGTTCAAACATGGTTTCTTTCTATCCTTCCATCAGTTATTTGGTGATTTGCCAATATGAACCTCATAGGGAACCCACTAGATAGACTTATTTCCTGAAATTTTATGGCCCATTTTTCATACTTTATCCTAACACTGTTTGCAATGATAATATTTACAGGTTACTCTCCCCAATTAATTTGTTCCTTGATAGAAGACACTGTCTTATTTATTTTGAAATACCTTGTATATGGGGCGCCTGGGTGGCTTAGTCGGTTGAGCGTCCGACTTTCGCTTAGGTCATGATCTCGCGGTTCGTGGGTTCGGGCCCCGCGTCGGGCTCTGTGCTGACTGCAGAGAAAAAATTTTTTAAAAATTTTTAAAAAAATATCTTGTATGTATTAGGTGCTCCAAAATGTTTTGAGATTGAGGTGGAGGAATGAGAATTATAAAAAAGTCAGTTACTGTATTCAGAGTCCTATCTGCACTTAATTCCTCAGTGGTGAATCTATGATTTAAGTTCTCTGAACTAACTAGTAATAGATTTTTTTTAATTTTCTATTACTTTTCCAGTAAAGGGTATGTCAGGGGAACTGAACAATGGCCCAGAGCTAAACTAACATACCACTTACTATAAGTAGTATTTAGAAATTAACTGATATTCCGGAATTCTGATTTTATTTATCTTATTAGCTGATTCTATGTTAAGACTACAGGCAGTTGATATTTTAATCATCACTCTTATAAAAAGCAAATTAATAGGGTTTTTTGGAACAAGGTCTACCTCATTCCTCTTATCAAATAACTTGCCCCTTTATTCCCTAGCAATTCTGACAGACTAGATTTGATTGTATTGCTGTCCATCATTTTGAATGGTCATACTGTTGCTTAGCAGAGAATAAATCATACCCTAAAGCTGATAGACTTTCAATAGGCAAGCAACCCAGTGAACAAAGATTACATTTTCAGAATTTGCTCTGTAAAATTATTACGCTATCATTTCCAATGGCATTACTCATGTAAGCAAATTTATACATATTACAAAGAAAATTAACAAAAAAAAACCTGTCATAATTTATTCTCCAATGCCTATTAAAACACTTCATCATGAAAGGGCTATGTACATTAATTTATCTTTACATGGTTTTGCAAAAAGCCCTGGAGCCAAAAGTTTTCAAAACAGAATTATAAGTTACCAACTCGAGTTTATTTTATTTAATCACCTATCCATAAATTGATGTTTTTGAGAATCAGCAAGCATGCAGCAAACTTGCTAAGTAGAGAGAGAGATTGGAAAGTGAAAACCTTTGTGTAAGTATCTTCATTCTGATACAGACAAGAAAGAAAATCACGATTGCTACAGGCAAAATACATAAAACTGCACGTGGTTGAATGCATAATAGACCTTAACAATGCCAGCTATTTAAATAACAATTTCGAAAACATATTAAAAGGCAGCAGAAATAAAAAACTATTTCCTCCTTTGACAGCCACCTAGACCACACTTTTCTTGTAAAAACAGTAGAGGATATGCCGCCAACTGAAATGAAAGCTTTGTTTCTTCTCTTTCGCATATGGGCTCTCAATTGATGTATAAAATATTTTGGGAAACAAAGCAGAAGAGAGTCAAAATTACCAGGTTGATTTTGCTCTCAAAAACAGTTTTCTTTCATTTTTCGTGTAGTCTGCCAAGCTCATCATACTTTTGGCAGATGTAAGGTACCTCTTTTGAATCAGTTTCGTGAAGCTGGTTAATGCTACTAGCAGCCGCTGTTACCTGGCAATACATATCAGAGGTTTTTATTATTGCTATTAATCAATGAGCTGAACTGACATTTAGAATGTGCATATAACAGGCCTGGTGACTTTCTCCCTGTAATCAATAGATTTTAAAGGTATTTAGAAGGTGATTTATTAAAAGAGTCAAAGTTTTGGGATCAAAATATGTTAGAGGTGCCTGGGTGGCTCAGTCAGTTGAGGTTTGGACTCTTGATTTCAGCTCAGGTCATAATCTCATGGTTGTCATGAGATCGAGTCCCAGTCAGGCTCTGCACTGTACATGGAGCCTGCTTAAGATTCTCTCTCTCTCCCTCTGCCCCTCCCCTTGTCATGGAGTCTCTCAGTCTCTCTCAAAATAAATACTTTAAAGAATGTTTCTTAATTGTTTCATTTATATTTCAGAAGATAAGCTTTTTCTGTAAAAGTACAGATAATAAATTATTTTTTTGGCTTTGAGTTCCATTTATGTCCTCCTCGTCCTTGGTATTCCCTCCTTCCTTTTTTCTCTCTTTCTCTCTTGCTAAAATGCTTTAAAATTTAAAAACTTCCTAGCTTGTAGGCTAGATCTGGCCCACAGGTGTCATTTGCTGACAGCTGAATTAATTTATTCAGCAACTGTTCTTAAGTGATGAGGTCACCACCTTCATGAAACTAGCTGAAACAGATGAATAAAAAAGCAGTCGTACCACAGTGTGTCTGGTGCCATGAGGTCGTATGGTCTGCCATACCTATTCTAGACATCAAAGGGGAGGTAATTTGTGATTAACAGATTAGGAGAGGAAGTGGAAGATTAGATGTGAACAGTTTATGAGGAGAGAGCATAACCTGTACAAAATTCCAAAAGAGAGAGAGTTGATGAAATTGAGGATTCACATGACTGCATGCCCTAGAAGGCTGAGAAGAATGAGAATGAGACAGACTTAGAGACAGACCTTGGAAGCCATGTTGGATTTAATCTTGCAGGAAATGGGAAGGCAGTAATTGAATCAACAATTTAATAAAGGGTGTAAAGTGAGAAGATTTGGATTTTAAAAACACCCCTTTTGTTGCAAAGGTAGGATTCATTGGAGAAATTCAAAACAGGAAGGAGATCATCACTTAAGAAACAGTGGCAGTGAGATATGGAAAACTAGGTAAATTTGAGTAACCAACATGGGACTCAAATTGAAATACCATTTTTAAAATCATTCACTCTCTTGGCATGCACAAAACTGAACTAATAATATTTCCTAGCCTGTTTGTTAAGGTTTCAATGAAACTCAACAGAAATGATGTTTGCAAAATGATTTAGCAACTCTGAAGTGCTGTAGCTTCTTTCAAGGGTAAAAATTTTCATTATTATGGTTATTTAAGTTAAAGTTTCATAAACACAATAACCTTGATAAAATCATAGCTTGAATAAGATTCAAGGAGGTAATGGAAATTTATCTCTTCTCACCTAGATCTAGAGGCTTTGCTCCAGCAAAGCCTCCTTCCTGGTGGTTTGGGGTCTATCATAAGCTGATTCTAGATATCTAGCCCTCTTGTAGCCTCCCTAAGTTTACTTTAGAACTAGAAAAGTGGCAAACATATGATTATCTAAAAATCGTCCCAGAATTGCTTGGGAGTACTGCCTTTGTTTAGATTAGAAAAGAAATACCATAACTGTTTGGTGTGAATCTTGAGGGTATTCAAATATCTCACAGCAAAGGATGGAACTTCTTTGTTTAGGACAGCAAAGGTTTTTTTTTCCCTCCACAGAGGTAAAGGAAAAGGAGTGTGAGGGGGAAATAGGGGACAGCATAGAGAGGAACCTAGGAAGTAACTAAGTGCTGCATGGGGAGGTAGCCAGGAGAGATACCCACAGACCTACAGAAAAGAGATTTCAATCTTATAGTGTTGACTGCATGAAAGGCAGAGACCACTCTACCCTTTCCCATGACTCAGGTTCTGTAACGCATCAGGAAATAACTTAGTCATGCCTTATTTCTGGATATTTTGTGAGGAGTGGATGTTGTAGATAGTTGTAGTTGCAGGTGGGAATTGGCAAGGGGAGTTGCATTTTGTAAGACAGGGGCAGGTGGAAATAGGGAGTCTGGTCATAGAAGAGATCATGAAAATGCCAATCCCTTGCAAGTCTGAGGAAAGCTTGGGAGAGTTTGGATTTGCCTAAGTCATGGAGTAGAGCTCAGGTCTGGTAGACAGCATTCAGCACTCCAAGGAGCAGAGTGCTTCTCAGCTGATACTGCTGGTTACAGGATTTCATAAATGATCAGGAAGACTTGTTCCAGGTAATCACATCTATGGCTAAGAATTTTTGAAACTACCTAGTGATGTAGAGTGTTTAGAGACAACCAGATATTAATGCAGCTGAATTATGAGAATGTATATTTTTCATGCTTTAGTAGTAGTAGCGCAACCTATTAAATATCCAGATAAACTTCAAATTTCCTGTGAGCCTATGCTTTGTTTTTGAAAATTATCTATTTTATCTCTTTCTTGATACATAAAAGAGTAAAATATTGGAAATATATGGATTTATTTCCATATGGTCATTTGAAAATTACAAATATGAAGCAACATTTATATGACTTCTGGGAAGAAGATATTAATTTATTCACTATATTGATGGAGCAATGAAATGAATAAAATATTGATAGCAAATGTAACCCTGTGATATTCTAAGAAGTAGTACACTTCATAGGCCCTTCTTGCACATTATAACTACAAACTATCTTTTAACATGTAGAAGATGAAGCACTAGCTTAAGTCCCCATGGTGTAATTACCATGTCTATGACTAGGTAGTTATGGGTCATTTAATAAATTATTTCACTTCTCTGAGTCTCTGTTTTCTCATCTGTACAATGGATTGTTAAATATAATGATTTTTAAATATGATGGTTCTCAAATATTTTGTTTCTTATGAATTGCAATGAAAAGACCATAAATATGCTATGTGTCCCTACCATTGTCTTAGTGACAGAAATTTCTCTCAGCATCATAAATCCATAATTATACAGATGGAATTACTTTTAACCCTTACAGTTGTAAGATCATAAAATAACAGTTGTAAGGGATATCTGACTACATTCCATTAAAACCCTACAATAGAATACAATATGATCAATATATTTCAAAGTGGTCTTAATTCTACATTTCCCATTGAAGAGAATTAATTAATATACAACATCTATGTACATATTTGGTGGCATCAAGTCCTGCGACTTGTCTGAGGCATTTATTCTGATGTTAGTTTAAAGATGATGATAACTATTAGAGATTTTACTTTAAAGATAATGAAAGGCCTTCTCCTTGCTCTGTGATTACAGATCCAGAAAAAGGGGGCTGTTTCTCTTTTTTGTCCAATTCATTATCTACCCTATTATTATCCTCTTATTTCTGATTCTCTCTCTTTCTCTCTGTCTCTGTCTCTGTCTGTCTCTCTCTCTCTCTCTCTCTCACACACACACACACACACACACACAGTACATTCTTACCAACAAATAGAAAATATTGTGTGCCAGTAAACAGGTCAGTAAGGTCATAAAATGCTAATATGGAAAGAGCTAGCTTCATCTGTATATAACAATGCATAGGAAATCAGAGCTAAATTCATGATCTTTAATTTTCTTTTTCACTTCTAATGCAGTAGTAGATAGAAAACAGGTATATAGGTGTTTTGGTCTTAAAATGACAAAAATCCTTGAAACATCATATGCACTGTCTTAAGAAAAATTTGTAAATAGCATCCTTCAATGTTTACACAGATGGTACCATTTTGAAATGCCAAGCAACCCTTTTTTCAATACAGATTTGGAGGCTTTATTCCTGAAAATATTTCAATAACTATAACTAAATAAAAGGCTTGAAGCTCAATATTCTCTCTTTCACTAACAGAAAAATGTTGAAAGTGGACTCATCGTTCAATATGAAAGAGGTGCCAAATGAGTGAAAGAACTGGTTACAGAGGAAACACAGTAGAGTCTGGGCAAGCTGCCTAAAGGGACACTTAAGTTGACCTTCATATAGGAATTGAAAATGTGAATCATTTTCTCTTCATTTTTTCCTGGATTCTAACAATGAAGACAGTCATTAAACTTGTGTTGTTTCTTGTTCTTTTATCAAGGCAGAAAAAGGCAACAAGAGAGCAGGCTTTCGAGTCAGAAAGCTCAGCACAAGGACCACTGTTTGTTATATGATCCTTGTGAATATACTTAGTTTAATTTCAGTTTTCTCATCAAGAAATTAGTTGTGAAAATATTTTATAATTGTATTATGAGAATTATATAAGAAAATTACTTATGTTATATGATGTACTTTATACAAAGATATTTCTTAATAAAACATATCTATTATTGTTATTTGAATATATTGAACACATATATTGAATTTGAGTGTATATATTGAGGAACGACTAAATAAAAATAACAGACTGAACTCTTATGGTTTGACTTTATCAAGTTTCCCTTCTATTTTAAATAACATGAAGGAACAAATTGCCAAAATGACTATATATTCAAAATTATGTATTGGAATGAAAACATGTGTAAATTGAGACACTTGTGTATTTTTGGAATTAAGAAGTTGTAGAATGTTTGAGTTTATTATATGTTGCAAAGTCTTTGGATGCTTAGAGCAGAGAATGAGGCCAAAGAACTGAGTCCAATTTATTTATGAGAATAACTTTTTTTTAAGTGACTAAGACAAAAATCACATTGATAATTTATGTTAGATATCCTATTTGACCCATCACGTCCTCTTTTTGACATTCTCCACCCTGATCTATAACCCATGAGACAATATTGATTGCCAATATTAATTGTTTCTCTTTTTCACTGACTTTGGCTTGAGTTCAGCAAATGGGATGCACCAGCAGGAGATCAAAAAGAAGAAAAAATTATCATATAAATAGCTTAAAATTTGGATGATTTACAATCTTGATATTAAAATATTTTATAAAGATACTGTAATCATGACAGTGTAGAATTAGTATGGAGATAGACTGAAGATCAGCTTAATAGAACAGAGAGTCCAAAAATATGTGTAAAATCTACAGACATATATGAATTTTCCCAATGTATAAAGTTACTTCAATTAGAAAAAAAGAGCTTTGTTTTGTTTGTTTGTTTGTTTTAATAAATGGTGCTTGAACAGTTGGATATTTCTATTAAATATAGAATGGACCCTATTTCACTCTAAAAAATTATTTTAAAATGAATCACCTATTGTAAAAGCTAGAATCATAAATTTTCTACTAGAACTTATAGGATAATAGCCTTATGAATAGCCTTATGAAGCTTACTTGGGGTAAGCAAATTTTTCTTTTTAAGTGTGAACAGATACATGTATTCACAATGGAAGTAGAATTAAAAGATAATAAATTTTAAAATGCCCCCAAATACTAGAAACATCAAAAAATCCAGAAAACTAACATTGTGTAGACCCATCATTAATTATCTTCTTGGCATATTTATACAACACTTTCCCCCAAGTATTTTCTAGCTGCAAATAGTTTGATTACCTTCTTGAAAGACAATTTGGCAATATTTTCTATAAAGAAAACACAAAGACCATTTAGACTTTCCTCTAATATGGTTGATGGAGAACATTTCACTTTTTACATTTTAGAACATTTTTTCAGCTTCACAAATTGTTATTGGTAATGTCACATAAATTTTTAGGATTGCTTTTACTTTTGGGAAAAATATCTCATTCATTTTTATTTAAGACCTGTAAGACTTTAGAACGTTTCAAATTTTCTTGTTCAACAACTGATCTTAAATATTCTTTAAAATGTTAGCATTCATTAACTATTTTATTGTTAAAGTTCTCATTACATGCACATAATATAATAATTTTATTATCTTCATTCATCATATTTTGTAGGAATGCATAAAATTTATAGTTTGATTTAATATTTTGGTGAAAATGCACAAGACACATAACTTGTCACATAGAGGTACCAGCTGTTTGTAGTACTGCTTAAGGTTTGGGTTCATAAGTACAAGAATTCTTATATATTCTTTGTTCTCCAGCTCTACTGAGATATAATTGACAAACACTATATATGTTTAAGATGTACAATGATTCAATATACATACACATTGTGAAATAACTACCACAATTGAACTAACTAAGACAACCGTCACTTCACATATTTACCTTCTTTTTAGAAGAGGGGAGAACATTTAGGATCTACCTTCTAGCTTACTTCATATGTGTAATAGTATTAACTATAGTTACCACACTGTACAGTAGATCCACAGAACTTATTTATCTCATAATTTAAAGTTCTTTGAATAGTTTCCAATTCCCCCATACCATACCCCAACCATTGACAACTATCATCCTACTCTTTCTATGAATTTAAGTTTTTTCAATTCCACATGTAAGATCATACAATATACTTGTCTTCCTGTGTCTAATTTATTTTACTTAACATGTTATCCTCCAAATTCAATTCATGTGGTTACAAATGGCAGGATTTCTTTCTTTTGTATGGCTGAAAAATAGTCAACTCATGTGTGTGTGTGTGTGTGTGTGTGTGTGTGTGTGTGTGTGTGTGTGTGTGTGAGAGAGAGACATCTCTGTTAACCATTCATCCATCAATGGACACTTAGTATTTTCAATATCTTGGCTAATGTAAATAATGCTGCAATTAACATAAGGGTAAGATGTCTATTTGAAATAGTATTTCCTTTAGATACAAACCCAGATGTAGGATTGCTGGATTATATGGTATTTCCATTTTTTAAAGGATTTCTATAATGTTTTCCATATCTTATATTTGCCATAACACTGTTTATTACAGCTTTCAATTTACATTCCCACCCACAGTGCACAAGGGTCCTCACCAACATTCACCATCTCTCATCTTTGATAATAGACATTCTAACAGGTGTGAAGTGATGTTTTATTATGACTTGATTTTCATATACTTTATGATTAGGGATGTTGAAGACTTTTTATATACCTATTGGCCATTTATGTCTTTGGTAAAATGTCTGTTCAAATCATTTGTCCACTTTCAAATCTTTTTTTTTTTTTGCTACTAAATTATAGGAGTTTCTTATACATTTTGGATATTAGCCCTTTATCACACACATGTTTTGTACATATTTCTCCCATTCCACTGGTTGCCTTTTCATTCAGTTTGATGTAGCCCCACTTTTTTCCTTTGCTTTTGTTGCCTGTGTTTTTGGCACCAAATCAATGACATTGCCACAACCAGCATCAAGAAGCTTTTTCCCTGTTTTCTTCTAAGAATTTTAAGTTTCAGGTCTTACATTTAACTCTTTAATCTATCACAAGTTAATTTGTATGTATGCTATAAGATAAATGTCTAATTTCATTATTTTGCACGTGGATATCAGTTTTCTCAACACCAGTTTTTAAGACACTGTATTTTCCCTATTGTCTACTCTTGGTGCTCTTGTCAAAGATTAGCTCAGTGTAAATGTGTAGTTTTACTTCTGAGATATCTAGTTTCTTCTCTGCTCTACATTTGTGTTTTTAATCCCAGTATCATACTATTTTGAATATTACAGTCTTGTAATAAAGCTTGAAATCAGGAAGTATGACACCTCCAGTTTTGCTCCTCTTGCTTTAAGATTGCTTTGGTTGTTTGAGGTTTTTTGTTGTCATTTTAAAAATATTTTATTTCATTTATTATTTTTTAATGTTTATTTACTTATTTTGAGAGAGAAAGAGAGAGTGAATGAGCAGGGAAGATGCAGAGAGAGGGAGATAGGGAGAATCCCAAGCAGGCTCTCTGTTACCAGTGTAGAGCCTGATGTGGTGCTTGAACTCACGAGCCATGAGATGGTGACCAGAGCTGAAACCAAAATTTGCAAACTTAACTGACTGAGCCACCCAGGCACTCCTGGTTTGGTTATTTGGAGTCTTTGTTATTCCATATAAATTTTAGGATTATTTTTTATTTTTCTATGAAAATACCACTGGAACTTATATAGAGATTGCATTGACTTTCTAGATTGCTTTGGATGGTATAGATATTTTAACAATATTAATTCCTCCAATCCATTAACACAGGATATTTTCCATTTATTTGTGATTAATTGCTTTCATCAGTGACATATAAGTTTCACTGTAAACATCTTCTATATCTTTGGTTAAATTTATTTCTAAGTATTTTATTTTTTTTGATGCAGTTGTAAGTGGGATTGTTTTCTTAATTTTTTTTCAGACAGTTTATTGTTAGTGTACAGAAATGTAACTAACTTTTTTATGTTGTATTTGTATTCTATAACTTGACTGAATTCGGTTTTTACTTCTAATAATTTCTTGGTGGAATTTTTAGAATTTTCTATATATAAGACTATTATATCTGCAAATAGTAACAGTTCTTCCTTTCTGATTTGGATGAACTTTATTTCTTTTTCCTGCCTAATTGCTATGGTTAGGACTTCCAGTACTATGTTAAATAAAAGTGGTGAGAGTAAGTAACATTGTGTATTGCTCTTGACCTGGCTTTGGTAATAGGCCAGTGCTGGACCTTATCTGGCTTTGGTATCAGGCCAGTGCTGGACCTTATCTGGTTTTGGTATCAGAGCTGTGCTGGACCATATTGACTGGGGCTGGAACCACCAGGATATGGGCCACTATAGGGTTTATAACCAGGACCAAGGTCAGCAGGCCTATTACCTGAGGCTTGGGCAGGTGTGGCTCCTCCTGTGTCATTTGGTAGATGGTGCTGGTAGTTGGACCAAGGACAAACAGTGCTGTAGCCAGGTCCACAGAGGGACAGGGCTATTTCCAGATCTATAGCTAGGAATATAGTCTGCAACCCTGCCACCCAGACATGAGCCTGCTCTCTTGAAATGGCTTTCTTTGGATTGAGCTCTAGTGGAGCTTTGCAACTAGATCCAAAAGCACTCTGTCTGTGAATGGTTGACACATTATGATTACTGTGGGGGAACACAAGCTGAGAACTTTGTATTGTCATCTTTCTGATGTCACTGTCTAGACAAAGTCTTCTTAAATACAGTATAAAATGGAAAAAAGATTGATAAATTTTAATTCATTAAAATAAAAAAATTTGATCATCAAACTATACCATTAACAATTCCTTTACAATGTATATATACCAAATCATCATATTGTATACATAAGTGTCTTACAATCCTATTTGTAAATTACACTTCAATAAAGTTGGGGAAAAAAGGTACCATTAATTAAGTAGTCAACCTAGGGGCACCTGGGCAACTCAGTTGGTTAAGCACCCAACTTTATTTAGCTGAGGTCATTATTTCACAGTTTGTGGATCGAGACTCTGTGCCAACATTTGGAGCCTGGAGCCTGCTTCGGATTCTGTGTCTCTCTTTCTCTCTGCTCTTCCCGTGTTCATGCTCTGTCTCTCTTTGTCTTTCAAAAATCAATAAATGTCAAAAAAATTTTTAAATCAATCTACAGATGAGGAAAATATATTTGCAAAACACATGTCATAAAAAGAACTCATATCCAAAAATATAGAAAATTATAAGTGATATATAAAATAATATATAAAAATGTAATAAAAAGATAATTTTTAAAAAATAGTCAAAGGGAATGCAAACTAGTACAGCCACTCTGGAAAACAGTATGGTGGTTCCTCAAAAATTTAAAAATAAAACCCTCTTATGATCCAACAATTTCACTACTAGGTATTTACACAAAGAATACAAAAATACTGATTCAAAGGAATACATGCACCCCAATGTCCCAATGTTTACAGCAGCATTATCTACAATAGCCAACTTATGGAAGTAGTTCAAATTTTCATCCTCTGGTGAATGGATAAATAAAAGGTCATATATGTATATATATATATATATATATATATATATATATATATATATATATATATATAGTATAGCTAAAATTTTAAAAATTATAAACATTGGGAAATTTATGGAGGAATTGGATCTTTCATTCTCCAACGGTATGAGTATAAAATGGTACAACTGGGGGAGTGGGGCGCCTGGGTGGCTCCGTGGGTTGAGCATCTGACTCTCGGTTTCAGCTCAGGTCATGATTTCACGTTTCATGAGTTCGAGCCCCATATCAGGCTCTAAGCCGATAGCACGGAGCCTGTTTGGATTTCTCTCTCCCTCCCTCTCTGCCCTTCCCCCATTTGTGCTGTCTCTGTCTCTCTCAAAATAAGTAAATAAACCTAAAAAATTATTAAAAAATGGTACAATTGCTTGAGAACTGTTTGGAATTTTCTCATGAAGGTAAACACAAGTCTATCCTATGATCCAGCAATTCTACTACTACATATTACCTAAGATAAATGAACATATATGTTTAAACAAAGACTTATTTAAGAATATTGATGGCAGCTTTGGTTATAGTAGCTAAAACTAGAAACAACTCAAGTATCCATCAAGAGGTAAAAGGATAACAAATTATGATATATTCACAATACAGAACATTCCTCAGGAATAAATATGAACAGAGTACCAATAATTTCAACAACAGGAATAAATCTCAAAAATGTACTTAGTGAAAGAATCCAGACAGAAAAAAAGTGTGTACTATTAGGTTCTATTTTTATGAAAACTAAGAACAAGCATAACTAATGTACAGTTTTAGAATACTCCTTGATTACCTCTCAAAGGTATTAAACTGGCCTGAGGTTTCTGGGGTGAAGTTATCTGTCTTTCTTGGAGTTATAGTTATACAAGTATATGACATTATTAAAATTCACCAATCTGGGCATAATATTTTACATAAGTCATGCCTCAAAAGTGACAACTTGTTGAAGACTTAAGTTCATCTGAAAAAAGCACCATAGTGCTGGAAACAATGGAGATAGAAGAGGCTTGAGAGAAGGAAACCATGGACAGGATCTAACATTTGTGTTAAGGGAAAGAAGACATATGGAAAAAGGAAGAACTAACACATAAGATAAAGCATCAGTATGATTAAAAGTGCCTACTGGATTAAAAAGAAAAACTGGAAAGATGATGAAATCTTGTCATTATGTACAAAAAATGAGAATTAGCAAAATAAAGTAAGTGGTAAATAATGAAGAGTATCTAACTTGGAGACTAAGAAATCTGAAATGAGAGCATTATGAGAAAGTTCATATACAGAAGCAAAATGTCTATGGAGCCATAATGAAGTTCCCAGTAGCCACTTTCCTGACCAGTTCTAGCTTCAAAGTTAACATTACTCTAGCATTGAAATCTGTGCTGAGAGATGAATCTTTCAATTCTGACAAAGAGAAGGAGAGAGGGAATAATTTTCCTTACTTTTACAATTTTTGTGTTGTGAATACTCAAATACATTTTTTTAGTGCTTATAATTATTTTAAGAAAAAAATATTTTGCCTTTTTCCTGCCAATCCCTCACCACAATAAGTCACTATATGGTTATTTATGCTAGAATGGATATGTTAATTTACTCATTTGCATCATTTATGATACTCTTCCCATAAAGAGGAAAACATTTTTACATTTGATTAAGCACACCTTATATGATTTAATAGCTATCTTTAAACTTACTTCTCATCTTGGTATTATTTTCTAGCAGTTCTACTTCCCCTGACCTCTTATATGTAAAAACGAGCAAAAAAATACCTTCCACAGCAGGTAAGGAGGACAGCTTTATGTTATTGTCATAATGTGTGCTTGGGTCAATTGCCAAGAATAAAAAAATTTATTTTAAGTAAAATACTTTTTTGCACTAAAACAGTATTCATTGTTTTGGTTTGGTTTTACTTTTAACTATTGAGATTCCATCTTGCCCATTACTGTATTACTATGATGACTCAACATAAGTCAAAAACATAACATCTACACACACACACACACACACACACACACACACACACACATACTCTTTAAACTACATAACTGTATGCATTAGCAATTATTTTTGCATTGCCTGTGACATTTCTTTTTTTTTTTTTTTTTAATATTTTTTATTTATTTCTAGGAGAGAGAGAGAAAGAAAGAGAGACAGCGTGAGCAGGGGAGGGTCAGAGAGAGAGGGAGTCACAGACTGAAACAGGCTCCAGGCTCTGGGCTGGCAGTCAGCACAGAGCCCGATGCGGGGCTGAACCCACGAACCGCAAGATCATGACCGAAGCGAAAGCCGTACGCTCAACCGACTAAGCCACCCAGGCGCCCCTGCCTGTGACATTTCTTGCATTACCCCCTTAAAACTAAATTCTTTGATCCCTGTATTTATTTTTGCTGCTTAAAAAATTACTTTATTCAAAAAATTCAGTATAATAATGGTATATCTTCTAATACCTTAACTCTGCAGATCCTAATCTTCTCAAAACCAACGACTATCTTTCCTGAGAGTTGTTTTTGTGTATATTTGGTCCTGATACTCTCAGGAAAATGAAATACACTTTTTCTCTGTTTCCATTGCATCTTGTATAAGACAATGGTAATCACCACACTAAGTTATAATTAATTATGTGTTAGTTTCCACTGCTAAATTCTCAACAACTGGAACTATTTATTTTACAAAATGCACTTTCTAAAAACTATTTAGACTTTTGCCCTTTTTCCGCCACTTTCCCAACCTTCTAAATTTGTTTTTATACTCAGAGTTATAGTTCTTTTCATCTTCCTATTATTCTTAGTCATACTCCATTTTATGACTACTATCTAGCTTACATACAGTATGCTTAAAGGGAAGGAGAAAGTAAGATATCGAAAATGCCACCTCAAGAATTGGTCCCATGTAGTAATATGATTTTAGTGAGTTCACTATAATTTAGGTTTGATCCACAGTGTTTTAGTTTCAAAAATGTATCCATTTGGGTTTTATAAATTTAATTTATAAAACCAAACTTCTATTTATATCTATGTGAAATCTACATTTAAATCGTTGACTGCAGCTGTTCTTATGTCTAGAACGATGGGCCCAATACTATGGATGACATAGATATTCTGATGTCCTATTGCTGGGTCTTTTTATGTTGAAAACACTGTAAATCTGGGCATCCTTGATGCTGTTCCTAACAACAATAATAAAACAATCTCTAATCCTTATTTAGCATTTTTGTGTGTGTTAGAAACTGTTCTAAGCATTTAACATTTAATCTTCACAAACATTTGATGTGATAGGCATAATATTTTCTCTATTTTGTAGACAATGGAAGTGAAGCACAGAATGTGCATTGTAGTGGACCAGAATTTAATTCCAGGAAGTTTGGCTTTAAGTTCAATGTTCTTAATCACTATGTCAAAACATGTCTCAATTCAATGTACTACCTCATCAATTGGACTCAAAATTAGGGAAGGAGACACAGAATGTGAGGAATCCATTTTCCTGATGTAGATTATGGTGAAGACAGTTTGGTTCTTTAGTTAGCACATCCAGATTTGATATTTCTCTGCAGTAGTAGCAGTTGCTTTCCTATTCAGATAAAAATGATGTTATACTATGGCCTAAGAGTTGTTGCTAAAAGTTCACTGGAGTCTGTTTCTCTAGCACTCTCAATTATATTGATAACCACCTGGTGATAAACCATTTTTTTCACATAAACAAGAACAGTGTCCATTGTAGCTCCTGTGGTGTTTGTTTTTTTTTAATTTTTTATTTATTTCTGAGAGAGAGAGACAACACGAGCAAGGGAGGGTAAGAGAGAGGGAGACACAGAATCTGAAACAGGCTCCAGGCTCTGAGCTAGCCGTCAGCACAACCCACATGGCGAGATCATGACCTGAGCTGAAGTCGGATGCTTAACCGACTGAGTCACCCAGGCGCTCCTGCATCTCCTCGTTTTAAATTTGTCCCAGAAGTGGCAACAGTGATTGCAAAGAGGTACAATAGCAAGAGACGATATGGGTGTCTTGCCACAGAAATTTTGTAGTATTGTTTAGCAAAAATGAGATTAAGGGTACTGCTTTCCTACCAAAATGTTTCCTATGTCAAAGTAACCACCTTAAAAGGGGGAATGGAGGACCACAAAAAATGGAAATATTAGATGAAACAATAATGTTCAAGACTACTGGCTATCAGGCAATGAGGGACAATCCCTGACAAAGTAGGAACAAGTGAGGTGGGCTCTACAATTGCTCCATCTTACTGTTAATGAAGACATTTCCAGGCTGTTTCCTTGGGAAAAATAACTGAGTCAGTTCCTGTTGAACTCCATGAAGTAAAGAGATAAAGTTGAGAGCCTAGGCACAGCTTGTATTATCAGGGATGACTACCAGAGAGAATATAGCAGGACAAACAGAGAATTCCAAAGATCTTGAGAGAATCCCCATCAAGTATTCTGTTGAGTGCTAATCAGAACATGAATAAGGAAACTATCAGTGATTAAGGATGGAACAACCAAAAGATTCAAAATTAATAGGTCTCAACAGTCATATGAGGCTGGAAATAGTGTTTGTTCTAATAGCCAGATTGGAATAAACTTATCATTCACAGGGTATTGCATGGACTATTCAGAACACCTTTGCCTCAATAATAGAAAATAGTTATCTCTAGACTGAGCACAGTCAGAGCCCTGTCTAACAAACCTCAACAGCAAAACCCAAAAAGATCAAACTCTTCCCAAATAACTTAATTTTATCCCCCCAAAAATCAAAATATTTATAAACTGAAGGAGACACAAACTAATGGAAAGACATTACATGCTCATGATCAAAAGAATTAATATTGTTAAAAAGTCTATATAACCCAAAGCCATATATAGATTCAATGCAATTCCCATTAAAAAAATCCAACAGCATTTTTTCACAGAAATAGAAAAAACAATCAAAATGTGTATGGAACTACAAAAGACCCCATAGCCAAAACAATCTTGTAAAAGAACAAAACTAGAAGCATCATACTTCTTGATTTCAAATTCTATTAAAAGCTATTTTAATCAAAACAGATAGTAGCATAAAAGCAGACATATAAACCAATGGAACAGAATCAAAAGCCCAGAAATAACCCCCCACATATATGGTCAATTATATTTGACAAGAAAGACAAGAATTCTCAATGGTAAAAGATAGTATCTTAGTCTCTTCAATAAATTGTGCTGGGAAAAACTGGATATTGAATGAAATTGGACACATATCTTATACCACATGCAAAAATTAACTTAAATGGATTAAGGACTTAAATGTAAGACCTGAAACTCAAAAATTCCTAGAAGACAACATAAAGAAAACCTCTTTGACATTGGTCTTGGCAGTGACTTTTTCGACATGACATCAAAAGCTCAAGCAACAAAAGCAAAAGTCAACAAGTGGAACCACATCAAACTTAGAATCTTCTGCACAGCAAAAGAAACCATTAACAAAATGAAAGGCAATTTATGGAATGGGAGAAAATATTTGCAAGTCATATATTTGATAAGGGGTTAATATTTAAAATATATTAAGGAGCTCATAAAACTCAATAGCAAAACAAAAAACAAAAGAAACAAAACAAAAAAATATATACACAATCCAATTAAAAAATGGGCAGAAGACTTGAATACACATTTTTTTAAAAGAAGACATACAAATGGCCCAACAGGCACATGAGAAGAAGCTCAACAATCCCTAATTCATTAGCTCTGTATCCCTCACCATCCTTAATTATTACAACAAAATATCACATTACACCTGTTAGAATGGCTATTATCAAAAAGACAAGAGAAGAGGGGGGGCAAGATGGCGGAGAAGTAAGGAGCTCCGTACTTGCACTCGCGCCCATACATCACACAGAAAAGATCTGAAGCCATTGGAAACCTTACAAAACCTGAGAGATTGGGAGAAAAAGGACGCAGAATCCACTGAGAAAGCCTTCTAACGTGAGTGCGAACCGGGGAAGGTAAAATCGGGCTGGGATCGGAGACACCAGGGTGGGAGGCGATCCCCCTCTACCCTCTACGGAGAGTGAGAGAGGGAAAGGAGAGAGTCCAAGACAGAAAAACGTCCACTCGTGGGGGAAAAACCTCCGCTCGGTGCATAGAAAGACCGTACTTGCCAAATACCTGCACACCAGGTCCCCTCGCGCCAACTGGTCCTGGGGGAGGCTGAGTACACAAACTGCTTCTTTGTGCCGCTCCTGGAGGTTGGATTTCAGAGCGGCGGGGCGCCTGACGCCATTGTAGCTCCAGGGCGGCTGGGACCCCTGAAAGAGACGCGCAGACACCGGGTGTCCGCGCTCCTGGCTGGCTGGAACTCGAGAGGGAAGGCAAAGAGCTAAAAACTGGGAAATTTGCCTGTGAGTTCGTGTTTCGGGTGACGAGCCATAGAGAGACCCAGTTTTCCTCACTCCAGCGGGCTCAGGCTACGGGGACCCGGCAGGGAAGCCACCGCGCATGCGCGCCAGCCCGACCCAGAGAAGGAAGCAGCGATTCTGACTCCGCCACCAGAGCTCAGCAGGGAGCCTGGAATAGCCCGAGGGGGGTGTCTGGAAAGCTGTGTCTAAGGCAACTTCAGCAGGGCACGTGGACTGGGATTTGGAGATTGGAACTGGCCTGGGTTCAAGAGTGCAACCAACTTCGGCTGCATCCACGGAAAGGGGAGTTGACACGCCAAAAAAAAAAGCGAGCTGCAGCGCGGGGTTCAAGAAGGGACTGGAGCACCGTCACTCTCCTCCCCACAATCGCCAAGGCAGGACCCCCGCCTGAGGCATCGGATCACGCCACGCCCATCCCTGCCTGAGAGGTGCCCTCCTCCCTTTTTTTTTTCTCTTTCTTTTTTCCTTTTTTTTCTTTTTTTTTCTTTTTTTTCCTTTTTTTGTTTTTTTTTCTTTTTTTTTTCTTCTTTCTTCTTTTTTTCCCTTTCTGTTCTCTTTTTTTCTTCTTCTTTCTCTTCTCTCGCTTTTTTCCCCAAACACTGACCTGATTAACTCTGGTCGCCAGCTTGCTTAAACAATCACAACGAGTCCATTCTGTAAATGTAAATTCTACACCTACCGACTTTTTCAGCTATTTCTCTCAGGAGTAATTAGACTATATAGTTTCTCTGGATAATTCCAGCATCCTTCTCTCACCTATCCAACCATATTCTACCCTTTGCCTCTTTGAAAAAAGCTTCTTATCCCTTCTGTCTGTTCATTCTATTTCCGATTTTGCCTCATCCCACCCAGCCTTCACTCTCTTTCTCTATGCTCTTCAACCAGCACTGCATACACACGGCTATTTAACTGTAGCTGGGAAATCCAGGTATATGCTTTAAACCATTCTTTGTCCATCGGTTTTCTTCTTTTTTCCTTTTCTTTTCCCCTTTTTGACCCTTTTATGTATTTTATGCTCCCTATTATTCGCCCTCCCTCCTCCGTCTTTTCTATTAACTTTTTCGCTTTCCCTCTCACTTTGCATGTTAGTTGAATCAGCCTGTGCGTTTGTGTACTCCTGCTCCCTGTGTGTTTGTCTGCCTGTTTTCTTTTCTAGGGCTACCTCGAGAAACAAGCTAGAGTACACAAGGTGAAGAGTCCCAAATTTCACTACGAATAGAAAAATAAAATAACTAAAGTCCCAACAAGAGTGACCGAGGGATACCATTCAAAAAACAATCTCTGAAAGGATAGGCCCTGGAAAGTCAAAGAGTCTTCTTGGGTATAGCAGTGCTCATAGAAACAGAGAGCAAAACAGGTCTTTAAAACCAACAAGAGCAGGAAAGCTAACTAAAATGACGAAACGAAAGAGCTCTCCTCCAAAGAAACTCCAAGAAGAAATGACAGCTAATGAACTGCTCAAAACAGATATCAGCAAAATAACTGAACAAGATTTTAGAATAATAATGGTAAAATTAATAGCAGGGCTTGAAAACAACATAGTGGACATCAAAGAAACTATGGCTACAGACAGAATGGAAAATAAAAATAGGAATGAAGAATTAAAAAATGCGATAAATGAGATCCATAATAAATTAGAGGCCTCCAATGCACGGCTTGAAGAGGCAGAAAGGAGAATAAGTGATTTAGAAGACACCATTCTAGAAAAACAAGAAGCTGACAAAAAAAGAGACAAACTGATCCAGGAACAGGAAAGAAGAATTCGAGAGCTCAGTGACACAGTCAAACGCAACAATATCCATATCATAGGAATCCCAGAAGAGGAAGAGAGAGGGAAAGGCGCTGAAGGAGTCCTGGAACAAATTATAGTAGAGAACTTCCCCGACCTGGGGAAGGAAGTCAATGCGGAAATACAAGAGGCTCAGAGGACTCCCCTCAGACGTAACTTGAATCGATCTTCTGCACGACATATCATCGTAAAAATGGAAAAATACAAGGACAAAGAGAATTTTGAAAGCTGGTAGGGAGAAAAGGGCCCTCACATACAAAGGGAAACCTATCAGAGTGGTGACAGACCTATCTACTGAAACGTGGCAGGCCAGAAAGGAATGGCAAGAGATCTTCAATGTGATGAACAGTAAAAATATGCAGCCAAGAATCCTCTATACAGCAAGCCTGTCATTCAAAATAGAAGGAGAGATAAAAACCTTTCCAAACAAACAGAAATTGAAAGAATTTGTCACCACGAAGCCAGCCCTACAAGAAATCCTGAGGGGGAGGCTCTGAAGGAAAGGTTGCAAGGAACAAAGATTCCAGAGACACCACCACAAACATGAACCCTACAAAGATACAAAGACTCTAAACCCACATATTTCAATAATAACACTGAATGTAAATGGGCTGAATGCTCCAATCAAAAGACATAGGGTAGCAGAATGGATTAAAAAACAAAATCCATCTATATGCTGTCTACAAGAAACTCATTTTAGACGGGAAGATACCTTCAGATTAAAAGTAAAGGGATGGAGAAATATATATCATGCTACAGGAAATCAAAAAAGAGCCGGAGTAGCGATACTTATATCAGACAAACGGGACTTCAAATTAAAGACAATAACAAGAGATGAAGAAGGGCACTACATAATAATTACAGGGTCCATCCATCAGGAAGAACTAACAGTCATAAATGTCTACGCACCGAATATGGGAGCACCTAAATATCTAAAACAATTAATCACAAACAGAAACAAGCTTATAGATAAGAATGTGCTAATAGCAGGGGTTTTAATACTCCGTTTACAGCAATGGATAGGTCAACCAGACAGAAAATCACTAAAGAAATAATGGACTTGAAAGACACATTGGACCAGATGGACCTGACGGATATATTTAGAACTTTACATCCTGAGGACAGGGAATTTACCCTCTTCTCAAATGCGCATGGCACATTCTCCAAGATAGATCACATACTGGGACATAAAGCAGCCCTCAATAAATATAAAAGAATAGAGATCATACCATGCACACTGTCAGATCACAATGCTTTGAAACTTAAAATCAATTACAGGAAGAAGTCTGGAAAACTTCCAAAAACATGGAGGTTAAAGAACACCCTTCTAAAGTATGAATGGGCCAATCAGGCAATTAGAGATGAAGTTAAAAAATATATGGAAACAAATGAAAATGACAACATAACAATTCAAAATCTATGGGATGCGGCAAAGGCAGTCCTAAGAGGAAAGTACACTGCTCTCCAGGCTTATTTCAAGAGATTAGAAAAAGCGCAAGTCCAAAATCTAACAGCTCACCTAAAGGAACTAGAGGCAAAGCAACAAGAACACCCTAAACCCAGTAGAAGAAGAGAAATAGTAAAAATTAGAGCAGAAATAAACAACATAGAGACCAAAGAAACAATTGAACAGATCAATGAAACCAAGAGTTGGTTTTTTGAAAAAGTACACAAAATTGACAAACTTCTAGCCAGACTTATCCAAAAGAAAAGAGAGAGCACCCAAATAGACAAAATTATGAATGAAAATGGACTTATTACAACCAATCCCCCAGAAATACAAGCAATTATCAGGGAATACTAGGAAAAATTATATGCCAACAAATTGGACAACTTAGAAGACATGGACAAATTCCTAAACACACACTCACTACCAAAATTCACACAGGAAGAAATAGAAAACCTGAACAGACCCATAACGAGTGAAGAAATTGAATCAGTGATCAAAAATCTCCCAACAAATAAGAGCCCTGGACCTGATGACTTCCCTGCGGAATTCTACCAGACATTTAAAACAGAATTAATCCCAATTCTTCTCAAGCTATTCCAAAAAATAGAATTTGAAGGAAAACTTCCAGACTCATTTTATGAAGCCAGCATCACTCTGATTCCCAAGCCAGACAGAGATCCAGCAACAAAAGAGAACTACAGGCCAATATCCTTGATGAATACGGATGCAAAATTCTCAACAAGATCCTTGCAAATCGAATCCAGCAGCATATAAAAAGAATCATCCACCAAGATCAAGTGTGATTCATTCCTGGGTTTACAGGGCTGGTTCAACATTTGCAAATCAATCAATGTGATACATCATATCCGTAAAAGAAAAGATAAAAACCATATGATCTTGTCAATAGATGCAGAAAAAGCATTTGACAAAATACAGCATCCCTTCTTAATAAAGACTCTTGAGAAAGTTGGGATAGAAGGAACCTACTTAAACATCATCAAAGCCATCTATGAGAAGCCTTCAGCTAACATCATCCTCAATGGGGAAAAACTCAGAGCATTCCCCCTGAGATCAGGAACACGACAGGGATGCCCACTCTCACCACTGTTGTTTAACATAGTGCTGGAAGTCCTAGCATCAGCCATCAGACACCAAAAGGAAATTAAAGGCAACAGAATTGGCAAAGAGGAAGTCACACTTTCCCTCTTCGCAGATGACATGATACTCTACATCGAAAACCCGACAGACTCCACCAGAAGCCTACTAGAACTAATCCAAGAATTCAGCCAAGTTGCAGGGTACAAAATCAATGTACAGAAATCGGTTGCATTTTTATACACCAACAATGAAGCAACAGAAAGAGAAATCAAGAAACTGATCCCATTCACAATTGCACAAAAAACCATAAAATGCCTCGGAATAAACCTAACCAAGGATACAAGAGATCTGTATGAGGAAAACTATAGAAAACGTATGAAGGAAATTGAAGAAGACACAAAGAAATGGAAAAACATCCCATGCTCACGGATAGGAAGAATAAATATAGTTAAGATGTCATTACTACCTAAGGCACTCTACACATTCAATGCAATTCCAATCAAAATTGCACCAGCATACTTCTCAAAACTAGAACAAACTATCCAAAAATTTGTATGGAACCACAAAAGACCCCGAATAGCTAAAGTAATCCTGAAAAATAAAACCAAAATGGGAGGGATCACCATCCGAGACTTTAGCCTCTACAATAAAGCTGTCATCATCAAGACAGTATGGTATTGGCACAAAAACAGACACATAGACCAATGGAACAGAATTGAGAACTCAGAAGTGAACCCAAAAGTATAGAGCCAACTAATCTTTGACAAAGCAGGAAAGAATATCCGATGGAAAAAAGACAGCCTTTTTAACAGATGGTGTTGGGAGAACTGGACAGCAACATGCAGAAGAATGAAACTAGATCATTTTCTCACACCATGCACAAAAATAAACTCAAAATGGATAAAGGACCTGAACGTGAGACAGGAAACTATCAACACCCTAGAGAAGAAAGCAGGAAACAACCTCCTTGACCTCCACTGCAGCAACTTCTTACTTGACACATCCCCAAAAGCAAGGGAATCAAGAGCAAAAATAAGCTGTTGGGACCTCCTCAAGATTAAAAGCTTCTGCACAGCCAAGGAAACAACCCAGAAAATTAATAGGCAACCAACGGAATGGGAAAAGATAGTTGCAAATGACATATCAGATAAAGGGTTGATATCCAGAATCTACAAGGAACTCACCAAACTACACGCCCGAAACACAAACAACCCAGTGAAGAAATGGGCAGGAGATATGAACAGACACTTCTCCAAAGAGGACATCCAGATGGCCAACAGACACATGAAACGATGCTCAGCATCCTTCCTCATCAGGGAAATACAAATCAAGACCACACTGAGATACCACCTCACGCCAGTCAGAGTGGCTAAAATGAGCCAATCAGAGAACTCTAGATGCTGGCGAGGATGTGGAGAAACGGGCACCCTCCTACACTGTTGGTGGGAATGTCAACTGGTACAGCCCCTCTGGAAAACAGTGTGGAGGTTCCCCAGGAAACTAACAATAGAACTCCCCTATGACCCAGCAATAGCACTGCTAGGAATTTACCCAAGGGATACAGAAATGCTGTTGCATAGGAGCACATGTACCCCAATGTTCATAGCAGCACTCTCCACAATAGCTAAAACCTGGAAAGAGCCTAAGTGTCCATCAACAGATGAATGGATCAAAAAGATGTGGTTTATCTATACCATGGAATACTACATGGCAATGAGAAACAATGAAATCTGGCCATGTGTAGCAACATGGATAGACCTTGAGGGTGTTATGGTGAGCGAAATAAGTCAGGCAGAGAAAGACAAATATCATATGTGTGCACGTATAGGAGGATTAGGAGGAGCTTAACAGAGGACCAAGGGGAGAAGAAGGGCGGAAATGGTGGGGGAAAGGGGGAGAGGCAAACCATGAGAGACTCTTGAATGCTGACAAAAACTGAGGACTGATGGGTGTCAGGTGGGAAGGGGAGATGGGCATGGAGGAGGACACTTGTGGGGATGAGCACCGGGTGTTATGTGGAAACTAATTTGACAATAAACTATTTGTAAAAATAAATAAATAAATAAATAAAATAAAAATTTAAGAACCTCCAAAAAAAAAAAAAAGACAAGAGAAAACAAATATCAGCAAAGATGTGGAAAAAAGGAAACCCTGGTGCATTGTTGATGGAAATATAAGTTGGTACAGCGACTCTGGAAAATCATGTTGAGGTTCCTCAAAAAAGTAAAAATAGGACTACCATATGATTCAACAATCTAAATTCTAGGTATATACCTGAAGGCAATAAAATTGCTATCTTGGAGAGGTATCTATATTCCTTATTCATCACAGCATTATTTACCATAGCCAAGACATGAAAACTACCTAAGTGCTCAGCAATGGATGGTTAAAGAAAATGTGATAGATATATTACATAAATAGACTTGTAGGACATTATGCTGAGTAAAAGAGTCAGACAGAGAAAGACAAATCTTTCATGGTATCACTTATACATGGAATCTAAAGGGGAAAAAAGTTATTTAAAATAGAAACGGGGTAGAATGGTGATTACAGAGGATGAGATTGGATAATGGGAAGATATTGATACAACGGTAAAGACTTTCAGTTATAAGAATATTAAATTCCGAGAATCTAATGTGGAGCATCGTTACTACAGTTAGCAATACTGTATTGTATATTTGAAAGTGGCTATGAGAGTAAAGCTTTAATATTCTTACATTCCAACAACAAAATGGTAATTACATGAGATGAAGGATGTGTTAACTAATTGCAGTGTGATAAGCATTTCACAATATATACATGTATGAAATCATCACATTGTATATCTTGAATTTGTACAGTGTTAATGTCAAATAGATGTCAGTAAATGGGGGGGAAATTCAGAGTAATAAAAAAAATCCAGGAAACAATATGGTTAGCTTCAGTGTGTCTGACATCTTATTAAAAATATTGTGTCCAATATCCAATAAAAAATTATCAGCCAGAAGATAGAGCATAAAAATATAACCCATAGTAAGAAAAAGAATTGATCAAAATCAAATTACATCTGGTAGAGTTACAACAATTAGTATATCAAGATATTTAAACAGTTATTACAGCTTTATTCACTATGTCAACCTATCAGAAAGATTGAAGATGAGAAAAAAATAGAAGGATTGAACATGTTAAGCAGAGACATGGAAGAGAATAAAGGGATTTTAAATTGAACTTTTAAAAATTAAAACTATAATGACTGAAGTTAAAAATACACAGTATAAAATTAATGGCAGATTAGACATTGCAGAAGAAAAACTAAGTGAACTTGAAGACAAAGTAATTGAATTATTGCAAACAGAGCAAAAAAAAAAGTGCATTAATGAAATTAATGAAGCATTAGTGAATTGCAGAACAACTCCAAACCACCTATTAAATGTGTAATTATAGTCCCTGAGGGAAGTAGTGGGGAGGCACAAAATAAATATTTGAAGAAATAATACCATTTTAAAAATTTAAATAAAAATTAAAAAGTAACAGGTACAGGAACCTCAACAAGTGGCAACACAAGCAAACATGAAGAATACTATACCAAAGTATATAAAAATTAAACCAACAGTAGAAAAGAATTTTTTTAGTTTGTCAGATAACACATTATGTATAGAGGAACAAAAAGAAGTAAGAAGGCAGACTTCTTGTTGGAAATAACATAAACTAAAAAACAAGAGAGAAATATTTTTATATTACTGAAAGGAATTATCAGCAATTTAGATAGTAATCTTTTAATCTTTAATTCTACAACCAATGTATATACCTTTCAAAAATGAAGGAACAGTAAAACTTTTTCACATGTACAAAAACTGAAGGTTTCCATCACCAGTAGACACATTCTACAGATACTAATGGCAGTCTTCAGATAAAAAGGAAAATGATAGTAGGTGGAAATCTGAATCTACACAAAGAAATGAGAAGTGCTGAAAATGATAAGTATATGAATAAATGTATAAATACTTTTTAATTTTGTGAAATCTCTTTAAAATGAAATTATTTAAATGAAAATATTACAGTGAGTGGCTTACAACATATGTAAAACTAAGTTTCATGATAACAATAAGATTCAGGATGGATGAATGGATATATTATTGTAAGGTTTTAACACTATATATTAAGTGGTATAATATCATTCAAGGATACACTGTTATATGTTAAATTTGTATATTATAAAACTTAAAACAACTAACATTTAAAAAACCCCAAAGAATTATAGTTAATATTTCAACAAAGGAGATAGAATCATAAGAGCAGGCAATTAATCTACAATAGGACAGAAAATGAAAATGAAGGGAACAAACAGCACATGGCACAAATAGAAAACAAATAGCAAATGATAGATTTAAAACTAAAAGCATCAACCAAATTTGCATTCAACGCAAGTGTCCAAATATTCCAAATAAAAAAAACAGATTATTAGATTGAATAGAAAACAATTCAGTACTAAATATTGTTAACAAGAAACACTCTTTAAATATAATTAAAATAGGTGACAGTTTAAAAGATGGAAAAGACATACTCCATGCTAATGCTAATTTAAAAAAACAATCCTAAAGTGGTTACATTAAATTACATTTCAAATTATATTTCAAAGCAAGAAATAACAAGGATGAATAAGGCCACTTCATGATGATAAAGGGTTACATTCTTTAAGAGGATTTAATAATTCTGAATACTTACACATTTAGTAACAGAGCTTCAAAACACATAAGGCAAAAACTGCTAGAACTGCAAGGAAAAATAGACATAGCCACAATTATAATCAGACACTTCAATTAACCTCTCACCATAATTAATAGAATTAATGAAAAATTATACAGAAACCCTCCCACAATAGTTAATAGAATTAATAATAAAATGATTACACAGAAAATTAATAAGAATATGGATTTGAGCAATAGTATCACATCTTGACCTATTGACATTTACAGAAAGTTCCATACAAATACAAAAGAATACACATTCTTTTCAAATGGCTATTTTACAAAAATATTCCATATTCAGAGGAACAAAACAGGTATCAACATGTATGAAGGACTTTAGTCATATAAGGCATGTTCTCTGACCAAGATCAAGCTATTTTCATAATAATACTTAAGCAGTATTTGCCCTTTTTTAACACTCATTTTCTCATGAGTTTACAGTGGCATTTTCGAGAATCTGTATCATAAATGACATTGCAGAAACAGATATGAGAGTCCAACTGTCTTTTATTAAGCCATAGATTAAAGATATTTTCAAAAATTTAAAATAATATCTACCACTCTGATATATTTCTTAAATGGGTTTATTTTTATAAAATATATTATGTTGATATACAAGACTTTCTTGTTTTAAATTATCTAATAGTTAATTCCTAAAATTTCTCAGTTTTTAACCTTGTAAATGTTCACAGAGAACACTTCTGTAAAAAAAAAAGTCCTCTTTGGAGATTTCGATAATTTTTAAGAAAGCAAAGGAGTTCCAAGACCAAAATCTTTGATAGCCATTGTGTCAAAACACAGTGCAAACACGTTGGATGCCAAAATCATCCCATCTTCCCTCATCCCATCAAATCAGTTTCTTATTTTGGCATGTGTGTTTTGTTAATGCTCAATTCTATGAGTCATTAATACTTGAAACCTTGAAGCAGATATAATTTTTCATTTTATGCCTAGTTTTTGATCCCTTTGTTTAGTGTGCATTTTGTCAGTTTACTTGATGCATCTACTTACTAAATTCTCAGTTCTTTGAGGATAGAAAGTCCATATAGTAATCATATTTTTTATTTCCCATAATACTGATTGCATACTCAAAACCAAAATCTAACAGTGGAATGATTCATAACTGATTATTTGAACAAAATGATAGCAAATTGGTTGTGACAATTAACTGAATATTGCAAACAAAATGCTACTTGCATAACCTAGAACACATACATTATTTGCTAGAATTAATTCATTATTTAATACAAAATTATGAGTCTGCTCATGAGCCTCTGGACATAGTTAAATGCAACAATGTGATTTTAATTATCTTTGAATTAACACCACTATAAAATACCAATATGTTAGGTAGTGATAAAATACCAATATGTTAGTATATGAAAGACCTCAAGATCAGTTTAGAGACAGGCAAAGGATGCACTAGGTGTACGGAAATGCAATATTGGCAAATAGTGTAGATTTTGCATTTAGCTCTTTGCACCTAAATTTGTGGCCCTAGTTAAAATAGCTAGGAGTGATGAAATCTGGGAAATTCATTAACAAAGGCACCAGTGCCAGGCCCTGGCTGCATTCAAAGTAGAGACATTTCAAACCATATGATAATGATATTCGAGGAGGGTGAGTCATACTGTCATGACTGAGAACTGGGGTGGGCAGGTGGGGGGAGGGAAGTTTGACAATATGGCTGCTGACTGACATCTGTTCTTATGAGATAAAGCACACTTTGGTGGAAGTTCTTTGCTCAGGAATAGAGAAGCCAACAAAGGCAGGTTATTTCAGAATGGAATAATATAGGAGGACAAAGTTAAGAGCACTGTGCCGGTGATGAAGAAGCAGTAGGATCTTGATGGCAAATTTTCTCCTGTAGGTGTAGCTGAATGACATGCAAGATTCCCTCATTAGTTTCACCTTTGAAGAATCTAATGTTATTGACATTTTGAGATGATTATATCACCTTATTACACTATCTCTAGACCACAGAAAATTATATATACCAAGAGAAATTATCTGGACAGTTAACACAATGAGGGGATCACTATTCCTTAGTCATCTAAACTTAGGTGAAACAACATACCTTGAATTATAGTACTTTTAATAACTAATGGCTTTTCTACTTTTATTTCTAAGCCATTTGCAAATTTAAGATTAGACTTTAAACACCTCAGCTATCAACTATGCCTACAGTTACAATCAGTTCTGTTACTTTGACTACTTTTTTTTTTAATCAAGCATATCATGTTAACTTGGGCCAGGCATTGATTTGCTTTTGGTTAAGCAATTACAAAAAAAGTGATTTTTGTAAATGGATTGAAATTATAAAAAAAAAATAAGAAGAACTTCCTGTTTTTAGTTTACTAATTCATATACATGTAAACCAGCTTAAATTTCCGGACTAGAAAACCCAGTCAGGAAGGAAAACACAAGTACTAGTTTTATTTAAATTTAGTAATCTTTTGGAGATCTCTTATGTACCAGTGTTTAATACGTAGTATGGAAACATTGCAGGTGATTGGGAAATAAACCAATCTTTCATTCTATCAACAAACATTTATTGTCTAGGAGACACCAATTAAAAAGTCACTACATAAAATATCCTAGTTACTTTAATAGAATAGGGCAGAAGTTACTTCTAGAAAAAGTAAATGGTCAATATTCTAGACCACAAGAAAACTTTAGGCCTAACTATACTCATTTGTTTCCATTACAAATAGAAATGTTATTAGCAGCAACATGACAGCATCTTTAAAAACAAATAGATATTTTAATACTCTTAAACAAGGGCTTAGATAAAAATGAATGATTTCAGAATTTCTCAGTCACTGAAGTATGGATAAATTATCAAAAGAAGCAATTAAATCAAATGTGCTCAATTTCATTGCAAGTATAGACAAGACAATGTACAATTTAAAATCCATTTTAGACATTATTCTTTCTACTCTAGAGAAATGGAAACAGTTTTCCAGTATAGGGACTAGTTCTCAGTCTCAGTCCATCCCTTCACTTCTTGTCTGGTCTTGCTAACCAAATTGTACTTCTCTTCTTACAATGTTATGTTTGCAGCAAACTATCCTTCCGCAAGAAAATTAATCTTTACATAGACAAAAATATCTCACGTATATTGCTTCTTATTAGATTTCTTTCCTTTTCCATTTTTCTTCTTTCTTGGTTTCTGGGCTATTAGACTGTTCTGCTCTATTCTAATTCCCCCTGAACCTTCTGTTCATACTATTGTTGTTTTACTGCTTACCCATATTGTTGTTGGCGTGTCTCTATCCATAGGCCCTAAAACTGCCATCAGACCTTTTCTCTCTGTGGTTGCTTTTGCTTTGATTGTTTGAAAGATAGAAAGAGCTATTTATGTGCCATTTAGGAAATCTCATCATTCCGGTTTGAAGAAACGCTTCCAGGCTGTATCATCAGAAAGATAGTTGGTACAAGGGTAAAAACACACTCTGCAACATGACCATTAGCCTTCATGAAAAAGCACCTGCCACTTATCAAGGCCTCCAGCTGAATCAGAGGACCTGCAAAATCGACACCTCAATAATTCTGCTTTTAATTCATATTTCCTGGGTTAAAGAACACGTGACGTCAAAAGATTTTTGAGAAACACTGAATGATTTCTAAAGAAAATCCTTTTCCTTCTAATTCTAAGTCATCATGAATAGATGAGTGTAGTCCAAAAAGTTCTGAGCATTTTTTTGAGTATAAGCTGGGCCAGCATTTCCTGGAATTGATCTTGATTGGAGGCATCTGGTCTATAATCTTAGCATTACAAAGAGACTCTGAGACTCCAACTTGAGCTGGCAAATGAGTTTCAGTGAGTCGTGTCTGGAAAAGTCTCTCCTTTTGGGACAACGACTTCCACAGGTTCTTTTAAAATTGAGATGCTTTGTGAAAACCGGCACTGACATATTGCAAGGTTCCTTAAATTTCAAAATTCTAAGAACATAAGAGGCAGTCTGATAATAATTTTTGTCTACAGACTAAGAAAATTGATGATAGTCACTATAAAATTCAGAAGTTTTCTTCAATAATTAATAGATCCTGGGTCATCATGGCATTCGGTCTTATTAAGAAATGTTCTCATTAGTGATTCTCAAGTATGATTCTCAACACTTCTTGACAAGTAGTGTTTATTCCATGAAAAGTCTCTTCTGCTCATTGCACATATCTTTCTCATTGTTCAAATGAGTCATCTTCAGAGGCTTGATGTGCTTCAAATATTTGCAGGATATGTTCTGTTTGATCCACTACAGTTGTTTTCCAGGTATTTTTTAGAACTGTACTATATAAAACTGATAAAAATGAAGTTGCCCAAGGCAAAAGAAAAAAAAAAGGAGAGTCTTGGACACCACCCTTATTCATTCTCCCTTCATTTCCTGCCCAACCCCAGACACACTTCAGCAGAACCCCTTAAGCCCTGCAAAACTCAGAGGATTGGATTGTTAATCCAAAGCAACCAATCTTTTAGTAGAGTCATGCACACAACCCCAATTTTCAGCCTCTTTTAAAGATATCATGTTAGCCACAACATTTCATAATCTTAATATTTAAAGTTTAGTAAAAAAAAAATGCAGGAACTTTTACATTTTTAGGAAATATTTGTACTTCTACATGTATTTACAGTATTTTTCATATTTAATTTTTTTATAATTTTTGTATCACACAAGTTGTACATATTACAACAAAGTTGTACAGATTGTAAAAGGATCAGAAATTTGAGTACAGCAAAATCAGAGAGAAAAATAGTGACTAATATTCATAGAACCATTTGCAGAACTGCCTGGCTCTATTTTAAATGTCTTTACACATAATAATTCATTTAAATCTCTCAACAATTCTAGGATGTTGTTATTATTATTATTCCTAATTTATAGATGTAAGAGCCAAAAAAGAGAGATGGTGAAAAACTTGCTTAGCGCTATAGAACTAAAAGAAAGACTGGTATCTGATTTTCTGTATACATAGATAGCCTCATACCATATTATTCTTTTCACTCGAAAACATATGTCCACATAAGTAAATATGCTGTTTAATGGTGATTCCACATACAGTCATATAAGCCCTATATAAGTTAAAGTCCCTCAAAGAGGAATCAACCTACATATTCTTTCCCTCTCTCAATTTCTCTTTCTGTGGACTTGATAAGCTGGACTTCATTGAAATTAGCATCTTTCACTCTGGTACAGACAATGCCATGAGAATAAGAAGACAATTCACAGACAACTCACAGGGAGAAAATACTTGCAAAAGGTATATCTGATAAAGGACTATTATCCAAAATATACAAAGAACTCTTAAAACTCAATTACAAGAAAATAACTCAATTTAAAAAATGGGTTAAAAAGCACTTAAAAAAAAAAAGGAGAGGGGGAGGTCACTGGGGTGGCTCAGTCAGTTATGCATCAGACTCTTGATTTCCACTCAGGTCATGACCTCATGGTTGAGTTCAAGAGATTGAGCCCCATGTCAGTCTCTATACTGATGGCCTGGAGTCTCCTTGGATTCTTTCTCTCTCCCTCTCTCTCTGTCTGCCTCTTACCCACTCACATGCTCATGCTTTCTCTCTCTCAAAATAAATAAATAAATTTTTAAAAATGGACTACAGAGTTTAACAGACACCCCACCAAGAAGATATACAGATGGCAAATAAGCCTCTGAAAAGATGCCCTATACCATATGCCATCAGGGGAATCAAATTAAAATAACAGTTAGATATTACTACATACCTATTAAAATGACCTAAATCTGGATCACTAACACTAAACATATCATTATATATTTTTCCAACCTCATAAAATGTACAACACCAAATGTGAATCCTAATATAAACTATTGACCTGAGTGACAATGATTTGTTAATGTAGTTTCATCAATTATCATAAATATACCACTCCAATGGAGGGTGTTGAAAATGGAGGAGATTATGGATGTGAAGGAGCAAGGAGTATGTGAGAAATCTTCCAATTTCACTCAATTTTTCTGTGAACCTAAGAAGGCTCTAAAAAATAAAATATATTTTTAAAAATGAAACAAGATTTCTGCTTCCAACCATAGTGATGTAGCAGGGTCTATACTGAACTTCCTACTGGAAACAAATAGAAAACTGGACAAAATATATCAAACACCTGTTTCCAGATAATGGAAAAAAACACAGTGTAAAACTGTGATCCTGAAAAAAGGGAAATGATAGAAGCAAGCCCTATGTGCACTGTGGTTCTCCTTTTGGAGGCACAATCAGGACTCTAGTAGAATAAGGACAATCACAAGCAAAGCATGGTGATCTCACTGAATAAAGAAAAAAAATACTACAGTTCAGAGAGTGTAAGGTAACCAGAAGTTGAAAGGCAAAATTCCAGATGAGAAAAATTTGTCTTCAAAAAGATAACTTTAGGAATATTCATAGTAATCCCTTTGAGTCTGTTGCTAAAACTAAACCATACATGCATATAACAAAACTCCATGAAATCAGGCAAAAAATGACCCTATGCTGTAAACCATGGGATTCCAAGAGCTCATATAGGGAAGGGAGACATTCAACTTGACCTACTGAAATGAACTGTCCCTGATAATCCCCAGAGCAGTCAGTAGAGATCCCAGAGAGCCATATCTGAGTAGGAGAACTAACTTATTCCTAGAGTAAAAACTAGTCAAATCATAAAATAAGCCTCAAAAGGATTGAACTGATCCCTAATAATTAGTCTTCCAGAAAAAATACAACAATCTTTAAGGAAAGACCACAAAATCTAATCACTCAACAACATAAAACACAATACCCAGCAGCTAATAAAAAATAACTAGAAAAGCCAAGAAGTAAATTCTGACAAATAACAAAACAGTCAGTCCCATATATTCTCAGCAACTAAAATTAGAAAATAATTTTTTCAATCTGGTAATGGACATCTATCAAATTATACAACTAATATCTACTTTAGGTTAAATACTGAACACTTCCTCAAGCTCAGGAATAATAAAAGGATATAGGCTCTCACCACTTTATTTAACAAAGAATGAAAAGACTTGTATTTTGGAAAGGAAGAGATTAAATCATCTTTATTTATAGATGACAGGATTGTATATGTAGCAAATCTTAAGGAATGTTTTTTGAAAACAGCTCAAAATTATAAGTAATTTTGACAAAGTTAAAGGACAAACAGTTGATATGCAAATATCAATTTTCTTATATTCTACTGCAAAAATTGGAACTTGGAATGTATTTATTTATTTATTATTTTGGAGAGAGAGCATATACAAGTAGGGGAGAGAAGTAGAAGAAGAGAAAGCAGGGCCCTGGAACTTGAAATTTAAAGTATGTCATTCTTAATATCATAATATTATACAAGCCTATGAAATATTAAGAGTTATGTTTATCAAGATACATGCAAGAGATTCCTGAGAGAAATTAAAGATTGTGAAAACGGCAAGGATTTTTACCCTCACCACTTGTATTCTAGTTTATACTCGAGGCACAGGCAGTGAAATTCCTTTGGATAACAGTCAAAAGAATACTGCATTACTATAAATCAGTAGAGGAAAATAATAATTATTGAAAATATTTGATGAATCTCAAAGAAAAGCAGAACTGAGGCAAGCTGATCACTTAATGTAAGTGGAGACAGTGGCTAGCAACAGGTGGAAGAAAATGAATAAATGCTCTGTGGTTTGTTCTTTTTGTCTGTTTTAAAACTAAGAGACCTGGGGCGCCTGGGTGGCTTAGTCGGTTAAGCATCCGACTTTCGCTTAGGTCATGATCTCACGGTTCGTGGGTTCAAGCCCCACGTCGGGCTCTGTGCTGACTGCCAGCTCAGAGCCTGGAGCCTGTTTCAGTCTGTGACTCCCTCTCTCTGACCCTCCCCTGCTCATGCTGTCTCTCTCTCTCTCTCCCCTAGAAATAAATAAAAATATTTTAAAAAATAAATAAAACTAGGAGACCTGATAACTTGTTTTCATTCTAGTGGTAAAATCCTAGTATTAAAAAAGTAGCTGATAGAGTGAGAAGAGGGAACCAAAACCAAACTCTCTGAGCAGGTAGGAGGAGATACAATCCAGTGCACCCAGAAGAATTAATATTTGATAGTGAGAAAGGCTCTTCCCCAGAACCTACTTACTCCTTAGCACATTAGGAACAGTTTTAGGAGCTCATAAATGGTATTAGGAGCCCCCAAAAATGTCTTCTTTAATTCTAAAGTCAGAAAGCCATAATGTTCTGCTCTTCCTCCGTTGAACCCCAATAAAACTAGTATGGAAGCAAATCCAGGTAGGTGGGCAGATTCAGTGATGAGGATAGCAGAGATCGCCCATCTGACCATTTTATATTCTCTATAGAATATGAGCTTATCTGGCAGCAGTAATGGCTTGGTACCAAGGCAGAGATTGAGCACATTAGAAAACTAAAAAGTATACAATAGACACTTCTGAGAATAGAGTAGTGAGCATAATAGAGAAATATAGAATTCTGAGTAAGGTTTGGTGAACATGAATATATACACAGCAATACTTTTTGTTGGGCTGTGTGATTTACTCTTCCCTGCACGCCACCAAAATAGGTAGCTCTGTACATACAGTCTCTAAATTGTGCTAGTTCGTTGCTACTACAGAAAAGAGGAAAACGGACAAAAAGAAATCTCTTGCTCTCTTCCTTGGAGATATATATATATATATAGATAGATAGATATATACACATATCTCCCTAAGCAAAAGGGATTTTTACTTTAAACTTCAGGATAATTTGAAGCTTTTGTAGTAAGAATTTTTCAAAAAGGTAAAATGAAGTAAATATGGCTCCATATTTGGTTTACAGAACTATAAAAGTCATGGGCTTGGGAATGCTGGGCAAAATTGTACATACAGCTATGCAACCTTGGACAAGATGCTTAATCTCTCTGGGCTTTATTTTCCTCATCTGCAAAAATGAAAAAATAATATCTAATGTATAATGATTTTGATAAAGGTTTATTAAAATGATACACAAAAAGCAATTTTGAACAATTTTAGTATATAATTATTGATTGAGGACAAACTCATCAATGAAAGGTATTAGCAAAAATTAAATCAAAGTCGAATCTCATTATGTTGCCAAAAAATTTTAGTATGATTTCAAAAGTGACCAGGAAGATACATATAATCAGCCTTCAAAAATGTTATATCCTTGGGAACTCATTCATTCATGTTTTCATGCTATTATGCATTTATGTACTATATAAATATTTACTTAACATAAACTCTATGCCCAGGACTTGCTGAGTGCCAGGATGCAGAGGTGAATTAGGCTTCTGAAAGCTATTCAATATATCTGGCCTTTTTCTGATCTGACATTGAGTTAAGCTCCACATGAGTCTTAAAGTTTCATATGCGGAGAATAGATAATCAACCCAGCTTCAGTTCTCAACTCTGCCCTTCCTTTATGGAACTATTTTGGTTATTTTGATGGCAGATAACTGCTAAGTCACACATCTACATGACTTATTTTCATTCCTACTATCATCTGCCATTCACCTGATAACTCTTTAAAATTAACTTTTCTAACAGGGGAAATTATCTAACTTTTTAGAGTCCTGGTTTTCTCATTTGTAAAATGGGGACCCTGGGTTTTGGGCTTTTGGAGTTTTTTGTTAGTTTGGTTTTTGTTTTGTTTTGTTTTTGAATCCAATGAGATAATGCAGTTGACACTGGAAGATCATGGGTTTGAAATGTGTGGGTCCTCTTACACATGGATTTTTTTTTATCATGCAGTATAGTACTATAAATGTATTTTCCCTTATGATTTTTCTTAATGCCATTTTCTTTTCTTTACTTTAAGAATACAATATATAATACATATAACATGCAAAATATGTGTTAATCAGTTTATGTAAGGCTTTCAGTCAACAGAGTATTTTTTTCAGTTTCCCATTTTATCTCTATTAATGGCTATTTAACTAAGACTCCTTTTTATTATTTTCTGAGGGTTTTCTTGAGGACTTATAGGCTTAGCATAATTTACTTTCAAATAATGTTATAATATTTCACACATAAGAGGCTTACAGTATATCACCATTTCCCTCTCCTGTCCTTTGTGCTGTTGTTTTCATACATTTTAGCTTCATATGTTTTGAAGATCAAAATAAATTACTTGTGCTTTTGCTTTAAATAGTCAATAACAATTTTAAAATGAAAAAAAAAGTATGCCCTGTATACATCCCAGTTTTCTTCTTCGATTACAAAGAATTTCCTTTGACATTTCTTGTAGTGTGAGTATGCTGGTAATAATTCTTCTGATACTGTGTTTTCCTGAAAAAAAAAATGTAACTTTGGTTTTGAAATAGATTTTCTCTGGATATAAAATTCTAGGCGTGACCCCCTCCCCATACACACTACTTCAGCACTTTAACAATATTGTTTCTTTGTTTTCTGCTTTGCACAGATTCTGAAGAAAAATCTGTAGTAATACTTATCTTTGGTCCCATACATTTGATTGATATACCTTTTGTTCACCTGGGTGTTCCATTATTTTCTTTATTGTTAGTAGTTATCAATTTGATTATCTGTTCTGACATGAAATTTGTGTCTGTGTTTGTTTAGTATCTTGGAAACTCAGTTTATAGTTCTCACCTTCCTTTTTTTTCACCTTCTTTCAGATATAATTTCCTCAAATATTTTTCTTTCTCACACCTCTCTTTATTCTGGAATTTTAATTAAATGTGTGTTATATCACTTGATGTTTGCCCCACAAGTCACTGAAGTTCTGATCACTTGTTTTGTGGTCCTTATTTTCTTCTGCTTCATTTTGGATTGATCTTATTGTTATGTCTTCAAGTTCACTGATATCTTCTGCAGCATCTAATTTGCTTCTAATTTACTTCCAATAAAATTGGCATCTTTAACTATGTTCAACCTTCTAATTTATGAAATATATATTTCTCTATTTAGGTCTTGCATACAGATCCTTCTAGATATTTTGTTACATATATACCTAAGGATATCATTTGGGGGGAATAGTACAAATAGTGTTTTTAAGCTTAGTTTCCTTTTGTTCATTACAAGAAAATAGTATTATTGATTTTTTTCATGTTGACTTTGTGTCATAGGAAACTCATTTATTACTTCTAAGAACTGTGTTTTGTTTTGTTTTGTTTTCCTATCCTGGGATTCTATGTATAGACAAGCATGTTATTTGTGAATAGGGAGACTGAATTTTTCTTTTCCTATCCATATACCATTTATTTGTTTTTCTTTCCTTATTGCACTGGCAGACTTCTTCTATACTGCTAAACAGAAGTGCTAAGAGTGGATATCTTCATGTTATTGTTTAAGGGAAGAAGTATTAAGAGATTGTAAAGGAAAGAGCATTCAGAGTTTCACCACTAAGTATTTTGTTAGCTTTAGGTTTTTTTGACATGCCTTTAATGAAGTTTCTAAGGTGTTACTTCCATTCCTAGTTTTCTAAAAGTGTCAATCATGAAGAGGTGTTTGATTTTGTTAAATGATTTTTTCCCATCAATTGATATGATCATGTATTTTCTCCATATAGTACATTATCTTGATTGATTTTCCATTGAAAGCCATCTTTACATTCACAAGATAAAAACCATTGAGCTTGGTGTGATTCTTTTTTGTTTTGTTTTGTTTTACCTGATATGATTCTTTGAGAGAGAATTTTGTTTTATTTTAACCAGTGACCCAGAATGGCCTAATATGGCATCTTCTCATGTTAATTTCACAGCACAGCATTGCCTATGCCAGAATATGTACAAACATAAAGTAAAGAGTACAATGTTGAACACCAAACCTGCATACAAGTTGCCCTTCAGTTACCATTTTTTTAAATAAATGTTTTTGGTTTGGTTTTGTTTTCACTTAGACCCTAGCCAAGGTAGAGGACTCTCCTTGTTTTCTTATTTTGTTGGTGAGTTAGATTTTGCTAGTCTATTCTTTTACTAAGGACAAAACTCATTGAAAATTTCACTTTAAATAAAGAATTCAGCTCTAATTCTCACATTACACGGAGAAAGGACTTGTCTCCTATTTGTGCATAGTTAACAAAATGCAGATTTCTTATTTTAGATGTTACAAAATTCCCCCAGGAGTTTTATAGCTCTATGATCAATTTATACCCCTGGATTTCAGCTATTTTGAGTTTTTAAAAGTATTTTGTTTGTTATTTAATTTCTTGAATTCTTAGACTGTTGATGGTTTTATGTTATTTGGTCTGATTTTATGTTATTTGTTTTTAACTGTGAAATTTTCAGAATATTTAATGGCTATACATAGCCAAAAATAAGAGTCTACATCACTTTCATATTCATTAAAAAAGCAATAAACCTGATTTATTTATTATTCATGTTTGGGTTCCATGCATTGGTGTGTCATTACTGTCTTGCCTACTGTTTTTTTGTTTTTGTTCATTATTTTTTAAAATAAACAGTCAATGCAGATATGTATGGCAAAAGCAAATTCTTATAGCAATACAAGGATAGAATGACAGTGCATGATCATGACTAACCAGATAATACAAGGTTAAATCAAATGTGGGTGGTTCTTGTTTTATTATTTAAAAACATTTTTTTCAATGTTTATTTTTGAGAGAGACAGAGCAAGAGTGGGGGAGGGGCAGGAGAGAGGGAGGCACAGAAATCTGAAGCAGTCTCCAGGCTCTGAGCTGCCAGCACAGAGCCCTCAGAGCCTTCATGAACTGTGAGCTCAAGACCTGAGGTGAAGTTAGACACTTAACTATCTGAGCCACCCAGGCACTCGAAGAGTGGTTCTTGTTTTAAAGGCACCAGTTATTAAAACCAACAAAATAAACACAAAACTGGAAAATAACAAAAATTGTCTTGACCCAAAGAATATTAATATGATGAAGAATTTAGGAGAAACCACAAGAGATTCCTAAAATCTCATGATCATCCTAAAACCATTTTGGTTTAGAAATGCCCATTGGGACCTGGCAATTCTTATGAATCTGACCTTTGTGTAGCTCTTCATTTCTCTGACACATATACTGGTTTTCTGTCTCATGTCATTTCCTCCTGGTTCTGCTATGTGTTAATGAGTTTTAATAAGATGGGAAAAATTCATGCTATTGTGTTTGAGTAGCAAATGATTTACCCAGGAAATACAATGCCTTAACCTAATTAAAATGGTTGTCTCCACAAAGCCCTCAAGGGACAATTGTAAGATTTTAAGATATTGTGTCAGCTTCTTGGGAATCCTTTTTTTATTGTGAGGGAATTTGACATCCTTCAAGTTTTACTATCATTGAATGGAAGATCAAGTTTATACTTCCAGTCTGTGGCCTTAAGTGTCCAGTTGATTTACAATGTTTTTATGAAAGTGAAGTAAAATTTATGATATACAATGTAATTTAAAATTTTTTAATTTGGATCAGGTGGACTACAGGTATGTGAAAACAAAATAGTTAAAAATAAAACTCGAGTGGAGAGGCTTTTATTAAAACTTCATTTAATATTTATATTTTATTAAAATTGCCTTACACATTAAGACAAATTATTTAATTTGGGTAATACTTTTTTGTTTCTTTTGCATTTTTAAATTATTGATTAAAATATTTGGGGGCGCCTGGTGGCTTAGTCGGTTAATCGTCCGACTTTCACTTACGTCATGATCTCACGGTTCGTGGGTTCGAGCACCGCATCCGGCTCTGTGCTGACTGCCAGCTCAGAGCCTGGAGCCTGTTTCAGAGTCTGTGTCTCCCTCTCTCTCTGTCCATCCCCTGCTCACACTGTCTCTCTCTCTCTCCTAGAAATGAATAAAACATTAAAAAGAGAGAGAGAGAGAGAAATAAAATATTTGAATAGGTGACACATTTTCATGGTTCAAAATAAAAAATGAGAATAACTACCATGTTTTGTAATCAGAGATTCTAACCAAGGAAAAAGTAGCTTTTACCCAATAATTTAGAATCACATTAGGAAAAACTGAAACTTCTTACATATAGAAGTATCCAGAAAAACAAAAACAAAATTACTAAAATCTCTGCCTTAAAGTTTGAACTTTGAACAATGTCAGACTGAGTGACTAAAATTTTTTTGTACACAAATACACAGATATCCAGCTGATACCTGCATAAGAATGCTTTAGGAAAAAGTTAAAAATTATTACTAAAACCTGAACTACTCACAAACAAAACTCTAACAGATAGATATACTTGGGCTGTTCCAGAAGAGAGTGTTTTCCTCCTTTGGCTAAAGATTTTCACCAGTTGCACACTGCAGAGGAATCAGATACATTTTTATCTACATATCATCAGCATATATATAATATATGTATGTTTATGTACATATAAATATGTATTTATGTGTGTGTATATATGTATGTGTGTGTATGTGTGTGTGTATACATACACATACATATATATTTAAAGTTGGAGAAAAAATGACCGATTTTGATACTTGGACTTGTGTCTCTTAACTGACTATTACAAGCCCAAGATAGAATTTTCAGTTAAACAGCACTTTTTCCAGAAGGTGCTCTATTAAGACACATTTTATAAATCATAAATTGTTACATTATTTGCAGCATGAGGCCAATGCTTATAAAAAGCAGTAAAACACAAAGCATCTATCAATAGCTTACATTTTCATATAAAGAGGGCAGTAGAGAAGACCATAGAATCATAAAATCTTAGAGCTGCAAGGAACCTAATAACAACAGCTAAAGTCAAATAACACTAATTATAAGACAGATACTGTTCTATATACTTCAAATATATTGATTTATTTGATTCTGATAACAGCACTATAAGATGGATACTATTATTATTCCTGTGAAGTAGAGATGGAAATTGAAATACAGAAAGTTTAAGTGAATTACCCAAGGTCACATAGTTTAACAGTTTATGAGTTGAGATTTGAAACGGGCCCCAGAATCTGTGTTCATGACCATTATAATTCTAAAGATCATTCCCAAGTAATTGAAAGTAGACAGTATTACAATGGGGGTAAAAATGTTGGGTTGGAATCTGTTACAAAATTTATGACCGATGGATAGAATTTGTCATCTATATTTTTAGGGTTTTTTAATTATTGCAATGTGAGTGGATTTAAGAAAAATGAATTTAGCTGTCCTTCTTGATTAGTCTAAGCAGTTATATACTTTCCTTTATCTAAAAGAAAAAAAAGCCTGCAAAAGTCTATTAACTCAATATGGATAACAGGGTTCTTTTTTTATGGAAATATAAAGGCTTGAGCCTGCCACTCTTAATCCTCAATGAATGTTTAAAACTTAAGACTATTTTCACTTAATATAAAATGATTTTATTAGAAATAATTGAAGTAATTATTCCCAAATTGATCTATGCATCCCACTGCTTGAGATTTCTTTTTCTTTTGAGCTTTCAATGTTTCAAATGCTTTAAGACTTTTGTAAAAAGATGTTTTTAAAAATACATACTGTCAAAGTGTTACCAGTTTTTATAAAACTCAGTTCCATCAGGCAGTGAACATATTAAAATGTTGAATGACTCATCTTAGATTCCCTATGTTACTTGTATGACCTACCCCACAGTCATAAATAGTTTTAGAGAAGAAGAGATGTCAGTACTTTTAATAAGATGATCTTGGATGAATACGTGAATTAAATTCTTGGTTTTTTAAAATTTATTCCTAAGTTAAAGAACATCTCTCTCTCTCTCTCTCTCTCTCCATTCTCAACTTGCATGGTCTCTGGGGAACTAAGTGATGTTAAAACTTAAACGGAAAAAAAAAGGTCTTAACCACTCATATAGATGCTACCTAGAATTCTTGAAACATAAAACAAGAATTGGAAATTCATTCTGAAATTAAACAAATGATGAGGTGTCTGGGTGGCTCTATCAGTTGCGCGTCCAACTTCAGCTCAGGTCATTTTCTCGCAGCTCATGAATTTGAGCCCTGCATCAGGCTTGCTATTCTCAGTGTATAGCCCACTTTGGAACTTCTGTCCCCCTCGGTCTGTCTGTGATCTGCTCGTGGGCTCTTTCTCTCAAAACTAATAAAACATTAAAAAAATTAAACAAATGGAAGAGTTTCTTTCTAAATAAGACTGTTGTTTCTTCAAGTATTGTTTTGAAGTGCTTGGTAGATTCTAATCAGTCTTTTATTTTGAAAGTAAGAAGCTCTGTCATGTTCAAAGACAAACTCTGTGCTATTTTATAATTTACAATGTGTCAATAAACATGTAATTTTCTCGTAGGAGCTGTATGCGGCATTCTCCTACTTGCCCCCCTAAGTACCCAGGAATTGAAGGCAATCTGCTACAACAGCGCCGGAGAGGGGTGCTGTGCCGCCAGCTGGAGGCTGTGTGCTTCTGACCACTGTGCACTGCAGCAGCTAGCCCACAAGGAGCCCCGAGTGCTACAGGGGCCTGGTTCTGGAGAAGACCACACATACTTCAGGAACCCACAGAGTGAGGGAGCATGAGAACACTGCTGTCTGAAAAAAATACAAACACATAAACAGTCACACTATAGAGAAAGGCAAAATTTTATCTAATGCTTCCTAATTAAATATAAATAGATAAAAAAGGGAGAAATGATTGCAGAGAGAAAAGGTCATGTGAGGATACAGTGGGAAGGCAGAGAGAGGAGAAATCCAAGGAGACAGGCCTCCTGAGAATCCAAAGCCCTCAACACTTCAATCTGAGCCTTCTTGTATAGTGGAAAATTAAATTTCTCTTGAAGCCACTCAGTTTGTGGTATTTGTAATGGCAGCCCCAGGTGACTAACGCAATCTTCCAATATGGTCAAGAAAGCAATAAAATGGATGCTGTTAATAAGCACCTACTATGTGCATTGGCCCTAATTCTAGGTTTATTTAAGCTAACTCCTTCCTTTAGATGGCCCTCAAAATAGTTGAACTGTTTTTATCTACGCCTGATGTCTCTTTGACTTTCCCCAAATCTCTCATTATATTAGTAATAATCAAAAACTGTGTATTTTTTGTATTTTTTGTGACAGATCCCAAGCCTTTGACTATAATCAATAAGTTCATTAGTAATTATCATAAATATCCAGAAAAAGTATAAGCATTCACATTAATACCACAAATGTTAGCATAAACCATACATTCAGAGAAAAGTTTAGTGTCAGCAAAGATGACCAACCCATTAACTAACATACTAAAAGTACAGCTAACATTAAGATATTGTTTTATAGTTGTATTCTCTAATCATTTTACGTTTTACTTAAATTTTTTTTCATAGCTCAGAGGATTTAAAAAAAATTATTTAGAATAATTTATGGTAGCCAAATATTACAAGAGAGACATGAGCAATATTTAAGCATGCTTTGAGTATGAAACTGGTCCTTTTTTATCATTTTAAAATTTTGTATATTTACAGAACCATGTTAGACAAAGTTAACAACCTTGATTTGTGATGATTTTATGGGTTTAGATGATCAATTTAACTATATTCAACTTCAACTAGCAGAAGAAAATAAAAGTTATCCAAAATAAATTTTAATACATAGAGGGTACATTCTTCAAATTGACTTGGTACATAAATGGACCTAAAATATCATACTTTTCTTGGATCATGACAACATATCAATTAGTGTGTGTCCTTGCTGAAATCACATGACCACTTACAATCTTCATTCCCTCAAATGTGAAAATAGTGAGGTAATACCAAAGGGTTACTGTGGAGGATCAGTGCAGAAATAACCTCCAATTTGTTTCAGGATACCCAGTATCCATGTCCTTGGGTAGCTTTTCCTACACTGACCCTGAGTATAACTGAGTATAACCATGTACTTTGCTTTGGCTAGTAGGACAGTAGCAATTGTGATACAGGTAGATTTGAACAGTGGTTGCCCATTTGGGCTTGTCCCCTCTTAGTGGGCTAAGAACCCTGACATGTGAACAAGCCCAGCTTGTTCAAAAGACATTTCAGCAACCATCCACACAGTCTCAGACTAACTTTCTAACTAACTGCAAGCACATGGGTGAGCCCAAATGGGATCAGCCAAGTCTAGCTCAGACTAGAACTTTCCAGCAGAATTCGGAGTTAAATAAATGAATGTTGTGAAACCATTAAGTTCTGAGTAGTTTATTGTACTGATAGGGAATGATACAGTTTTCTAAAGTCTTCTTTAGTTCTGAAATGTTATGATTCTTCCATTTCATGTTATAAAATTGCAAAAGCACAATCTTTGAAGATAGAGAACCTGCCCAAATATTTTTATTTGGACAGACCTCAGTTTTCTACTCTCATATACATAGGTAGGCCTTCCCCCTGGTTGGTGGAAGTCTTAGTTTCTCCTTGTTGCCTTAATGTAATTTTTAATAGCATGTCCTGTCTCAAAAATATTTCAGTTAAGTCAATAAACTACATGGTAATCTTAAGACATATCTCCTAGGTTTAGAGTCAGGAAAAATGAGATTAAAAATAATGGTGATTATTATCATCAGATTTTAATAAGCAGTTCAAAGCTTTATTGGGTCAAAATATACAAAGATCTATTGCAAGAGGTACGAAGATATAAAGTTCAAGAAACATGGCCCATGGCTTCAGACGTTTATAACCACTATTGCTTTGGACAGAATTGTGTACCACAAAATTTATATGTTGAAGTCAATGAAGCAATATTTAAAGAGGGAGTCTTTGGAAAATAATTAGGTTTAGATACTTTCATGAATAAACCCCTAATGATGGGATTAGTATTTTTATTTTATTTTTTTAATGTTTATTGGCAGAGAGAATTTGTGATTGTGAGCAGCGGGGGGGTGGGGGGGTGGGGCAGGAGGGGGAGCAGGCAGAGAGAAGAAAAGCCAAGTCAGGCTCTACATTGTCAGTGCCTACCCAAAGCAGAACTTACTCCCAGGAACCAGGAGATCTTGACCTGAGCTGAAATCAAGAGTCAGATGTTTAACCCACTGAGCCACCCTGCATCCCAGGATTAGTGTTTTTATAAGGAGATACCAGATAGCTTGCTTTCTCTCTCTCTGTTGTCTGAAAACACGGGGAGAGGCTGGCCATTTACAAGCCAGGAAGAATGCTCTTACCAGAAACCAATCATGTTCACCCCTTCATCTTGATTCACAGCTTCCAGAACTGTGAGAAAAATCAATTTCTGTTGTTTAAGACACCCAGTCAATGGTATTTTGTTATGGCAGCCTAAGCTATGATGACCATATAATTCCTCTAAAATATATAAATTTCAGAAAGTCCAACAACCAATAGACATGAAATAACTTGTATAGCGAAACTGTACGTGTAAACTTATTTATATACTATGAAAATATAGTAGTTAAGAGGGATGATTATGAAGCCAAGTTGCTTGTGGTCAACTTTTACATGAACATTGCGACTTTCAGCAAGATACTTAGCCATCTGTACTTCAGGTTTTTCATCTTGAAAATTCATCATATTTTTGGTTCACTAATTTTGTGTATACAATCATATTTTATATATATAAAATGATATTTAGCAATTAGTGTTATGTAAGTATGAGATATTATTACAGGTAAAATAGTAAAAGTGCCTTATCTTTTTCCGATAACAGTAAAATGCATTAATAAAATCTTGAGAATTATATATTTATTTGCTGTATTACTTAAATATGAACTACCTTTGACCTACAACAGAGTCAAACCTTGAACTTACACTTATTAAGTGAAATATCAGGTCCCGACACTATTTAAAAATCTCTCACTCATGGAACCTGGGTGGTTCAGTTGTTTAAACATCTGACTCTTGATTTCGGCTCAGGTCATGATCTCAGTGTTGTGAGGCATGGAGCCTTCTTAGGATTCATCCTCTCTCTGCACTCCCCCTAAAAAGAAAACTCTCACTTTTCTTTTCTGAGGCACTATAGTTGATTTCAATTAAATTTAATGCAACTATGATATATGTGTACCTCTGTGGGAAAAACAAAGCAATATTTTGTTTATACAAATGATGGGTGCTGTCATTAGTTGTTATTAAGTGATTAGAATAATACACACTAAGGTAAAAATGCTGATAATGTTATGATTATATTTAGTCTTTTGTTTTCTAGACTATGTTAAATGTGTTTTGAGTTGCCAAAAGTACTTATTTAGTACTGGAACAATTCTCATTGGTAAAAAATGAGTAAATCACTGGTTTAAAGAAACTGCATCAGTATAGCACATAATTGGATATCTCAGAGATAGCTTCTAGGTGTATTATACAGGAATATACATAAGTGATTTAAAATTGTTAATGGTGCTCTTCATTACTTACATGTGACTTTAAGGGGTGATGGTACATGTTTATTACATGTTATAGAAAACTCCTCTTGCATTTAGCTATTATTTCTAATTTTTAACTTCATCTCTGTAAATATATGTTCTTTACCAAGTCTTTTCTCAGATCTGGCCTTCACCCTAATGACTAGGATGTCCTTTTCTTTTGCCAGCTGTTATTGATTCCAGTGGGTCAGAGTAAATACATAATTTGAATTGTGCTTTATGTTTTATGGCTCTTATATTCCTGAGTCAATGTAGACATTGTTTCAGATAACTTTCATGGCTAAAATTACCTGACAAATCCTGGAAGGACCACCAAAAGTGATTCCTTTCACATGATTATTCCACTTACTTTCAAGTCATTTTGGGGGTGCCTGAGTGGTTCAGTAGGTTAAGTTTCTGACTCTCAGTTTTGGCTCAGGTCACGGCTTCATGGTTTCATGGGTTTGAGCCCTGCATTAGGCTCTACGCTGACAGTGTGGAGCCTGCTTGGGATTCTCTCTCTCACTCTCTCTCTCTACCCCTCCCTGCTCACACTGTCTCTATATCTCTCAAAATAAATAAATAAAACTAAAAAAAGTATTTATTTCATTTTGGTTTTACATATAAAGACCAAATTGGCATACATAAACTTTGATATAACTATTCTTAGTTGAGTTTTCCAAATTTAACAGCACACAAAAAAAAGAGAAAGTGTATAGGATTTGGATAAGGGCTTTTTATTTGAAAAAGAGCAAAAACAAATTTAAAAAATCACATACTTTGATCTAAGTAGAATTCAGAATGAAAAAGAACTAGCACTAAAACTTTAAAAGTTGTATTTCCCTTCCTAATAGTTACTATTTTCAGGGCTAGCTTTCTATAAGTCTTAAAGGAAAGCACAGAAAGTAAAAGAAATGAACTTTCCTCAAAATTTGCACCTGAAAAAATGTCAAAGAAGCTATAATTTTAGTCCAAACTAGGCATATATACCTAGCTAAAGGTACTCTTTCAAATGCATACACTTTTTATTTGTGTTGTGGTGACCTTATTTTCACTTTTCCTCAAAATGTTCTAACCCACCACAGAGGACAAAAATTGAAGAAACTACAAATGCAAAGTGAATTATTCTCTTCTGTGCCTCCAACCTTCAATTTGGACACAATAACTTGTAAAGGTGAATATATGAAAGTAGGAAAGACTACTTGATAGACACAAATTGCCTGTTGAATAGCAATTCTGTCAGATTTTTGCTTGAGGACCTAACACATAGAGGATAAGAGCTGTGTACCTTAGGAATTACAGATAATATAAAGGTGCAAGGTTTTAGTAAACAGTAAATATAAGGCATGGAAGCAAGAAATATGGTCACTAAAAGATCTAATAGTATTTTAGTCTATTCTAAGAAAACAAGCAAAATGGAAATTCCTTCTACTTTGTTCTGGACAATTGTGATGAGATATAGATGTCACACTTAACATAATGTACATCAATAGCAGTGACCAGAGAAGAGAGACAAAGGTGGTGAAAAAGTTCAAAACAATTTGCAGTAAAAAGATTTATAGATTCAAGAAAGACACGAGAAGACTCAACAGACATAGGTTAGGGGTCAGATGGTGACATGCAAACACTTGAAGAGAAGTGGACCCCCAATTTTGTCAGAGATTTTGTTTAATGATAAGAGCTTTTTAATAGATCAGACTCTTCGAAGAAATAATACACCACGACAAAAGGTATTATGTTCCCATTTACTGAAATATTGATTCAAGCCACACAGATATTTAGCAGAAATGCTGAAGACTCATTGGTATAAGAGTAAATGAGCTATATGATGTTTAATGTTCTTTCTAAGCCTAAGAAGACTTGATTCCAGAATGCTCAAATATATTATTAACTAAGAGAAAGTAAAAACTATTTGTTTTTATAATGAAGAGTGTGAGTACCAGTGAAAAAGATTCCATTCAACACATAACTCCAAAACTTTCAATATCATAAATTTTTTAGGCAAATTTTTCCCAAAGTAAAAGAGGTCTAAAAGATATGTATAAATTTGCTTAACTAAACACTTCCTTGTTTTCCTACCTGAGATTTATTTGCAAAGGAACTCAAAGATTTAAAATTGAAATAAAAAGTAACAGCAAATGAACAAAATTTTAAGTGGGCAGGAGGTAGTATTTCCAAAACTATAAAGATTTTTGGGTTTATTTTAATGTTTTACTTATTTTTCAGAAAAAGAGAGAGAGAGAGAGAAAGTGCATGGGAAGGGTCAGAGAGAGAGAGAGACACAGAAATCAAAGACAGGCTCCAGGCTTTGAGCTAGCTGTCAGCACAGAGCCCGACGTGGGGCTCAAACTCACGAACCATGAGATCATGATCTGAGCCGAAGTCGGAAGCTAAGTCAACTGAGCCATCCAGGCACCCAAGATTTTTGTTTTCAATGTGCAGGTTTGTACAAAGAGAAGAAGAAATGTACAGCTTTTTGTTTTCTTTTTTAAGGGAAAGCAGATTGCTGATAGAAAAATGCTATTCTCTGAGTCTTTTAAAATATCCTGAATCTATATGTTCCTAGGAGTTCATAAATTGTTTCGGTTCTCATGGTTTCTCTACTCAAACTGCCTCAGTATATTTTCAAACACACCTCCTTCAGTATCTAGCTATTGTTTGCCCTGATCTCCTGAACTAAGGATGGATTTAATTTCTGATCCACAGCCTCTCAGACTACACGGTTTCGAACTTTCACTTGCTATTTCTTTATGGCAACCCATTTTAGATTCCAAAGAGATGGGAATTGTGATCTTTCTTATCTATATATTCAAGGAGAATACAGTTGCTACATGCAACTTTAAAATATTCCAAGAGATATAATTCAATAAAAATTTATTTCCAGTCTTACTTCTCATATATATCCATGTTACACTGAAGAAAATCAATTTTGAATAATTTTGGTAGTTTTGTGAAAGCTCCTGAGAAATTATCCCAAAATGGTTCAAATTCACTGGACCCTAAGGGCCACCCTCATACTGTTCATAAGATGCATACATAGTTCTACTCCTTTAAATAAGAGTACAAGACATGCCTTAGAAGATTTACTGAGTATTAAGTTTTTTATGCTAATAATTCTTTTTTTTTTTACATGTAATAATGATCAAATACCATTTCATTCAAGTACTCAAATATGCCACTGGATCTATGAATAGACTCAATTTATGTTTTGTTAGATCAAAGCATGGGAATGGAAACCAGAACAGTATTAACATGGATAAATGGAGTTTAAGTGATTAACATTTAATCCTATTCAGATGGCCCCAAAACATGGGATCATTTAATATTGTCCTTTCTTAGACTGAAGAGTTCACCACATATAATCTGAGATCCAAGATAAGAGTCACTTCCATAGCATTCTTGACCAAGAGTGGTCCAGCTATGGTGGATTAATTTATCCAATGTACCATAGATACATGTATTTACCTACCTTAGGAAGCATATGCTGAAGCAAACCATACTGACACACTCATATGGCGCAACTCTACTCACAACTGTAAAGTTTGACAAAGACAACATCTTTTGTAGATGAGGGAGCCTGTGACTAATAGCTATCAGCATTTCCAGGTTGAAATAATTTCTTTTATTTATGTAATTTTTTTTTATGCATAACCCCACCATTTCCATCAAACACTTGACAAGGAACTTGTGCATTTAAAAGTAAAACTTTTTTTGAGGAAAAATTTTATGTGATTATATCTGGAGCAACTTACAGATATAAGTTGTTAGAAATATTTCTTCAACAGTATGGCTGGAATTAGGAATATTTCTTCAACAATATAAACTATTGGCAGATCAGATATGTCAGAAAATGCTTACATATAATAGTCAAGACTGCAAAAACTGTGGCTGGAACAAACGGAATTTAAGAGGGTATAGTCAAAGAAAGAATTAGTGAACATATAACATAGTTCTTTATTATATTCTTAAATTCATTAGAAGCCCAGAAAAGAATGTTCTTGGAATGCATTAGTTTAACTCTCTAAAGAAATACGCTCAGTTAATTGCTTCTATGTGATATGCTTTACATTTTAAGCTAGATGTAAGGATTTACCACTTGAGGTGTTTTTATTTATCTTCTGCAGGTAATATGTAAAATTGCCTAGTAAAACGTCAGATATATAGTAATGCTTGATAACAGTAGATAAAATGGGGAAGGACTATACTGGCATCATAGTATTGGCTAATAATTCATTCCAGGTGAACTAAATCCACCAAATCTTTATCAGAATTTCTTTCAGTTAGGCATTCACGTCATATATATATGTAATCACATATATATATATATATACATATATATAAACTATATATACTTAATCATCTGTATTTAAATTGTATTTAAATATATATATAAATTGTATATGTATGCACATATATAAAACTATATATACTTAATCATTTGTATTTAAGTTAATAGCTCTCTGTGTTTCTATTTTAATTCCATTTGTTGTTAAAGCATTCTAGCCTCCTAGGATAATTTTAAATCATATTTCTGAATTACTGAATTTTCTGTCCTTCCTAAGTGTATAGGAAGTTCCCTCTCCCTTCATTCAAACATTGCTGACAATAGTGACTTGTGCAGGGCCAAGGACAAAACACTATGATACTCAATGGATACCTTTTCAAGGGCAAAGATTTGTTCTTTAGGGAGAATGACAGTCCAGTGATTTAATTCTATTCATGCTTAAAGCAAATGTGGCCATTCAGCATAATTTCTTAATTATGATAAAAATGTAAAGGAAATTATTTCAGACCAAAGTAAAGGCGTATAGAATGAAGATACTGTGTAATCTACTTTATGTCCATGAGAGATTTGGATCTTTTATATTAATCACATTTAATTCTTTGAACATCTCACCTACATTATTTAAAGTCATAATTAGCACTAAATAGCATGAGAGGATCACCAAGTTGGAGGTCATGGAATGAAGCCAGAGTATTGACATTGGAGTCTACTAACATTATTTGCTTCATCAAACTCCACAAGTTTGATGGGTACAAAAGATGGACATTCAGGCAGTAGCTGTATGATGAAATGAAGTGGAGTCAATGTACAGTAGAAACATTTTAAAAACACAGGCAATTTGGAATACGGCAAGTACAAGTGCAATAGTACCCGTTGAGCAAAATGATGAGACTACAAGGGGAGAGAAAGAATGGCAATCTGCAAAGATGTCTGTGACTAGTGACTAGCTGTAAACCAATATGCAGCCCCAATGTTAAGGAAGAAGACACAAGCCTTTAGAGTCATGGTCACAGACAACACTGCCTTTGCTTATATCTTCACAAAACAGGAGGAGATCTTGAAGACACAAGAGACAAGATTAACATTTCTAGTTATAATATTTGAACATATGTAATTATGACCATTGATAAAAACACAAAGAACAAAACAAAACAGAATTTTTCTGTGCCTATGTCTGGCTGTATCTAGAATACTACATCCTTATATATTAATAATGTGGACCAGATTGTGAAACATTTCAAATTATTTTTCATATTGCATACGTTTTCATTATGAAAGGTAGAGGGAAACTATCAGAGAGCAGTCACTCTTAATTAACATGGCAGAATCAACCCACAACTAGGTTCACATTTAACTCCCTGTATGTGCAGGAAGGGCTAGTATTAAGTCAGGTAGCATGGCAAAGAGTCACCAGGTGGCATAATGTTGTGAGAGGCAGTGGTAGAGTGGAAGGTTTGAGTTTTGTAATCAGAAAAGACTTAGGCTGTATCCCTGCATTGCCTCTCACTTTGCACAGTCACTTAACCTCTCTGGGAGACAGTTTTCCTACATATACAATCAGGATAATAACACCTGAGATTCTGGTGAAAAGTACTGAGAAAATATAATGTATACTAGAGTAGTGGTAGCCACAGTTGCCATTTCCCTAGACATACTATACCCATTCCATTTGTTTGGACAAGAAACATCACCAAAATAAAGATACAAGAATTATTTACTTGGGGGTACACAAAGTAGGTTAGATAATTTCTTTATTCTATAGAACTTTATTTTAGCAGGAAATTACTGGCCTCAAAGAATTTCATCTAAAATAACTGGGAGTTTGTCTATAATTTCAGACTGAACCAGAAATGTAGTAGACCAGGTAGATAACATACTTTAGTGGTTGTTAAAAACCAAGGTACAAGTTGGGGCACTTGGGTGGCTCAGTTGGTTAAACATTTTACCTTATCTTAGGTCATGATCTCACAGTTCATGAGTTTGAGCTCCACATTGGCCTGTCTGCTCTCAGCACAGAGCTTGCTTCAGATCCTCTGTCTCCCTCTCTCTCTACCCCTCCCCTGCTTATGCTTTCCCTCTCAAAAAAAAAGAACCTTAAAAAATTCAAGTTACAAGAACTCTGGAAAGTGTTTTAGCAGTCTCTATTATACTAAAGCTAAAGACATAATCTATGACCCAACAAATTCACTCCTAGGTCTATAATGAACAAATGCATATACCTGTTCACTAAAAGATATGTATTAGAATATTCATAGCAGCACTATTTGTAAAACAGCTGCAAACTGGAAATTACACAAAATATCATCAACAGTTGAATAGTTAAATTGTGTATATTTGCACAAAGGAATACTATCTAATAATAAGAATGAATGGCATACAGTTACAAATAATAATATGGATGACTCAAACATAGTGTTAAGCAAAAGAAGATAAACACAAAAGAATACACACTATGTAACTCTATATAAAGTATAAAAACAAAAGAAACTAAACTATGCTGTTAGATATCAGGATAGTGGTTATCCTTGGGATGTAGTGGCAGGAAGGGGATACCTTGTGACTAGATGGAAGCAAGGAGAGGTTTTTATGGGCTGGTAATTTCCCATTGCTTGATCTGTGTACAGTTGTATAGATTTGCCAGTTGAGAAAATTGATTAAGCTCTATGCTTAAGTATGCACAATATGAATATGTATTACATTCAATAAACACTAAAAATGTAAAATGAGCTAGGGGCACTTGGGTGGTTCAGTTGGTTAAGCATCCAACTCTTGATTCCGGCTCCGGTTATGATCTCCTGGTCATGGGACTGAGCCCCATGTTGGCTCTGCACTGAACATAGAACCTGTTTGGGATTCTCTCTCTCCCTCTCTCTCTGCCCCTCCCCAACTTGCACGTGTGTGTGTGTGTGTGTGTGTGTGTGTGTGTATGTGTGTGTGTTCTCTCTCTCAAAATAAACAATAAAAAACAAAAGAAATTAAGGTGGGCTAATAATTAGTGTCTGATTTTAGCATATTCTTTGATCTTTTATCCCATGGTTTTCAGAAGACATAAGCACACCAACAAGAGAGAGTTCCCAGAAAACTTTTGACAAGAACAAGTTTAGTGTGTGTTTCTCAGTTCCTGAATAAATGCCAGAAAGCACATTGTTTAAAGATACTATTAAAATTCATGCAATTTAAATGTTAATGCTTTAAGCATAACCTTCTGCTAGTGGAAAAATGCTCTATTTGCTATTTGTTTCCAATATGCAAATTTAAAATTTACATAGCTGTATCCTAATATTTTGCTTATAAAAAGTTGAATTAGTGTAAGAAAAGCCTTTTACATTTCCACTGCATATTTGTATTCAATATTACCATCTGCCCCTTAAACTCATTTCTGGACATAATAAACATATTGCCACCTACTGATGTCTCGACCCGTAGGTGCATGGCATGTGAATCTTCAAGAAGATAAATATTTTAAACCAGTATTACCTTGTAACTCATATATGTTGACATATAAAATCACATTCACATTGTAATATTAGTTCTCTGAAGTTTTTCTTTAAATGAAATGCTACTCTATATATTTTAATTCTACTTTATGCATTTGAAGTATTACTGTACAAAAATGGCTTATATTTATTGAGATGGCTTAGTCTTCATTTGGAAAGTACACTCTTCTGTTATCCATTCCTGTTGAGCTAAAAATGATACCTGTTCTGAAAGGTTTAGCAGAAGTTGAGTGTATGCAATCATTTGTTGATGAGATAAACTCTTGGCCTTAGTCAAACATTTTCTTTCTACTTTTTGGAAAGTATTTATTTTTATTCATAATAAAATAAAATTAAAGCTAAAATATTTATTTCTGTTAAATCAAATGTACTGTTTTCTTTGGGAAAGGCAACCTCACAATTCTCCCCCAAATCACTTGTTTTTATAACTTTCTTCAGTTGATATTTAGACTTTAGATTGCAAAAGAATACACTAATTTCCATAATGGATTAATTTGCTTGAGTAATAAACATGTCACATGTACTTTTAGATCCGTGAATTTCCTCTAATTCTGGGACTCTAAAGAAATGTTATTTTGGCCTGAAACAGCATGCATAAACTTATCAGGTTTAGGGTTCCTGGAGCCTTGTCTCCCATTGTCTGAGACTTTACTGTGCCTTGTGAAGAAAACATTTTCTGTTACAAAGCCTCTGTCCATAGAAGAATCCTGAACACAGACTCTCTCTTTTTTTTTCCTTCTCCATATTATTTTATGGTATCACATATTTTTATGGGTCATTGATTTTTGGTGTACCCGATTGCCTTATTTTCACCCATTTCCTACTTTGGAATATACCCTTCATGGTAGTGATATATTTATCCATCTCTCTCATCTCTTTCTTCTCTCTATGCATGGCCCTGTTAACTGCTAGGACAAGGGAAGGGTATAAAGGTGATTAAGAAGCAGTCTCTACCCTCAAAAAGCTTACAATTTAATGGCCAGGACTGCCTTTTTTGAGATTAAGGGAATCAGTAGCAAAAGGCTATAAAAACTGATCAAACAAATATATTTTCCTATAATTGACAAGAGTTAATTATGGTGTGAGAGCTAATAATTTCCTCCAAAACCAATGCTCAAATGTATGGTTGGTCTATTTTCCAAATTTCACATTTGCTCATAATTCATTATTGAAGAATGAAGTCTCTACGGCCTCTCTTTAATGGGTGTTTGGATTGCAATCTTTCAATCTAATAGCCATCTCACAGGATAAAGAAATCAGAAGAATCAGAGAGCAGATGAGGACTATATTTGAAGGGGCAGAGGGCTCTTCAAGTGCTTCTGAAATCACCCCTGTAGGCACCTCATGTCAGCCAGACAGTCTATAGCTAGAAATAATTTTAACAATGTAAAATGATGTTCCTGAATATTAGATCTAGATTCGCATTAATGCAAAATACATACATAGAAATGCTATTATTTCAACTGCAAATTAATTTGGAAGAGTAGTGCAGAATGTTAAATAACTTTACAGAATAAAAGTTTTTTTTTTTTTTCCTCCGCTCTGCGGGAGTATTCTATATCTGTAGTCAAGTTGTTGTTGCCGAGATACCTTGGCTTCCTGGTGATTTATAAAAGCAGGAAAAATCTGTGAGCGTTATTGGTATTGTGTGCATGCTGTCTCCAGTTATGTGCCCCTACTGTTTGGACCAATGTTCCCAAAATTCAGCCATGGTAGGCTAACGTTTCTCTAGCCACAATTATGTAAGGGTAATAATTACAATTAATGAAGTGCCACACAAGAATGGATAACTTTATTAAGTTATGAACATCCACCAAATCAAAGAGAAATAACTTGTATAAAGTTTTCAAAAATATATAAGGACATGTATTCACTTGGGCAATATTTATTTATCATCTATTATTTGTCCTATTTTAGGTTTTTGGTAAGATATGAAATGGTTCCTGCTTCTTAAAGGACTTAGTCCCCAAAGCATGACTGACATATGTGACAAATAAACACTGTGATGAGGGTGGAGTGAAATGTACTGCCTTCTAGATCATTATATCTGTCTCTTTTCTTGGCTCCTCCATCATCCTCTGATGTCTTCTTAAAATGGGTGTTCCTTGGCATTCTTTCCTCCTCATCTCGCAATGCATTACACTGAGCAAATTCTGCCCTATAATTGGCTTCAGTTATCCCCCATGCTAGGGAGTTCCAGATATTTCTTTTCACTCTAGTTAGCTCCCTTAATTCTCTTCATAGAGCCTACTGAACATCTCTACTCAGATATCCCAGGTTCATTTCAAAAGCAACCTATTTGGAACCAAATGTATCAGTTTTCCCTTTCTTCCTTCTATATTTATCCATCAGAAAAGAAAAGCAAATGGAAAGAGAAAGGAAGGGAAGGGGAGGATAGGGGAGGGAAAAGGAAAAGAAGAAGAGAAGAGAAGAGAAGAGAAGAGAAGAGACGGGAAGGGAAGGGAAGGAAGGGAAGAGAAGGGAAGGGAAGGAAAGAGGAAAGGAAAGGAAAGGGAAGGGAAGGGAAGGGAAGGGAAGGGAAGAGAAGAGAAGAGAAGAGAAGAGAAGAGAAGAGAAGAGAAGAGAAGAGAAGAGAAGGGAAGAGAAAAAAGAAAAGAAGGGAAGGGAAACAGGGGAAGGGAAGAGAAAAGAAAAGAAAAATAAATGAAAAGAAAAAAGAAAAGATATCATAATTATGCTCTGTGACTGGGCCAGAAACCTAGGCATTACTCAGATTCTCTTCTTTGTCTGTTTCTCACTATCTAGTGTGTGTGCCCCTGAAGTAGGTCCTGTGATACAGCTCTCAGCCTTGCATCTCAATATGCTTCTTTCCCTTTGCCTCAGTTCAGGCTTCTATTCATCCACATACTCATACATTCATTTAGCAAATATCTCTGAAGCGGCATCTCCATTTTGGGACTCCATCGTCTTGTTGCAATAATCTCCTGTTTTGTGCCCCTAATATCATTTCGGTAAAACATAGAAGTTTTATCATTTTGCCCAGAGCAATGATTCTAAGATGCAAATCTGGTCCTATAGCTTCTCCATTGAAATATCTCCCTTGGCTTTTCGTGGCCCTGAGACATGGTGTTCACATACTGGGGGTGAGAGAAGGAGGTGTCATGGAACTTGTTAAAATAATAATAATCTTTTCAACATCTAATTCTGAAGTAGAGTTGATATAAGGCAAACAGAACATGTCAAATCTGCTCCCCTTTTTTCACACTGTATCAGAGCCCCATCTCAGAATAGCTCTGAATGACCAGTTAACAGTAATAATTGATTCATTCTTTTTTCCTTTCCTCCCTAATTGAGAAAAAATAATGAGCATGTTTTTTCATACCTGGTATATGTCCATTAGGGGTTTTCTAAACGTTTACCAAGGGACAATGAGGAATCTGGTGATAGCATATGTTAGATACCAAATCTTTCAGCAGAATATCCCCACCATCCTACTTTGTTGAGATTCTCTCTGTCACCCAATTGGCAATCCTTCCCTTCTTGTTGATGTGAGTAGTTAAAATGATATGAAAAGAAGGAAATGGAATTACCATGGAATACTATAATATGATAATGGCATCCTCCAGTGTGTTTGTGAAAGCCTCTCTCTCTGTCAAACTTAGTCCTGTGACAACAGGGCATAAGAAATATAATCTGTCCAATAATATGGTCAAGCCAAATGCTATCTGTCTTAATTTCCTCAAGAGATTAGAGGTCATGGAAGTATGGATTCTGGAGTATGTTAACATAAAACCTTTCTTAAAATAAAATTTCAATATACCAAACATAAATTTGGAGTCACTCCTGTGGAGGCTAAGTTGATCATTGGAACTCTGGTTTCTCCCCTACCTCTCCCTGCTCCCAACACAACACCCTTTCCCCTCCCCCGACTGAAGGCCTCTCCAGCTCCAGGTTTCATGTTAAAGAGCCTGATTTTAAATCCACTAGCCTATAAAATAAGGTCTGTACCCTTTAATACAGCATGCTAAAGCATTCCAGAGTCCTGTTACTAATATTTTCATTCTGATCTCATACTCTGCATCACACTCCCGGCCACCGCATTGCCATTGCCTCCAATCCCTTCCCCAAATCCCCTGCTCTAGGCACTCTCTGCCCCCGGTTATGTACCAGGTTACTTCAAGAAAATGGTTGTTGTTCACATTATTCCTTCAGCATTCTTCACCCCTTCTTGTTTCCACCCGCCCATAGTATCTCATCTTTAAGGGACAGTTTAGGGATCACCATACATTGGAAGCATTCACAGACCCCTCAGAACTGACCACTTCCTAGTATCTTAGCCCACTGCCAACTCCTGAGGCAGTGTCTATAAAGCTATAGTATATTATGTTTATTAAACATAATTGGTTTCTTTTAAATACAGCAAATTTTAAAAATACAGAAAAGTGCAAAGAAGAGAATAACAAGCATTTACATTCATTCCATCCACAATTTACATCAAGAAATTTACTTATTTATTTTAATCTGTTTGGTTTGTGTATTTTTAGAGAAAATTGCTTTTGCTTAAAAAGGAATTGTGCTTATTGTAAATAATTCAAATAGTACTGAAAATCAGGAAGACAAAAGTTTAGCAAAACTCAGAATTTGATCACCCAGAAATAAACTTCATAATTATTATTCAACTCATCATATGAAGCATATGTACAGATAAGATGAGGAAGCCAGTTTGGCTGAGATTTTATTAAATGGAACCATACTGTAGATATTAATTATGTGATTTTAACAAGAAAAAAAAGAAACTGAAGAACATCTGAAGGAACTACTTAACCAAGAAAATCAGTCTTCATGGTAGCAGATATTATTATTTAAAAGATTCTTCCAAGTTTGCAAAGTTTACAAAAAGTATTAAAATGCTGGACTCAGACTGATTTTCTTTCCTAAAACACATTAAGTGTCAGACAGTATTCATTAACTTCCTGCTATGGAATAAGAAAACTCTAGTGCCTTTATTATTCTATCTTTTCTGATTCATTAATTATATTAAAATTTCATATTTTCCAGGTTTTAATATTTATATGATACTTTAAAAATCTTTTATTCTGGTATAACTTCAAACATACAGAAAAGAAGCAAAAGCAGTACAAAGAATTATTGTTTACCTTATACCTAGATTCCTCAAATATTACATTTTACCACACTTAATCACTGTTTGTATCTGGAGGATTTTTTTTATGAAATGCTTGAGAAAAAATTAGACATAATCTCTTTCTACCTCTAAATTCTTTGGTGTGCAGTTCCTAACACAAAGGAGACTCTTTTATATAAGTGCAGCGCAGTTATCAAAATCAAGAAATTAACATAGCTATAGTAGTATTATCTAAGTCCAGACTTGGTTCAGATGTTACCAGTTATTCCATTAATGTCCTTGTACTGATTCAGGATCAATCCAGGATCATTTATTGCCTTTAGTTGTTATGTCATTTTACTCTCTTTTAATCGTTAATAGACCCTCAGTCCCTGTCTTTTATAATCATAATCTTTTTGAAGCTTACGGGCTATTTATTCTGCAGCCTGCCCTATAGTGGTTCTGTATGTTAATGGATTACACACAAGATTTTTCAAAGCTTTGCCTTCTTGGCTTCTTCATTGCTGCTGCTGCTGCTGCTGCTATTGTTGTTGTTGTTGTTGAGGAATGGCTGGAAATCCCCGAGTTATTTTACCCGTGAGAAAACATCTTGCTTACTTTGGTACTTGGGGCGTACGTTTTCTTCCCTTCAGACCAATGGGTCTCAATCTTGGCTGCATGTTGGTATCACCTAGGTAGCTTTCAGGGACAGGAAGTTCTCATCTTTGTAGCCTGACAGGAGTCGGGGACAGAGCTCAGCTGAGGTGTACTCTGTTGGAATACTTGGGCTTCATATTCTCTTAAGAGTCTTGTTACCTATACTATACTACAACTCACTCTGTCTACTAGTGTTAGAGAATGCCCTGTCCTTTGTATTATTCCTCCAAGTGGTGTGTAGCTACACAGTCTTTATTTTCTTCAGAAACATCTAGTTCAGCCTAGTGTCTCAGTTCCACTTGTTTCTTCCCAAATGCTGTTTTTATTACCCCCCAGTAACAATAATCAAAAGATATGAACACTCACATTGTTTCACTCAACTTTGGGAGTATTCATAATTCAGTACTTTGTTGATCTACCTATATTGCTCAGGGCCTTACTCATGCTCTGCTCCATTCTGGAATCTTATTTCTTTCCATGAGTGCCAATTTTATTGCATTTTATTGCTCATTTCCTTATTTGGTTACTGTTGATTATTTTATTGTTGCAGTTTTCATTTTCCCATATTGTGAGGTGTTGGAGAAGGGGAGAGAGTCTGTGATATGCTTTCAACTATAATCTTAACACAAAACAACACTTATTTATATGACTGTCCTTTCCTATGGACTATAAGCCCCAGAAAGGCAGGTCTTTGTTTTAGTTGAAAGGCATGGCAAGTTCCTGGCACATGATAAGCAGTCAATAAACGTGATAAGCATTCAATAAATGTGTTTTGAGTGTTTTTTAAAAATACAAGAAGAAAACAAATAGAGGGTACTGAAATGTTATTCACTTAATCAAAACCTGGACTTTTCATTCAAGGTGTCTATTAATATATGTTTGAACATCAGTTACACACATCATAACTGTATGCGTTATCCAATTATTTCTGACCTTATTTCAACATCTGCTAAATATTGCTAAAATCTTACCCTTTCCAAACCTCTCTCCCAAATATTCAGTTTTCAAACCAATGGATATAAAGTAGGATTCAACAAACTCACTACCATACCTAGCATCCTTTTTCTCCCACTTCCTTGGTAATTATAGGCAAAGAAAGATTAGAATTTGCAGTACCATCACCACTTCCAAAAAACAAACCAAAACCCCGTTAGTGCCTAAAGACTATGTAAAAATAGCCAACTCTTTTATTTTTGTAAAGATTTCTTTCCTGGCAATGTAAAAAAACAGGTAGTCTTCTCCCTTTGTACCCCATGTCCCTTTGTAAAGCATTACTCATTGTCATAGGATGTTCCCCTATGAATAAACAAAACTACTTGTTCTTTTCCTATACAGTTTTGCAAAAAAAAAAAAAAAGAAAAAAAAAGAAGTGGTCTTTAGGTTTTATGAATGGACATGCAGATGATGTGAGCCTAGAGCCACACTCACTCATGCTACCTACGATATGAGTTCAGATATGAGTTCACCGTACCTCTGCCTCTTGTTCTGGGTGAGCTTGCTCAGCTCACAATCATCCCACGGCCTCCCACCATTCTGTTGTATATGAATTAAATTGGCTTCTTTCTTATTTAATTTTTATTCAACCCTGAAATTCTATTATACTTTCTCTCCAGCATCTTTTAAAGATACTACTTTCTTATATGCATTCAAAATCTTTTAACTAGGGAGGCTTTTTAAAATTAAGTAAATGTATAAACATGAGGTATCTAGAAAGAGAAATAAATGTCAAACAATTAAAAATAAATATTTTATACTATTAAAATTTTTTAAAGAATTGGATGAATATCATCTAATAGAAAATACTCAACAGGGAGGGCAAGTTATAAGGAAATAGTTACAAGGAGGACAAGATAGTAAAGTGGAGGAAGCCTGTGAAACGTATTGGGCCATGATATTCATGCACAAGTGGATGAACTGACTTAACTGGTTAATTAATTTACATTTCAAAAAAACCCTTTTTAATATTGTTTACAATAAGGTGAACTTGTATTGCTTCAATAGGTGAAAATCAAGGTTGGAAAAAATCAGAATGGAGTAGAATAAAATACAAAAATAGTTTAGGATTTGTGGAAGGTTAAATAATGGCCTGGCAAATATGTCCACATTCCAAAGCCTGAACATGTAAATATGTTGCTTTACATGGCAGATTATGAAGATGTGATTAGGCTAAAGAGTTTGAGATGAGATTATTCTGGATTATCCTGGTGTGTCAAGTATAACCACATGGTTCTTTTAAAGGGAGCTAAGAGGGTCAAAGTGAAAAGAAGACCTTATGATCAAGGTCTAGGCTGGAGTGATGCAGCTATGAGTCAAAGACTGACAGTAGTTTCTTCTAGAAAGTAGAAGAAGCAAAGGAAGGATTCCCGCCCAGAACTTGCAGTAGAACCAGTCCTGCCAATACGTTGACTCCAGTCTAGTGAGATTGATTTTGGACTTCTGACCCAGTGAACTGTAAGATAATATATTTGTGTTGTTGCCACCAAGTTTGTGGTAATTTGTTACAGCAGCAGCAGAAAAGTAATACAGAATTTTCTTTTTTTTTTAATTTTTTTAATGTTTATTTATTTTTGAGAGAGAGAGACACAGTGTGATCAGGAAAGGGGAAGAGACATGGAGACACAGAATCCAAAACAATCTCCAGGCTCTAAGCTGCCCACACAGAGCCTGACCTGGGGCTCGAAACCCATGAACTGTGAGATCATGACCTGAGCTGAAGTCAGATGCTTAACAGACTGAGCCACCCAGGTGTCCCAATGCAGGATTTTCATAGGGCCTATAAAATATCTAGGAGTAAGCTGCAAGGGCTGTATGATCAAGTCAAAAGTAGAATGTTTTCTTTGTTACTTTCTTAAAATATGTAATGAAACTCTTGCTTATCATCCTATGTCCAGCTTTAAAATTTTGTTTAATGTTTTTTATTTATTTTTGAGAGAGAGAGCATGAGCAGAGGAGGGTCAGAGAGAGAGGAAGATACAGAATCTTAATACAGGCTCCAGGCTCTGAGCTAGTGGTCAGCACAGAGCCCGACGCAGGGCTCAAACCCACGAACCATGAGATCATCCCCTGAGCCTAAGTAGGACGCTTAACCGCTTAACAGACTGAGTCACCCAGGCACCCTGTGTCCAGCTTTTAGAAGTATTTCATATTCCTGTTTAAAGTTCTGTGTGTTGATACACATGAATGTGAAATTCTCCATAGCCTTCTCCAACATAAATTAATTTTGTTGTTGTTTTTTTCCTTTCAATAGCACCTCTGATGTAATTACATCTTATTGGCTTTACAAAATAAAGCTCCCTAATTGTGAAAGCAGAGAGGTTATTTGAAATGTTAGTCTCTGTGATCAAGATATCTGGGACATCAAGAAAAAGTCACCAATTCCCTGAGCGTTTTCACACCTGAAAATTAAACCAATTTGTTTTGCAAATCTGTTATGCAGATTACAGTCAATCACTAAATAGAGATGTCTTAACAAAGGATTTTCCAAAAGGATTAAAGTTTCCCTACTGAAGTCAGTTCCTCAAATGTCCCTCAATAGAAATGCATACATTTAACTTAAGTTTATGGTGAGACTAGTTATTTAACTAATGCCATTCCATAGGATATATCTTGAAATATTTGACTGATGTGGGACAATGCTCTAGGAAATATCATAACATAATTTTCTTTCTTTCTTAAAAGGGTGTATATTTTCTGTTTCTAGAATTCCTTATGTGCATGTCATGGTTAAGTGTCTGGGCTCTGAAGTCAGACTGGATTGAATTCCAGCTCTGCCCCTTATGACCTGAGGTTAATTATGCAATCTCTTTCTGTTCAACAAGACAATGGGAAAAATAGTAACACCCATTTCATTTGATTATTTTGAGGGTTAAATAAGTTAAAGCATGTAAAATACTTATTGAAGGAATGAGGCTTTGTGCCAGTAAGCCCTCAGTTAGCTCCTTTTATTAAAGTCAGGAAGATAAAATAACTGTCAATCAATCATATATACAGACGTAGCTACCATTAGGTTGTCAGCCAACATGTATTAGGGTCCACTATATTTTAGGCAGTAAAATCTCAGCATCATTGATTACAAAATGAATTTCTTTTAGCCAAACACTTCACAGCTGAGATCAGAAATTTTAGCAGTCAAAAAAGGACATTTCTTTTCTTTTTACATAACTTTTTTTTTATTTTAGCCATCAAAAAAAAAATTAGCCAAAAAGCCAACTCTTCAGCCACATACCCCTATAAAGGATACAACATGTTCAACAAAAACATCAGCTTCAAATGCAGGCATATATCAACCTCCCAGAGAAAACATGGGCCATTGTAGTAGATATTTATTTGCAACTGAGTTGCAAGGAAAAGTCTGGAAATTAAAGGAAACCTTATAATTGTTTTTTTCTTTATATCAACCTAAACATGATTATAATACACAAGCTGGGGTTCATGATCAGTCATACTGAGGCATTTACTCCCAATTTGGTTATAACAGGGTTTCAGGGTCTTATACTCAAAGCCCTCCACACATTCCACTCCACAGTTGGCTATTAATTACTCATGGTCCAAGGCAGTATGTATATATATATATATATATATATATATATATATATATATATATATATTGATGTTCTCTGGCTCTGCTGTTTCCTTGACGTGCTTGGGGTAAGGAACTTCTGCCTGAAAACCCTCAGGTCTGGCATTCAGTCTCTGTAGATGTATTCATTTCTTTCTGAACTTTGTACTTCCTTTCCTACTCCAATCAGGTAGAGAATAATGCAGGAATCAGAAGATGACTGTGACAGAGACTTTTGTCTCCTAATATAAACTGCCTTTTCTTCCTTTCAGTGCTAGAACTCTCCATAGTTAGCTACCATGCATATACCTAACTGGAGAATACATGTGTTAGCTTCTAGTTAGGTGTGACTGTGCTATATTTTGACCAGAGGGAAGTGAAATAGAATTTATTTCCTAAGTCCAGAGAAAGGCAAACAATCCAGAGAAAGTGACTATCTGCTCATGAGATCACCTGGGAACTCAAATTTCTTCTTGCTGGTTGTTCCTCTATTCCCTGGTATGTTATCTCTGTCTACATTATTAAAAACGGATCACCTCCATGATGCCCATTCACTGCAAAACAGGGAAAATAAGAGTGGAGGAAAAGAAACTTCATTTTTAAGAATAATACCTAAAAGTTGCAATAATAAATTTTGAACTAAGTGGAAATGAAAATACAACATATAAAAATTTGTTGGAGGGGCGCCTGGGTGGCTCAGTCAGTTGAGCATCCGACTTCGGCTCAGGTCATGACCTCACGGTTCCTGGGTTCAAGCCCCGTGTCAGGCTCTGTGCTTACAGCTAGCCTGGAGCCTGTTTCGGATTCTGTGTCTCCCTCTCTCTCTGCCCCTCCCTCACTCATGCTGTGTTTCTCTCTGTCTCAATAATAAACATTAAAAAAAATTTTAAAAAATGTGTTAGATGCAGTAAATCAGTGTTTAGAGGGAAATTTATAGGATTAAACATTTTTACTAAAAAAATAAGATGATCTCAAATCAATAATGTAGAATTCTACATTATAAAACCAAAAATAAAAAAAGATGAAGAACAAAATAAGCTGAAAGCTAGCAAAAAATAGACTACAAATCAATGACATTTAAATCAGAAAAAAAGGTACAAAATCAGTTAAAACACAGGCTTTTGAAAAGTCAATAAAACTAGTAAAAGTCGATCAAGACTGTCAAAAGATTATAAAAAAGAAATGACATAAATTACCATGATTTTCATCATGAATGAAAAGGGAAGTCACTAGTTACTCCCAGAACATTAAAGGGACTTAACAAATAATTTTAAGCATGTAAATTTAAGCACTTAGATAAAATGGATCAATTCCTGGAAAACCAAAATTCTAAAGTCACCTAAAATGCAATTAATAATGCAGAATATCCTATACCTGTTAAAACATTATATTAACAGCTAAAAGCCTTCCAAAAAAGAAATCTCCCAGCCCAGCCAATTTCACTGGTGAGTCTGTTTGTGTTCCGATTATCACAAATCTATATGTATGTTAAATTCATAAAGCTATAAATGTATTGAAATTCTTACAAATGAATACAGTGGCTCACATTTAAGTTAGAAATTTATTTCTCTCATTTCTCTACAGGGCATGTAAGCATCTTGTCTCCATGTCATCCAGGGGTCAGATTCTTACTTTTTTGTTGTTCTATGAATCCCTAAAATTTTGGAATGTATGATCACTTCCTGCCAGGGAATTTTTGGAGACTAAAGATTTATAGTAAAGGGTCAGTTTGGGCTATGGGTGAAGAGGTAGAGAAACAGAAAAGGATATTTCAGGCTGGGGAAATGCTGAATCAGGATACAGACATATGAAAGACTAGAGCTACCAAAAGAAATAAATTTCCAAGAAATTAATGTTTTTAGTGTATGTAAATTTTCTTAATAATAAAATCAGTCTCTCTTCATAGATTCTAAAACTGAGTTTCTTCTATTCACCTGCATAGCAAAAGGGTCAATCCCAAATTGTGGACTTATACACAATTATTTATTAGCTTTTATAATTTGCCATTTCCGTATGTTTGGAAAAGTTTTAAATAAAATGGTTAGTCTTAAATAAAATCTGGGTATAATATTTCATCTTTTATACCTCCAACCTCCTTCTTCCAAACTATTGTTCTCCCTTTACATCTCTAAAGTCTATCCTGTGTCTCACTTCTCTCACCTTATAGTCAACTAATTGTTAAACAAACATCAACAGACTACAATTTAAGATGTTATTTCTCCTAGGAATATTTGCATTTCAGTAAGTTTCTCTTGTAGGTTAAATCCTCAAGACCCAAAGGAATAAATCTCTAATGATGGAAATTAGAGATCAAGGGGTAAAGTATTTGAGGACCTGGTTTAGCCTTGTAAGCCCTCCATGCTCTTTTATCTACATGTTTTTTCAGGGAAATCCTTTCATTTGGCTCACATGGGAATGGAGTTAAGGAGACAAATAAGGAAATACCCAAAGCTGATACTAGTTACATAAGCTGTTTCTTGATATTCTTTCTAAAAGTTATTACTCAAGCAATTTTACTTTCCTATACGTAGGGGAAAAGGGAAACAATTTGCATATAATTTTTATTACTTCATTAACTATAACTGCAATGGTTTGAATTGTAAACTAAGTGTGAACATTTTGAAAAAATATTTACAGTATAAAAGAGTGCATACAAGTTTCTACCTATGTTTATCTTAATGACATTCATTTAATCCACAAATGCTGTTTAATGTAATAAATGATATAATTTTCCTATAAAGTGATTGGATGATTACATTCATTATGGCATTTTGACTAAAAAATTATAGTACCTTATACAACTAGAACCAAATTTTATACATATATATGTTAGACTATATTACATTTTTAAAAATCAAGGGTTCACGTAATCTTAAATTCCATGTAATAAAGGAGTCTGTATCTATTATATATAATATACACTTCTTTCACTGAATTATACTTGGAGTGGTATCTTTAACTGATAATTTTGTTAGGTAGAAGCTAGAAACAAGCAGTGAAAGAAACACCCTGAGGCAGAGTCCTGATTCCTTGAAGGGGAATGATTGAGACCTGAGCTGGAGGTAAGGACAATAATAAGCTACACATTAAAAGCCCCGGAGCACAACATCCTGACCTTCTGGCTTCCAAGATTTTGGGGTTGACAGATTAAGAGCCACAGGTGTGGACCATGCTATTTCCCCTTCCACCTCTGCACCTCTGCCCCAGGGTAACCCCTAGATCCATTATTATGCATTTGTATTACAGTTACAGCCCCCTCCCCTTGCCCCCACCTTGACTGTTGGATACAAACCTTGTAGAGCCAAAAATCCCTCCTTTCAACCTGTGGAGGGAATTTCCCAAATGATTGGAAGCAGCCTCCAGTAAAGACCTCCCCACCGTGGGTTGCAGCTCCTCCCAGCCCAAAGAGACCCAATAATACCCAATACCAAGCTCCACCTTGCAGAACCTGCCCCCTCTCCCACCTTGACTGTACTTTTTGCTTAATAAATTGCTCTGTGCTTGCTACTTTCCTTCTGGAAAAGATATCCTTTTCCTTCTGGAAAAGATATACATGAGGAGCCATGGGGAATCCAAAAAACAAGACCTCCATTCACACAATGCAGACTTTCCACTGGTAACCTAGGGAATTTGTCCTTTCTTTGATCATGCTTTGGAAGGAAGAGACATTAACACTTGCTTGGAATTTATCCTCACCCATGATTGTGGATCTTTTTATATAAGCACATTCATTTAAAGAAAACATAATTTGCTTCTGTAACCACTTCTGCAACTAGGACCAAAGTCCTTAATCAGACTGAAATGTCTCATACACTGGGTTAGGCATACCGGTTCATGTGAACATCTCAGGCAGGGGCATAGAATGCTACTCCATCAAAATGGGATTCCTTAAATATTCATTGACGTTTATTCAGAGGTAAAGTGTCACCAGAGAAAACGATGGGGAAGAAAGAGAACCTTCTTAGTGCTTAGTAACTCCCCTCTATTTACAAGAAAAGTTTTGCTTTGGCGAAAAATTCTCACACAATCATTCAGCAAATTAAAAAGCCTTTTGGTTAACCGGACTCATCTTTCCCAGAGCCAGTTTATTATCTATTGTAACTCAAGCACAGAGCTTTGTTCTCATCTTCAGCACCAACCAGCTCATTAAAATATTTTGATATGTTTTCATTCTTCCTGTACCAGACCAGTCCTAATAAACAAGATTTTGGCCATTTCATAAGATTTTTGTAAGAGTTGTTCTCATACTTCTAATACCTCTTAAAGTTGCTTAGGAACATTTGATAGTATTCATTCATATCAGTGCTGCACAGATTATTTACCACATACCCAACTTTCGTTGTCTTGTGTCTTCAAGAATGAAATGGCAGACTCAAAATGAGCAGCAGGCAAAAGTTTCTTAGAATATAGATTATAAAGGAAGAACAGTAGGAAAACTCTTTACAGAGAGGGGACATTTGAAAGTGAATCCTGGGACAATAGCTAAGGGTCCATGTGTTATAAGGTTCTGGTCAGCCCTCCCCCTCCCCATCCCCCTGTTCCTTCTCAGGTTCTGTCCTTATTGGCTTGATAGCTCTAGGTGCTGGGTTATCCATTCCTGATTGGTCCAGTCTCATTGTATGAAGGGTTGTCTATGGCCTATGGTCTTTTGTCAAATTCCTGAGGGAAACCTGAGGAAAAGTAGGTGAGGTCTGTTACATTATTACGAGGAAACTTATACCTGAGAGGATATGGTGTCATCAGACACTCACAGTATTGTTCCAAAAGAGGTGTTATTTCCCCCCACCCAGGGACCTCAGGTCCTATCCTTTCCATCTCTGCCTATTCCATGCTATCTTTCCTATCATATCAATACCTCCTCTGCCTTCTCTGTGTTGTGTTGTTTGTGGAATACAACCCCAAACCATTGCATTCCACATACACGTATGTGAAACATACATAGTAATACACAAAATACCAATTTAATCTATGAAATATAACTTACTGTTTAGCATCTCTCATTCAGGTCTGTGATGTAGGAGACACAAAATAAACATAAAACCTGGTTATTGCCTTCAATCTATAGTCTCCTATATGTGCTCTTCCAAAAGTAAATTATATTGGGGAAATTTATTCTTTAAAAGTAACAGTGGATATGCTTTAAATCCACCATGTTCTAGAATATGTTTTGAACTTCTGGATCTCAAAAGGAACCATGAGCTTTATCCATCGCTATACACAGAGGGAGAAGATCAGGGCAATGAAATGGGCTGCATAGATGAAAAAAGACTGTCCCTCTTCAATATATTTACATGAGGGGAAAATATTTTTTATTAGTTCTTCTTCAATATATTTAAAGAAGAGGGAAAAACAAAATAAAACAAACATTTGAAATAGCACAAAGGCCCTCAGTTTATTAGTTTCCATACAAGCTTGTTTTTGTAGATGTCATCGTGTTCTGTTTGGAATACAGCCCCAAACCACCACATCCCATTATAATTAACTGGGCTGCATGTGACTACTCTACTGATGGGCTGATTTTGAGATGAAAATTTTGGAGGAATCACATCATATGCTAGAGAATGCACACACATTTAGTATAAAAGAATTGTAATTAAACTTCAGTCATCTTCTCCTACAGAGAACATTGAATTAGAGTCAAAATTGGTTTCTATTATGTTTAAGTCTATCAGAGGCACTGGGGGAAGATCATTAAGATACTAGAGCAATAGGAAATGTTCTTATTATAAAATGTGGGTGAATTCAAAGCTGTCCATAGGGTGGGTGCTGAGGGCAACCTCCTTGGAGGGATGCAAAACCCTGTAGACCACTATAGACTACAGTGGTTCTCTCCAACATAACCCTGCTACAAGAGAGAGACTCTGGGCCACTTAAATAAATTCCTCCATGGAGGGCACAGCTCCTGTAGAAAAACCTATGAAGAATCAAGAAAAATATGGAGTCTCCTTGGAGTTAAACTTAAGTTTGCTCTACTGTTCTCCCTTCTTCCCACTTAGATTCAGATTAAGTTATCAAAGTCACCCATATCTTTACAGAAAGCCTCTTCCTTCTTATCCTTTCTGATGCAGAGCTTCTTGGGGAAAGAGGAAGAAGGCTACTCTAATGTTGAATTGGGAAGATTGAGCCAATCTTCCTATTGCTGTGATTCACTCTTGTCAAATACCATCAGCAGAACAAAAGGAGATTTGATGAAAAATGCCAAATTAAGAGCCAAGCTGAGCACAAGCAGGATACATGCAAAGAGAATCCTAACAAGACACATCATAATTAAATTGCTGACACTTTTTCCTCTTCTATGTCCTAAGCATTTATAGATGAAACTATCTATAAAAGGTTTTTGTTGTCATAGTTGTTATTTAGTCGCTAAGTAAATACAGCCTGGATGCATCCAAGACTGACCCACTCAGTCTTAACCACTCTGTAAACCAAACATTTTCATTAGGAAAGTGAAATGTACAGGCTATCTCTAACTTCCCATTCAGTTGTATTTCAAAACACATTTTTAGATGACTATTTGAAAACCTTTTGTCAGATTCACAGTAATTTCCATGGTGATATATTCTCAGGTTAACTAGAGAAAAAAGTTAACTCAGATAATATACAGAATTATAGAACAAATTATAGGACATATATATAATAAGAATTCTCTAGAAACTACAGTTAATGATTTCTCAGGAAATGCCCAGAATACACTCCATGTTTGCTGTAGTGGGATAGGAAGTTTTTCTTCCAGCTCCACCCCACTTACCTGGCAGTTAGAATGAACACTATACCAGCTTCAAGCCAGTGTAGGACTTTTGTCAGCCAGAGTTAAGGAAAAGTTGGAACTGAAGCCCATTGATGTTACTATGTCTTGGAAAGATTTCATTTGCCATTTGTCACACATCTTTGTTTTTTTCTTGTCAGTCATAAAGACGGGTCAGGTTGTAAGATTTATGATAACATTACCTCTGGATTCTGACTCAGATTTTTTCTCTCTCAAGTCCACTTAGAGCAACGTGGTTTAGCATCTTTCCTCCTATTTGGCTTTTCCTAAGATAGACTCAAAAGGACTTTCTGCAAGTGTTTGGGTGGCTCAGTCACTCTAGTATCTGACTCTATTTTGGCTCAGGTCATGACCCCAGGATCCTGGGACTGAACCCTGTGTCAGACTCCACAGAGTGTGGAGCCTCCCTGAGACTGATTCTCTCTCTCTCTCTCTCTCTCTTTCTCTCTCTCTCTCTCCCTCTGCCACCCCCTCCCCCCCATGCTCATGCACATTTTCTCTCCTTCTAAAATAAAATAAAACATTTAAAAAAAGATTTCCCAGGTGTTTTGGGGTTTTTTTTGTTTGTTTTATCTACTTAAATCAACTTTTGCTGCAATTTAGAATGCAGAAACAAACAAAATTTTCTATCATGAGGTTCTTGGATTTTTCCTTCTCGTGACAACTCAGCTGTCTTTACATACACTGTTATAGCAAGTTTGTTTATCAAAATCTGAGTGATGGGGCACATATTTCTGATTAATGACAATTTAATTACCAATGGTTTATATAACTTTAAAAATAAATCATAATAAATTTAAGGTTAGTCTTCGAATAAATGTCTTTTCCTTACATTCTAGTGTGTTTTTGTAAGGTGGAAAAGAACATGATGGAATTGCATTTATATAAGTTGGCGACTGAACAGTATCTATATCCTACTCATCAGTGCAAACATGAGTCAATGACCTGGGTGACAATGTGTAAAAAATGTTAAGAAATGTCTCCATCGAAAATATGGAATCTTTGTGGACAGAAAAGACTATGAAAAACATTTTGTGAGTTTAAAAGAAATACCAGGTCTCTTGCTTTCTTGCGCATTTGACAACGTATCTTGAGGTAAAGTCTGAGACAATACATTAAGTGGCATGTGTTCAGGCTCAGCATTGGGGTAGGAATAGAGGAGAAATGGAAAAGCGTGTTTTATTCTTTCACTACTTCACTCTGAAATCCTCCCTCCTTGAAGTTTATCATAGATCATATCAGAAGCAAGAGGAGAGTTTGGATCCATCCATTTCCCCACAGTAGTTCAGAATAAAGTTGGTTCAAGTAAATATAAAAAGGAAGACAGAATACAAAGAGTAGAAATACCAAGTGAAGCTAAAGGATTTTCTTATATTCCCACAAATATGGGAGTGATATAAAATTTGAAGCCTACTTTTTTATCATGTCCCATATTCAGAGTTACCTTGAAGAGTAGGTGGAAGCATAGTAAAATGCACAGGTCAGCCAGCTTTTCCCGGAAAGAGCCACATGGTAAATAGTTTAAGGTTTACAGGTCATATAGCTTCTGTTACAACTACTCAACTCTGCTTTTGCAGCAAGAAAGCAACCTTACACATTATAAAAATGAATGGGTGTAACTGTGTTCTAATAAAACTTTATTTACAGAAACAGGCTGTAGGCCTGATTTGACTTGAAGGCCATAGTTTGTTGACTCCTGCTACAGTGGATAAAGCACCGGATTTAGTTCAGCTGTTAACCAATGTAATCTGTAACCTGAGTAAGTTTACTTCATCCTCTTCAAGGTCTCCTTTTCCTCAGCTTCCTTCTATGTAAAATGGGCATTAAACTAATTCTGTAATAATGTATCTATATATGATATCCATATATGCATTTACAGAATACATAGGATAAATTTATATTGTATTTATCAGAATAAATATTATAATAGACAAAACCTGATGCTCAGGGGCATAACAAAATGAAAATATATTTCTCACGCCCATGAAGCCCAAAGCTGATGCTCTTTGTGGGTGGTTTCCTGGGGCAGCCGACCTATAAGCTGTGATTCAGAAACCCCAGCTTTCTTGTTTGGTACCACCACTCAAAGACACATCTGTGTCATCCAACCAGCCATTCTAAGGGAAGAGAACCCTGGGGATCACATGCCCCACACTTAGCTACCTCAGCCTAGAGGTGCACACATTCCATTGGTCACAAGGATACAAGGAAAGTGATTGTGGCGTGGAGGCCCCTAAGGGGCAGCCATCGTCCACCAACAACTGCAGTCTTCAGCAGGGATGAACAAATCTATAGTAGTCAATATGTTATGAACAAACACAAAATATGAAAAAAATTTATGTGTCTGTTGGGGTGTCCTACTAAAATTTTCATTATGGGTGCTTGCAGATATTTTCGAGAAGTATTGACTAAGGTCCCTGTGGAAATTGGATTAGAATGAATAAATATTTTATTAACAAAGTAACAGACACATCAAAAATTTGATCAGTTGCTTAAATTTTCTACAGTAAATCAGTAGTAAATTCCAGGTTCAGGGCTTTGGGCTAAGGCCACAGATTCAGTTTTCTTTGTTTTTTGTTTTTGTTTTTGTATGAACTCACATGTATAATGAATTCAAATTTCCACAGGCAGCTGGAGTTCACACCTACAAACGTTTAACAATAATGGTTTCCTCCCAAAGTCCAAATGCAATTCCAGTTAGGCAAAGAAAGTTTCAGAGTCTGGAGATGAGCCAAAGCAAAAGAATTAAGCATAGTTAAGCAGATTTTCAAACATAGAAAGCAGTTGAATTTCTTCTTAGGGATTCATAATTATAAGGAGATCATTAGAAGAAGATTTAAAACAGTATTGCTGCCTTGCCTTTGATGCTGCAAAACCATATATCTTTGATGCTTATGCTGCCCCTTATGCTCAGTCACTACAATTAGTTTTAAGCACTATTACAAACTAAGGGAAGCTGTTCATTCATTTGTTTACTCTTTCTGAATACTGAACACAGCACACACTCCTTTCTCAATAAACTATTTAAAAGCGAGATTATCACCCAGGAAGCCTACCAAACAAATAAAACAACACTTTGAAGAGTACTGTTTCACTCAATATATAGGCAGTGTTTCCAGGTGCTAAAAATGGTGTTGCACAGCGTATGCCATGGCAACTGAAACCAATAGCCGTAAGGCCTGCCCTCATGGGGCTTAGAGTCTAGTAGGGAAGTGGACATTGAATGAGGAAAGAGACAAATGTGTAATCCAAAAGAGCAAGCATGAGAAAGAAACAGGCAGAGAATACTACATGTAGGGAATATCCACTTATGAAGGGCATACGGGGACAGTTTGAAAGACATTTCACTTAAGATTTAAGGAAAAGAAGGAGCCAGCCAAGGAACTTAAGACATTTAACTTAAGACTTAAGGAAAAGAAAGTCTCAAGGAAGACAATTCCAGGGAAGAAGAAAACAAAACAAAACATCACAAAAAATAGCAAGTGAAAAAGATCTAAGGCTGGAAAAACCTGCCTTATATAAAAACAGAGATGAAGCAGAGTGACTCCACTTGGTGAAATAAGGGAGAGAGTTGCCACAGGAGGTGAGCATGGGCGCAATCATGGAAGGTCTTCAGGCTGAGGCATGCACTTAAAATGTTATTCTAAGTTGCATGAGGGAGGCCAAAGAAGGCTTTAAAACAGAGCCAAGATCTTCATCTGATTTCATAAGAGAGTATTCTGGCTGTTAAGGAGAGAAAATATCACTATCTGGTCAGGAGAGGATGAGGCAAAAATAGACGCGTGAGAGAAATTAATAAAACAAAAATCAGAATGAACTTTAATTTTGTTCTCTCTATTTAAAATGGACAAATCTTCATTTTTCCTGGGACTAAATAGCTATTTAATTTTTTTTAATGTTTTATTTATTTTTGAGAGAGAGAGAGAGAGAGAGAGCGTGATCAGGGGAGGGTCAAAGAGAGAGGGAGACACAGAATCTGAAGCAGGCTCCAGGCTCTGAGCTAGCTGTCAGCACAGAGCTCGAAGTGGGGATCAAACCCATGAGTCGTGAGATCATGACCTGAGCCGAAGTCAGACGCTCGACTGACTGAGCCACCCAGGTGCCCTCTAAATAGCTATTTAAATGAAAGCCCATCAGTTAGGTCTGAAAGTTGAAGAAACATTTTAAACAAAAAATAGTACACATAAAATTTTATTTGAGAGTGTTGCTGTAGCTCTCAAGGGTATTTACATACACACACACACACACACACACACACACACGTTATAAGCTTTTAATATCTTACATCCCCGTGTATACATACATTTCACATACATACATGCATATATGTATGCATAATTTAAAACAGTATACAACATATCTGCAGACATTTTTTTTAGAATAGTTTTCTCAAAGTTGGTAAACAGAGGGGCGCCTGGGTGGCTTAGTCGGTTAAGCGTCCGACTTTCGCTTAGGTCATGAACTTGCGGTTCGTGGGTTCGAGCCCCGCGTCGGGCTCTGTGCTGACTGCTAGCTCGGAGCCTGGAGCCTGTTTCAGTCTGTGACTCCCTCTCTCTCTGACCCTCCCCTGCTCACGCTGTCTCTCTCCTAGACATAAATAAAAACATTTAAAAAAAAAAGTTGGTAAACAGAAACTATATTGATGGTAGAGACATGGCTTTACTTAATATTGGAGGTGGCATTTATTAATATAGTAAAAAATAATATTCATTCATATAGCAAGAATATCATTTCCTTTCCTTTCAACATAATAATGTAAAAGAGGAAGTCTCATTTTAAAATTAAAACTACTTAACATCTCTCTAACATGAATTAACCTTTACTTTTCCATTTAAAAACTCAGATTTCAAGTTCCATACTTTAGCAGATGGTGATACCTAGCCAGAATTTAGTGATTTTTGCTTGCTTCTGTTGAATTTGTGGTTACTGTAAGCTATGTATAAAAGAGATGTTGCTTTTATATATTAGTAATAGGATAAAGACTCCTTAAACCTAGTATTGAAATTAAAGCGTGAATTAATTTTAAGAAAAGAAGTAGTAAAAACATAGTGGTTTCCAAAATTTGGCAAAAATATAAAGGTAGTTCATAAATGACTGAAGTTGTAGAAACATTGCTTTACAATAAAGTTTGTTTCAAAGATGAGGAATGACTCCAAAAGTAATAAAAAAATTATGAAATTATCTACAAAAGAGACTAGAAAGTGTTCAGAACATTGCTGACAGAGGCTCTTATAATTGTTAACAGCCCAGTGAGGATCAAATTAAAGTGGCAATTGACCAAAAGCTATTCAAGTCAATATCTAGCCTTCTCTCTCATATAAGAGTTATTAAAATGATGAAGATGACAATCTTATTCAATTTTCTATTATTTTTGTGAAAAGAATAAGGAATAAATAAGCAACACATATATATGATTTATAAATGGGCAATTGCTTTGCAGATCTTTCTTTATGATCAAGGAAAAGAATTTCAAGAACACCAACTAAATAAAATAGCCTTATGAAAGCATGGATGATTGAATCTTTTTTGATATTAGATATTTGATTGACTTGAAAATAAAAAATAAAGGCATTTCCTCAAAGTATTTCAAAATCTCAAGATTATGACATGAGAAATCTGATTTTGGACTCTTCTGCAAGATCTTACTATTTATTAAACACAGTTATCCCAGAAGAAAATGTAATTTTATGTGAAACAAAACATGTCAAACTTTGTATTGCGTAAATAAATATTTATTTTGGTCTCTTATCCTTATTGAGATATTTCCTTTCCTTAAAATACAGAAGAATCAGATCATCTCTTAGAAGCCCATCTGGCTCTGTTATTTAATCACTTTATTAGTCCATTCAGTCAGTCATTCATTTTTTCAGCAAACATTTATTAAGTGCTTATTTTATACCCATCACAGTGCTTCATGTTGGAATTAAAAGGCAAATAAAACACATCCTTGCCCTCAAAGAGTTTAGAGTCTAATAGAGGAAAAGAACCATATAAACTCCTATAAAGAACCATATAAGATGGTGAAGGAATCAGTAAAAGAACCATATAAGATGGTTCTTAAAATTTTATTTTATGCTTTCTCTTCACTTGGAGCATACTCTCTAATGACTGCCACAAATGTAGCCATAGAAGACCATGGATGGGGAAGCTTCTTTCAAGAATAGACCTGGGACACTTGGCTGGCTCAGTCACTAGGTTTAGAGATCACTTAAAAAAAGGGAAGGAAGGAAGGAAGGGAGGAAGGAAGGAAGGAAGGAAAGGAGAAAGGAAAGGAAAGGAAAGGAAAGAAAAGAGAAGAAAAGAAAAGAAGAAAAGGAAAGGAAAGAAGAGAAAAGAAAAGAAAAGAAAAGAAAAGAAAAGAAAAGAAAAGAAAAGAAAAGAAAGAAAAAGAATAGACCAAACAAATTGACCCAATCGTCTTCCACGCCAGTTGTTCTTTGTTATGCTTTTCTAGAAGGATATTATCTATTATATAAATCTAAGATGATCCCTGTGTTTTGTTTCCCATTCACACTTTTATTGTAGTAATCACACTAATTTTCCATCATCTTATAGTGACTATTGGAGAATAAATACACTAACTAGTTATCCATATGTAGAAAACTATAAGGATCCCAAATTAGAACTGACTTTGAAGACTTACATATTACTCAGATATTTTTAATTTTGCTTAGATAAAACTTCAGTTGTCTGCTTTTTTGTGCCAGATGAGAACATTCAATATAGACATGAACATTTTGAGCATATAGATTAAGACAGATGAATATGTATAGTAAACATGGAAGAGTCAATAAGTCAGGTAATAGTGGAAATATGTCATTTTTAGATACCAAAAACCATTCTATATTTTCATCTCTGTCACTATCAGTCCATGTTCTCCTGTAGAAAATAAGTTTGCCCCCATCCACTGGTTGGAAACATAAATCAGTCCTAATTTAAGCAAGGCATCATTTTTGCTTAATTCTTCTGATTTGGTGAGAATGCGACCTAAGTGAGGCCAACCGGAATGAATCTTAGAATAAAGACTATTGAGAGAGACTGGCATTATTTTCCACTGGGCCTGATTATGAACAAATGTAACAAATGGCATTATAGCAGCCATTTTGTGGCAAAGAGCAAAGATCATGTCAGAGAATTTAATCAATACAAGTACAAAACCAGAGCTAAGCTCTATGAAGAAATGGAAAGAACTGAGCCCCAGTGAAAAATAAAGTTATCTTAAAATCAGGTGGGAACTAAATTAACACTGTCTTCAATATTCTTCTCTCCTCTCACTACTTCTTTTACAGATCTCTAGAACAATATAGAAACTCTTCCTGATTTATGGTTCCTCTTGTGTGTGTGTGTGTGTGTGTGTGTGTTTTTATTTACTAGCTATAGTTAGTTCCTAAAGATGTAATATGTCAATTATTTAAACTTAGAAAAAATATCACTTGAAACACCCACTTCTCTGTCACATATAGCCATCCTATAAATATTAGTTCTTTCTCTTTCCTTCTAGTCAGGTATGATAAAAATTTATAGTTCACTAAAAATTTCTTACAGAAGGCTTTAAAAATACTAGTAGACTTTGACTTAATATAGTGGACTAAATAACCTGAAAGAATTTCTAATACAAAATGTCTAGAAATATTGTATTTAATGTAGCAAATATCTTGTGAATTCATAACTGAACAAACAAGAAAGCAATGGAATCCAGAGTCAAAAACTGGTGTTTGGGGAAGTTATGGGGCTGAAAACCAGAATGATAAACTGCATTAGTTGATTTCAATAACTGAGAGGCCTCACAGAGACAGAAAATATGACACAGGGTCCACAAAATTGGGTTATTGGAACTAAAGCCCTCACATATAGATTAATCCTCAAAGGCCATATCCTCATGAAAAGTGAGCCCCCCAAAATTAAAATTCCACTTGTCAGCAAAGGTATCTGCAAAATAGAAAGAAAGAAATAGAGAGAGAAATAGGGAAAGAAAAAGAAAGAAAGAAAGAGAGAGAGAGAGAGAGAGAGAGAGAAGAAAGAAAGAAAGAAAGAAAGAAAGAAAGAAAGAAAGAAAGAAAGAAAGAAAGAAAGAAAGAAAGAAAGAAAGAAAGAAAGAAAAGAAAGAAAAAGGAAGGAAGGAAGGAAGGAAGGAAGGAAGGAAGGAAGGAAGGAAGGAAAGGAAAGAAAGAAGGAAGAAAAACAGAAAGAAGAGAAAAGAAAAAACTCTGTCTTTACCTAAGACCTGCATAAGGTGAAAATATAGTTTCCTCTTATATAGGTTTGAATTTAACTACTTATATGATCCAGATTATCATAATATAGAAAAGTTCCATGTTGGTACAAATCAATTGCACCTGAAAAGCAACTACAATACATGTTTTCTTTTTAAGACACTTCTTAGAACAAGCCTAGAGGAAATGTCATGGATAATGTCTCACTAAATGTGAACTTGCCTTTAAAATTACATAACTTATGAGGAAACAGATCATTTTGAATGAGAATCCACACAACTAAAATAAAACCCAAAAAACTAAAAGTCTCTAAGAATATTAGATCATAGAATTTTCAGATTTAAAATATACCATAATTTGTTTAAATTGCATAAAGTATTTGGGGCACCTGGGTGGCTCAGTTAGTTAAGTGTCCAACTCTTGGTTTCAGCTCAGGTCATGATATCACAGTACATGAGTTCAAGGCCCTGACTGGGTTTTGTGCTGACAGTGCAAACCCTGCCTTGGATACTCTCTCTCTCCTCCTCCTTCCCTTTCTCTCTCTTTCAAAATAAATAAATAAATTTTTTTAAATGTATAAAGTATTTAAAATGTTAAGAGAATATTACAGAAGAGCATACCATTAAAAATAACATGTAGCAAATGTGAAGTAAAAAATAGAAATTTCAGAGATGAAAAATATTATATTAAACATAAAAACTCAGTGAGCAGGTTAAACAAAAGAAGAGACATAGGTGAATAGAGAAACTGTAAGTTGGCAGAATACTCTAAGTCTAACCAGAGTGTAGTAGAAAAATGATGAGATGGAAAATATGAACAAAAGTAAGAGATCTGGAAAATAAAGTAACAAGGTTCAACATGATATTAAAGACAAAGAATAGAGAGACTGCCTAATAATGAGTTAGAATTTTTCAGAATGATAGTTATGAATGATCTATTCATAAAATACATTATTGGTATAGATAAAAATAAATACAAACCTAGTTGTATAATGACAAACTTTGGGATACAAAAGAAAAAAGAGAAGATTCTAGCAATGGTAGTTAAACACCAGATAACATATAAAATAATGACAGGTAGATTAAAAAACAAAACAAAACAAGAAAATAGAAGACAAGCAAATTGTATCTAGAAAGTATTGAGTGAAAATAATTATCAACCTAGAATTTTATATTTGGTGAAACTGTCTTTGCAAACAATTGTAAAACAAAGACATTTCTGAATTAAAAAAAAAAATCTTGGAAAAATTTAGCTACAATAGACCCTTAATAATTTACTATCTAAACAATATACTTCAGAAAGAAGGGGACTGAATCAAGGGTTGAAATTACAAACAAGTAGTTGTAAGATCTCTGCATGGTTTTAGAAATAGAATTAACTGGTTAACTGATTAACACTTAGTTTGTTAAATATCATTTAAAATTTCAAGGATAGTCACTAAAGGACTATAAAGAGAGTATATAATAAATTTTAAATCCTGTTCAGGGAAGGAAGTGTAATAAAAACAAAACAAACTGATACATCAAAATGCAGACAAAAAAGAAAAACAACTTACAGAAAAAGAAAAATGAATGGGAAACCCACAATGTCAGGATTGACAGTAAATGGCAGAAACTGCAAGAACATGTTTTTGAAAAGTTGCCTACAAAATGTGAATGTAAAAACAGCAAATAGACTGCGATTAAAATGTTGAAAAATTTATGAAATACATACAAGAAAATTCCTAGTGAAAAGAAAATTTTTGTGAAAAAAAGTAAGCTTTTGTTAAAGCTAGTGTGGTGTTATAGATGTTAAACAGATTCTGAGATCAAAAGAATTTCAGTGAATACAGAGATTTGCTTCATAATTTTAAAAATGCATCTTCCCAAGAATCTCTTAGAATTCTAAATATGTACGCAATTAATAGTAATTCTCAAAACTATTATAACAAAATGACAAGGGGCGCCTGGGTGAGTCGGTTAAGCGTCCGACTTTCGCTTAGGTCATGGTCTCGCGGTTCGTGGGTTCGAGCCCCGCGTCGGGCTCTGTGCTGACTGCCAGCTCAGAGCCTGGAGCCTGTTTCAGTCTGTGACTCCCTCCCCTGCTCACGCTGTCCTTCTCTCTCTCTCCTAGAAATAAATAAAAATTTTTTTAAAAATGACAAAATTTTACAGAAGACAAACCAACAATCATGTGTGAAGTTTCGATATACTTCTTTTGGTAACTGAGAGCTGAAGGAAAAAAGAGAGAGAGAGAAAGAGAAAGAAAGAAAGAGAGAGATGTGAACAATTAACAAACTTGATGTATTAGAGTGTTCAGTTTACCATAACAAAATATCATAGTCTGAGTAGTTTAAACAATAGAAATTTACTTCTCACAATTCTGGAGACTAGCATGTCGAAGATCAAGGTGGCCTCTGGTATGCTTCATTCTGAGAACTTTTCTCATTTCTTGTAGTTGGTCATCATGTCACTAAGTGCTCACATGACCTCTTCTTTGTGCACAGGTGAAGAGGAAGAGAAAGGAGGTAAGGGAGAAAAGTGTCTCTCATAAGGTCAATACTTCTATGAGATTAGGGCCTCACCCTTATGACCTCATATAACTTTATTTACCTACTGAGAACCCTATCTCTAAATATTAGGTGGTAAAGTATTTAGGTGGTAAAAATATATTAGGTGGTAAAGGCTTCAATACAGGAATTTTGGAAGGACAAAAGTCAACCTACAGCACTTGATATGTAGAACCTTGATTCTAACAATTAAAGAATGCAAAGGACATAGAAAACAGTTATAAAAAATGTCTAATGCATTAGGCCATTAAACAATGCTCAATAAATTTAACAAATCTATTTATTCATACCATATTGTCTAATCAAAGTGTAATTAAGTTATAAATCAATAATGAAAAGAAAACTAAAAAAAAAGTTTCTATACTTTTAGAAGTAAGGAAGAAATTTCTAAATTACTCATGGTTCATGGGGCACCTGGGTGGCTCAGTCGGTTAAGCATCCAACTTCAGCTAAGGTCATGATATCACAGTCTGTGAGTTCAAGCCCTACCTTAGGTTCTGTGCTGACAGCTCAGGACCTCTGGAATCTACTTCAGGTTTTGTGTCTCCATTTCTTTCTGCCCCTTGGCCTCTTGCTCGCTCTCGCTCTCTCTCTCAAAACTAAATAAACATGAAAAAATTACTCATAGGTCACATTATTAATTACAAAGGAAATTAGGAAAGTTTTGAACTTGAAAGAAAATGAAAACATATGTGTTTTGTGTGAAATATGATACAGATAATGCCTCTGAAACTTGGATTTCTGCAAACTCACCAGCTAAAGTTAACAGAGTGTATAAAAGTAAAGATAGATCTAGCCATAAAACACCTAAAATTTATGTATTTTGTAAAATTACAATCCAAATAAAATAATAAATTATATAGTAAAAAGGTATGTTTATTCTTAAATAAATACTACAGTAAATATAAAACTTTTTTTTTTTGAGAGGAAGAGGAAATCCCAAGCAGGTTGCCCAACAAAGGGCTTGATCTCAAGACCCTGAGATCATGGCCTGAGTGAAATCAAGAATCAGACCCTTAACTAACCGAGCCACCCAGGAGCCCCACCTTATGTTTTTAGTAGGCAAACATGAGATATAAAGAAGCATTGAGCTAAATTACAGCAAAGGAGAAATGTACAAAAATGAGGGGGGGAAAATCACACAATAAGTAACTCCAAGAGGAGGCATATGACTGAAGAGGAGCCAAGCCGAGAGGAGTCCTGTGAAGTGAACAGGGAGCGTGTTCAGTACCCCGCCCACCCGCAGCTAGCGGCATTTCAGCACCATTAGAGCACTTTACGTTGTAGTGTACTTTCCGTTTTAGTGCTATTGCTATTTGTAACATAAAATATTAACATGTTGATATTTTAAAAATGTACGAATCAAAGCAATGTATGCATCATTCTGTCATCATCCTCTGATTTACAAATCACACATGAACTTATTCTTATTACAGAAATTCTTGTTTCTGGGGCCCCTGGGTGGCTCAGTCAGTTAAGCGGCTGGAGCCAGCTTCGGATTCTGTGTCATCGGCTCTCTGCCCTTCCCCCACTCGTGCTCTGTCTTTCTCTCAAAAATAAACATTAAAAAGTGATTTGAAAAAGAAAAAAACTCTTGTTGTCACAGAAGATGCATACCATATCCAAAACTTCATTATTAGAGGGGAATTAATAGCCTTAGCTGTTCTTATTAGAAAACATACTGATATTACATCAGTATCTATATAAGCTGGGTCTGATCAGGAGAAAGAAATTGGAGAAAGTTTTGTATTATTTTGATGTAAAGAATTATAAATTATGATAGGAGAGTTACTGTAAAGACAGAGAACCCTAAAAAGGGCCAATCCCATTCCTGAGGGAGAGTGTCCAAGGAAGGACCAATTTGAAAGGGTGGTTCAAACCTTGTTAAAGGAGGTGTGGTTGTAGTCAATTACAAAGAAGTTTGGCAGATTGCTGGGCAAGAGCTGGGCCACACTCACCAGAAAAGCAAGAGCACCCCTTCGGAGCACGGACAAATTGAGCCTGAGGCTGAGCAAGTGATGGGTGGATTTGGGATATCAAGTTGATATTGACTCAATTGGATTTGAGAGATAGCATGCTGTGTTCACATCAGGAGGGGTACAGGAAATAAACCTCAAAAATGCAAGTAAGCCGGGCTGACAGGTAGGCAATTTGGAGGTTGGTGGAGAGTGGGCAGGGTACAGGTGCGAAGTGAGGACTGATGTTGCTTTTGGAACCAGGAGCTGAGTAAGCGTCCTCTGTGGGAACTCCGTACTCTTCTTGCATGCAGCTTGACGCAGGTGATTCTGGGCCAGCTGCTGGGGATGAAGGTTGGGCAGCCCCAGATGGCAAGTTTACTGAGTCCCCCACAGTGCCAGTGGGACTGAGGGGAGGGTAGAGGGAGCAGAGATCTTGGCTAAGGCACCATACTGTCAGGGCATCCTAGTCCATGCTATCAGGGGTGCTAGCTATGTTTTTGCTGCCCAAGTTAAAAGTTACAGAAAGCACACAGCAGCCAAAAACTGAAGGAAGCTGATTTCTATAAGTACTAGCTCTAGGGATTCTGTGCAGACCAAGCAGCTGGGGAAAAAAAAAAGGTGTATCTGGTGAACAAGCCACTTTGGAAGCAGGGATGCCCCTTATGATTTTTCTAGCAGGCAAAGGAGAAATATTTTCAAGGCCAAGCTCCTTTTTTAAAAAAGCATGAATTTGGAGCTGAAAGCCAATAAATGAATGTCCACCATATCATCCATCTTGGGACTCTAAAAAAAGGATAAATAAATCCAAAGAGCAGAGAAGAAAAAAATAACGAAGAAAGAAGGCAAATTTAAAGAAATGAAAAATTCAATGAAAGAATCAATAAACTGAAGGAAAAGACTCTTGAAACGACAAATAAAAGAGACGAAACTGTCAGGATTGAACAAGGAAAAAATTGTGAAGCCTCATAAAAAGTTAGGATTAATAAGGAATATATAGGTAGGATTACAGCAGAAGCATACAAAAATAACACTATAACTAAATTTAAACCAATAAATTTGAAAACTGAGGGGGGAAAAAACCTCTCTCCTAGGAAGATATAACTTGCCAAAACTAACTTAAGAAAAAAGGAAAAAAATCTAAAACCACCAATGATCTTTAAAGAAACTGAATCGATAAAAAACTACCTTCCAACCCACACAAACACAAAAAACAATATCAAAAGGGCAAAGACAAGTAATTCTATTGGCAGTATATACCAAACTCATGAAAGAAAGAAAGAAAGAAAGAAAGAAAGAAAGAAAGAAAGAAAGAAAGAAAGAAAGAAAGAAGAAAGAAAACCATTTAAGTAATTTTATAAAATTAATATGTTTGAGCCAAAATAAGAAGAGAATAGCATAAGAAACAATTATAAGCCAATTTCACTTTTGATATAGAATGAGGAAAGGTTTGATTTCAGCTTAAAGACTGCCAAGAATGATGACTGAAATCTAATACACTGTGACCTTCATTTCAGTTTCCTGTTGAACCAGTAAACAAGCAAAACACAAATATATGAGACAAAGACACAAGTGAGCAAGTGGATAGTTTCCTAGTTCTTGGCCGGTTTCTTAGCAAGGTGCTTCCTAAATTTTGTTTTCAGTGAAGAGAGGACAGGATGAGGAACCCACCACATCAAGAAAGCTCAAGTCACTAGCTCCCTTCCATTTATGCATTTAAAAAAAAAAATGAGAGGGATCATATTATCATTCAAGAGTCTATCTACTTATATATAAAGCAATTCTTCTTTAGAGGACAATGATGAAATTTTGTGTCATTAATGCATTGTATTTTTATTCAGTTATTGGATCCAAAAGACTCTTGACCATAGCCTAATAAAAATATGTACAAACTCCTAACATATATATATATATATCTGCATATTGAAATCTGCAGTGTATTTTAAAATCTCATGACCAAGATAAGCATTTCTTAGAAATATAGAGATGATGCAAAATTAAAAGCTCTCGTAACATAAAGGACCTTAACAAAGGCCCAAGAGTTTTTTTGTCCATGCAAAAACAGCCACATTCTTTTCAATCAACTCCAATTTAAGATTTTTTAAAAACCTTATTAAACCAGAAATAGAGGAGAACTTCCTTAAGACAAGAAAACTGAACTGTGCAAACACTATGGTTTAGTTAATCTAATATACAATTTCAATTCCTTTTTCAATGCTGTCTTTCATTATATAAACTGGAAAGCTTAACACTCACTTTCCCAGAGAGTGAATCTGCCTCGAAAGAGTTTTGGCCTAGGTGGCTGGACTTACGGCAGGCCTGTTGACGACACGAGGAAAAGGTCTACATCTAGGCCTATTTTTACATGAGAAAAGATAACTTCTATGTGTCTGAGATACTAGATTCTCGTCACATTTTCTGTCACCTTCTAAATGAACACATTCATGAGAGATCCAGATTATCTGACAAAAACCTACAGTGATTTCCATAATTAATGTTGAAATTCTAGAAACATTGCCTTTAAAAATTAAAATTAAGACAAAGATGCCTGCCATTACTGCTTCTATTTAGCAGCATACTGACTGTTCTTGTCAGTCTGGGGTGACAAGAACAAGGGCTAAAATCTATGAGATATGGGAGGAAAAAAATTAAAACTGTAATTATCACAAAAAAACACTGATGGGATATGCAGGCAAATTATCACAATTAATGAGAAGAGGTAAGCAAGAATACTGGATAGAAGATTAATACACAAAAGTCAATTGAATCTCTGTAATCCAGCAACGGTAAAATGTGGTTTTTCAAAATGACAGTAACTCTCAGTGATCTAGGAATAGAGAGAAACTTCCTAAACTTGACAAAGTATACCAGCAAAAAAAGCACACAGCTAACATCATACTAACTCTCCCATTAAGATCAGGAATAAAGCAAGTATGTGTCCTCTCACAATAGTTTATTTTTTCTTAAATAGTTTATTGTCAAGTTGGTTTCCATATAACACCCAGTGCTCATCCCAACAAGCGCCCTCCTCCGTGCCCATCACCCCTCTCCCCCTTGCCCCACCCCCATCAGCCCTCAGTTTGTTCTCAGAATGCAAGAGTCTCTCATGGTTTGCCTCCCTCCCTCTTCCCAACTATTTCTAGCCTTCTTCTCCCTCATGGTCCTCCATGAGCTTCCTCCTAATCCACCTATAAGTGCAAACATATGGTATCTCTCCTTCTCTGCCTGACTTATTTCGCTCAGCATAGCACCCTCAAGTTCCATCCACGTTGCTACACATGGCCAGATTTCATTCTTTCTCATTGCCATGTAGTATTCCATTGTATAGATGAACCACATCTTCTTGATCCATTCATCACTTGATGGACACTTAGGCTCTTTCCATGTTTTGGCTATTGTGGAGAGTGCTGCTATGAACACTGGGGTACATGTGTCCCTATGCATCAGCACTCCTATATCCCTTGGGTAAATTCCTAGCAGTGCTATTGCTGGGTCATAGGGGAGTTCTATTGTTAGTTTCCTGAGGAACCTCCACACAGTTTTCCAGAAGGCCTGTACCAGTTTACATTCCCACCAACAATGTAGGAGGGTGCCCATTTCTCCACATCCTCGCCAGCATCTAGAGTCTCCTGATTTGTTCATTTTAGCCACTCTGACCAACGTGAGGTGGTATCTTAATGTAGTTTTGATTTGTATTTCCCTGACGATGAGAGACGCTGAGCATCATTTCATGTGCTTGTTGGCCATCTGGATGTCCTCTTTGGAGAAGTATTTGTTCATGTCTTCTGCCCATTTCTTCACTAGATTATTTGTTTTTTGGGTGTGGAGTTTGATGAGTTCCTCACAGATTTTGGATACTAGCCCTTTATCTGATAGGTCATTTGCAACTATCTTTTCCCATTTCATCGGTTGCCTATTAGTTTTATTGATTGTTTCCTTTGCTGTGCAGAAGTTTTTACCTTGATGAGGTCCCAGTAGTTCATTTTTGCTCTTGATTCCCTTGCCTTTGGGGATGTGTCAAGTAAGAGATGGCTGTGGTTGAGGTCAAGGAGGTTGTTTCCTGCTTTCTCTTCTAGGGTTTTGATGGTTTCTAATTTCACATTCAGGTTCTGTATCCATTTTGAGTTTATTTTTGTGCATGGTGTGAGAAAATGATCTAGTTTCATTCTTCTGCATGTTGTTGTCCAGTTCTCCCAACACCATCTGTTAAAGAGGCTGTCTTTTTTCCATTAGATACTCTTTCCCACTTTGTCAAAGCTTAGTTGTCCATACATTTGTGGGTCCAATTCTGAGTTCTCTATTCTATTCCACTGGTCTATGTGTCTGTTTTTGTGCCAATACCATACTGTCTTGATGATAATAGCAACGTACTAGAGGCAAAAGTCCGGGATGGTGGTGCCTTCTGTTTTGGTTTTCTTCTTCAATATTACTTTGGCTATTTGGGGTCTTTGTGGTTCCATGCAAATTTTAGGATAGTTTGTTCTAGTTTTGAGAAGAATTCTGGTGCAATTTTGATTGGGATTGCATTGAATGTGTAGATTGTTTTGGGTAGTAATGACATTTTAACTATATTTATCCTTCCAATCCATGAGCATGGAATGTTTTTCCATTTCTTTGAGTCTTCTTCAATTTCCTTCATAAGTTTTCTATAGTTTTCATCATACAAATCTCTTATTTTTTGGTTAGGCTTATTCCTAGGTATTTTATGTGTTTTTTGTGCAGTTGTGAATGGGATCAGTTTCTTGACTTCTCTTTCTGTTGCTTCATTATTGGTGTATAAAAATGCAACCGATTTCTATACATTGATTTTGTACCCTGCAACCTTGCTGAATTCTTGGATCAGTTCTAGTAGGCTTCTGGTGGAGCCTGCTGGATTTTCTATGTAGAGTATCATGTTGTCTGCAAAAAGTGAAAGCTTGACTTCTTCTTTATCAATTCTGATGCCTTTTATTTCCTTTTAGTCTCTGATGGCTGATGCTAGGACTGCCAGCACTATGGTTAAACAACAGTGGTGAGAGTGGACATCACTGTCATGTTCCTGATCTCAGGGGGAAAGCTCTCAATTTTTTTCCCATAGAGGATGGTATTAGCTGAGGGCTTCTCATAGATGGCTTTTATAATGTTTAAGTAAGTTCCTTCTATCCCGACTTTCTCGAGAGTCTTTATTAAGAAGGGATGCTGTATTTTGTCAAATGCTTTTTCTGCATCTATCCAAAGGATCATATGGTTTTTATCTTTTCTTTTGTTAATGTGATGTATCCCATTGATTGATTTGCGAATATTGAACCAGCCCTGTAACCCAGGAATGAATCCCACTTGATCATGGTGGATAATTCTTTTTATGTGCTATTGGATTCGATTTGCAAGTATCTTATTGAAGGGTTTTGCATCCGTATTCATCAAGGATATTGGCCTGTAGTTCTCTTTTTTCTGGGTCTCTGTCTGGCTTGGGAATGAAAGTGGTGCTGGCTTCATAAAATGAGTCTGGAAGTTTTCCTTCAAATTCTATTTTTTGGAATAGCTTGAGAAGAACGGATATTAATTCTGTTTTAAATGTCTGGTAGAATTCCCCAGGAATTCTAGAAGCAATGTGGCCCAGGGCTCTTATTTGTTGGGAGATTTTTGATAACTGATTTGATTTCCTCACTTGTTATGGGTCTGTTCAGGTTTTCTATCTCTTCCTGTGTAAATTTTGGTAATGAGTGTGTGTTTAGAAATTTGTCCATTTCTTCTAAGTTGTCCAGTTTGTTGGCATATAATTTTTCATAATATTCCCTGATAACTGTTTGTATTTCGGAGGTGTTGGTTGTAATAAGTCCATTTTCATTGATGATTTTCTCTATTTGAGTGCTCTCTCTTTTCTTTTTGAGAATCCTGGCTAGAGGTTTGTCAATTTTGTTTGTATTTTTCAAAAAAAAGAAAACAACTCTTGGTTTCATTGATCTGTTCAACTATTTTTTGGTCTCTATATTGTTTATTTCTGCCCTGATTTTTATTATTTCTCTTCTCCTACTGGGTTTGGGGTGCTCTTGTTGTTCTCCCTCTGGTTCCTTTAGGTCCTCTGTTAGATTTTGTGCTTGCACTTTTCCTAATTTCTTGAAATAGGCCTGGAGTGCAATGTACTTTCCTCTTAGGACTGCCTTTGCCACATCCCATTGAGTTTGGATTGTTGTATTTTCATTTTCATTTGTTTCCATATATTTTTAAATTTCTTCTCTAATTTCCTGATTGGCCCATTCATTCTTTAGTAGGGTGTTCTTTAACCTCCGTGTGTTTGGGGTTTTCCAGACTTCTTCCTATGATTGATTTCAAGCACTGAAATTTCACACCATTGTGATCTGAAAGTGTGCATGGTATGACCTTGATTCTTTTACATTTATTAAGAACTGCTTTATCTCCCAGCATGTGATCTATCTGGGGGAATGTACCATGTGCACTTGAGAAGAAAGTGAATTCCATGGCCTCAGGATATAGAGTTCTAAATATATCTGTCAAATCCATCTGGTCCTATGTGTCATTCAAGTCTATTGTTTCTTTAGTGATTTTCTGTCTAGTTGATCTGTCCATTGCTGTAAGTGGAGTATTAATGTCCCCTGCTATTAGCACATTCTTATCTATAACATTATTTCTCTGTGATTAATTGTTTTATATATTTAGGTGCTCCCATATTCAGTGCGTAGGCATTTATAATTGTTAGCTCTTCCTGATGGATGGACCCTGTAATTATTATATAATGATCTTCTTCATCCCTTGTTACTGTCTTTACTTTAAAGTCCAGTTTGTCTGATATAAGTATAGCTACTTCAGCTTTCTTTTGTCTTCCCGTAACATGATATATATTTCTCCATCCCCTTACTTTTAATCTGAAGGTATCTTCCAGTCTAAAATGTGTTTCTTGTAGACAGAAAATAGCTGAATTTTGTTTTTTTATCCATTCTGCTACCCTATGTCTTTTGATTGGAGCATTCAGCCCATTTACATTCAGCATTATTATTGAAAAATACTGATTTAGAGTCATCGTGTCCTTTGTGGTATTCATGCTTGTGGTGGTGTCTCTAGTATCTTATGTTCCCTACAACATTTACCTCAGAGAGTCCCCTCAGGATTTCTTGTAGGGCTGGTTTAGTGGTGACAAATTCTTTTAATTTTTGTGTATTTGGAAAGACTTTTATCTTTCCTTCTATTCTGAATGACAGGCTTTCTGGATAGAGGATTCTTGGCTGCATAATTTTTCTGTTCATCACATTGAAGATTTCCTGCCATTCCTTTCTGGCCTGCCAAGTTTCAGTAGATAAGTATGTAACCACTTTGATAGGTTTCCCTTTGTAGGTTAGGGCCCTTTTATCCCTAGCTGCTTTCAGAATTCTCTCTTTGTCCTTATATTTTGCCAGTTTCACTATAATATGTCATGCAGAAGATCGATTCAAGTTACATCTGAGAGGAGTTCTCTGTGCCTCTTGGATTTCAATGTCTATTACCTTCCCCAGACTGGGGAAGTTCTCTGCTATAATTTGTTCAAGGACTCCATCAGCGCCTTTCCCTTTCTCTTCCTCTTCTGGAATTCCTATGATATGGATATTGTTCCATTTGATTGTATCACTGAGCTCTCTAACTCTCCTTTTATGTTCCTGGATCAGTTTATCTCTTTTTCTCACCTTTCTCTTTTTCTATAATGTGTCTTCTAAATCACTGATTCTCCTTTCTGCCTCTTCAATCCGTGCATTGAATGCCTCCATTTTATTATGCATCTCATTTATAGCATTTTTAAATTCATCACAACTATTTGTAAGCTCCACAATATTTGTAGCAATAGTTTCTCTGATATCTCCCATGCCTTTTTCAAGCCCAGCAATTAATTTTATGACTATTGTTCTAAATTCTTGTTCGGTTATTTTGCTTGTATCTGTTTTGAGCAGTTCTTTAGCTGTCATTTCTTCCTGGAATTTATTTGAAGGAGAGATTTTCCGTTTCATCATCAGATTAGCTTTCTATCTTTTGTTAATTTTAGAACCTTGTTATGCACTCTGCCCCTGTGGGTGCTACTGTATTAAAGAGGGCTCTTCGACTGTCCAGGGCCTGTCCATTCAGGAAATGTTCTTTGAATGGTGTCTTTTGGTTTCTCTTATTGAGACTTTGGTTATTTTATTTCCCTACTCATAGTGGTATTTGGGACTCTCTACCATGTGTACTTTGGCTTATTTCTTGAGGTAGCACTCAAAATCCTCGGGAGTCTTGGTTTGGAAGCTGGCCTCAGTACACCGAGGGCACGAAGAGTAGTTTATATAGAGGCGTTAATATTCATTCTTGTATAGTCTGTAGAGGGTCTCCACAGCTCTTTACTCTCTCAAGGTTATGTCCTTGGACTTAATAGTTTTGAAATTATAATGAAAGATCTAGCTAATGCAATAAGATAAGAGAAACAAAAGTTATACAGATTGAGAAGAGAGAAATAAATTTGTCTTTGTAGATGACATGATTGTCTATGTAGAAAACTCAAAAGAATCAACAGAGAAACTCCGGGAATTAATGAGTGATTATAGCAAAGCTGTAGGATACGAGGGGAATTTACAAAAGTCAATCACTTTCCTATATATCAGCAATGAACAAGTCGATCTGAAACTTAAAACAAGATACCATGTACATTATCACCCCCAAAATGAAATACTTAGGTATAAATCTAAGAAAACGTGTATATATGAGGAAAGCTACAAAGCTGTGGGGGAAAAAAAGAGATATCAAAGAACTAAATAGAGGGAGAGATATTGCATATTCATGCATAGGAAGACTCAATATTGTTAAGATGTCAGTTCTTCTGAACTTGATCTACAGAGTCAATATAATCCTAGTCAAATCTCATTGGTTACTATGTGGATATTGACAAACTAATTTTGAAGTTCATGTGGAAAAGCAAAAACTCATAATAGCCAACACAATATTGAAGGGGAAGAATGATGTTGGAGATCTGACATTACCTGACTTCAAAACTTACTACAAAGCTATAGTAACCAGAATAGTGTGATACTGATAAAAGAATAGACAAATAAATCAGTGAAACAGAATAGAGAGCCCAGAAAAAGATCCATATAGTCAGCTGATCTTTGACACAGGAAGAAAAGTAATACAATAGAGCAAAAAGTCTTTTCAACAAATGTTACTGGACAATTGGACATCTACATACAAAGAAAAGAATAGAAAAGAAAAGAAAAGAAAGGAAAAGAAAAGAAAAAAAGAAAAACGAAAAAGAATCTAGAAACAGACCTTACATGCTTCATGAAAATCAGCTCAACATGGATCAGACCTAAATGTAAAACAAAAAACTATAAAACTTGTAGAAGATAACATAAGAGAAAAACTAAGTGACATTGGGCATGGTGAGGACCTACAACACCAAAGTCATGATCCCTGAGGGAAATAACTGATAAGATGGACTTTATTAAAATAACAAACTTCTCCTGTGCTAAAGACAATGTCAAGAGAATGAGAACACAAGCCACAGACTGGGAAAAAAGTATTTGCAAATCACATCTTCTAAAGGTCTGTTATCTAAAACATACAAAGAACTCTTAAAATTTAACAATGAGAAAACAAACAACCTCATTTAAAAATGGGCCAAAGATCTGAAAAGACATCTCATCAAATACTATATACACATTCAAAATAAACTCAAGGAAGAAAAGAGTCCTTCAGATCGTATGTCATCCAGGAAATACAAATGAAAACAATGAGATACTACTACACATCTAATAGAATGAATGATAAGTACAACAGTGACACCAAGTCCTCATGAGTTTGTGAAGCAGCAACAACTCTCCCATATTCATTGCTGGTTGCTGGTGGGAATGCAAAATGGTATAGTCACTTTGGGAGACAATTTGACAGTTTCTTACAAAACTAAACATGCTCATACCATATTATCCAATAATCATATTCTTAGTATTTATCAAAAGGAGTTAAAAATGTAGGTCCATATAAAAGGCTGCACATGGATGTTGCTAGCAACTTTATCTATAATTGTCAAGACTTGGAAGCAACCAAGGTGTCCTTCATTCAATAGGCCAATGGACAAATAAATTGTGATGTGTCTAGACAACGTAGTTTTGTTTAGCCCTACAATGAAATGAGCTATCAAGCCACAAAAAGACATGCATAAAATAAATGCATGTTACTAAGTGAAAGGCTAATCTAAAAAACCTATACACTGTATTATTCCAAATATTTGACATTCTGGAAAAGGCAAAACTATAAAGACAGTAAAAAGATCAGATGTTCCCAGGGTTTATGGGGGCGGGAGGGATAAGTAAGTGGTACATAACGGATTTTTTTAGAGTAGTGAAACTACTCTGTCTGATATTATAATGGTGGATGTATGTCATGATACCCACAGACAAAGAGTGGGTAATGAAAACTACAAACTTTGATTGATAAGGATATGTCAATGTAGGTTCATCAGTTGTAGCTAATGTATCAAGCTGGTCCCGAATATTGATGAAGGGGGAGGCTATGCATGGGTGGGGGAAGAAGTTAGATGGGAAATCCCAATATGTTCTACTAAATTTTGCTGTGAACCTAAAACTATTTTTTTTTAAAAAAAGAGTCCATTTTAAAAAAAGAGAGCAATAAACCTGGTGCGTCCGCCATGATGGAGTAACAAGACTTAATCTGGACTTAACAAACTGGATAAAATACAGCAAAAACCTGTGTCTAGATACTGGAAAATACGCAGGTAAAACTGTGATCTCTGAAAAAAAGGGAAATGAGAAAAAGGAGCCCCACAAGCACCATGTCTCTCCTCCTGGAGAAACGATCTGGATTTTAGTAGAATGAAGAAAATCACCGTCATGGCAGGGCTCACTTATTGAAGAGCAAAATAGTTCAGTTCAGTGGGTTTAAGCATCTAGAAGTTGTGAGACAGAATTCCAGAGAGAAACTAGTCAAAACAACAACAACAATAACAGCAACAACAGCAACATCCAGAATCTGTAGAAAAATCCCTTTGAGTCTATTGATAAATACCAAACTGTACATGCATACTATAAAACTCTATGAGGTCAGGTCATAATGGCCAGGGTGCTATACACGGCAGAATTATCAGAGCTTACACAGGAAAGAAAGTCATTCCTTGATGATCGCCAGGACAATTAGGCCAGACCCATTTATCTCTAGAGTAAATACCAGTCAATATCTTCTCTATCAAACTTTAAAAACAAGTCCAAAAAACGTCAAATTGATCCATGATAATTAAACTGTCTTCCAGAAAAAGCACAACAATCTTTAAAGGAGGATTATAAAATCTAAACACTCAACAACATAAAATCATGATGTTCAGCAACCAATCCAAACAAAACAAAACCAGAAAGGTCATGAAGCAGGAAATTGTGACCCGTGAGCGAAACAATCAGCTGCATGAGTTCTCAGAAATTAAGATTTGAAAGTAATTTCATCAATGTGATAATGAGCATCTACTAAATTCCTCAACAAGCATCTACTTCAGGGTGAAAACAAATGCTTCCCTCAAGCTCAGAAACAAGAAAATGATATCAGCTTTCACCACTTTATTCAACAATGAATAAAAAGGCATGGATCCTGGAAAGAAAGAGATAAAGTTTTCTTTATTTCCATAATTTTTGCAAACTGTTGGTGGAAGAACAAATTGGTACAAGAGAGTTTGGAGGTCACTTTGCCAATATTTTATAGTTTTAAAGGCCTATAGTTTCTAAACTAGCAATTTTGCTGCTATATAATACAACCTAGAAAAGGTCACACATGCCCAAGGAGATAAATACAAAAATATTCATAGTAGCTGTGTTTCAATAGAAAACACTTGAAAATAATCATCAACATGAGAATGGAAAAATAATTGTGGTGAAGTCATTTAATGCTTTATTATAGAGCAGTGAATATGAATGAACAAGAGTCACATATGGGAAAATCATCAAAAACATAATATGTAAAAAAAAGTAAATTGCAAGAATATATATAGAATATATATAGTCAAAATATGCAAAATGATGTTATATATTAAACAATATACCCTTAGCTGGTAAAAATATGAAATCATATAGAAGGATAAATGACACTTTAGAATAGTAGTCACTTCTAGGTTTGATCTCATGCAATGAATTCATGGAGCCACGTAAAAGAGCTTCATCTATACTTTAATGCTTTCTTTGTTAATCTGCATAGTAGATACAAGGGAAAATAGTATATTATTTTTATTTTTTTTTTCAAGTCTGAAGTATATGACAATATAGATGAATAAGCAAAATAAATAAAACATCATGAAACTATCCAGTTGGATAAGGAAAAAATGTATTGAATGTTATGGCCTAACGTGATTATGCTAGCTTAGTTAGAACTTAGAATGATAGATCTTAGAAGAATCAATAAAAAGCCTTTCAAGAATAAATAGAGGGAAATGTTATTCACTATTCATGAATCTTTGGCTCTTCTTATTAACCTGCCCGAGGCTCTCTCTGAAGAAGATAACCAAACAGCTTATCAAAGGAGTATTTTTTTTCTAGGTCTCTATACCATATTGATTAAATTCATCTCTTAAAATATTTTTCTTCGTCTATGATAAAACTAAATTTATAGCCAAAGCAACACCCGTTCCACATATAAGACCAGCCTGGTTTATAGCAACATGCATATTTATGAAACATGTATCTCATTATCAGACAAAAAAAATATGTGTGTTAAGATATTGATTATACTCTCTCCAAAGTTGTGAAATAGAAAAGTGTCTATTTCTGCTGGGTGGCTCAGTTGGTTAAAGGACTTGGGCTCAGATCATGATCTCACAGTTGGTGGATTCGAGCCCTGCATCAGGCTCTGTGCTCAGAGCCTGGAGACTCCTTTAGATACTGGGTCCTCCTCTCTCTGCCCTTACTCCATTCTCTCAAAAATAAACATTTTTAAAAAAATTTAAAAGGATAAATGTTGAATCTGGAATATAAGGTTATTCTTCCTCTTGGAAGGTACCTCATGGAGTAAGTATGCATTCATTCCCTTAATTCCACTTTTGAGACTTTTGAAATAAAGAAGAATCTGCTGTAGCAATAAGGTAATGTGTCCAAAAGAAATGCAGATCACAACCAATAGAATTGCCTGTTTCTGTGTCATGGTTTTGTTGTTTTTCAATATATGCTTCACTCTGAGTCTTCTATTATTATTGTTATTATTTTTTTTCATCATGATAAGTGGACTCTTTAATGCCTATCACCTCCTTCACCCATCCCCAGACCCCCTCAGCTCTGATAACCATCAGTTTATTCTCTATAGTTGAGAGTCTGTTTCTTGGTTTCTCTCTCTCTCTCCCTTTCCTTTGTTCATTTGTTTTATTTCTTAAGTTCCACATATAAATGAAATCATATGGTATTTGTCTTTCTCTGACTGACTTATTTTGCTTAGCATTATAGACTCTAGCTCTACTATTGTTGCAAATGGCAAGATTTCATCCTTTTTTGTGGCTGAGTAAGATTCCATTATATTTATATACCACCTCTTTATCTGTTCATCTATTGATAGACATTTGGGTGGTTTCCATATTTTGGCTATTGTAAATAAGGCTGCAATAAACATAGAGGTGCATATGTCTCTTTGAATTAGTGTTGTATTTCACATTATACCCAATAGTGCGATTACTGGATTGTAGGGTAGTTCTATCTTTAATTTTTTACATAACCTCCATATTGTTTTCTACAGTGGCTGCACCAGTTTGCATTCTCGCAAACAGTGCAAGAGGCTTCCGCTTTCTCTGCATCCTCGCCTACATCTGTTGTTTCTGGTGTTTTTGATTTTAGCAATTCTGACAAGTGTAGGGTGACATATCATTGTGGTTTTGATTTTCATTTCCCTGATGATCAGTGATGTTGAGCATCTTTTCATGATTCTGTTAGTCATCTGGATGTCTTCTTTGGAGAAATATCTGTTCATGTCTTCTACTCATTTTAACTGGATTACTTGTTTTGGGGGCATTGAGTTGTTTCAATTCTTTATGTATAATTTTGGATAATAACCTTTTATTGGGGAGGTCATTTGCAAATATCTTCTCCCATTCCATCGGTTGCCTTTTAATTTTGTTGACTGTTTCTTTCACTGTGCAGAAAATTTTGTTTTGAGGTAGTCCCAACCATTTACTTTTGCTTTTATTTCCCTTGCCTCAAGAGACATATCTGGCTGACGTCAGAGAGATTACTGCCTGTGCTGTCTTCGAGGATTTTTATGTTTTCAGGTCTTACACTTAGGTCTTTGATCCATTGTGGGTTTATTTTTGTGTATGGTGTAAGAAAATGATCCAGTTTCATTTCTGTACAAGTAGCTGTCCAGTTTTTCTAACACAATTTGTTGAAGAGACTTCATCATGTTTTAAGAATGTGCACTCTTTGTGTTTAGAGAGAAAGTCATCTTGATGAGAAATATGCAATTTTTCTCTAGAGGGTAAATTTTAGCTACATTAAAGTGATGATTTAATCTCTAATTCCTACCACCTATCTCACACATACATGTATGTCATATATTCTAATTATAAAGCAATATATCTGATAGTGAAGACCCACATAAAAAAAAATCTGTGTGTTTTTGTGAATGTGAATATACGAAGGCAGAAAAGAAAAGATATATAAGCTGTCTACTTTGATCCAAACCGCAGAACTATGCATGACAAGATAATTTCAGAATTTCTACTTCTTAAAACTGCTTAGATGATACATGATCTAAAAACAACCTAAACAATTAACTCCTACTCATTCTTCAAAATGAAGCTTAGGTAAAACCTCCCTGGGAAAACTCTTCCTGTCACCTCCTTCTTTCTAGAGGCTGAATTAGGCACCTTTTCAGCAGCTTCTTTGTCCCCAGGCCCCTGTCTATTGTGCCCGTAACATCAGTGCTCCTAACAATCCACGTGTGTCCATCTCCCCCACACAGCGTGAGCACCTGGGATCTGATTAATTCAGGCTCCTTAACTTAGCTTCATGTCTGGCACTTAGGATTTACACAATAAATGTTTGTTAATCTAACCTTTTTATGATATATATTCTGGATCTACATTCCCATGAATATAAATCTAATTAATATCTTATTTTACCTGGAAAAAGAAAATGTTTCAACTAAAAAAACATTTTACTTTACTATTTTCTTCTGCTTCTGGAGCAGAGGAACCCCTATGGCATAACCAGACACAAACTGACATTCCTTAATAGAAACAGTAGTTACTTTTCTACTTTCCAGAACACTGTACTTAAAATATACTTTAAATGAAGTTGGTGAAAGATGCCAATGATATAAGCTTACCTTGATGCATATCTTAGCCACAGAGAAAGTACTTCAACATGCATTAAAATTTTATATTGGATAACATTTGATATAACTTCTCATAATACACCTGGATTCTTGTCACAATATGTACAGATACATGCAAGAACTCTGCATCTCAAAAAAATGTACTAAGGGATACATTGAATTATGTATTGTATGAAAAAAAGTGACAGATGGTATTATAAAGAACACTGAAACACTGGTATTTATACAATAAGCATTAAATACATTTCTCTAGATAAATGAAGTTATTTGCAGGTATGACGCACCTAACCCTCAAATAATGGTTTATTTTAGGTTTGAGTGCATCACACAGCTTATTTTAGAGGCTGCATCTGTCAGATTGAAACTGATGTGATGCAGAAATTCAAAAGATATCAGAAAGTACTCCAAGTAAACCTAGAAATGTAGAAATACAAAAGATCATAAAATTAAAATGTAGATTTCTGTGATGGTGGAAAGAGAATAAAATAAATTGAACTTAAAAGAGAACTGAGGAAAAAGGATTTAAAGTCATGGATGTAAGTTACTTGAACAGCATTCCGTGAATAAAGAACTCTACCCAAGTACAAGATATTTAAATAACTGTTGAGAATTTACTGTAATCCATGGAATCAATGCAATTTACTTTAAATATTAGAGAGGAAAATAAATCTCCTGAGGATGTAAATGATTGATTCTGCAAACAAAATGCAAAATCATTTTTTACTTTGCATTTTGAAAACTCGTCCTATTAAAAAGCTGAGGGAGGGCACCTGGGTGGCTCAGTCAGTCAAGCATCCACCTCAATTTCGGCTCAGGTCATGATCTTACAGTTCCTGAGATAGAGCCCCACATGAGGCTCTGCGCTAATAGCAAGGAGCCTGCTTGGGATTCTCTCTCTCCTATTTATCTGTCCCTCCCCTGCTTTTACATGCATATGCTCTATATGTTTCTCCAAATAAATAAATAAACTTTAAAAAAAAGCTAAGAGAAATGAATGAAATTTCTTCATTGCACTTTGTGTTACTCAATTTCTTTCCCTTACCTGCTTTCAATTTTTCTTTTCATAGAGAAACTGAATTCTTATTTCTTCAAAATACTGGTTTTTCACTAGCCATGAAAAGAATTACCCCCAACTTAGACCAAAGACCATTCTTTTTCTGGAGCCCAACAAAATTTTATTTGAGAATTCATGATTTATTCATGTAAATAGGAAAAAATATATTATAAAGAAATATATTTTATCATATTCTTTAAGATTTCTGCATTGTATATATATATAATAATATATATAAAATATATATGTATATATACATGTACATGTATATATATGTATATGTATATATATGTATATATGTATGTATATATGTGTATATATATATATATGTATATTTGTTTCTATCAACATAGGGCTCATTTGGGAGCCAGACTGGTTCCTCCCTGGCCCTCTGTGCAGCTGTGCCACTGGACCCCATTCCCAGACTGAACTAAGACTAGGATACTCTCTGCTCTTCATAATTCACTTTTTTTCTTTTGTATTTATTTTTCTTTAATTTTTTTATTTTTTTACAAATAGTTTATTGTCAAGTTGGTTTCCATATAATATCCAGTGCTCATCCCCACCAGTGCCCTCCTCCATGCACATCTCCCCCTCCCCCCCACACCCATCAGTCCTCAGTTTGTTCTCAGTATTCAAGACTCTTTCATGGTTTGCCTCTCTCCCTCTCCCCCACTATTTCCCCGCTTCTTCTCCCCCTTGGTCCTCCGTTAAGTTCCTCCTAATCCTCCTATATGTGCAATCATATGGTATTTGTCTTTCTCTACCTGACTTATTTCGCTCAGCATAACACCCTCAAGGTCCATCCATGTTACTACACATGGCCAGATTTCATTGTTTCTCATTGCCATGTAGTATTCCATGGTATAGATAAAACACATCTTCTTGATCCATTCTTCTTTTATGGACACATAGGCTCTTTAGTACAGTACAATTTACCCACTACTTTTAAAAGAGAATGAAATACTAAATTGAAAGGAAAATACTTATTTTCACTTGTGAAAATTTTTGATGATGCAAATTTGCAAATACCACTGTGTCCTTTTAAATATTAATTCAAGAATTCAAAAAAATGTAAATATATCATTGATGACAAATATCTTCATGACAAAGTATTTATATAAAATTCTACCAGCATGTTGACAAAGAACAAAAAGCTTTTATGTATTCTCTCTGGTTATCCTATTTAAGTATATGCTAAATGCTACTTTTCAACACCAGGAACGACAAATACAAAATAGAAAGGACATGGAAAAATAACAAATGTACAACAAAATCTATGTATATTGGACTTTAAAAAAAGATTAATACACTGACCAAGTTTCCTCATTTTAACATGTTTCTATTCTTGCTCATGATGGCAATGGTTTTCAAAGTATTCCCTGGACCAGCAGTATCAGCATCACCTACGAACTTGTTAGAAATGAAGATTCTCTAACCCACACCAGATCTACTAAATCAGAAACGCAAGAGATGGGGCCGAGCAATCGATATTTTAGTAACCCCTCTAGAAAATCTGGGTTTTATGCTGCAGTTTGACAACCACTAATCTGTGGCACTAAAAGGTAGAGTTTTGCTTTGTTATGTTTTATTTTGTAATGACAAAAAAGTGTTATTTCCTGCAATCCTTTTGTTTATTTCTGCATTTATTGAGATGATCATAAGGTTAGTTTCCTTTAATCTGTTAACAATGTGAACTATTTTCTTGTTTACTACTATTAAACTACCTTTTCATATCGAGTTGGTTATTTGAATAGTTTTCTAGTTTGGTTTGCCAATAATATTTTATTTGAATATTTCCTCTCTGTTATCAAGTGAATCATCTGATAATCTTTCTTCCTTATCTAGTTTTGTTACCAAGCCTATAAATAAGGTAAGAAGATTTTCATTTTTTCCTTTCCCTAGAATAGCATAGTGTATGTATAAGACAAAGATTATTAATTTGTTGGAAATTTGATATAAACTTCCTCTGAAGAAAAATTGGGTTTTATAATTTTTTGGATGTACATTCATTCTCCACTGTGAGAGAATGCTGTATTTTTTACACTGCCTAATTGCTCAAATTTGCTTGTAACCCCCAAGGAAATATTCACAGTGCTTTTGTAGCCATTACAGATTTGCATGAAACTTCAAAAAATCTTGGTCACCCAATGAGAATGTTCCTACCTAAAGTCAAACAAGGTGACATTCTGCCTTCTTGCTCCATATATCAGATTGAACACAAGTGCCTTTTTTGTGATGTATTAGGTGCCATGTTTTTCACATTTTTGTGCTTTTAGTTGATGATTGTGTAGTTTAAAATGGCCCCCAAACATTGTGCTGAAGTGTTGCCTTAATGTTCCTAAGCAACAGAAAGCTGTGGTGTACCTGATAAATACAATGTGTGGGTTAGAAAACTTTGTTCACTCAGTTATAATACTGTGGGCTGTGTGTTCAATGTTAATGAATAAACATTATATATTATATTATAAGTGGCATATTTTAAGAAAAACACACATAAAACAAGACTATGTATTCTTCAGCTGGTGACATTGTTGGGACCAGAGGCTTGCAGGATCCTAACCTTATATTTTCCTCTAGGAGTAATGGTTCATATTTCCTCAGTGCTCACAGTGACTTTATAGAACAGACATGTCTATTGTGAATAATGAGAATTAACCATTTTAAACTGCTAATTCAATTTCTTTAATGGCTATACATTTAGTAGGCTTTCTTTCTTTTCTAAGTCTATTTTGCTTATTTAAATTTATTTTGAAAACTCCTCATTTCATAAATTTGTTTTGCCACTGTAAAGATTTTTTTAACCTGTGGTTATGTCTTTTTCCTAATATTGCTCAATTTTGCTTGTTTTGGATCAATTTTTATCAGATTCTCTGCTTATTTTAAACTTTTTGGTTTGGTTTTATAAAACTTCCATTTTCCTTTGTCTACTTTATTAACTCTTTTCTTTTTCCTCTACCTATTTTGATCCTCCTGATTTTTCATCTTCTAAGCTTGTGAGTTGGATATTACATTTATTTGTCTTTTCTAATATATGAATTTAAGTGTAAAATTATTTAAGTTCTTTATAAGTTTTAACTTTCCTTGTCATTCCATTACAATTACTTCATAATTCATATTGTAATTTCTTTTTTTGGACTATGAATTTTTTAGAAAAGATGTATTTTTGTTTGATTTAGACTCTAAAAATATAGAAATTGCAGATTTTTTCTTCCAATTTCTATATTCATCTCTTTGATATTATAAAATAAGGAATGCATAATTATAATTTTTTCAGACACTTATTTTGGGTTCTGTGAGTTTGCTCAGTTTTGGTAAATGTTCTAACGAGTGCTAGAAATGAGTGAGCATTTTCTATGGATGCAAGTTCATTATATACTCATCAAATTAGCTTATTAATTATGCTGCTGAATTTCTAATGTTCTCAATAATTGCTTTTGTCTGCTTGATCATTCATTGTCAGAGAGAAATGTGTCAAAATCAACCATTAAGATTAGGAATCTATCCATTTGTATTCTTACTTCTGTCCATTAATTTTTTTTCAATTAATTTAAGTCCATGTTTATAATCATTGTGCTTCTCTTATAAGTGGAATATTCACTTTATTAGATTTTTTCATTTAGTTAGTTCTATAATTTTATTCCTATAATTGACCTTTATTGATTTCTGTTATACATTAAATTTGTACTTAGCCACCTACTGAATTTTTACTTGTCATAGTTTTCTAAGTAATTCTTTTAGGTTTTCTAAAGAAACAGTCACTTTTCTTTGATAGCAATGATTCTTTCTACATTCTACTTTTGTACCTTCTGCTTTTGTTCTCTTGTCTAATTGCTTTGGCTAATACCTCTATAACAATGTTAAATAATAAAGATGATTGCAGATATCTTTATCTTGTTCCTGCCTTTAGTGCTAAAGCATGGTGCCAGCTTTTGGTTAGTACATTATATCACAACTATGACGTGTCATCTATTTCAATTTTAAAATATTATGGAAATGTATGTCACTGATTTATCATAGTGTGAAGATGTTTATTCACACATTGTTATATTGTACAAGTATGCATCAATTCTTCTTTTAGATACTAAATGTTACCTAATAATTTTCAGATTTTATGGAGATAATCACATAATTTTTCTCTTTGGATGTATTAGTTTTAAAGATTTAATAGAATATTCTTTTAACACTATATAGTCTTAAGAACTGGGGGCTCCGAGGGGCAGGTGGATATGTATTATTTGCTTTCTGAAAGTTCCTTTGTTTTTACCATAGCAACTAGTCTGTTTGGATTATAGAATTTTACTTGGATTAGTTTTGTAATTTTTATGAATAATCCATATGAGGATTATTTCACTACCTGAGAGAAGGTAGTGTTTTGAAGGTACAGATTTTTATATATATCTTATCATTGTGTTTTTTAGCTTGTACATGTTAAATAAAGTGTCTCATTACTACTGAATTTCTATTTCACTTTGTATTTCTAGCAGTTTTTTAACTATTGTATTTTCCTTCCTAAAATGTTTATGAAATTATTTTCCCAGAGACTATTTCATTCATAACATGGAGTTAATGTGACTACTGCAACTGGAGTGTTCATGAAAATAAGACAAATATCCTTTCAAAATTTCTAACTTCTTGACAAATGCAAAATCAAGATGCAGATTATGGAGAAACCATTGTTTTATGATTGTTCAATAACTGAGTTTTTAAAAGGCGTATAATATATTGGATTATTCCAAAAAGAAAGAAGGATTTCAAAGGCCAAGAAATAAAGAAGTTATTATTTTCCTAGACATACATCCTAGTAATATAGATAATTCCTTTGATACTTTGTTCGCTCTTCATATTCATCCTAGTTCTCTTCAGTAACCATCCCTGAAACTGGATTAGATTCAGTCAACAATAGTGCTTGACTGTGTAAAAGGACCTTAGTTGATTAGCACTTAGCTAGAATATACAGCCAACTAATTATGTGTCAATCTGAAGCAATAGAATTAGATGGGAAGGCAAAGAAATATTTGTTGGTAATAATCTGTATTCAATAAATAGATCTGATTTCCTAGATGGCTATATATAAATATATATACTCAGGTTGGCCCAGAAGTTGTGTCAGTTGGCATCATCACTAGGCTTCTTGTAATCAACATCATCCATGTTCTGTGCTCTTCTTTCTTTACAGTGAGCCTTTATGTTTGATGTTAAATCCTCCCTGACTTTTGAGAATGAGAAGTCACCACCTTTTGTCAGCTCCCTGCTACCTCCCTGCAATTGCCATGTTATAAGGGACATCCTCATCCAAGACAGATAATTATTACCCTTCTTTTCTTCAATGCCATTGCCTTCCCATAAATCACCAAGCAGAGGAAAAATGTGTGACAAAAATTATGTCTTCCCTAAAGCCAAACTGTACCAAATTGCTGGTGCATTTAATTGTCACTGTATAAAAAAAATGAAACCCAGAATCTCTTGTCTGTCTCCCTCAGCTATGCCATCAAACTTCCTGTCAACCTATTTTCAGTCAGGAACTTACAGTATATCTTGTGAAGATTTCTTTACATAAATATTTGCTTTTCTAATTTTGTGTCATATTTCTCTCCTTATTTCTTTTTTTAAACCTGTTTCTCAAACTGAAAAGCCCATTCTAGCTTGGCACATTAAAAACAATTCAACAGATGTTGCATCTGTCGCTGTATGTTTTCTGTTTCTACGCAAGAATAGAAAGTTGGCTGAGAAAAGTGAGTCTCTGTTGATCTTCACTTAATCCCAGTACTATCAATGCCTTGCTCAGAGTGCACCTTCTCTCCCATCAACCTCACTGTAAGCCAACTGTCATGAAGATACTAAATTACTTCATTCCATGTCACTTTTGTACCCATCCCCTATTTGGTTAAACAGTACAATGACTGTCCTGTTTCTTTTTGAGTGTGACTGCCTAAAAATATTGTCACTGGCTTTTTTAAACTTTTTTTTTTGTCTTCTGTATTCTGTAGTATTTTCCTCTAGTGTCTTTCCTGGGCATCTGACTTTTCTGAAAGAGAAAACACAGTAACCGAAAAGAAATAATTCCTTATTAAGATTTCCCTACACCAAACTTCTGCAGAAATCTGCAAATAGTATTTATAAGTTACTATGCTTAGAGTGTATTTGACTATAATAAAAGCTTGTTTCAATTTAAGAGTAAGTAACAAAGAGTAACTAAACATCTACATAAACATAAATTCAATTTTGCAGATGTTTCATCGGTTCAAGTCACTAAACAACCACATGATTACACGAATTATTTTCCATCACTCAACACATATTTATTCATTTTCCACTCCTTGCCTTACATTTCTATTAGGCACTTGAAGAACACAGAGGAACTTCAAGATTCCTGTTCTTCAAGTATCTGGCTTCTAGTCAGTGAGATGTAAATGAATACACTGTAAACAACCAGAGAGTAACCTTTACCTTTGAACATACTCTATTTAAGAAATATTTATATTACAAAGAAGAAAAAACTGTAATGTAGTTGCCCAAAGTGTCTATCATCGACCAGTTTCAAGGCTGATGATCCTTTCATATAAAATGTGAAACATGGGGCATCTGGATGGCTCTGTCGGGTAAGCATCCCACTCTTGATTTTTAGCTCTGGTCACAATCGCACTGTTAGTGGGTTTGAGCCCGGTGCTGAAAAGGCAGAGCAGGCTTAGGATTCTTTCTCTCTCTCTTTCTCTGCCTAGCTTGCACTTGCTCTCTCTCTCTCTCTCAAAATAGATAAATAAATTTTAAAAAAGAAAATGTAATGTAAATGCCACTTCTTTGCCAGTTTAGTACAATATTTCCACATAGTCAATGCTCTATAAAAATTGAATAAAAGACTGGTTGAATAAATATTGTTATGATTTAAATATCATTATTCTACTAATCTTCCATCAGAATTTATATAACTCTACTTACAAAACTACTTTAAATATACCAGTTCTACTTTCATTTTTGCTTTGAGCCATTCAATTAACAGCAGCAAAATAGCTCCCTAACTTAACTATTTCATATAATCAGATGCATCATAACCAAAAGGTAGCCTTGTCTTATTGCCAAGTCAATGACTTCAGCTTAATAGAACTAGTCTTAAATTAGTCCTGAAAGTTCAACAATTATTCTCAGATAAAAATATCAAGAAAGAGATTCCTTGATTTTCTTATATGGAAACTATACAACCCAGGAAAATTCATCTATCCTGACCAAAGCTAAGAATGCTGGGAGAAAAAAAGGCATATTCTTTAAACTTTCAAACTAATATAATTTATTTGTGTCATTAGTAGAGGTCTCCTCATTTGTCTGCCTTAAATCATTTAAGAGCTTATGACGCTGGTGAGAGCTATAACAATGTAAAACAGCATTTTCCAGCAAAATATAAACAAATCTTGAAGAGTGGACAAGATTCTGGGTGTGTTCTGGCTACAGAACAGGAAAAGCTGGAAGAGGCTTTGTGAGGAAAAATTGCTGAGGTTTAGAACTTTTTAGAAATGACCCTTAAGCATAAAAGGAAATCTTGATTCTAATGAAACAAATTATAGTATCTTACTATCATAGTACCTGGTTGGAACTATTGGGCAGGGAGACTCACATGCATTTTTCACAGAAAAAAAAAAAGATTTATAATTGAATTCTAATTAAATGTGAAACAAAACCTGACATATTTCTAGGTTGTGACTGGATGGCCACCTGCAGGGATATTGACCCCTACCTGGTCAGGCACTGGACTTTTTGGATGATTTCCAAGAGCCTGCAGTAGTCTGGTAGCTCTCGATTTCATTAGACATGTATTTGCATAGTTTGAAAGCATGTTAATTTGAACAACATCACTTACTTTTTCAGCAAATGAATGGTCTGACCCAGTCAGAAGAGTGAGGAGCTTTCGTACGTAGAAATTGTGTTCCCTGTTACAAATTGTACTCCAAATTCAGAAAAGAACCTTCAAATATCTTCAGCTAAGACACCTCCACAAGCACCTGTCGACATTATTGAAAAGCCCACCTACTGTGTCCCAGGACCCCAAGTGGACCAATGTCTCTGGAACAAAGGGGTCAAAATGGTGAGCTGATCCTGGAGAGTAACAAATTCAGAGATGCAACAGGAAACCAGGCTTATAAGTTATTGAAAACACCATTGTTTTTATTCTCAGAGCACAGGGAAACCACTGTAAGGTTTTGAGAAAAGGAATGCCTTTCTATAACTTACTTTTTAAAGGGTCTCTCTGGCTGCTGCATACAGAACCAGATCATTAAAATATCTGTTAATGGACAGCAGTACAAGTTAAATCCAAAGTTCTCCACCACGCTGACATTTTCCTTCATCTCTTCACATCACTCATCACATTTGAATACTGTCCGGGACTGGAAGGACACATATAGCAAACTCGGCCAGTGTAGGTAATTGATGGCCATGCATTAAAGGGACACAGAGTTGTGGGTAACATTAAGTGAAACAAAGTCAGTGGTGAAATCACCGAGAGTTAGAAATAGAATTGTTAGCATCCTTAGCTCAGAAGGAGAAAGGTGAATGCGGGTTGCCTGAACCCAGAAGTGATTTCTGGAGCTGTATGAGAGGATACCTACAAAAGCCACATGTCTAAACAGAAATGCAGACAACTTGCAGCAAACTGCAGCAGAACTCTTGTTTTGAGAACACACATTTGTTCCAATGTGATTAGTGTATTAGGGAACGATTTGAGAATAACTGAATTTGATGTTTGCTTAGGTACAATTTCATCTATGAGAAATACCAGGTGAACAGAGAAGACTGCATAGCTCAACTGTGCTGAGTAGGAAAACACAAAACGTACACACATACACACCTCAAATATCTACCGGCTATTTCAGTTCACTGCGTGTTATGAGCCTCATCCATCCACACCTGGTGTTACAGCTTTCCTTCCAATTTCAGATAATCCTCCTTCTACCACTTGATGATAACTCACATTCTGCAACTTTTCCAATGCCTCCTTCTATAAGCAAACTTCAGGTCTTTTTCAAGGTAAAATGCCATATTTATTTGCAAGATATGTATTTTTTAACCATTTATGTGCAAAATTGTGCTATAGATTTTTATTAGGTTCCCATCTTTCTCTCTCAACCTGTGTGTGTGTGTGTGTGTGTGTGTGTGTGTGTGTGTGTGTGTGTGTGTGACTGATCAAGATTTTGAGTGTCCTGCCACTGATCCCATTTTCCCAAAAGACTTGTGGTTTTAATTGTGTGATTTTGCACAGTGTGGTGATTTTTAGGACATCAAATGTTCTGTTTTAGCAAAATGACTGTAAATACCAGATCTCACTTACGTCCCTCCTTCTAGTTTCAGTCAATTCCTCTTACTGTCCAAAACCAACTGGAAACCCCAGCAAAAAGAAACCTCACTGATGTACTCCATAAAGGTCAGTCTCTGCAGGCACAGTGCCAGGTGAAGGGTAGAGAGTGGATCTGAAAAGGCAAACTGAAAGTGTGGAGCACAGAGACTTTCTTTAGTTTAAAAATCCTCTCTTTTGATTTCTAGTTCCTTGCTGCTCAAAAGGGGGTCCACGGGTCGGCAACTTCAGCATCTTCTGGGGGCGAGTTAGAAATGCAGAGTACTGAACTTCTCCACAGAGCTACTGAATCAAAGTATGCATTTTAACAAAATCCCTCAGGTGATTTGTATGTACATTAAAGTTTCAGAAACACTGTTCTCAAATCTTAAGTTGGCTCTTCTCCTATCACATACCTTACTTTCCCAAAGACACTCTGCTTCTCAACATAACTGGGTGACCATACTTCCTTCAACATTGGCAGTAGACTGGAGTTTTATGCTCCAGATGGATTGGAAGAGAGGGAGTCTGGGTTTTTTGACATTAGGCCAGATGAGTGTGTTGGTACCATCACATTTGGAATAGTTTAGAATGAAATCTAAACTTTTCAAGGTGGTTTTCTAACCACCCAACCTATAGTAGTACATCTGAATCTATCATATAGATTCCTCCCTTCCTGCTTCCTTTCTTCTTTCACTCCTTTACTATTAGGATGGAAACTTGCTATGATCTCGTAAAGCATTCCAGTGCCTGGAATAATATTTGATACATAGTTGCCACTCAATAAAAACATTTTGAATGCATATTGGTAGAAAGAAAACTCACAAACCAAACTCAAACTACCTTTACCAATGCTTTGCAGACAATCTTCATCCTTAGCTCAGGGAATCAGCACATTTAATGGGTGATAGTAGGGTCTTTAAAACCAAGGTTTCTAGCTATAACCTAGATTCATGACTTAATGCCAAGTGGATCTCTTATCTGCAACATAAGGAAGATGGCAATAATACTAGCCTCACATTGCTGTGGGGGGATAAAATGGCTGCCATTCAGAATGCATTTCTAAAATGTCAGTATCCTGCTTATTCTCCCTGGCTAGGAAAGACTTCATTTTGGCTTCTTGCTCCTGTGTATGTTGAAGTGGGTGTGTTCTCAGTCTTTCTCTGTTTGCTGGAGGGTCCTGGCTTCACCTGCTCAGTTCTGGATCCTCTCCAGCCCTCTAAGGGAAGTTTCCGCTGCTGCTACGTTAGGTTTTTTTTTTTCAGCATTGCAGAATTGGCAAAAAAAAAAAAAAAGGTCAAAACATAGAAAAGCTATAACTGCACCGTTGATCATAAGGAGAAATAAAGTGAAAGTAAAAAAGCAAATATGCTCTGCAGCGGGCTGTGGTGCTGAAGGAAGAAGATGACAAACTGGCTCAAGAAGAATTAGCTTGGGAGGAGAGAGGGCAAGATGGCGGAGAAGTAAGGAGCTCCGTACTTGCACTGGCGCCAATACATCACACAGAAAAGATCTGAAGCCATTGGAAACCTTACAAAACCTGAGAGATTAGGAGAAAAAGGACGCGGAATCCATTGAGAGAGGCTTTTAGCGTGAGTGTGAACTAGGGAAGATAAAATTGAGTGGGGACTGGAGACTCCAGGGTGGGAGGCGATCCCCCTCTACCCTCTACGGGGAGTGAGAGGGGAATAGGAGAGAGTCTGAAACAGAAAAACCTCCTCTCGAGGGGGGAAAACCTCCGCTCGGTGCATAGAAAGACTGTACTTGCCAAATACCTGCACACCAGGTCCCCTCGCGACAACTGGTCCCGGGGGCTGAGCACACAAACTGCTTCTTTGTGCGGGCTCCTGGCGGCTGGACTTCAGAGTGGCAGCGCACCTGCCGCCATTGTAGCTCCCGGGCGGCTGGGGCCCCTGAAAGAGCCGCGCAGACACCGGGCATCCGCGCTCCTGGCGGGCTGGAACTCGAGAGGGAAGGCAAAGAGCTAAAAACTGGGTAATTTGCCTGTGAGTTCGTGTTTTGGGTGACGAGCCATAGAGGGACCCGGTTTTCCACACTCCAGCGGGCTTGGGCTCCGCGCACCCGGCAGGCAAGACCCCGCTCATGCGCACCAGCCTGACCCAGAGAAGGAAGCAGCGATCCTGACTCCGCCCCCAGAGCTCAGCAGGGGGCCTGGAATTGCCCGAGGGGGTTGCCTGGGAAGCTGTGTCTAAGGCAACTTCAGCAGGGCACTCGGACTGGGATTTGGAGACTGGAACTGGCCTGGGTGGAAGAGTGCAACCAACTTCGGCTGCACCCCCGGTACAGGGAGTTTACATGCCAAAAAAAGCGAGGAGCAGCGCTTGCTTCAAGAAGAGACTGGAGCACCGTCACTCTCCTCCCCACAACCGCCAAGGCAGAGCTCCCGCCTGAGGCATTGGATCACACCATGCCCATCCCTGCCTGAGAGGTGCCCTCCTCCCTTTTTTTTTTCCTTTGGTTTTTTTCCTTTTTTTGTTTTTTTTCTTCTTCTTTCTCTTTTCTCTCTTTTTTTCCCCAGAACACTGACCTGATTAACTTTGGTCGCCGGCTTGCTTAAACAATCACAACGAGTCCATTCTGTAAATGTAAATTCTACACCTACCGACATTTTCATCACTTTCTCTCAGGAGTAATTAGACTATATAGTTTCTCTGGATAATTCCAGCATCCTCCTCTCACCTATCCAACCATATTCTACCCTTTGCCTCTTTGAAAAAAGCTTCTTATCCCTTCTGCCTGTTCATTCTATTTCCAATTTTGCCTCATCCCGCCCTGCCTTCTCTCTCTTTCTCTATGCTCTTCAACCAGCACTGCATACACACGGCTATTTAACTGTAGCTGGGAAATCCGGTTATATGCTTTAAACCATTCTTTGTCCATCGGTTTTCTTCTTTTTTCCTTTTCTTTTCCCCTTTTTGACCCTTTTATGTATTTTATGCTCCCTATTATTCGCCCTCCCTCCTCTGTCTTTTCTCTTAACTTTTTCGTTTTCCCTCTCCCTTTGCATGTTAGTTGAATTAGCATGTGCGTTTGTGTGCTCCTGCTCCCTGTGTGTTTGTCTGTCTGTTTTCTTTTCCAGGGCTACCTCAAGAAACAAGCCAGAGTACACAAGGTGGAGAGTCCCAAATATCACTACGAATAGGAAAATAAAATAACCAAGGTCCCAACAAGAGAGACCAAGAGATACCATTCAAAAAACACTCTCTGAAAGGATAGGCCCTGGAAAGTCAAAGAGTCTTCTTGGATATAGTAGCGCTCATAGATACAGGGAGCATAACAGGTCTTTAAAACCAACAAGAGCCGGAAAGCTAACTAAAATGACGAAACGAAAGAGCTCTCCTCCAAAGAAACTCCAAGAAGAAATGACAGCTAATGAATTGCTCAAAACAGATATCAGCAGCATAACTGAACAAGATTTTAGAATAATAATGGTAAAATTAATAGCTGGGCTTGAAAAAAACATAGGGGACATCAAAGAAACTATGGCTACAGACAGAATGGAAAATAAAAATAGGCGTGAAGAATTTAAAAACGCAATAAATGAGATACATAATAAATTGGAGGCCTCCAATGCATGGATTGAAGAGGCAGAAAGGAGAATAAGTGATTTAGAAGACACCTTTATAGAAAAACAAGAAGCTGACAAAAAAAGAGACAAACTGATCCAGGAACAGGAAAGAAGAATTCGAGAGTTCAGCAGTACAGTCAAACACAACAATACCCATATAATAGGAATCCCAGAAGAGGAAGAGAGAGGGAAAGGCGCTGAAGGAGTCCTGGAACAAATTATAGCAGAGAACTACCCCGACCTGGGGAAGGAAGTCAATGTGGAAATACAAGAGGCTCAGAGGACTCCTCTCAGACGTAACTTGAATCGATCTTCTGCACGACATATCATCGTAAAAATGGCAAAATACAAGGACAAAGAGAGAATTTTGAAAGCAGCTAGGGAGAAAAGGGCCCTCACATACAAAGGGAAACCTATCAGAGTGGTGACAGACCTATCTACTGAAACGTGCAACCAGAAAGGAATGGCAGGAGATCTTCAATGTGATGAACAGTAAAAATATGCAGCCAAGAATCCTCTATCCAGCAAGCCTGTCATTCAAAGTAGAAGGAGAGATAAAAACCTTTCCAAATAAATAGAAATTGAAAGAATTTGTCACCACGAAGCCAGCCCTACAAGAAATCCTGAGGGGGACGCTCTGAAGGAAAGGTTGCAAGGAACAAAGATACCAGAGACATCACCACAAACATGAACCCTACAAAAGATACAAAGGCTCTAAACCCACATATTTCAATAATAACACTGCATGTAAATGGGTTGAATGCTCCAATCAAAAGACATAGGGTAGCAGAATGGATTAAAAAACAAAATCCATCTATATGCTGTCTACAAGAAACTCATTTTAGACTAGAATATATCTTCAGATTTAAAGTAAGGGGATGGAGAAATATTTATCATGCTGCAGGAAATCAGAAGAAAGCCGGAGTAGCGATACTTATATCAGACAAATTGGACTTTAAATTAAAGACAATCACAAGAGATGGAGAAGGGCACTACATAATAATTATAAGGTCTGTCCATCAGGAAGAACTAACAGTCATAAATGTCTACGCACCGAATATGGGAGCACCTAAATATCTAAAACAATCACAAACAGAAACAAGCTTATAGATAAGAATGTGCTAATATCAGGGGAATTTTCTACTCCGTTTACAGCTTGGATAGGTCAACCAGACAGAAAATCACTAAAGAAATAATGGACTTGAAAGACACATTGGACCAGATGGATCCAACAGATATATTTAGAGCTTTACATCCTGAGGCCAGGGAATTTACTTTCTTCTCAAGTGCTCATGGCACTTTCTCCAAGATAGATCACATACTGGGACAAAAAGAAGCCCTCAATAAATATAAAAGAATTGAGATCACACCATGCACATTTTCAGATAATAATGCTTTGAAACTTGAAATCAATCATAGGAAGAAGTCTGGAAAACCTCCAAACACATGGAGGCTAAAGAACACCCTACTAAAGAATGAAAGGACCAATCAGGCAACTAGAGGTGAAATTAAAAAATATATGGAAACAAATGAAAATGAAAACACAACTATTCAAAATCTATGGGATGTGGCAAAGGCAGTCCTAAGAGGAAAGTACATTGCTCTCCAGGCCTATTTTAAGAGATTAGAAAAAGCGCAAGTCCAAAATCTAACAGCTCACATAAAGGCACTAGAGGCAGGGCAACAAGAACACCCGAAACCCAGAAGAAGAAGAGAAATAGTAAAAATTAGAGCAGAAATAAACAACATAGAAACCAAAGAAACAATTGAACAGATCCATGACACCAAGAGTTGGTTTTTTGAAAAAGTAAACAAAATTGACAAACCTCTAGCCAGATTATCAAAAAGAAAAGAGAGAGCACCCAAACAGACCAAATTATGAACAAAAATGGACTTATTACAACCAACCCCTCAGAAATACAAGCAATTATCATGGAATACTACAAAAAATAATATGCGAACAAGTTGGACAACTTAGAAGAAATGGACAAATTCCTAAACACACACTCACTACCAAAATTCACACGGGAAGAAATAGAAAACCTGAACAGACCCATAACGAGTGAAGAAATTGAATCAGTGATCAAAAATCTCCCAACAAATAAGAGCCCTGGACCTGATGGCTTCCCTGGGGAATTCTACCAGACATTTAAAACAGAATTAATCCCAATTCTTCTCAAGCTATTCCAAAAAATAGAAAGCAAAGGAAAACTCCCGGACTCCTTTTCTGAAGCCAGCATCACACTGATTCCCAAGCCAGACAGAGATCCAGCAAGAAAAGAGAACTACAGGCCAATATCCTTGATGAATACGGATGCAAAAATTCTCAACAAGATCCTTGCAAATCGAATCCAGCAGCATATAAAAAGAATCATCCACCAAGATCAAGTGGGATTCATTCCTGGGTTACAGGGCTGGTTCAACATTTGCAAATCAATCAATGTGATACATCATATCATAAAAAAGAAAAGATAAAAACCATATGATCTGTCAATAGATGCAGAAAAAGCATTTGACAAAATACAGCATCGCTTCTTAATAAAGACTCTCGAGAAAGTTGGGATAGAAGGAACCTACTTAAACATCATCAAAGCCATCTATGAGAAGCCTTCAGCTAACATCATCCTCAACGGGAAAAAACTCAGAGCTTTCCCCCTGAGATCAGGAACACGACAGGGATGCCCACTCTCACCACTGTTGTTTAACATAGTGCTGGAAGTCCTAGCATCAGCCATCAGAAAACAAAAGGAAATCAAAGGCAACAGAACTGGCAAAGAAGAAGTCAAACTTTCATTCTTTGCAGATGACATGATACTCTACATTGAAAACCCGACAGACTCCACCAGAAGCCTACTAGAACTGATCCAAGAATTCAGCCAAGTTGCAGGGTACAAAATCAACGTACAGAAATCGGTTGCATTTTTATACACCAACAATGAAGCAACAGAAAGAGAAATCAAGAAAATGATCCCATTCACAATTGCACAAAAAACCATAAAATACCTCGGAATAAACCTAACCAAGGATACAAGAGATCTGTATGATGGAAACTATAGAAAACTTATGAAGGAAATTGAAGAAGACACAAAGAAATGGAAAACATTCCATGCTCATGGATAGGAAGAATAAATATAGTTAAGATGTCATTACTACCTAAGGCACTCTACACATTCAATGCAATTCCAATCAAAATTGCACCAGCATACTTCTCAAAACTAGAACAAACTATCCAAAAATTTGTATGGAACCACAAAAGACCCCGAATAGCCAAAGTAATCCTGAAAAATAAAACCAAAACGGGAGGGATCACCATCCCAGACTTTAGCCTCTACTACAAAGCTGTCATCATCAAGACAGTATGGTATTGGCACAAAAACAGACACATAGACCAATGGAACAGAATTGAGAACTCAGAAGTGGACCCAAAAGTATACAGCCAACTGATCTTTGACAAAGCAGGAAAGAATATCCAATGGAAAAAAGACAGCCTTTTTAATAGATGGTGTTGGGAGAATTGAACAGCAACATGCAGAAGAATGAAACTAGATCATTTTCTCACACCATGCACAAAAATAAACTCAAAATGGATCAAGGACCTGACCGTGAGACAGGAAACTATCAACACCCTAGAGGAGAAAGCGGGAAACAACCTCCTTGACCTCCACCGCAGCAACTTCTTACTTGACACATCCCCAAAAGCAAGGGAATCAAGAGCAAAAATAAACTGTTGGGACCTCATCAAGATTAAAAGCTTCTGCACAGCCAAGGAAACAACCCAGAAAATTTATAGGCAACCAACGGAATGGGAAAAGATAGTTGCAAATGACATATCAGATAAAGGGTTAATATCCAGAATCTACAAGGAACTCACCAAACTACACGCCCGAAAAACAAACAACCCAGTGAAGAAATGGGCAGAAGATATGAACAGACACTTCTCCAAAGAGGACATCCAGATGGCCAACAGACACATGAAATGATGCTCAGCATCCTTCCTCATCAGGGAAATATAAATCAAAACCACACTGAGATACCACCTCACGCCAGTCAGAGTGGCTAAAATGAGCCAATCAGAGAACTCTAGATTCTGGCGAGGATGTGGAGAAATGGGCACCCTCCTACACTGTTGGTGGGAATGTAAACTGGTACAGGCCCTCTGGAAAACAGTGTGGAGGTTCCTCAGGAAACTAACAGTAGAACTCCCTTATGACCCAGCAATAGCACTGCTAGGAATTTACCGAAGGGATACAGAAATGCTGATGCATAGGAACACATGTACCCCAATGTTCATAGCAGCACTCTCTACAATAGCTAAAACCTGGAAAGAGCCTAAGTGTCCATCAACAGATGAATGGATCAAGAAGATGTGGTTTATCTATACCATGGAATACTACATGGCAATGAGAAATAATGAAATCTGGCCATGTGTAGCAACGTGGATGGACCTTGAGGGTGTTATGCTGAGCAAAATAAATCAGGCTGAGAAGGACAATATCATATGTTTGCACATATAGGAAGATTAGGTGGAACTTGACAGAGGAACAAGGGAGAGAAGAAGGGGTGAATCATGGGGGAAAGGGAGAGAGGCAAACTATGAGGGACTCTTGAATGCTGACAAGAACTGAGGACTGATGGATGTGGGGGAGAGGAGGGATGGGCATGGAGGAGGGCACCTGTGGGGATGAGCACTGAGTGTTATGTGGAAACTAATTTGACAATAAACTATTTGTTAAAAAAAAAGAAGAAGAAGAAGAAGAAGAAGAAGAATTAGGTTGGGAGGGGAAGTGTGTATTTAGGGGAAAGAAGAAAGACATGGAAGGGATAAGGAAATCATGAAGAGCAAAATAGTCCTCTAAGTTAACGTTGAATATTGCTAATGTTTAGTAAGTGCTTATAATGAACCAGCTCATCAAATCTCATTTTCTGCCCCTCTTAGGAATAGTAGAAGGTAAGTACCATAGAGGTATAGGGTTTAGGGAATAGAAGACAATCTGGAATTTTCATAAGCTTTTCTGTGAAACATAACTCCTTCTTTATATTCTTCTAGAGAAATAAAGAAGCAGTGAAATTCTTGTTTAGACTATAGATGTCTAAAAGAGAGACTCTGAGATTGACTCATATAGGTCACAGCTTCAAAGGATGACACACATACAGTCAATTTTACATTGATTTCTCATTCCTTGGTATTAGCTATGGACACAACAGCCCTTCCTTTTGCTATCCAATATTGGAAATTCTTTACTCTATAGGAGTGAAGGGCCTAATTTCAAAAAGCTCTAAAGACAAAAACATCCAGAAGATTGTCTCAAGTAAATTTTAAGAATTAAGCCATGGTTATTCTCTGTGGTAGGTATAAAGATAAAAGTAAACAAAAAGAAAATTTGATGTTTCTTCCTAGTAACTTGGGAATGTAATTATTCAACATAAGACCTCAAAAAGAAACCACAAACTAAAATCCAAATTTTATTTCAAACTTATATAAATTTTTAAAATCTATAAGATTGGCATTCAATTAATTTCCCTTTTATTGTGTTTTCCTTGATCCTGAGGAAGGCAAAACTTCATTGATAATAATTATAATTATTTTAGGAATACTGTGCCTAGATAATGGCATTGGTAAGTGGATTTGCAATTCCATAAACAAATAGATTTATATTCACTTCAGAGAGTCAGAATATATATTCTATTATACTCTGGACTCTCTTCTGGTGAGGAGCTCCTTTGTGCTTTGGCTACCCTTCCAACAAGTAGTCTTGTTTACAAGTTTTATTTTCTTTCTTTTCTTTAATTGAAGGAGTAAAAAGCCTTAAGAATTTAAAAAAAATTTTTTTAATGTTTTATTTATTTCTAGGAGAAAGAGAGAGAGACTGCGTGAGCAGGGGAGGGTCAGAGAGAGAGGGAGTCACAGACTGAAACAGGCTCCAGGCTCTGAGCTGGCAGTCAGCACAGAGCCCGACGCGGGGCCTGAACCCACGAACTGCGAGATCATGACCTAAGCGAAAGTCGGACGCTTAACTGACTAAGCCACCCAGGCGCCCCCCCCAAAAAAAGCCTTAAGAATTTTAAAGGCACAGCTATAATTAATGCTCATATGTTATCATATAAGGCTTGCTTTTAAATGTGTTTGATTTTCATTTTCATTGCAAAGACAAACTTCTATCTCTTTGGATCTTTAACATCCTGTGTCTGCATTTTTTTAATTCATATAAGCATAAAATAACCTTTTTTATTGCACCTTTTTGAGATTATTGAGTATTTTTCTACCAGTTGCCTTTTCAAAATAATAACAAAAACGAAAACATAGATCTGCATAACCCTCATGGTTTCAAATCAATTTCATATCCCTTGTCTCATTTTTTCCTTTCAAACCTTTATGAGGTATGGAGGCTGGTATTATTTTCTACACTTTATAGATAATGAAACTGAGGTACAGAGAGTTTAATGCACCTGCCCTAGGGCATATAGCTAATAAATGATAAAATAGAACCACCACCCAGGTCTTCTCTTTTCTGATCCACAAAATAATAAATCATGTGTGTGTTTTCAAGCCTTAATTTCTATTCTAACCAGCCCTTTCCTATTAGATTGGACCAAATGTTTATCTGTTATTATTATAACTAACAGTATATTTTAATGGTAAGCCAAACTTTGGAGACAGATTTGCCTCAATTTTCTTGTGTGTAAGAGAGAGATGATGACAGACTCTAAGTCACTGCGTTGTTGGGAGAATGACCTAACTTAACACAAGTAAATAAGTTAAGCAACTCCACATGGACCAAAAACGGTTAAAAGCATAGTACTAGCTGTGTAAAGCTGGGCCAGTTACCTCGCCTTTCTGAATCTATAAAGTGAGAATAACAGCCTACCTCACGGATTCTTGAGAGAATTAACTGATATGCAAAGCTCCAGTACAGCTCAACTATCTGATGAGTGGTAGCTGCCACTGCTGTTGATTTTCTAAGTATTAGTCCTTGTCATTTTCACCACTTGTTTGTTCCACTCTGCTTGTTATTAGTGCTGTGATTCAGGATTTCACTCCATCATTCACTCCATTGATCAACATTATTAGTTACCTTGGGGATAATTGTCCAACGAGATAAAAGAGCACTTCACTTTTTTCCAACTACCTTTATCCCCAATCTTGCCCACTGGAGGGAGTGAGATATTCTTCAGAGGCTTTAATAAAGATAAACCTAGTCATCTGCTCCATCCACTGGGCTCCCACAGTACCTAGTCTGTACCTCTATAATAGCACTTGCTTTTTAACAATAAATTTCTGTTTTTACTTCTATGACCTTGAAATCAGATGCCAGCAGGCTGAGTGGAACTCATGGATCCAGCCAGCTGTGTCCCAGGGAACAGGGCTCTGCCCAGAATTTCAGGACCTTGTGCCCACGCTGGCAGCTAGAAAACCAGTTACTCAAAGCAACGCTTTATGTGGGTACACAGTCAACATTCCAAACCCGGGTGACTTAATCCAAACACAATAAAGTCAAATGGCAGAAATCAAGATCTTAGTCTGAGTATGTGAGGAACTACTGAATCAAGAATTGATGCAACAGTCTGATCAATGAGAAAAGTTTATGAAAGGAGGGTAAAACTGGAGAAATTCTCTAAGCTAGAATTCAGGTGGTATCTGATTCTGATTAGACTTTTTATGTGCCTGCTGGGGGCAGTTATAAGAACTGATGCAAAGAGGGAGTAACACTGTCCCACTTAATTCTGGTTTTCCCCATGCTAGACATGAAATGAAAATCCTCCTTCATGACTGTGTCAAGCCCACCCACAGCTGCCTCTTAACCCATCACAGGAGGGTTGTTATGTTAAATCTTTTCCTCCCGGGTTATTAAAAAGATTCTTCCAGGCTGGTGGAGCCTATGATTCTCCTGTGTATCAGTAAGAACAGGACATGGTTTCTTCAAGCAGTACCCACACACTGCATAAGAAAATCCTCTTAACTGGGATAAAATTCCCATGGTGGACAGGTTTTCTGCTTATGCATTTTATTGCTGTTACTGTCTTTTCCATTTTTTATTCAGAGTCAGAAACTCCCATTCACAAACCTGTCATTGATTTCCTCTGTTCTATGCCTATCTGACTTACTTCTTCCAACCTGTCTGGGAACAATTCGCCCTATTAACATAAGAACATTTGCCAAGCGTTTCCTTTCACCTTTTCCTCCAGCATGGACATGAACTTGCGTTTGCAGCGCACATAGCCAATGATTGTCCAAAGCAAAACTACATGCATAGCACATAAGCTATAGATCACTGGGACAGATGCCATCATGCTCTAAGGTAATAGGTCTCAGGAGTAATTCTTTACCTCCCTTGATGTATTTCTCCCTATAAATTGTGTGCGAATTGCCTCTGTGGTGCTTATTCCCAGAGGGAAGAGTTACTTATTACTTACTTAAGACTCATCCTCTCCTACTTGTTAACTTGCAAACTTGCTGTAGGTAACTGTAAGCCAGATTTTAACCCTGTTTCTAGTACCCTCACCCACAGAGAATATCCAACAGAACCTTGCAACAGATTTCACTCTCACTCACAGGCTTTTGATCTGCATAGTAATGCATGCTGCCTTGTTTTCTTGCCTTGGTAGCATTTCCTGCTTCTTCAATGATGTATGTAACTTGAGACTGGAAAAGACTGTCAGCATGAGATAAATAGGTTATACTTTTCTTGAGTAATTACAAAGGAGAAATGAGTATGATGCAAGTGGGTCCTACATATTGAAATGTGAGGTTGAGAGAATAGTACTGAAAGTAACTCCAAGGTTTTAACTCAGAAAGACCAAGAAGAAACAGCCACATAATATTAAAGTTTGAGACTATTCTGAATTTTTCTAGTTATCTCAGCTCCGGAGCCCCTAATACTAGCTGAGAGGTATAGTGTTTTGTGCAAGTCCAGGAATCTCATTCAGCAGACATCCAAAATGAGCAGTTTAACCCAGTGTAACTTTTCTGAGTATCTGGAGTGTTTTTCCTGTTTAGCTAATATTGGCTAATATTATGCCATACTACAGATAAACTATAACTGACTTATCAATTAGTATGTTGATTAATTGGCTTATTGAATATAAATATATACATGTATTTGTGTGTGTGTGTGTGTGTGTGTGTGTATTATATAATCTACAATCTCTAGTTCTGGTTCTACAATCTCTCTCTCTCTTTATATATATATATTTAAAAATTTGAACATTCTCCTATAGTCCGCCATCTTTAAGTGACAGGCATTAGCATTTCTTCCTTTAGTTCTTTAGATCCTTCTCTTATTCTTCTTTCTTCCTCTTTTCTTCTTTTTCCTTTCCATATTCACACCTCTACTCCTCCTACCAATAACCCCAGTTCAACAAGACAATGGCATCTTCTCAGCCACTGGCATCCAATTTGAGAATCGCAGCATTTCTGAGCTTCTCCATCTCCAAACCAGAGATGCTCAATTTCCTTTCAGGAACTTATGTTACAAAGAAAGAAAAGGTGCACTTCTAACTAAAACTACAATTAACTGAGTGCCTGGGGAAAAACGCTTTATAAACATTACCAATAATCTAAACATTCCATAAACTAAAAGAAACAACCACTTTCATATCTAAATAGTCTTATAATCCAAAACTAATGCTGGCTGATGCTATTAAGTTGTTAGCATCTTACTGAGTGCTTGTTCTGTGTCAAGCATTGTGTTAAGCAAAATTTTGCTTAATCCTCAGTTTGATGCTATGAAATCAGTGTTAGTGGTTTTACTGTCATTTCTAAAATGGGAAAATTAAGATTTAGGATGGATAAACAACTTACCAACAATCAAAAAGCTAGTAAAAATGTAGAATTGAAACCCAAGTCAAACTCATTTTAAAACACATGGTTTTAACCCCAGCATTCTAATGCCTACAAGATTTTTTAAAGACTTCCAAAATATATTCTGAGATAAAGATGAAAATAAAAATCTTGATGAAATAAAATACTAGACTTTTTTTTTGCCAGCTCTAATTTACAAATGGAACATATACCTACTCCCTTTCCTTTCAAACAGAGTTCGACAAAGATAATTAAAAACAAGGAATATTATAAGGATTTGTTTGGTCATATTTTAAAGGAAACTTCTGACATTATACCATTCAACTGTTAAATAATTTTGTAAGCGTATCTGCAAAATATAGACATTTAATTGGATGCTATTATCATGCCTAAGAAAATTAGTCACTTTCAACATAGAATAGTAGGTCCATTTATTTTATTTGGTATTAGGGGAAGTTCTACCCCTTCCTCTAGTCCTAGCAGGACCAGAGGACAAATGGGATCATATGCCACATTTAAATATTTGAAATTTTATACTAAATATTTAACTACTAATAATTTTTAAGGGTTTTGTTTTGTTTTGTGTTTTGTTTGAGAGAGACACCACAAGTGTGGGAGGGGCAGAGAGAAAGAGAATAAAGGAGAAAGAGAGAATCCCAAGCAGGCTCCACACCGAGGGTAGATGACCAATCACGAAAGATAAGATCATGACATGAGCCAAAACAAAGTAATTTTTAAATTTTACACCAAACTAATAAATTATTAGATATATTATGTTTACCCTTCTACCTTAACAAATACATCTTTAGATAATAACAAAATCTGGAAAATATGTGAATAATTATAGTTTTTAGATGGCTGGAACTTTAAAAACTATCAAAAGATGACTAAATTTAATTATTACCACATATGCCTGGGCATTCCTTGGTTAGTTACTAATGTTTAGATATGTAATAAAAATACATATATATATAATTCATAAGTAAGATATTTATTACATAAATTTTATTTGTCTTTATTTCACTTTAGCATAAACACGGAATTCTATCATTCTGGTCATAAATTAACATAATTTTTCCCCTGATGGGAATAATTTAAATAAATAAAAGTAATGTTATTTTCAAAAGTGTACAAAATTTATATATACTTCATCAAATGCTGTCAAATTTTTAAACCAAAATTATTTTCAAGTGTTCTAAAAATTTTTTTCTTAAAAAATATTCTACCATTACAATTATAAAATATATAGTAAAATTAATATTTTTAAAATAACAAATATTAAAATGTAAATCCATTATTTAAGTCTGATGTTTAATTTTTTTAAATTTAATTGTCATTACTTTTTCATAAAACTACAATTATTCTCAATTCTTGCACTGACTGTCTTCTTATTGCCAATGTAAAAATCTGGTGTCACGATTCACCTCAATTACCTCTATGTCTATGTATATGCAAGTTTCAGAGTAAATACCAATGATTTCTTATTGTAAAAATTCCTCAGTCATCATGTGCAACTGTTATAAATTTCACGCCATTTCATTAGCATTTCCAAAACCATGAATTAAAATAGGAAAATAAGTAAAATAAGGAACTCTCATCACTACTGAGAAACAATACTTCATTATACTGCAAAATCTATTGCAGCCAAGCTGTCTAGAAGAAAACATTTGACAAGTTAATTAATGTGTCTTTTCTGCCAATAAAGCACTTCTACCTCTCAAATCCTTCCTGTACTATAAAGCAGTGTCATTTTCTGATGTTCAAAGGTGTAATCCTTAAATCTTTACCACATTTGGAGTCTGTCTCTTCTGCTATCTAGGACACGAGACTATGGAGAAGCCTTTTCCTGGAGCCTGAATAGAATTAGCCACAAGAACTTTAGGCCAGGTTGTACAGTGCTGAGTGCCAGATCTCAGGTAACAGAGGTATTTTTTTCCTCTGTTTTTTTTGTCTGTGTTTTGTATTTTTATGTATATTTGTACTATGCAGGAATATATAAACTTGCCAGCCCAAGGATGGGGACCATTCTGAGCAGATAAGAGTTTAAAGGTCATAGGTTATTTTCAATGTTAAAGGAGCATCTATTGAAGAAGCAGCCAACTCCAAAAGCTTGAAAAAGTCCCTCCATGTTGTTTCAAGTTTAATTAAATCAGGGCTTCTATATATGATTTACTTTTGGCCGATTTATTTGGCAATGTATGTAATATTTCAAATCTCATCTGTACTTAGCTAACCCGGAAGAGTAAATCAACTCTATAGAGAGTCCATTGGGTCCCATCTAACACTGGACAATAAGACTAAAATACACGTAAAGTATAAAAAAAGAAAGGAAAGTTGTTCATCACTGTTTCTATGCAATTTTGTTTTCCATTATACCAAGAAAACTCAAAAATACAAACCCAATAAAAGAGATTTTAGGAATAGGAACTGCTCTGAAGATTTTGCAAACAAGTGCTAAAAAATGAATTTAAAAAAGACACCTATTCTCCATTCCAAGAACAGAAGATTTATATTCACCAAAGGAAAACAAATGTGTGTCAAATTGCTACTTAATCCTTGTCCAGACAGAATTCAATCAAGGCAAGGTGCCTGATCAAATTGCTGTGATGATCTATCGAAGTTATAAACATGACAATTCCCACAACAGAAAGAGAAATGAGCTATCAATATATATAAGGATATATATGTATGTTAAATGGAAGAAATAAGTAACAGAATTTCAGAATCTAGATGATATTAATATAACATGAAAAGCTTTATGTTGATACAGAAACTCTGTTAAAAATGTATACATGTGTAGTAGTATATATGTATATATTATGTATAAATACACGTGCATTATACATAAACACACACAATAAATATATTTGGATGTATTTAGATAGGTCCACCAGAAAGTTTTATATAAACTGAATTGTATTCTAGAAACAGTGAAAGTAAATAAATAGTTAAGGCACTGATTTATAAGGAAAGACTAAAATAAGTAAATATATGAAGAAATAAAGATTACTGATATAATTACATTATGCACTATCTGGAAAAAAACTGCAGACATGACTATGAAAGATGTCTTCATTTATAAAGTAAAATAAGAGCAGCATATGAAATTACAGGTCTTCCCTAATTATCAAAAAATATTTCTTGGAAGATCAAGAACTAGGAAATAGAATGCAGGGGAAAATCTTTTGTGAAATGAGTCAGTGACAATTAAGGACCTATATACACCATCACCAGTTCAGAGCACCAAAATATTTCTGCTAAATGTTTCCAAATTTGAATATCAAGAAACCAGAAGGAAGCATGAGTCATTGAGATGCCCTGCTCCAGGATTCTCTCATGTTTTAACTACTACAAAATCCAGTTTGCTAAACTCAAAGAAAAATAAAAACATCTCATTTTCTATAAGCAACTTTTTTAGTGGGAACAAGGAATTGTAATTGTTTGATTCTCTGTATTATGCATCCTTTGCACCTACACCAGAGATTCCTATGCATACTGAGGGCATTTCAAATTAAAAATAATTATAACATAATAAATGGAGTTTATTTTCCAATCAGATTAGAATTTTATGAGACTGTTACTCCCACCCAATCAATAATAACAAAAAGCTAGATAAACTACAAAAATCATAGCTCTTAAACCTCATTGAAGACTTGGGTACACACTGAAACTCAAAGAAACCGATATCCAGAAAGTGCTGAATCCTGCATAGAAAAGAAGAGACCCATAGAAAAGAAGGTTGCTGAGAAAGAAAATATACCAAGAGGCGGGGGGGGGCGGGGGGGGGAAGATGGCGGAGAAGTAAGGAGCTCCGTACTTGCACTCGCGCCCATACATCACACAGAAAAGATCTGAAGCCATTGGAAACCTTACAAAACCTGAGAGGCTGGGAGAAAAAGGACGCAGAATCCACTGAGAAAGCCTTCTAACGTGAGTGCGAACCGGGGAAGGTAAAATCGGGCCGGGATAGGAGCCTCCAGGGTGGGAGGCGATCCCCCTCTACCCTCTACGGGGAGTGAGAGGGGAAAAGGAGAGAGTCCGAGACAGAAAAACCTCCGCTCCCTCCGCTCGGTGCATAGAAAGACCGTACTTGCCAAATACCTGCACACCAGGTCCCCTCGCGACAACTGGTCCTGGGGGAGGCTGAGCACACAAACTGCTTCTTTGTGCCACTCCTGGAGGTTGGGTTTTAAAGCGGCGGCGGCGCACCTGCCACCATTGTAGCTCCAGGGCAGCTGGGACCCCTGAAAGAGACGCGCAGACACCGGCGTCCGCGCTCCTGGTTGGCTGGAACTCGAGAGGGAAGGCAAAGAGCTAAAAACTGGGAAATTTGCCTGTGAGTTCGTGGGTGACGAGCCATAGAGAGACCCGGTTTTCCTCACTGCCACGCGGCAGCCCGCCTGCCACTTTGTAGTTCGTACTCGGGTGACGAGCCATAGAGCCCGGTTTTCCTCACTCCAGCGGCCTGCCGCCATTGTAGCTCCAGGGCGCTGGGACCCCTGAAGGAGACGCGCAGACACCGGGCGTCCGCGCTCCTGGCTGGCTGGAACTCGAGAGGGAAGGCAAAGAGCTAAAAACTGGGAAATTTGCCTGTGAGTTCGTGTTTCGGGTGACGAGCCATAGAGAGACCGGGTTTTCCTCACTCCAGCGGGCTCAGGCTACGCGGACCAGGCAGGCAAGCCCCCGCGCATGCGCACCAGCCCGACCCAGAGAAGGAAGCAGCGATCCTGACTCCGCCCCCAGAGCTCAGCAGGGAGCCTGGAATAGCCTGAGGGGGTTGTCTGGGAAGCTGTGTCTAAGGCAACTTCAGCGGGGCGCGGACTGGGATTTGGAGATTGGAACTGGCCTGGGTTGAAGAGTGCAACCAACTTCAGCTGCGTCCCCGGAATGGGGAGTTGACACGCCAAAAAAAAAAAAGCGAGCTGCAGCGCGGGGTTCAAGAAGGGACTGGAGCACCGTCACTCTCCTCCCCACAATCGCCAAGGCAGAACCCCCGCCTGAGGCATCGGATCACGCCTGAGAGGTGCCCTCCTCCCTTTTTTTTTTCTCTTTTTTCCTTTTTTTTTCCTTTTTTTTCCCTTTTTTCTTCTTTCTTTTTTTTGCTTTCTTTTCTCTTTTTTTCTTCTTCTTTCTCTTTTCTCTCTTTTTCCCCCAAAACACTGACCTGATTAACTCTGGTCGCCAGCTTGCTTAAACAATCACAACGAGTCCATTCTGTAAATGTAAATTCTACACCTACCGACTTTTTCAGCTATTTCTCTCAGGAGTAATTAGACTATATAGTTTCTCTGGATAATTCCAGCATCCTTCTCTCACCTATCCAACCATATTCTACCCTTTGCCTCTTTGAAAAAAGCTTCTTATCCCTTCTGCCTGTTCATTCTATTTCCAAACCTGCCTCGTCTCGCCCTGCCTTCTCTCTTTTTCTCTATGCTCTTCAACCAGCACTGCATACACACGGCTATTTAACTGTAGCTGGGAAATCCAGGTATATGCTTTAAACCGTTCTTTGTCCATCGGTTTTCTTCTTTTTTCCTTTTCTTTTCTCCTTTTTGACCCTTTTATGCATTTTATGCTCCCTATTATTCGTCCTCCCTCCTCCGTCTTTTCTATTAACTTATTCGTTTTCCCTCTCGTTTTGCATGTTAGTTGAATCAGCCTGTGCGTTTGTGTACTCCTGCTCCCTGTGTGTTTGTCTGTCTGTTTTCTTTTCCAGGGCTACCTCAAGAAACAAGCTAGAGTACACAAGGTGAAGAGTCCCAAATATCACTACGAATAGAAAAATAAAATAACTAAGGTCCCAACAAGAGTGACCGAGGGATACCATTCAAAAAACAATCTCTGAAAGGATAGGCCCTGGAAAGTCAAAGTCTTCTTGGATATAGCAGTGCTCATAGAAACAGAGAGCATAACAGGTCTTTAAAACCAACAAGAGCCAGAAAGCTAACTAAAATGATGAAACGAAAGAGCTCTCCTCCAAAGAAACTCCAAGAAGAAATGACAGCTAATGAATTGCTCAAAACAGATATCAGCAGCATAACTGAACAAGATTTTAGAATAATAATGGTAAAATTAATAGCAAGGCTTGAAAAAAACATAGGGGACATCAAATAAACTATGGCTACAGACAGAATGGGAAATAAAAATAGGCATGAAGAATTAAAAAATGCGATAAATGAGATACATAATAAATTGGAGGCCTCCAATGCATGGATTCAAGAGGCAGAAAGGAGAATAAGTGATTTAGAAGACACCATTCTAGAAAAACAAGAAGCTGACAAAAAAGAGACAAACTGATCCAGGAACAGGAAAGAAGAATTCGAGAGCTCAGCGACACAGTCAAACGCAACAATATCCGTATCATAGGAATCCCAGAAGAGGAAGAGAGAGGTAAAGGTGCTGAAGGAGTCCTGGAACAAATTATAGCAGAGAACTTCCCGACCTGGGGAAGGAAGTCAATGTGGAAATACAAGAGGCTCAGAGGACTCCCCTCAGATGTAACTTGAATCGATCTTCTGCATGGCATATCATAGTAAAAATGGCAAAATACAAGGACAAAGAGAGAATTTTGAAAGCAGCTAGGGAGAAAAGGGCCCTAACATACAAAGGCAAACCTATCAGAGTAGTGACAGACCTATCTACTGAAACTTGGCAGTCCAGAAAGGAATGGCAGGAGATCTTCAAAGTGATGAACAGTAAAAATATGCAGCCAAGAATCCTCTATCCAGCAAGCCTGTCATTCAAAATAGAAGGCGAGATAAAAAACCTTTCCAAATAAACAGAAATTGAAAGAATTTGTCACCATGAAGCCAGCCCTACAAGAAATCCTGAGGGGGACGCTCTGAAGGAAAGTTTGCAAGGAACAAAAATATCAGAGACACCACCACAAACATGAACCCTACAAAGATACAAAGACTCTAAACCCACATATTTCAATAATAACACTGAATGTAAATGGGCTGAATGCTCCAATCAAAAGACATAGGGTAGCAGAATGGATTAAAAAACAAAATCCATCTATATGCTGTCTACAAGAAACTCATTTTAGACTGGAAGATACCTTCAGATTAGAAGTAAGGGGATGGAGAAATATATATCATGCTACAAGAAATCAAAAGAAAGCCAGAGTAGCGATACTTATATCAGACAAACTGGACTTTAAAATAAAGACAATCACAAGAGATGAAGAAGGGCACTACATAATAATTACAGGGTCCATCCATCAGGAAGAACTAACAATCATAAATATCTACGCACTGAATATGGGAGCACCTAAATATATAAAACAATCACAAACAGAAACAAGCTTATAGATAAGAATGTGCTAATAGCAGAGGACTTTAATACTCCATTGACAGCAATGGATAGGTCAACCAGACAGAAAATCACTAAAGAAATAATGGACTTGAAAGATACATTGGACCAGATGGACCTGACGGATATATTTAGAACTTTACATCCTGAGGACAGGGAATTTACCCTCTTCTCAAGTGCGCATGGCACATTCTCCAAGATAGATCACATACTGGGACATAAAGCAGCCCTCAATAAATATAAAAGAATAGAGATAATACCATGCACACTGTCAGATCACAATGCTTTGAAACTTGAAATCAATTACAGGAAGAAGTCTGGAAAACCTCCAAAAACATGGAGGTTAAAGAACACCCTTCTAAAGACTGAATGGGCCAATCAGGCAATTAGAGATGAAATTAAAAAATATATGGAAACAAATGAAAATGAAAACGAAAACACAACAATTCAAAATCTATGGGATGCGGCAAAGGCAGTCCTAAGAGGAAACTACATTGCTCTCCAGGCCTATTTTAAGAGATTAGAAAAAGCGCAAGTCCAAAATCTAACAGCTCACCTAAAGGAACTAGAGGCAGAGCAACAAGAACGCCCTAAACCCAGTAGAAGAAGAGAAATAGTAAAAATTAGAGCAGAAATAAACAACATAGAGACCAAAGAAACAATTGAACAGATCCATGACACCAAGAGTTGGTTTTTTGAAAAAAAAAAAAACAAAATTGAGAAACTTTAGCCAGGCTTCTCAAAAAGAAAAGAGAGAGCACCCAAATAGACCAAATTATGAATGAAAGTGGACTTATTACAACCAACCCCTCAGAAATACAAGCAATTATCAGGGAATACTAGGAAAAATTATATGCCAACAAATTGGACAACTTAGAAGAAATGGATAAATTCGTAAACACACACTCACTACCAAAATTCACACGGGAAGAAATAGAAAACCTGAACAGACCCATAACGAGTGAAGAAATTGAATCAGTGATCAAAAATCTCCCAACAAATAAGAGCCCTGGACCTGATGGCTTCCCCAGGGAATTCTACCAGACATTTAAAACAGAATTAATCCCAATTCTTCTCAAGTTATTCCAAAAAATAGAAAGCAAAGGAAAACTCCCGGACTCGTTTTATGAAGCCAACATCACACTGATTCCCAAGCCAGACAGAGATCCAGCAAAAAAAGAGAACTACAGGCCAATATCCTTGATGAATACTGATGCAAAAATTCTCAACAAGATCCTTGTAAATCGAATCCAGCAGCATATAAAAAGAATCATCCACCAAGATCAAGTGGGATTCATTCCTGGGTTACAGGGCTGGTTCAATATTTGCAAATCAATCAATGTGATACATCATATCAATAAAAGAAAAGATAAAAACCATATGATCCTGTCAATAGATGCAGAAAAAGCATTTGACAAAATACAACATCCCTTCTTAATAAAGACTCTCGAGAAAGTTGGGATAGAAGGAACCTACTTAAACATCATCAAAGCCATCTATGAGAAGCCTTCAGCGAACATCATCCTCAACGGGGAAAATCTCAGAGCTTTCCCCCTGAGATCAGGAACACGACAGGGATGCCCACTCTCACCACTGCTGTTTAACATAGTGCTGGAAGTCTTAGCATCAGCCATCAGACATCAAAAGGAAATCAAAGGCATCAGAATTGGCAAAGAGGAAGTCAAACTTTCCCTCTTCGCAGATGACATGATACTCTACATTGAAAACCCGAAAGACTCCACCAGAAGCCTACTAGAACTGATCCAAGAATTCAGCCAAGTTGCAGGGTATAAAATCAACGTACAGAAATCGGTTGCATTTTTATACACCAACAATGAAGCAACAGAAAGAGAAATCAAGAAACTGATCCCATTCACAATTGCACAAAAACCATAAAATACCTCGGAATAAACCTAACCAAGGATACAAGAGATCTGTATGATGGAAACTATAGAAAACGTATGAAGGAAATTGAAGAAGACACAAAGAAATGGAAAAACATTCCATGCTCATGGATAGGAAGAATAAATATAGTTAAGAAGTCATTACTACCTAAGGCACTCTACACATTCAATGCAATTCCAATCAAAATTGCACCAGCATACTTCTCAAAACTAGAAAAAACTATCCTAAAATTTGTATGGAACCACAAAAGACCCCGAATAGCCAAGGTAATCCTGAAAAATAAAACCAAAACGTGAGGCATCACCATCCCAGACTTTAGCCTCTACTACAAAGCTGTCATCATCAAGACAGTATGGTATTGGCACAAAAACAGACACATAGACCAATGGAACAGAATTGAGAACTCAGAAGTGGACTCAAAAGTATACAGCCAACTAATCTTTGACAGAGTAGGAATGAATATCCAATGGAAAAAAGACAGCCTTTTTAATAGATGGTGTTGGGAGAACTGGACAGCAACATGCAGAAGAATGAAACTAGATCATTTTCTCACACCATGCACAAAAATAAACTCAAAATGGATAAAGGACCTGAACGTGAGACAGGAAACTATCCACACCCTAGAGGGGAAAGCAGGAAACAACCTCCTTGACCTCCACCGCAGCAACTTCTTACTTGACACATCCCCAAAAGCAAAGAAATCAAGAGCAAAAATAAACGATTGGGACCTCATCAAGATTAAAAGCTTCTGCACAGCCAAGGAAACAACCCAGAAAACTAATAGGCAACCAACGGAATGGGAAAGATAGTTGCAAATGACATATCAGATAAAGGGTTAATATCCAGAATATATAAGGAACTCACCAAACTCCACGCCCGAAAAACAAACAACCCAGTGAAGAAATGGGCAGAAGATATGAACAGACACTTCTCCAAAGAGGACGTCCAGATGGCCAACAGACACATGAAGCGATGCTCAGCATCACTCCTCATCAGGGAAATACAAATCAAAACCACACTGAGATACCACCTCACGCCAGTCAGAGTGGCTATAATGAGCCAATCAGAGAACTCTAGATGCTGGCAAGGATGTGGAGAAACGGGCACCCTCCTTCACTGTTGGTGGGAATGTAAACTGGTACATCCCCTCTGGAAAACAGTGTGGAGGTTCCTAAGGAAACTACCAATAGAACTCCCCTATGACCCAGCAATATCACTGCTAGGAATTTACCCAAGGGATACAGAAATGATGATGCACAGGAGCACATGGACCCCAATGTTCATAGCAGCACTCTCCACAATAGCTAAAACATGGAAAGAGCCTAAGTGTCCCTCCACGGACGAATGGATCAAGAAGATGTGTTTTATCTATACCATGGAATACTACATAGCAATGAGAAACAATGAAATCTGGCCATGTGTAGCAACATGGATGGACCTTGAGGGCGTTATGCTGAGCGAAATAAGTCAGGCAGAGGACAAATATCATATGTGTGCACGTATAGGAGGATTAGGAGGAACTTAACAGAGGACCAAGGGGGAGAAGAAGGGCGGAAATGGTGGGGGAAAGGGGGAGAGGCAAACCATGAGAGACTCTTGAATGCTGACAAAAACTGAGGACTGGTGGATGTGGGGGGGAGGAGGGGTGGGCATGGAGGAGGCACTTGTGGGGATGAGCACTGGGTGTTATGTGGAAACTAATTTGACAATAAACTATTTGTAAGAAAATAAATAAAAAAAAATAGAAAATATACCATGAAAGTGAGATGTGGCGGGATGGGCAGGATGAATAAGTTGGAATTGATTACGGATTTAAAGAGTTGGTAGCAATAACATATCGGCTGACATGGCAGATTAGAATTTGGAGGAACCGTACCCATGGACCAAGTCTGCATCCGCCTACCTATTCTTGCTCATGAGTATTCACCAAGTGTAAAGAGTAATATTCTAAAAGCAAGGGATAGTGGTGGCAAAGAATGAGAGGTAAGAGCCCCATTGGGCTGTTCAAGGCCTCTTTCAAGTGCACGTCTCTCAGAAGAGGGTAACTGAGGATGGCAGCAGGGACAAACTCAACATCTAAAAAAGGTTGGAGAGATCAGAGACCTGAGAGGAACACGTGCGCACGCACGCATACACACACACACACACACACACACACACACACACACACACACACACACACCACAATTACAGAAGGTGAAAAAAAATCTCTGTAAGGAATTCTACATCTTCATGGAGTATAGGGCCACAGTGCTCCAAAGGCCAGGAGGATAATAGGAGTAAAAGATCTCTAAAAAGATAACACACAGATTCAGAAATCACTGGGCAAGACCAGAAAAGATAAATCTTCAGGTACCTAATAACCTCAAAATGAGGGTGTAAACTAAGGAGATATTTCACAGTTTCAAAAGCTGGTGGCCCTCATTTTGAAGCACAGGTAGATATCTGGAGTCTTGGCAGTACTTTGCCCCCAAGTTCAGCAGAAAGGAAAGTCCTAGTTTCATCCTCAAACCTTTTGAGAACAATAAGAAACAAAATAAAACTAACATTAGAAGAAAGCACAAACCCAGATCAACTAGATCATATTGACTCAGTCCCTGTTCTAGTAGCCTGATTAAGAAGCGTGCCTTTTTCTAGAAGCAAATATAATGACTTACATCAGTTTCTTCTATGCTTATACAAAATGGGATGCAATGAGAGATTACAAGACAAACAAAAGGCAAATTATATGAACAATGGATAAGAGAGGAAATAGTCAATAGAAGTAGACCAGAGATAGCTGAGACATTGGAATTATTAAACGGAATTTAAAATAACCATGATTTTTTAAAAAGGTAAGGAATATAGTGAAAATGGTGCATAGCAGGCATGAAGAATTAGCAAGTGTGAGCAAAGACATGAATAACAAAATTATAAAAAAGAGCTAAATATAAATGTTACATGTGAAAAGTCTGATATGAGGTGCACTTACAGGCTTCCAGTTATGTAATGAATAAGTCACAGGGATTAAGCATACAAATAGGGAGTATAGTCAATGATACTACAGTAGTTTTGTATGGTGATTAATGGTAGCTACATTTGTGGTGGGCATAGAATAATCTATAGAGTTGTCAAATCATTACGTTGTACACTTGAAATTGATTCAACATTGTGTGTAAACTGTATGTCAATAAAAAAAGAAGAATTTTACGGAAGAGTAGACAAGGCAAAGAGCAGTATCAAGTGAACTAAAGGCAGATTTTTTTTTAAAAAGTTTCCTAACAGATACAAGAGGAGGGAAAAAAGTACAAATAGAAATGAAAAAGAACAGAATGTATGACTTATGAGAAATAATATCAAACAGTATAACATATATGTAATTGGCTTGCCAAAAAAAAAGATGAAGGAAAGAAAGGGACAGACAAACTACTAGAAGAGATAATGATTGTTGTTAATATAGATATGTAAAATGATACCATTACTACGGAGAACTTTTTTGGACTTATTATAGTTTATATACACTATGATCCAGACACTTTACACCTAAATATTAGCTAGGAGAAAAAATAATATCTGATCACCAAAATATTTTTATAAGAATTATTATAGTCAGTTTGCATATATTAACCAAAAACTGGAAACAAATCAACAGAATGAATGAACAAATACTGGTATATTCATAGAATGGAAGACTACTCAGTAATAATAATAATAATAATAAAATACTGATACATGTAAAAACATGGAAGAATCTTAAAATCATTATATTGGGTAAAAGGATCCAGACATAAGAGTACCCACTGAATAGCTGCATTTATAAGGAAAGCCAAAGGCAAAACTAACTATATGTAATGAAATCAAAAAGTGACTTGTTAAAATAGGAGAATAAGAAATAGAATTGATGAAGGAAAGACATGTGGAAACTTTCTATTAGTGATGAAAATGTTCCATACCTTGTTTTGAAAGGTAGTTACAAAAGTGAACCCAAGTGTCAGAGTAATTGAGCTGAACAATTAAGACTTGTGCATTTGATTGTATAATAATTATAATACAATAGAAGAAAAGATAAATAAATAAAAGAAATTTCTTCAGGAATATTATTGTTATCAGTAGGAAACTGCAATTCTTGCAGAAGAAAGAGAAAGTAATTTGACCAATGAATAAAAGGCTTTCAATTAGAATATTCTAAAATTATCTTTGATTGTTATTTGCTTAATCCCCAACTGCCTTCATATTCATATCTCCAGCACTACAATAAAATTTAAAATAGGCTCAGCAGACAGCCAAAAACTTTTTATGTTCTATCATTCCTTGTGGCTGACACACATTATTTATTCAATAAAAGCTTATTAAGGGCATTTACACTACAATAAGAAAGTATAGGCCTTACACTAAAACCCTTGGAGTTAAAAACAGTTCCAGCCCTCAGAAGGTTCAAAACCACATTTTGCCAGCAATAAATTTCAACTTCCACATTTCCCATTATGTCCATTTCCTTTTTCGTTATATATTTTTAATGAGTCTTTGAAAGCCATGCAACAAAATTCTTATTTGAGTATCAGTTTCTGATAATTTCTATCTCATAATTCAAGAAACAAAATGAAAGAACATACAAAACAGCAATCCGATACATTTTTTATTGGCCTAACCAACAGGCATTTATACACTTGCACACTAGTGATTGAAGAATACTCCCTTGAAGCTGGAAAATTATCCTTTCTCACCTATAGTTAATCTTCGGAGGAGTCATTTGCAGAGCAGTAAGAAAAGAAGGAAAAGCCATTATACACAGCTGGAAAGGTAGAAAGAACTCTGTTGTCTTCACATTCAGTAAATACTTCTTGACTAATTTGAAAACTATCTATATAATACTACCCACTGAAAATTTGCTCCAACTTACTCTTATTTTCCATGCAGAACAGAAATTCAGATATCTCAAGTATTAAAACAGGAATTGCAGATCTCTTCCCTTATTATGCTTATAGAAGAGATCAGTATTAATCACCATATTCTATACTGCTAAGCCAGATATGGCTTTAGAATCTTTCTCACCACAGCACCTGAGACAGCCACTACCATCATGGTGAGATGGACTATTTTCTGAATTTCCATCCAGTGTGACCTTGCTTAATCCAGATTCTATAGCTATAAAATGAGGAACATAATATTTATGATTTAAATCAAAGAATAAGGAGTGTTGTGCTAAATCCATCACAGCATCTTCTATCTTCAAATGACAGAGACCATGTGAGTTAAAATGACTTACTATTTGCTAGGCTTTTTGAGTGCATTTGGTGAAATAGGCTGAACATGAATAGTGATGCATTATTACTTTCTTTTTTTTTAATTTTTTAAATGTTTTTTATTTATTTCTAGGAGAGAGAGAGAGAGACAGCGTGAGCAGGGGAGGGTCAGAGAGAGAGGGAGTCACAGACTGAAACAGGCTCCAGGCTCTGAGCTGGCAGTTAGCACAGAGCCCGACGCGGGGCTCGAACCCATGAACAGCGAGATCATGACCTGAGCGAAAGTCGGACGCTTAACCGACTAAGCCACTCGGGCGCCCCGCATTATTACTTTCAAAACATGTTTATTTATCCACCCCTAGCAAATTGGGGGGGCAGATGCCAGTTTTCTAAAAGGATACATAATTCTGAGTTTCTCAAATATCTGGAATCAAATTAAAATAAATCTACTTGTATATGATAACAAAGAATTCTGTTTTTCAATAATTACTTCTTCAGTACTACTGCTTCCTTAGAGATAGACCTTAACTATGCCCATCCTGAATTCAAAATGTTAATATTACTGCTAATACAGAAAACTCAGCTTTTTGAACAATTTTTGTTATATGTGTGGCTGATTAATCATCTCTAGTCTAATTCCTTGCCATTTTATTTTAATTTTTTATTTTACTTTATTTTTATTTTATTTATTTACTGGAAAAGACCAGGCTGGCATTTGTACTAGTGGTTACACCCCTTGCAGAGCTCTTGACTCTGTAGACAGCCCCACCAGACAGTGCCATCATGTTTTCTGCTTCCAATATGTAACATGATCTAGATTCTGGTAACCTGACCTGCTCCAACTAGACAGGATAACAGTTTCCTGCTCCCTGGGTGCCTACTGTCTTTTAAAAAGGATTCTCAGCTCTTTTATTAGTTGTTTAATTTCCTGTACTAAATTTCTTAAAACCAATTCCTCATTTTGGATCCTTAAAGTAGTTTTTATCTGGAAGAACTCTGACTAATAACGTGATTATTTCTGAGTTCTGATGAAGGTAATATGAGCTGAAGAGATGAATGTCATTTTGATTAGAACTTCCCATGTATGATCCTTACTCCTTTTCCTCTTCTCCTGCTGAATAGAAAGGGCTGTGAAGACATGCAAGGGAAGAGTCCTTACACACCAGCTAACGTCAATTTTGACATTGGCAAGAAATTAAACATTTATAAAGTTTCTGAGCTTTCTGGGTTTATCGATTACAGTAGCTAGCATTGACCTTAATAAATGCAGGTACCTTCCTGCTTTTCTTACACTGTATAATTTTTGGTTTCTATACTCACATGGGGGGTAATTACTATTGTACAATTTTTTCCTGATATCCAACTTTAGAGTTCAATAACATTTACCAGATAATCAGATTTTTAAATTAATCATCAATAACTATTTCCAAGAAAAAAATTATTTAAAAGGTGGAGTTAGAATTTGAAGTATTTTATCTGTTTTTTAAGGTTAAATCTTTCAGACTATTGTGATCCTATCTCATGCTAACATAGCAATCCTATTGTCTCTTATGATACATTGACTTCAACAAAATAAAAATTTATTTTTTCTCATATACTAGTAAGCACAGATGATCCAATGCTAGTAGGATGAATCAGTGGTGTTAGAATGTTTTTTGAGCAATCCATGTTTTTTGGTCTTTGGGTTCATTGTCAAAGATGGCTTCCACCTTATTTACCCTCCAGCCTCAGCAAAGAGGGAAAGCAAAAGAAGGTAAGGGGAGAAAGGTAGAGGAAAAGTTCTTTTTATTCTATATACACAAGCTAGAAATTGCATATATCACTTCTATTTGCATCACATGAGCAGAACATAGTCACACTGCCATAGCTCAAGGGAAATGGAAAATGTGTCCAACCAAAATTCCTGTTACTCTAGAAAGGGATACTATATCCAGGGACCAAAGGGTTAGAACATCTGTTGCTTCTGTCATAGAGGCCTGCAAAGCACATTCAATCAGCCTTTTAGAAGGTTTTGCACAAAAAAAGTGATTCAATGTAACAAAACCTAAAATAAGGAGCCTAAAAGATTTTACTGAGAAGTAAAGTCATATTATAATACACACATTTTAAAACTATATTTCATTGACTTTAAAGAGCTATCAGTTCAATAATTATTAGTGCATTACTATCATAACCACTGAGAAGAAAAGTTCTTATTGAACCATAGCACAATGCTTTCTTATTATTTCCAATTTTTACTTTATACTCATTGCATTAACTTTTCTAGATTTACTTGTATATTCATTTCAGCAAATATTCACTGCTCTGTTTCCTGTCTTTTTTATGCATTTAACTCTTTGTATTATTACAGAATTATAGGGTATTCTTCCTGATGGTATTTTAAATGGCAATTAAATTCAAAGCATGTAGTACCAACAGCATGAATCATTCAGTTAAAATGATGATGTTCTAAGTAGTTCTGGTCAAGTTTTCACAAGAGCCTGCAAAAACTACTAGATCACCCCCACTGCCTGACCAACAGTAGCTATAATATGCATCCCAAACTTAGAGGTGTTCAAATGTTAAGAGCAAAAAAGTTCATCTTCAAATAAATAAAGTACAGTAACTATATTGTAGTAAATGTACCCTCTGATCCTTCTTCTCAGCTCCACTCAGTCCTTTTAACTATGTGTCTTTCTGAGCAGCACAGGTTTTGTGAAGTAAGAGCACACCATTTTCTTTTAAAACATACAAATTCACTTTTGTTTTGTGGTGAACATTTACATAGGTCTGAATTTATATATGTTGGCCATTGTTTCTATTTTTATATGCTGCCTATAAGCATAAAGAGTAGGACTGATATGTAGTAACAGAACAGAAGGTAAAAAATGATGGTAACAATATAAAGATGTGGCAATAGGTAATTAAGAATTGGAAGGGCTAAGAAAGGACGGAAGAATATTTAAGGGCACAAAATTCCTCAGTTTACCTTGTGAACCTGCAAGCAATTCTGTCTAACATTAACAGATAATAAAGATTTCGTATATTAAGTGACTCAAAATTGAACCTAGAGACTTAAATGGAAAAGCATGAGTACCAGAAATACAGGGATGGAACAAAGGGACAAGAGAAAGTGTAGACCAAGTGAACTGAACTCTGCCTCTTTAATAGTGGGGAATCAACAGACACGGTATAAAGCTGTTCTTTCTAGGGATTAGGGCAGGAAAGACAGAAAAACCTATTTACTTTTCATTATATTACTTCTTTCATTTTGAGAAAATATTTTTTAATTTTTAATTTCAATGATTATAATTTTAAAGGTTTTATTCACTGATTGTTTTTAATGATCCCTAATTGTTTGCTTATTTATATTGCATTTTTAGTTCTTTATAAATTCTGTAAACATTTGACTTCTACACTTTATTGATAATTACAGTCACTAAAGTCCTTGGAGATCTGTATCTAAACATTAATTACATCTGTGGTTGCTTGTTTCTCTTTTGTTTGTAATTGGTTTTATTTTATTTTATTCATTTTTTATGATGATAACATTTAATTGAAAAGAACCTAAATATACAATACCAATTATTGGCTAAATGAAATATAATACATCCACACACTGCACTGTTAACAAGTAAGTTTAAATGAGATGTAGTAGATGAATAACATGAGATCTTGTGGAGGAAAAGACAGATAATAAAAATAGATTGTATTGCAGTATGAATTTACCATGAAAACAGAGATCTACGGAAAATTCTGCAAGGTTATACAGTCATTCCCCTTATCCACAGTTTCCTTTTCCTTGGGTGTCAGTTACCTGTGGCCAATGTTGGTCCTGGACCAGATGATCCTCCTTCTTCTTTTTTTTTTTTCTTTTCTTTTTTTTAAATTAAATTAAATTAATTTTATTTTATTATTTTTTTTACATATAGTTTATTGTCAAGTTGGTTTCCATATAACACCCAGTGCTCATCCCCACAAGTGCCCTCCTCCATGCCCATCTCCCCTCCCCACCTGACACCCATCAGTCCTCAGTTTGTACTCAGCATTCAGGAGTCTCTCATGGTTTGCCTCTCTCCCTTTCCCCCGTATTTCCCCCCTTCTTCTCCCCCACGATCCTCCATTAAGTTCCCCCTAATCCTCCTATACGTGCACACATATGATATTTGTCCTTCTCTGCCTGACTTATTTCGCTCAGCATAACACCCTCAAGGCCCATCCATGTTGCTACACATGGCCAGATTTCATTGTTTCTCATTGCCATGTAGTATTCCATGGTATAGATAAACCACATCTTCTTGATCCATTCATCTGTTGATGGACACTTAGGCTCTTTCCAGGTTTTAGCTATTGTGGAGAATGCTGCTATGAACATTGGGGTACATGTACTCCTATGCATCAGCACTCCTGTATCCCTTGGGTAAATTCCTAGCAGTGATATTGCTGGGTCATAGGGGAGTTCTATTGGTAGTTTCCTTAGGAACCTCCACACTGTTTTCCAGAGGGGCTGTACCAGTTTCCATTCCCACCAACAGTGTAGGAGGGTGCCCGTTTCTCCACATCCTCGCCAGCATCTAGAGTTCTCTGATTGGCTCATTTTAGCCACTCTGACTGGCGTGAGGTGGTATCTCAGTGTGGTTTTGATTTGTATTTCCCTGATGAGGAGGGATGCTGAGCATCGTTTCATGTGTCTGTTGGCCATCTGGATGTCCTCTTTGGAGAAGTGTCTGTTCATATCTTCTGCCCATTTCTTCACTGGGTTGTTTGTTTTTCGGGCGTGTAGTTTGGTGAGTTCCTTGTAGATTCTGGATATCAACCCTTTATCTGATATGTCATTTGCAACTATCTTTTCCCATTCCGTTGGTTGCCTATTAATTTTCTGGGTTGTTTCCTTGGCTGTGCAGAAGCTTTTAATCTTGAGGAGGTCCCAACAGTTTATTTTTGCTCTTGATTCCCTTGCTTTTGGGGATGTGTCAAGTAAGAAGTTGCTGCGGTGGAGGTCAAGGAGGTTGTTTCCTGCTTTCTCCTCTAGGGTGTTGATAGTTTCCTGTCTCACGTTCAGGTCCTTTATCCATTTTGAGTTTATTTTTGTGCATGGTGTGAGAAAATGATCTAGTTTCATTCTTCTGCATGTTGCTGTCCAGTTCTCCCAACACCATCTGTTAAAAAGGCTGTCTTTTTTCCATCGGATATTCTTTCCTGCTTTGTCAAAGATCAGTTGGCTGTATACTTTTGGGTCCACTTCTGAGTTCTCAATTCTGTTCCATTGGTCTATGTGTCTGTTTTCGTGCCAATACCACACTGTCTTGATGATGACAGCTTTGTAGTAGAGGCTAAAGTCTGGGATGGTGATGCCTCCCATTTTGGTTTTATTTTTCAGTATTACTTTGGCTATTCGGGGTCTTTTGTGGTTCCATACAAATTTTTGGATAGTTTGTTCTAGTTTTGAGAAGTATGCTGGTGCAATTTTGATTGGAATTGCATTGAATGTATAGAGTGCCTTAGGTAGTAATGACATCTTAACTATATTTATTCTTCCTATCCATGAGCATGGAATGTTTTTCCATTTCTTTGTGTCTTCTTCAATTTCCTTCATAAGTTTTCTATAGTTTTCCTCATACAGATCTCTTGTATCCTTGGTTAGGTTTATTCCGAGGTATTTTATGGTTTTTTGTGCAATTGTGAATGGGATCAGTTTCTTGATTTCTCTTTCTGTTGCTTCATTGTTGGTGTATAAAAATGCAACCCATTTCTGTACGTTGATTTTGTACCCTGCAACTTGGCTGAATTCTTGGATCAGTTCTAGCAGGCTTCTGGTGGAGTCTGTCGGGTTTTCTATGTAGAGTATCATGTCATCTGCGAAGAGGGAAAGTGTGACTTCCTCTTTGCCAATTCTGATGCCTTTGATTTCCTTTTGATGTCTGATGGCTGATGCTAAGACTTCCAGCACTATGTTAAACAGCAGTGGTGAGAGTGGGCATCCCTGTCGTGTTCCTGATCTCAGGGGGAAAGCTCTGAGATTTTCCCCGTTGAGGATGATGTTAGCTGAAGGCTTCTCATAGATGGCTTTGATGATGTTTAAGTAGGTTCCTTCTATCCCAACTTTCTCGAGAGTCTTTATTAAGAAGGGATGCTGTATTTTGTCAAATGCTTTTTCTGCATCTATTGACAGGATCATATGGTTTTTATCTTTTCTTTTATTGATATGATGTATCACATTGATTGATTTGCAAATGTTGAACCAGCCCTGTAACCCAGGAATGAATCCCACTTGATCTTGGTGGATGATTCTTTTTATATGCTGCTGGATTCGATTTGCAAGGATCTTGTTGAGAATTTTTGCATCCGTATTCATCAAGGATATGGGCCTGTAGTTCTCTTTTTTTGCTGGATCTCTGTCTGGTTTGGGAATCAGTGTGATGCTTCGCCATAACTATTTTTAAGCTCCATATTGTTTGTAGCCGTAGTTTCTTTGATGTCCTCCATGCTTTTTTCAAGCCCAGCGATTAATTTTATGATTATTGTTCTAAATTCTTGTTCAGTTACATTGCTTATGTCTGTTTTGAGCAGTTCTCTAGCTGTCATTTCTTCCTGGAGTTTCTTTGGAGGAGAGTTCTTCCGTTTCATCATATTGGTTAGCTTTCTATCTCTTGTTAATTGTAAAAGCTTGTTGTACACACAGCCCCTGCGAGTTCTGCTGCATTAGAGAGGGTTCTTTTGACTGTTCAGGACCTGTCTGTTCAGGAAGTGTTCTTTGGATGGTATCTCTTGGTTTTCTTGTGGAGCATTTGGTCATTTTGTTTCCCTACTGGTAGTGGTATTTGGGACTCTCCACCATGTGTAGTTTGGCTTGTTTCTTGAGGCAGCCCTGGAAAAAGAATACAGACAACCACAGAAGGAACACAGGTACACAAATGCACAGACAAAACGAATAAACACGCAAACCCAGGCTCAGGTGAAAACAGCTATGTCAACAACAAAATAGCTATGTGGAGGGGATGGGCGTGGTTTGGTGTAGGCAGGTCTTGTCTCCACTGTGTTCACTGGCCTCCCTGAGGCCCCTCCTTGGTGGTTGTGGGGAGAAGAATGTCATTGCCCTAGTCCCTTCTCAACCAAGCATAGCAAATCACTTCTTCGGGTCCGATCTCCCTGTGCTGATGATGTAGCCAAGGTGGGCTGAGTCCTATGCCCCACACCCTGCCTGTTTCCAGGTCCCAGTCTGCGGAGTTTGTTATACTGCCCTGAACAGTCCTGCAGGTCGCTGCTTCCCTGTTGCCTGGGGGTTGAGTGGGGGATTGGGGGAAGTGTCACAGCCTCAGATCCACCGGGGTCAAGCAGGGATACAACCCAAGTGCGTTTGGGGAACGTAGAAACTTCAGATATGTAGAGTCTGCGTCGCTGCAGCGCACTGCCGCCGCTTCACCCAGTGCCAGGACTCCTCCGCTGGCATTGCTGCCAGTTCACCGGGCCACCACCTCCAAGGATGGTGCCGGGCGCATGGCAGTTCAGTTTTTCCTAGTGCCTTCTGGGACCAGAGCACCTAGTTTAAAGTCAGCACCCCAGTCAGAGCTAAAAAACACTGTCTTTCCAAGCCAAGGTTTTTTCTTTTCTCCAGGGACGGTTCTATGAGCAGTCTCAGCTTTTCTTTCCTTTCCCTTGGACTCGTGGCAGCTCACCGCCACTCGTCGGTTTATCACTCACCGCAGTTGCACACAAGCAGGGTTCCCTCCCCTCCCTCCATATCTCTGGGTCCCGTCCTGCTTTTATCTTCCCCAGTTCACATTCATGCACTTAGGAGGTTTCCTTCCCAGTGTACTCTGTCTCTTTCTCTTCCCAAAATCCTGTGGCTCAGTGTCCTACGACTTCAGGTCTTCTCTGTTTGAGAGATGGGTGCAGGCGAAATGTATGGTGCTCCCTACTTCTCCGCCATCTTGCCTCCTCCCCCAAATATTCACTTGGTTTTATTTTAATTGTGATTAATTTTAAATCTAATTTGGGCGGATTACCCTAAAGGCCTGAATAGTGTATACTTCTCCGGGGCACTCTTGACCCAGAACCATGTTAGCCCCACTGAAGGATCCCTTCTGATCTCCTATCTCACATTGAAACCCAATCTCAAACTCCTATTCCCAGAAATAAGTCAATATTTATCTTAGGATAAGATTTCCGCTCTCAGGTTTTACCTTATTTCATCTTCAAAAGTATCTCTTATTTTTTCTGATTCTAGTGATTCAAGTAACATTTAAAAAGTATATTTTACCTTGAGTTGTCATATTTTAGTGGGAGTATCCCCATAGTATTCTCTTAGCTGTACTGGAAGACCTAGAAGAATATGAAATTTTATAAGATTTGCTACTTATTACTGTGTAACTTACTACTAAACTTGGGTGCCCTAAAATAACAAATATTTATTAGCTCATAGTTTCTATGAGTCAAGGATCCCAGCATGGCTTAGCTGGGTGCCTCCAGTTCAAGGTCTCTCACAAAGCTGCACTCAAGGTGTTGTCTGGAGCTTCAGTCATTTCAAGGGCTAGAATGAAGGAGAATATACTTCCAAACTCATTCATTCACTAAGGTCTCTGTTGGCTGTTGGTCAGGGGTTATCAGTTCCTTGCTACATGGACTTTTCTACAATGTGACAGCTGGTATGTTTTGAGGGAACAAACAGAAAAAGATCAAGTGAGGACAAGATGAATCCACAATCTCTTCGTAACCTGATCTTGAATGTGGCATCCCGTTACTTTGGCCATACTCTACACATTAGAAGAATCACAAAGTTTAGCCCACACTCAAGGGGAGGGAAATACTCAAGGATTAAGAGGCAGAAGTCATTGGGGGCCATTACATAAGCTGCCTGCCACAATGACAAAAACACATAAATTTTAAGAGAGTAAATTTAGAATTTCTGTAAACCACTTGTTAGTCTTACAGACATATCTTTCCTTGAGTCCTTATTGCTAATGTTACTCAACTGAACAACCCTCCATGAATCTCTTTTATTTTATTCTGTATGCCTTTAAAACGATCTTTCCTCCAAAAACAATATTTTCGTCTTGCAATTCCTTTTCAGTAAATCTTTCTTTGGCTCTTCATTTGCAACCTCTCCTGTTTCTCTGATCCATCATACTAAATCAACCTTATTTCTTCTTCTTAAGTAGTTTTTCATTAAACCGGTCTTTTCCTTGCCACTTCCCTGCCTTTATTCAGGTTGCATGTTTGCATGGCTTTCTCTTTATCCAGCTTCCTAACAAATATTCATATAGTCCTTCAAGATCCAGTTTGTCCCATTTCTTCCACCTAGACCTTCCCTGCCTCTCAGCTCACAGAGTTCTGTTTTATTACCAATATCACTCATTTGACAGTTAATCACATACTATTTTGTGACAACTCTGATGTGAACATTACCTTCAGCTCCCACTGATATTTAATGTAAATGTAATATTTCTTCAGCTAGATTATTACATCAAAAGCAAGAATGGATTTTCCGGGATACTTACATCATTCAAAGTGTGCCTAACATATAGATGACACTCCAAAAAACATCTGAGGGGCACCTGGGTGGCTCATTCGGTTAAACATCAAACTCTTGGTTTTGGCTCAAGTCCTGGGATTAAGCCCTGAGTCAGAGCCTGCTTTGGATTCTCTCCCTCACTCTGCCCCTTCCCTGCTTATGCCCACACACACTCTCTCTCTCTCTCAAAATAACTAACTAAACTTAAAATTAAAATAAAATAAAAATAAACCATCTGAAACATGTACTTATAAAAAAATAAACCAAAACTTATACCTTTAAATCTACTTTTCACCTACAACCATCTGAGATCCAGCTTGCTGTATATAGTAATGACTCTTTTGCATTCCAACAAAATAAAATTTTTATTGGAACTCAAATGTATGAAAACTGTGTGTCAAAACCAAAACACCAATTAAAATCAACAATGAATAAAAATCAATGATGACAATCTTGCAAAATTTGCATGAAATTTTAGAAAAGCTTTAGGAAAACCAAATTTAATGGCCAACCTTTGTGACCTGCATTTTCACAACTGTAAGTGCCAAATTTTCCAAGTGCAGACATTCTTAAAGACATGAGGGGGAAAGCTAGGGGCAATGATAAAGGACATGGAACACGAGTAGGAAAATAGCTTAGAGGGTTTTAAATTATTTCTTAAAAAACCTTAAAAATGAAAATCAAAATTTAAACCTACTCCCACTCATGAAGCAAAAATCAGGTTAACATGTTGGTAGTCAAGTTCCCATTGTGCATAATAAGTCAATGTTATAGCCTCAAGGGATGTGGGCAGTACATGGTTCTGCATGCCACCTTGTTATAGGATGACCCAAATGCAAGGCCATAGAAAAGAAATAATAGTTTAGGGGGCCCCTGGGTGGCTCAGTAGGTTAAGCATCCGACTTCGGCTCACGTCCTGATCTCACGGTTCGTGGATTCGAGCCCCACGTCAGGCTCTGTGCTGACAGCTAGCTCAGAGTCTGGGGGTTCCTTCAGATTCTGTGTCTCTCTCTCTGACCCTCCCCTGCTCATGCTTGCTCTCTCTCTCTCTCTCTCTCTCAGAAATAAATAAAACATTAAAAAAAACAGTTTAGCCATAATTCAACGTTAAAGATGCCGTTTGAAAAGATCCTCACATGAAGTCTAGAAACCTTTCAATCTTATTTCTTTTACAAATTATGCTTGAACAAGTCACGGCAGAACACCCAGAATCTCAAGCACTTTAAGAAAACAGAGGAACAACACAACAAAGGAAACTGAAGTTTTCTCATTCCAGACACAAGCTAGTTTTGAAAAAAGGAAATTTTTACTAGGTTACAATGTGTTAAGTGAGGTGTCCAAGGGCAGGGAATGACTCATGGCAAGGCTAAGAATAAAACATGAGTTTTACACCCTAGAAAACTTTTATTTAAAATAAAAAATTTAAACCTATGTGTAATTGAAAAAATGTTCTTACAGATTTCTAAGTGTTTCACTGAGAAGTTCCTCTTCTCTGTCTCTCTCTTTAGATTTAAGGTAAGCACTTGCAAAAATATTGTGCTAATAGAATAGCATTAATCTCGGGATACAGAAGCTTTAAATACAGAGAGCTGAAAGGGGGAAATGAAAGTGAGGAGGGAGAATTAAATGAAGTTAACTTTAGAGGACATTCTCATGCAGTGCAAAGAGCATATGTTCTAAGATCAGAAAATCTGAATTCAGGAGCACCTGGTTGGTTCAGACAGTTAAGCGTCTGACTTCGGCTCAGGTCATGATCTCATGGCTTGTGAGTTCTGCCCATGTCCAGGTCTATGCTGACACCTTAGAGCCTAGAGCATTTTACAGATTCTGTGTCTTCCTCTCTCTCTCTCTGCCCCTCCCACACTCATAGTCTGTCTGTCTCTCTCTCTCTCTCTCAAAAATAAGTAAACATTAAAAATATTTTTTAGGGGCGCCTGGGTGGCTTAGTCGGTTAAGCGTCCGACTTTCGCTTAGGTCATGATCTCGCGGTTCGTGGGTTCGAGCCCCGCGTCGGGCTCTCTGCTGACTGCCAGCTCAGAGCCTGGAGCCTGTTTCAGAGTCTGTGACTCCCTCTCTCTCTGACCCTCCCCTGCTTATGCTGTCTCTCTCTCTCCTAGAAATAAATAAAACATTAAAAAATTTAAAAAAAAATAAAAATATTTTTTAAAAAAAGAAAGAAAATCTGAGTTCAAATACATGTTTACTCTATAAGATCTGAGTAAATCACTTAGTCCAAGCAAGACTCAAGGTCTTTATCTGTAATTTGGGTTACAATTCCACTCAAAGGAGATATTTTGTAAAAAAACAAACAAACAAAAAAAAAAACTCCTTTCTAATTCTAAAGGTTATATAAATATTTGGCCCCAAGATTTTGCCTTTTTTCCTCTCCTCCATGCTAGGATAGCATCTAGCTCCAGGCAAAAGTGCAAACAGACTAAATTAGATTTCACCACTCTTCCCTTTTCCATGTTTCACCCTCTTCATTATTTCTTACCCATGTCTGCTGCTACTGTGGAAACATAAATGCCCTCTCTTCTATCACCTTCTCCCTTTTCCACACTTCACCAGTATGAGAAGAAGGTGGCCATATCTGTATGTACATACCCTTGCATAAGCATGTAAGGATGAGGGCTTTTGGAAGAAGAAAATAAGATCTGCCTCTCTCCTGCTAGCAGTTCATCAGAAACCAAAAGACTGTCTCCTTCCCATATCTCAGCAAAGTTGCTACTGTGATACAGATGGTGGACCATGTGAACAGAAGACATTGCAGCAGAAAAGGAATTTGGGGGGAAAGTAAATGTTTTTGGAGCACCATGCACAAAATAAGACACCAACCACTGGCATATGCCCTACATCTACTTTCTATTTCATTTTTCTAAACCACTTAAATGTAATTTCTGGGTAAATGGCTTTATTTGTAGGGCAATAATTGAACTTAATGGTGTTCAATACTAGAACCAGTAAGGTATTTATGAAACAAGGTACCCAATATGAACAGTATCTGTTTTTGAATATGGAATTCCAAATAGTGTTGAATAAGAATTTTATTATTATTTTTATTTTTTAAATCTTTATTTATTCATTTGAAAGAGAGAGACAGAGAGCACATGCAGGGGAGAAAGAGAATCTCAAGCAGGCTCCGCACTGTCAGTGCAAAGCCCAAGCGGGACTCGATCTCATGAACTGTGAGATCATGACCTGAGCTGAAATCAAGAGGTGGTCACTTAACCAAATGAACCACCAAGACTCTAAATAACAATCTGAAATTAAAATAGAGTTTAATCAAATTTGCATTCATAAATTGAATGATTGCCAAGGTACATTTTCTCTTTACTGTTTTGGGGATATTCTAAATATATAAAAAAACAACTCTTTCAGCAATATGCAGAAAAATTAAGAGAAACAATGAAAAAGCAGCCCACTATAATCGGTGTGACTTGATGTTATGAGATTTAAGCAATTGTAGAGTGTCTAGTGTTTTTCTGATTGCCATTTAAAATGCATGTTAGGGCTGCCTTGGTGGCTTAGTCGGTTGAGCATGTGGTTTCAGCTTAGACTGTGATCTCACAGGTTTATGAGTTTGAGCCCTATATTGGGCTCACTGCTGTCAGCGTGGAGCCTGCTTCAGACCCTCCGTCCCCTTCTCTCTCCTGCCCCTCCCCCACTCGTGCTCTATGTCTCAAAAATGAATACATATTTTAAATTAATTAAATTCATTTTAATAAGAACAATTACACATTCCAAACAAGATTCTATACTGTTCTTATACCCAGACATGCAATAGTAGTATTTATATAGATTCTAGAGGATCCCTATTTGATATGTATTATTTCCAAAACCACTTGCTTCTAATATGGAATATACTTAATCTTAACATTAGTGAAACTGTTTCAGAAGTGGACTCTTACTAATATTATATATTTTAATTATTATAAATTTGTTAATTTTTATGTGCCATATGTAATCTTATATTAGTCCAACTCCACATATCCTAGCAAATATTTATGCTCATAACTGAAGTTTATAGATGATAAAGGACTTTACAAATGACATGTAAACAATTATAATTTGTTTTCTAGCTTTCAATAGTTGTCTTGTAAAATCCATTTCATATTGTCTGTAATATGGCTCCTTCCTTGGAAAAGGACTACATCTATATTCTTCTCAAATATATTTATGCACTGTAATTCCCACTGACATTATGGTAATTTTCATTTTCATGTAACAATCCACAAATTTTCTATAGTCACATTGTATTTCCAACAGAGCTATTAATTTATTAATTTATTTCTAATTTTACAAATTTAGTTAAGAAAGTCTTGGCAAGCAGCTGTCTTTGCAAACCAAAGTTCTTTGCATTTTATTTGAAGATGTTACTTTGTTCTCTATGTCTCTTCATCCTCAACTCTCAATTCTCCATGTCCTCCAATAAGCTCTCTCGTCTCCATGGTCCTCAATTCTTCCTCTCTGGCCAGGAGCTTTTTGCCATTCATCACACTGCCTGGCACCCCCAGCCTTAAATAAATTTCGCTGCCTCCTTTCTTAAGCTAAACATCACTTCTGAGCTCCCCCCATGCCTGGGTGGTCCTTGCTATGTCCTGGACCCTAGGTGTCTGGACTCCTCAGAGAACTGCTCTCACACTAATGTCCTCGTCTCCTACTTCTTCAACACCCTTCTGCTCATACCTTCCTCCCACCAGACTGACCCTCCCGTCTCACCCATGATAAAATAAACTTTCCTGACATTTCCTATACTAGTTACTTCCATTTACTCTCCTCCCACGCATTTCTTATCCCATCCCATCCACAAACTACTCAAACTTCCCTTGCTAATGATCTCTCTTTATTGATCCAATAAATTCTTCTTAATCCTATACTTATTTGATCTTTTGGCTCCATGTAACACATTTTATTGGTCTTGTCTTCCCCCAAATTCTCTCTTTTTCGCATCTTCCATGACACTACACTCTTCTGATTTTCCTCTTGCAATGTTCAGTGCTCTTTTTTGGTCTCCAGTCTCTTTTGGGGGCGGGGGCTCTGCTTATCCCTTTAAGGAGGGTATTGAGGTTCCACCCTCAGCCTCTTTCTCTTATGTTAAATATTTCCCCAAGATGATTTAATCTACTGCCATAGATTGATTTATCATCCACATGCTTAAAAAGTCCAGAATTATAACCCAGTTTTCTCTGCTGAGACTCAGGTCCATGTAAACAACTGATCATTAGGTATTTCCACTGGGCCATGCAGTGGAGTCCTACAACTCCCATGGTCAGATCATAACTCATTAGGTACTCACATCTAGCCTGCTGCAAACCCACACACTATCTCCTGGCTCTCTGGAAAGTTCTCTGGCTTTAGTACATAGCATCCCAAACTTTCTTGTTTTCTTGAGCCGGAGGTGTATGTACATATGTACAAATTAAGAGTGATACACATAGAATTCTTTCTGACATCATTTTACAATAAACACAAAATCCATACAGTTCTTTCTCTATATATCCAGACTCTGTAAGTTTCTTTCCATGTCCATTGCCGCTTATCTAATTCATACCGCCATCAGGCCAGGGTCAATGGTGGTGAGAGAGAAGCTGTAAGCAGAAGAGAGAGGGGTGTTGAAGAAGCAGGAGTGGGGAGGGCCTGAGTGTGACAGCAATTCTCTGAGGAGGCCAGACACCTGGGGTCAAGGACACAGTGGGGACCAGCCAGCATGTGCAGAGGGAGAGCTCAGCTCCAAGGAGACTCTCAAGGCATGCTCTCTCTCTGAATAGGAGGAGAGATCTTGTGTTGAGAGTGACAGATCAGGAGACGGGATTGAAGGTGTGAGGAGAGGGAGAACCTTAGAAATTGCCAATCTGAGACTGGGAGAGAGAATGCCTAGGGAAACCCTCTTCTAGATTACTGTTACAGCTTCTGGCTTGTCTCCCTTCCTCCTGCATGGTCCTTCCAACATACTATACCCTGTAGCCAAAGTGATTGTATTAAAACACAGATCTCCTTTATAAATACTTCCAAATGCATCTGACAGTCCCTAGGAATTTCTAAGCTACAGAGCATGACATCAAGACAACTGCAATCTGGACCCTGCTCAACCCTGAATCTCACCCCTTGTCACTGTGAGCCCCTTCACCCACTCTGCCAGTCAAACTGAATCCCTTGAAATGCTCCAAAAATGTCATGTTCTCTTTCCTCTTGAGCCTTAGCACATGCAATACCTCTTGTCTAGAGTGCCTGTATCTGCCTACTCAGCCTGCCCTCCTTCACTGTCTAACCTCTCTTCCTATTTCTTCAGTCTTAATCTGAAAGCTATCACCTATGGAAAACCTTTGTGATGAGCTTTTTGCAAGAAGTTGGTTGTCCCCACAGTGTTGCCTCCGTATCCCGTGCTTTAGCCCTTTATTAGCACATATGCTGCATCATCATTCTCTGTTCACTTATTATGGCAAACATCACGGCAAGGCCAGAGGAAGTGCTAAGTAAATAATTTTGAATGAATAAAAAATGAAGTCAACTCACAGCAAGGCATTTGTACAAATGTTTATTCCTTATACATGATCAATTTCCAAAGAAATATGGAAGAAGAGGCAAAACCTGTGTCCTCCTTAGATGAAGCAATATATTCACTTTAAAGTAGAAAATCAAAACATGTGAGAATCTCTCAGCATGAGAGGCAGAGTATATATGGAACCTGGATGTGGTTAGATAGTTGTGCTCAAGCAGGTCAGGAGCTGGTTGCATCTCTTGCTTGCCATCAGTAATAAGGTCTGTCAACCAGCAGGTAGACAATAGGATGTCAGCAGTCACAATACTGCAATGTGTGGCTCCTGTTATCTAGTTAATAAGCTCTACCTACTAAATATGCATTAGATTAATGGAAGAGAGCGATGCAATAATCTTCTGCACAAATGCATGACCATCGTTTTTTGCAAGCAGCTGAAGATTAAGAAAATACGGGGGCAGCACCCTGATTAAATGTTACACTTACTTAACACTTACTAAAACCTTTCCATTCTTCTATTATTAGTTTTCTTTCTCCATTTTGTATACAAACCACAAAGTCATTCAGTTCCATTCGTGAGCCAGATGTAATACTAATATTTTCTGCTTTAAGTAAAAAGTCTAATAGTTTTTCTTTCATCTTTCTCTTCTTATGGTAACTGATCTTTCCTATCTACAAGTCTATGCAGAGTTCTTAGATCTATTCGGGGATTAGCCTGGTGACTTCTTATGTCAGTACTAAAATGTCACACAGTTTTTTTTTTTTTTTTTTTTTTTTATCACAGAAGTGGTATTACAACCTGGGCAAAAAAAGAAAAAGCAACACCTTCCCCACCCTATGCTGCACAGGTACCAAACGACTATCTACCTCTGTCTTTACAAACTAATGCTCTGGTTTTTGCTCAAATGAATGCCCTACTTGTCCAGCCCAGCTTGTTGAGGCAGAATATGCTGTTATGTGCCATTAAGTAGAGTTGCCAGACAAAATACAGAAAATAGGTTAAATTTGAATTTCAGATAAACAATGAATAATTTTAGTGTAAGTATGTTCCATGCAATATTTGAATGGACAGATACTAAAAGTTATTCACTGATTATCTGAAATTCAAGTGTAACTGAGCATCCTCTAATTCTGATAAATCTAGCAACCTTAGCTATGAGGCCTGTAGTCAGAAAGAGGCCATCTCAAAAATCACCCTTCTATTTCCTCACCAGCCACATCCCACCACCCTCCAACCCAACCCCATCTTTTTATCTAAAAAGCTCCACTGTGAAAGTTATCACTTCAGGGATGCAGCAGGAAAGGACCTAGGGATCCAGGTCCAAGTTTAAGCCCCAACCTCCTCATTTTCCACTGAGGAAACAAAGGCTCAGAGTTCAGTGGCTTGAACAAGGACATACAGTAATGAGATAGCAGAGCTGCAAGGAGTTCTGTTGTTGTTGTTGTTTACAAGTCTTGTGCTCTCTCAAGGTCTTAGACAGTTTGTTTGTTTTTAAGAAAAAAGGCATTTTCAGGATACCACTAACAAAATACAGCTAAACTTGGTTGGATAGGACATGCTTATTGATCCTCTCTCAGAAAGTCTAAAGGTCATATAAATATCCATTTAATTGAAATGCATGCAATATAATGCTAAGCAAACCAGTGGCTAAAGCAGAAATAAGGATATGAGTATGGAGGTGCAGCAAGACGACAGAGGTGCAAAAAAGAGAGGTAGCAGCTGGAGGTGTCTACATGTCCGTGGACGCAGAGAAGTCCCTGGACACCCTGATAGTTTCTCCTCAGGACTGTATTTGAGCCTTTATATCCCTGTGATGTGCTGTGTGTGGCACAGGTAATACTCGTCAATGTAAAGGCACATTGGAAAACAATCAACATAAAACAGTACATGTACGTCTGTATTAATGTATTAAACAATACATTTAACTTATTTATGCACCAAGACAATTGCCTTTGTGGGGTCCAAGTCTGGGACTGCTCTTCCCATGAACTCTTACTCTATTCCCCAACAGATATAACTTCTTCTACATGACGTCTATTACGTTTTCCTAAGATGCAACATAATTTTAATATTGTAAAATTATGATTTTACAATCTCAGGCATATGATTCTCAAGATCACATTCCTTTGCCCCCAGCTTCCTGAAGGATACAGTAATCAAAAAGAAATCAATGGAAATAATACTCTGAGTAGGGAAAGGCTTCATCATGCATGAAACTCAGAACCTGTCTGCTGTCTGTCCTGCAAGTGACCTAAAAATAGGAAGCTTTCCTTAAGCAGGAAGAGGGAATTTAGCAAGCAGCCATGTGCTTTGGAACAAGAAGGAATAACAGGTTTACATTGTGCTGGTGGCTGGTGTGATGTGACATAGAAAGGCATGAGAGAAAGGCAGTGGGAATATTAGAGGGACCCAGTGACAATATATACCATGCAGAAAACCTGGCTTGGAACTAACCAGTCAAGCAAGGAAAATTTTTTTTAAAAAGGATCCTGTCTCCTTATAAGTGTAATTCATTCAAAAAATTAAAGAAGATAGATAGATAGATCATGGGCAAAAAGCCTAGAGACATCTAGGACTGAATCTCAGAAGGTGTCTTTAAAGAAAAACAGACATGGTGTGTTGGAGCCAGCTTTTACTGGCTTCCAGGAACGAATTATACACCTCTCTTTCCAATGCCATGTATAGTAACCTTGTGGTAATATTTTAAAAGAAGCCATAGTAGGAATATTTATACATGGGAATTGGCACACTACTAATCAGTGTTTGTGTGTTTATTTGTTTTCCTGAGAGCTAGTTTATAAGCACAGCACTCCCCTCTACCTAAAACCCAGCAGAGGAAACATGACAGGGATAGTATAAGACCAACAGGCTCTGGATGCCTTCAAAGAAGATGGCCTGGGGCCAAAGGATGTATTCTTTGGGGCAGAGGGAGCAGAAACAGAAGTAGAATTGGAAAGAAGAGTCTGGCATAATTTCCCCAGAACTAGAAGCTTTACCTGTCCAAATCTAACCCAGAACAGAAATCTAAGAAGTTTATCTCATTAGGTTGAGGTAAAGAAAAGAGCATAGGAACTTTCAGTTATATGCAGAAACCAATGCTCTGTAAACATGAATATTTTTATTTTTGTTTGCTTCCTGATTTTTCTTTTGAAAAATTCAAATCCTGTGTTTGCTATTCTAAGCACAATTGTTTCTAAACTTTAGACTTGATAGCCCCAAATGAAGCTGGCACAGAGACAACTAAGAGATGCCAAAATAGGCAAGAAGGATGTAAAGTTAAACTTCATCCATTTCCAAACAGAAACTAATAGCTATTTGATCAAGCAGAGCTATACCTGGAATTTTCAAAACTGACTCCAGGAGCTTCACAGGGCTCCCACACCCTGGTGAAGGGTCCACATGTAATAATAAGGCTTCAGCCTCTATCCTCAAGGGTAGCCCCTGAACTTGCTCAACAATGTCAAGCCTGCTCATTAATTTGCTTTTCCCATAACTTCAAGACAAAGACAAATCTTAAACAATCTGTGTTTGCAAGAGAAAGCACATAATTGTTTTTGCACTTTAGCAGAAGGTAATTGCCAAGCCTATTCCAAAGAACAGGAAACATAATTCTTGAATTTTCCTAATCAAAATTTTTGCCAATTATTTTTTTTTAAGTTGGGTTTTTTTTTAATGTTTTATTCATTTCTAGGAGAGAGAGAGAGAGAGAGAGAGAGACAGCGTGAGCAGGGGAGGTCAGAGAGAGAGGGAGTCACAGACTGAAACAGGCTCCAGGCTCTGAGCTGGCAGTCAGCACAGAGCCAGACGCGGGGCTCAAACCCACGAACCGCGAGATCATGACCTAAGCGAAAGTCGGACGCTTAACCGACTAAGCCACCCAGGCGCCCCAATTTTTGCCGATTATATTAAAGAATTTTGAAGACAATTCAGATCGTGAAATTATGCTATAATTAAAGAAAGCATTAATCTCTTTGGCTTTTGTAAGTTATGATATTTACTATTACCAATAGAATAAATATTTTATAAAGGATATGTAAAAGAATGACCAGGGATAACATCAGAAACAAATGTATAACATCCATTCATGATAAAAACCCTCAACAAAGAAGGTTCAGAAGGAATACAGTTCAACATCATAGAAATATGTAAAAATCCCATAGCTATTATCATCCTCAAAGGAGGAAACATATCTTTTCCTCTGGTCAAGAATAAGACAGGGATGTTTACTCTCACCACTGTTATTTAACATAGGACCGGAAGTCTTAGCCTCAGCAATCAGACAACAACAACAAAATAAAAGGCATCCAAATCAACAAATAGTGAACAAATGTTCACTATTTGCAGATGACATGATACTATACATGGAAAATCTGAAAGCACCAAAAAACTGCTAGAACTCATCAACTAATTCAGTAGAATCACAGGATACAAAATCAATGTAGAGATATCTGTTGCATTTCTATCCACCAAGGATGAAGAAGAAGAAAGAAAAATTAAGGAATCATCCCATTTATAATTGCACTAAAAACAATAAAATACCTGGGAATAACCCTAAGAGGTGAAAGACTTATATTTTGAAAACTTATAAAACACTGATGAAAGAAATTGAAGTTGATGCAAAGAAATGGAAAGACATTCCACATCATGGACTGGAAAATCAAATATTGTTAAAATGTCTATACTATCCAAAACAATCTATATATTTAATGCAATCCCGACCAAAATACCAACAGTCTTCTTCAAAGACCATCCTAAAATGTGGATGGAACCACGGAAGGCCCCAAATAGCCAAAGCAATCTTAAATAAGAAAAGCAAACCTGGAAGCATCACAATTCCAGACTTCAACTTATATTACAAAGCTATAGTGATCAAAACAGTACAGTACTGCCAAAAAAAAAAAAAAAGAAAGAAAGAAAGAAAGGCATTGATCAATAGAACCAAATAGAAAACCCAGAAATGAACCCACAACTATATGGTCAATTAATCTTTGACAAAGGATGTCAAAAGGAAAAAACACTGTCTCTTCAACAAATGATGCTGGGAAAACTGGACAGTAACTTACATGTAAAAGAATGAAACTGGACCACTTTCTAACACCGTACGCAAAAATGAATTCAAAATAGATTAAAGACCTAAATGTGAGACCTGAAACCATTAAAATCCTAGAAGAGAGCACAGGCAGTAACTTCTCTGACATCAGCCATAGCAACTTCTTTCTAGAAACGTCTCCTGAGGCAAAGGAAACAAAAGCAAAAATTAACTATTACGATTATATCAAGATGAAAAGCCTCTGCACAATGAAAGGAAATTTTTTAAAAAAACTAAAAGGCAACCTACTGAATAGAAGACACATCTGGTAAAGGGTTAGCATCCAAAATATATAAAGAACTCATAAAACTCAACACCCAAAAAGCAATCCAATTCAAAAAAATGGGCAGAAGACATGAATAGACATTTCTCCAAAGAAGATATACTAATGACCAACAGACACATGAAAGGATGCTCATCACCACTTATCATCAGGGAAATGCAAATCGAAACTACCAGGAGATATCACCTTACATCTGTCAGAGTAGCTAAAATCAACAACACAAGAAATAACAGGTGTTGGTTAGCATGTGGATAAAGGGGAAGCCTCTTGAACTGTTGGTGGGAATGCAAACTGGTGCAGCCACTGAAAAACAGAATGGAGTTTTCTCAAAAAATTAAAAAGAGAACTACCTTACAATCATTGATTATCGAACACTTGGGCTGTCTCCATAATTTGGCTATTGTAGATAGTGCTGCTATAAACATTGGGGTGCAGGTACCCTTTGAATTAGTATTTGTATATTCTTTGGGTAAATACCTAGCAGCACAATTCATATATACATAAAGAGAAACACTCCACAGAAACGAATAAAGTCTTATAATTTTCAACAACATGAATGGAGCTGGAGAGTATTATGCTAAGTGAAATAAGTCAGTCAAAGAAAGACAAATGCCATATGACTTTACTTCTGTGTAGAATTTAAAAAATAAAACAAATGAACAAAGGGAAAAGAGAAAGAGAAAGAAGCAAACCAAGAAACAGACTCTTAACTACAGAGAACAAACTGATGGTTACCAGAGGGGAAATGAGTAGGGGAATGGGTTAAATAGGTGGTGGAGATTAAGGAGTGCACTTGTTCTGATGAGCACTGGGTGATGTATGGAATCACTACCCTGTACACCTGAAACTAATATTATACTGAATGTATACTGAATGTTATTAATGAACTGGAATTTAAATAAAAACTTTAGAAAAATAAATTATGTTATGGCTTTGTGCGTGTTGATTTTTCTACTTCGAGCTCATGTGAAAATTTTTTTGATGTTTCTTTTCTAAAATACATACTTAAATCACACACACACACACACACACACACACACACACACAGAGTTTTAGAGGAGAAAAATTATCTTAGTAATCAAAGCCTAAATGCTATAGATAAGGGACTGCAGCCAGTTTGCTAATGGAAGACCTTAAGTCCTGTCTTTTAGTTCTAAATCAGTGTTCTTTCTAGAAATATGATACAATGCTTCTCTGAAAAAAAAAATAACCTAAAAGTTATTGGCTGAGGTGTATGAAATATTTAAGTATGTGATATATTTAACAATTCAGGTTGAGCGAGGGGAAGCAGGTTAACTAAAAGAAAACACTAAGATGCCTGGATTATCCTGACTCCTCTATCTTCAGCAACTCAGGGAGCCTCAGGCGGTAGTTTTACTTAGGCCACCTGCAATCTCTAGTAATCATTCCTCCTAACTTCATGCTGAGTGACTGAACAAGTAACCACAATTGGTAACTGCAAGACAAGATGGTCTCTAAAATGGCTTCTACTATAAAACCCTCATTGCTAACTGCATGGTCTCTTTCTTATCCATATGAGTACTTTTCTATTCACTGGCTCACTAGGTAACTGGTCTTAGAGAATCTGTATTGCATTTGCCTGGTATTTGTAAGAAAACGTCCTACTTTCTTTCGGCACATGAGAGGTCTTTACACACACCAACAGAGAGTGCTTTAACCATATTTCTACAGGAACAATGTTGCTTTAAATTTTTTTGTCCTTAATATTTTTTGATGCTTTCTGGAACAATGATCCTTGGCTTATCAAATTTTTGTATCAATTGTTTTGACAACCAAAAGCCAAGTTCACGAAGAGATTTCTAATCCAACATCCCTCATTCTATTTTTAGTTTACACTGACCTGTGCTTGAAAATCACTTGTGATTATAAAAGCTAAATGAATATTGAGAAGGTGCTGCATAGGATCATGCAGGTGTGGCACTGCACAAGTCCAGAGGACGCCATTCATATTATTTGTAAGGGATGCGAATGATGCCTTCTCTGGAGTTGTGTCATGTGCAACTTTCAGGGCCATGAATGGTGGCATCATCTTCTTGGGGGCTTATATTCCTAATTATTTAAGGAGTATGAGTCAGTCTAATGTACTTCGCATTCTGCAGCAATTACTTACTCTTTTGCCTGGTTTTGCAAACCCTTTCCACATGCCTAGTCTCCATACCTAATAAAATAACATAGTCTCCATACCTAACAAAATCTGAACTATTTAATCTGTGATGACAGAGGGAAAACTTTTAGCTCAATATTATTAAAAGTAGAGATTTTAGCTCAATATTATTAAAAGTAGAGATCTAAATTGGTAGATACAGGTTCAAATCCCCATTCAGTAATCTGCATAAGTCACCTGCAGAGCAAGAAATTTTCTTTAGTTGTATATGAAAGTAGAAGGACTTGACTTACCTCACTCAGTCACTGCAGTGATATAATGAAATTGAAACCGGCCAGCGCTGTCCTGCCACCTATGGGAGCGGTGTGGGATTGAACAGATATTTTAAAACTGAAGGAATTCATATGATAGCTTTGAGATTTAGCCCATCACTCACTTAAGGGACTCAGGCAGAGCAGCTGCCTACTTATAGAGAAATCAATGTCAAAACTTGGAAAGACTGGGGGAAAAGCATGTATGAATGAATCATAATAAGAGAAATATAAATACATAATAGACATGTATAATCAATTTCACTGGTAATCAGGCAGTGCAAATATAAAGATCAATGGGAAAATATTTCTCACCTAGCAAATTAACAAAGGTAAAAAAAAAACTGATGTTGGGGAAGTTGAAATGAGACACTATCACAGAGCATTAGCAGGACTATAAATTGGCATCATTTTTTAGTAAATCAGTATGACAGCAGAACACTGAGCCATTAAAAAGTTAATGCCCTTGGGGGCGCCTGGGTGGCTTAGTCGGTTAAGCGTCCGACTTTCACTTAGGTCATGATCTTGCGGTTCGTGGGTTCGAGACCCGCGTCGGGCTCTGTGCTGACTGCCAGCTCAGAGCCTGGAGCCTGTTTCAGTCTGTGACTCCCTCTCTCTCTGACCCTCCCCTGCTCATGCTGTTTCTGTTTCTCCTAGAAATAAATAAAAATATTTAAAAAAATAAGTTAATGCCCTTGGACTTAGAAATTCCACTTATATGAATAATTCTAAAGAAATAATCCCAAAAAGTATGCCAAAAGATGTGCATGAGGATACATATTTGCATGGGGAAAATTGGCAAAAACAACAACAACCAAACACAAAGCACCTATACTTCCAATAACATAAAATCATCATATATCCACTCACTAGAATATGCAGAAACTAAATAATATTTATCAGAATGTTAAATGACATGGAAAATGAATGCTACCTAGTGTTACTGTGAGGAAGACAAAGTAGACTTCTAATTTAAAAGTCATCATATTGAGTGTACTTTGTAAAAGATGGCTATAGTCATTGGCAGTATAGAGCAGTAAAATTATAACTGGACTATTTTTATAAGTTTCAAAAAGAGGCAAAATTAAACCATTCTGTTAAAAGCCAGGACACTTTTTACCCTTGGGGAATAAAAACAGGGGTAGTGATTAGGAGGGGCTTCTGGTGTGCTAGAAATGTTTTACTTCTTTTATTTGGATGGTGGTTACTCTTCTTGGTTCATTTAATGACAATTCATTGAATATACTTGCAGTTTAATTCCTTTTTCTGTACGTGTACCATATTTCAATAAAAGGTGATTCATATATGATTTGTCAAACTATAAGGAAAAGCAAGGGAATGTATGTCATACAGTTCATAACAGTTTTTAGGAGAACGATGCAATCTTTAGGGGGACATAGGTTTCTTCAAATGTTTTAGTAATATTCTTCTTAAAATGTAGAGAAGATACATGGCTGTTCTCAATATATACTATCAGGGTTTGAACTCCTACAGATGTATTTTTTAGAGTAAAAATATTGTTCTTTAAAAAAGAAAAGATGTATTTGTCACCTGGGTGGCTCAGTCGGTTAATTGTCCCACTCAGCTCAGGTCATGATCTCAGTTTGTGTGTTCAAGCCCCGCATTGGGCCCTGTCTGACAGCTCACAGCCTGGAGCCAGCTTCAGATTCTGTGTCTCTCTCTACCCCTCCCTCCACTCACATTCCGTCTCTCTCTCTCAAAAATAAATAAGCATTTTTAAAAAATTTTAAGGGGCGCCTGGGTGGCTTAGTCGGTTGAGTGTTCGACTTCTGCTCAGGTCATGATCTCACGATTGTGGGTTTGAACCCCACATCCGACTCTGTACTGACAGCTCAGGGCCTGCAACCTGCTTCAGATTCTGTGTCTCCCCCTCTCTCTGACCCTCCCCTGCCACATGCTCTTTCTCTCTCTCTCTCTCTAAGAAATAATAAAACATTAAAAATTTTTAAAAATATTTTTAAAAGATGTACAAAACGGTATAAAGTTTATTTATGTATATCATATCTGCATTTTTGTGTGTGAAGAGGCACAATCTATTTATTTTTATCTATCTATTCATAGCAAGAAGACCACGAAGATAAACAATACACGTTCTTAGTGTTTCTCTTTAGAATATATAATTTACAATATGTACATGCTTTGGAATTTTCCAAATTATTCTTAAGTATCATATTCCATTTAGAATCCAGAAGCAAAAATACAAAAATTTTTTTTCAAGATAAAAAATAAATCGCACTTTGTACAGAAGTGTCACGCAGAAGCCTGCCAGGGCTGGCGGGTAGAGCCCCTCGGGGAGGGTGGGGCAGAGTCTCGCGGAACGTGACGGTTCAAACCTGCGCGCCCCCGCGAGACGCACAGACCGGCGTGGCCTCAGACTGGGACGTTTGGACCCTGGCCTGTGCAGATGTAGCAGCTGGGAGAAGTCCAGAGCTTCGCCCCGCCCCCTCCGGGTTGACCCACAGCTGCGTAGGTAGGAAGACGTTCAAGTGCGCTCAATTAAAACTTTTCACTGTTATTGGCTGAGTGGGAAGGAAGGGTGCCGACCTTCAGGGGAAGGCTCAAGTATATTGTGGAAACCCCGGGCTTCTGGTCTTCCTTCACAACCCAAGAACAAGGAAAGTTGCTTGTATATAACTCTAATTTAAAGTAGAAGAGAAATCATTTTATGCAGGCATTTGGAAGATAAAAGAGGTCCAAAGTGGTCCCTATCCGTTTCACTGACCCGCCCTATCTCGTTCCCACTTTGATGAGAAAGGGAAAGCTGGGATCTTACTTGGTTTGTAACAGATTCTTGTTGTTTTGTTTTATCCTAATTTGTATGCCTCAGTAAAGTGTATAATTTGAAGACCTCTACCTGTAATCAAGTGAAAGATGATTACTATTTCATAGTCCAGATTTTTTTATTAATCATTTGCAGTAAGAGATGTTTGTTGTCTCCTTAACTCATGATTTGACTGTGGACTAAAGATAGTGAATGCTGAGTAGGATAGAGAGATAATCAGTTCTTTTTCTCGAAAACACAGACCATTGTCTTTCATCCATGTATTCTAACATGCCTGGTATAAAATGTGTTGTTCCACGTATGAGTGAGTGAATCAATGAATCTGAATGAATGTCTTTCACAAGGAGCCTACCTTGCAAAGATGGTTCAGCATGAGCAATGAAAAATAGCTCTTAACCTTGTTTAAAATTTCACATTCCTTGGGGCACCTGGGTGGCTTAGTTGGCTGAGCATCTGATTCTAGATTTTGGCTGAGGTCATGATTCCAGGGTAGTGGGATCAAACCCTATGCAGAGCCTGGCATCACACCTCTGCTTCCTGCCCTGGGTGTGGAGCCTGCTTGAGATTCTTTGTCTCCTTCTGCCCTTCTCCCGTGCTGTGTTCTCTCTAAAATAAAAAATCAAGTAAAACTTCACATTCCTTGTCTATAAAATATTTATACATATCAGTAAGGATATCGGTTTTTAAAACACCAGCTAAGTGTTTGCCATTTTCGGTAAGCCACTAGTTTGAAATAAATGCGTGAAAATTTATTTCTATTGATAATTTAACATTTTATGATTAAATTGAGTGTGCTGATAATGTTACTATGCACACCAAAGGGCTTTAGATCTTTCACATTTCACCAGTTAGACCTTGGATGCCTTTCAGGTACTCTTTTAAATATTGTTGCAAGCTGGATGGACTGTTTTTTTCCAAGTGGAAAAATTAATTTGATTAGGACCCAATAATAATATCTTACAGGATTATGTTTTCGTTTTTGCTTTTTTCATGTGTGGCAAGAGCTCAAATAATTTTATAAAGTGAAAGGTAAGTAAAGAGAGAAGAGAAAAAGATAGTACTGGAAGGAAGAGATGGGCCAGAACCCTTCAAACTGCCTCTCTGTATGCATTCTGTAGTTTTCTTCGTTGGCTTGATTTGAATAAAGAATGGAATATTGATTCTGATGTGGGAGAAAGGGATACAACTGAAGACAAGATTATGTTGTGTAGTGTTTCACAGAGGTTTAAAATAATTTTTAAGCCTCTTTTTCAAGTGCGTAGAACCAACCTAAGTTGGTGAATTGCCCTGGTGTGCAACACAAGAACATAATCAAGACAGAACTGAGATTTTATTTGTTCCCAAAGTGGACTTTTCATTTAAGTACCTGTTCGACGCTGCTCAGTCTGTTACTCATCAGTGTTGTTATAACCAAATGGTTAAAACTTACACTCTGGTCACTTTTAAAGATATTTCCGAAGAGAAATAATTTTAAAAGACATTGAGGAAAACTACATTTTTTTTGTATATTTTTTGTCACTGTTCAAAATGAACTGCTTGTAAAAGAAACTGCCCTAAATTCATAAAGTTATTCATCTTATGAACAGTGAAACTAGCACATTGGACATTGATTACAACTTAAAAGAAAACAACAAATGAACATGAATCCTAATCAAGAGATACAGAACCTTCAACTGATCTGTAGTCATAAACCCAGTTTATTCCTTACTGCAGGGAGAATATTTTCAAATTAAGACCCGATGACTAAAACCACAACTCTCTGCTGAAACCACATCTCTCTACTAAAACAACATTCTCTCTAGAATTTGACTGCAATTTCTGTCTTTATTTTTCTTTTATGTGACACATCAGTTGAAAATAGATAAATAGGTGCCCCAATAAAGGTAGGCTATGGTAACAAAAGCTGTACAAATACCATATGCTCAAGGGCTTTTAAATCCTTTTATATCCAGAAGCCCAGAATATTGTCTCTTAACTCGGGTAAAATATATTGAGTCATCTTCCTGGAGAGCAACATTCAAGTTATTACATTTTACACCTATGAAGAGCCTTGTTGAATTTTTTCAGGGATGTTAATAAAATAAAATACTATACCAGTCTAGCTTAAAGACCACTGAAGGAAAGACCATAACTTAGCATAACTCTGACTAAATTTTAAAATATACATGATAAATGAGCATGATCCAGGTGTCCAATAGAAAGAACATTTTCCTAATTGTCCAATTTTTTAAAATTGTTGAGCAATAACAGCAATAATAAAAATGACAATAACAATATTATAATAGTTAACATTTATTGAGGACCTACTATTATCAGGCAACCTTCTTCTATTACTCTTCTCAACAACCACGTGAGGCAGATATTATCATTAACACCATTTTGTAAATGAAGAAACAGAGGACCCAATGGCCATGATCATTATCGACATCATCCTAAATTACATTATGGGAAAAACTGTTGTAAAATACACATGATAGCAAAGATCGAGCTTTACCTCTACTTTTTAGAACGCCTTGGGGATACATTTATTTACATACTGTATGATGTGATATACACATAGTATAAAATATCCAAGATTCACGTATTTGAATCACCAGTATTTCACAATTTTAGGACACTTTGAAAGGTAATTAAATGGATTCGACAGGATATGTATTAGAATGTGTCCCTTTAACCTTGATGAGAAGCTGAAATCACACTGCAACCTAGAAATGCATGACAAGTAGAAAATGGATTTAAATAGAAGAGTTCTAAGTAGTTTTAAATAGTTTTTAAGTAGATCATTTAAAATAAAATGTTTCAGGAAGACTAATATTATAATTACTAATAGAAATAAAAATCACGAATAGAAATCAGAGCTCTTGATTTCAGTTTCTTTTCTCAGGTGAATTAGTTGTTCTATCTGGCTGTTTACTTAAGTAAATAAGAGTTATTAAATCTTAATAAATAATAAAACATTGCTAATTAAATAATTCATTGACAAATTTCTATTTATTAAGGTAAATAAGATTTGTTTATTTAAGATTTACTTAAATAAATTGTACATGTGCCTTTCAAGAGTAAACATTGATATATGAAACCAAAATTTAGAAACTAAGATTAGATTTCCTTCAACAGAGGAAGGGAATTGTATATAACTCTGTTCAAGCTGTTGTTTTTTAAATGCGTTTGAAAATATGGACTTGAAAATGCTGGTCTTACTTGAGCCACCTTTAGTTGTTACTTATTAGGATGATAGCTCCACGTGTTAGTTTAAAAGTTACTGGCACTCAACCTGGGCCTGTATTTCTTCACTAGAATAACTTTGCTTAGGAAATTCCACATTGTGGGTGTTCATCTGATTTCACATGCATGAATGCTTCAATGCTTTCCCACTAGTTATCATTTAAATTCCTATTAGCCAGCATAACTCAAGCAGAAGAATTCAATGATGTCTTTAAAGATCACCTAAGTTATAGCTTAAGAAGACATTGTATTGTCACCCCCTTCCAAAAAAAGTGTACATTTAAATTGTTAGAAATCAGCTCAATTTTGTTAACATGAAGGTGTAAGGAAAAAAAACCATGACAAAATAACCACTTCACATCCTTGTAGAGCAGACATTTGGAAACCTAAATTTTAGTTGTAGGAAGAAAAAAAAATTGTAATATCCTCCACAGTCAGCTCTCAGTATATTCCTAGGCTGACCATACCTAGTCTCCACTCTTAGGAGGCAGGTGTGTGTGTGTGTGTGTGTGTGTGTGTGTGTGTGTGTGTGTGCGTGTGTTTAGAGTCCATGGAATTCTGCTCAGAGAAGGAGAATAGAGGAAGAACACATAGAAGGTACCTAAATCTCCATAGGTCCTAGGGGCAAGGCTTAATTAAAGATTCTCAAAAGTTCAGATATCACTTAATGTCCCCATCTTTTATATTAACTAATGTAGTTAGAAATGAAGGGAACATTATGTTAAACATGAGGGTTATTACCAGCCTAAGGGACAAGATTTTATATACATTAAAAATGACACTAGGGGCACCTGGGTGACTCAGGTTGAGGGTCTGACTTCAGATCAGGTTATGATCTCACGGTTTGTGGGTTCGAGCCCTGCATTGGGCTGTGTGCTAACAGCTCAGAACCTGGAGCCTGCTTCAGATTCTGTGCCTCCCTCTCTCTCTGCCCCTCCCTAGCTTGTGCTCTGCTTCTCAAAAATGAATAAATGTTAAAAAAAATTAATAATAAAAAATGACACTATTAATGAATTTAAACATTTCAACCTATATACAGAATCCCTTCAGATATTGCCCATATATTCATTGACAAATTCTATAAATGTAGAAAAGTAGAGATAATCGGAAATTCATAGAAGCTCTATCTTCTCACGGGGTTGCCATTTCCCCCCTTTTTCTCTCAGAGATTCCGTCTTCCATGGGTCATGTTACTTTGTTGTTACAGAGTTTGTTCAGCTACACCCACACTAACCTGGTCATTTGTCCTTGTTCTTTTTTTTTTTAATTTTTAATGTTTTATTTATTTTTGAGAGAGATATAGAGACAGCATGAGCAGGGAAGGGTCAGAGAGAGAGGGAGACACAGAATCTGAAACAGGCTGCAGGCTCTGAGCTAGCCGTCAGCACAGAGCCTGACGCAGGCTCGAACCCATGAACCGTGAGATCATGACCTGAGCCGAAGTCAGACGCCTAACCGACTGAGCTACCCAGGTGCCACTTCTTGTTCTTATCTCCAGTGGCAGCTGACTACCTCTGTTTTCCACTCATTTTTCCATCTCAATTATTGAGATTCTCAATTTTTTTGTATTCTTTCAGATCTTTCTTATCTACAATATGCTCTCAGAAATAGTGGGATATATTGGGCGTGGGGAGGAGAGAGCTATAGTTTGAAAACTCTCCCTCTGGCCTCACTACTGAGACATTTTTCTTCCCACCTTTTCCCTAGGATTGAGTAGTGACTGAAATAAGGTTGGTCCTGAGGTCACTGATCTGGTCATCAGATCATCATACTTACCAATTAATATATCAAATAGTTGTAAGGTGATTGGTCATAAGTGAGCAAGCACAGAGGGATTTTCTTTTTTTCTTTCACCATAACTAAATTTACTTAAAAAATTATGATAATGACAGCAAACAACTTCTGCATATCGAATGCAATTTGTGAAATTTCAAGCTGTCCTAGTCTGCCATTTTCTTAATGTAAACCTTTTATTAGTGTATAACATAGTTAGGAAAGTACAAAAATTGTAAATGTACAGTTTAATATCGATCAATAGCTTGATGGATAAGTAGATAGATAATAAATGGTGATATCAGTAAGCCCAGGAACTCCCTCCTGGCCCATTTCACTTACTACCCACCCTCTCAAGAGTAACCACTTTTCTGACTTCTAACACCACAAGTTAGTTTTGACCCTTTTAAAAATAACCTATACAGTGTATATTCTTTTGTATCCCTCAACATTTTACTTGTGAGATTCTTTCATGTGGTTGTTTGTATTTGTAGTTCATTTATTCCACCGTGGTATAATAATTTTTCATTGTATAAATTTTCTACCATTTATGTATCTTTTCTACTGTTGATTGACATTGGAATATTGTTAATGTTTTATTGTTATGGATAGTGCTACTGAGAACATTCTTGTCCATGTGTATTTTTTATCATAAAGCATGAATCTCTGTTGGGCTTATAGGAAGAAAAAAATTACCCAGACATAAGGGATAGAATATTTCCTAGGTGCTTCCAGTTTTCCAAAGTGGTTGTATAAATTTGCATTCATATAAACTGTATGTAATAGTTCCAGTTACACAACATACTTTCCAACACTTGATATTGTCTATCTTTCTTATTTTAGTCATTCTGGTGGATTTGTGGTTGCATCTAATCTGGGATTTCAATTTACATTCCTTTGATGAATTAATGAAGGTAGCAACTTTTTAATAAGTTTATTAGCCATTTGGAAATCTTCGTTTGTGACATACCTACTAAAATTTTTGGCCTAATTCTCTGTTGGATTTTCCACCTTTTTCATGTTGATTTATAGAAGTCCTTTATATGTTCTAAATGAGTCCATGTCAAATATTATGTATTGCCAGTATTTTCTCTTCTGCCTTTTCATTTTCTTCTTGGTATATTTTAATACAGTAATGTTATTACTTATAACCTACTCCAATTTATTATTTTTTGTGTCTTGCCTAAGATATTTTTGCTTACTCCAAAGTCATGAAAATATTTTATGTTTTTTTCCAAGAACTTGACTTTTATGTTTAGTTTTTCAATGTATTTGAATTTTTGTGTATTTTTGTGTATTATGTAACGTAGAGGTTAAATTTATTTTTTTTCGTATTAACTTAGCCAAGTACCATTAATTTAAAAGACCATAATTTTCCTCATTTCATGGCAGGGTCAATCTCCTCATAAATTAACTGATCGTTTATGTGTGGGTCTATTTCTGAGCTTTTTATTCTTTTCAAGTGGTCTAATTGTTATGCTTACATCAAAACTATCATGCTTTAATTATTGTAGCTTTGTAATAATTCTCAATTATTTGGCTGCTTAAATTCTCTAGTTTTATTTTTCAAGTTTATCTTGGCTATTTTTGGTTCTTTGTATTTCCATATAAAATGTGAAATTTGTGTGGCTTGACTTACAGTTAAGGTATGTTCAATTTTGGTAAAGGTTTTAAGTATATTTGGAAAAGAATGCACATTATGATGTTCTTCGATGCAGGATTTTACATGTATCCGTTAGGTCTGGTTAATTACTTATGTTACTCAGAATTTCTGCTTCCTTAAAAATTTTTCCCCCCATCCCGTTGTCTTAGTTGATATTTACATGCTGCGTCCTTGTGCATAGTTCAATTTTTTTAAGGACCCGGGGTTCTGAAATGCAATCAGCTTTTGAGAAATTCTGTTAACTTCTTTTAATATGATTGGAGATGTGTTAATTTGCCCTCTTATTTTCTGTAGATTTTTGCTTTATGTATTTTAAAGCCATGTTATTGACTGAATACAGATTTAGAATTATACTACCTTTTCCTAGTCTAATCCCCAGTTTCTGTTTAAAGTATCCTTCTATATAAGTTAAGCCACAGTCAGAAAACAGAAACTACATTAAACAGATTTACTACAAAGAATTGTTAACTGAATTAAAAAGTGACTACTAAAAAGAATAGAAGGAGAACTCCAAGGATTATAGAGGGCCTAAAGCCAGGAGGCTACTCTTCTTAGAGCTGAGAGAAAGTGAACAAAAAAGGAATGTGGAACCTTAGAGTAGGTTCTGCAAGACTAAAATTCAAACCTCTGAGCAGAGGATGTAGCTGTCCCGGGAACTCTCTGCCCACAAATAATAACTAAAACGAGACTCCCTTGCCTGGAAACTGGAAGAAAACTGAGGATGTGATGAAAAAAAAGGGGTCTTCACAAAAAGACCCCTTTTATGAAGGCCACAGTAGCAGAGGTAAATGCTGCCTGGACTCTTGCACAATGGTGGCTAGATCCACAAGCTACTGGTTGAAATAAAACACTAGAAGGAAAAGTCCTTTCTTTTCCTTGCAGCTTTGCAGTGTCTCTCTAGTACCCTCTATTGGTGGCCAACTGGAAAAAGAGAAATGTGGTATGCAGAATTCAGTTCCAGTAAAAGTGGGTGAAGGATACTTTTGGAGTTGAGAGACAATAAATTAATAACTACCACTCCCTCTTTATGTCTAGTAATGCTCCTCACAATAAAGTCTACTTTGTCTGATATGAGTTAGAGCCATCCCATTGTCTTAGTTGATATTACAGGCTGTGTTCTTGTGCATAGTTCTATTTTTAACCTTCCTGTGTTCTTATATTTCTATCATAAGCAGAATATAGCTGGGGACTGTATTTTTTCCAGTGTGATAACCTTAGACTCTTAATTAGAATATTTAATACTTTTAAATCTGAAGTAAATGCTGATACTTGTTGGTGTATATCTACCATATTGTCACCTGGTTTTTATTTGGTGCTTTTCTTTATTTCTTGCCTTTATTTTGGAGTCAATCAAAAATATTTAGTTTTTTCTTAATTAATTTGTTATACATTCTTTTACTACTCTTTGACATTTGTCCCCCAGGTTAGAATATGAACCCTGACTTATTACAATCTAAATCAAATTATTTTTTTTACCAAATTCCTACTAATTTTAGAACATTAGAATTCTTTGATTCCATTTACTTTTTCTCATCTTTTATATCATCATTGCCATTCTTTTAATTCTACATATATTTTAAGCTTGGTTGAAACATTTCTGTTATTGTTTTATACAGTCAATTAACTATCAATATTCATTTTATGTATATATGGTCATTATATTTAATTCTACAAGTATTCCTCATTCCTTACTGCAATTCTTCCTTGCTGCTTCTTCATTCTCATTCTGCTCCTTCTGGGGTTCCAACTACATTTCTGTTAGATTTTTTCACTGTATTCCACATTTCTCTGAAGTTCCTTTCTGTGTTTTTCATTACTCCACTTTTCTGCCTAAATTCAGATATTTTCTACTGTTCCCTGAATTTACTAATCCTGTCTTCTACTGCATCTAAAAGTCAGTTTGTGAAATCTATCTGATGAGTTAATCTCAGAATATGTATTTCTCAGTTCTAGAATTTTCATTTGATACTTGTTTACTCATTCTAATACTCTGGTAAAATTCCTTATCTTGTCACTCTCTATTGTTTGGATATTCAAAAATTACAGTTATTTTAAATTCTTTACCTGACTCCAGTATCATGCACCATAGATAACTATGGGTGCATTTCTGTTGTTAACTTTTGGCTTCTTGGTTATGTTCTCTTGGGGAGTTTGGAGAGCATACTTAATAATTTTTATTAAAGACTGGATATTACATATAGAATATTATAGAGGATTCAGGTGTATCTTCCTCTGTAATGAACTCACCCCTCTCTTCACTAGACAGATAACATGGAAGTTCATCATAATTTCATCATGAACTGTTCCATGTTGAGGCTGGGTCCTGGAAAGGGTCTACCTCTGTCTCTGGTTCAAGGCCGTTCCTCCTGCAGGTCCCTGTCACCAAGACTGCCAAAGTTTGCATTGCCTTATGGTCTTTCCATTTAGGTCTTTAGCATTCTGCCTCGTTAAGCCCTAGAAAATGGCATTTTTTTGAGGTGTTAAACAACTCTGTGTGATTTTTTATCACCCAAGGGTGTTTCTTCCTCAATTTCAGTGCTAAGATTCTTAGTTCCCTCCCTATGCCCAAGTGGCAAATGCCCCCAGGATAAAAATGGCTGTATAGTCCCTCCATTTCTCATTGCCTCCCCAACACCCTAGTACACTCAAACAGCAGGTATTTTATCCTGCATTTCTGTTTTTTGTTTCTCAACAACTATTCTGATCTGCTGCAAACTACTCTCCTTCACCCATAGCAGAAATTGACACATAACCACACAGTTTGAATGATATATTTTGGCAGATTCAGATTGAAAAAATTAGTAATTTAAAAGCACGCCTTTTGTTAAGTTTGATATACATCAAAACTTTTTTGTAAGCAGTTCTTCGACTTCATGGTTCTCTTTTTCTAAGATTAATTAGGAAACTATTAGTGGATAATTAATATACAATCAGTTTTCAAATATTTCTCCATTTCATAAACCTGAAAATCTTCATTAAGTGCAACTGAAACCTGATTGAACAAGTAAAAAAATGTATTTCTAAACTATTTTGATATATCCTCTATCTTAATTCTAAAATTAATTTCTCCCTCAGACAAATGCATTTCTGCAAAATAAGTATCATTACTTATACTAGAAAAAGATTCAAAAGAAATCTTCAAATAATAACACTAAAGAACTGTAAAAGGAAGAAATTAAATTATTATTTTTCTTTATCTATAGACGTATTTTTTTTTATAAGAGGGATAAGGGGCAGTGTGGTTTGTATGGTGGGAGAGGGGCAGAGACCTCCAACTCCATTTACCCCCATTTTATATTCCAGAAGACGGAAGAGGAAAACTGGCTATACTTTGAAATGAGGCTAGGTGTTTCAAACCTGGGAATGGGTAGGAGGGGATCTGTGCTTTCAGCAACCTGAGATAGAAGAAGAGGGGTGTGGAGGGGGTGAAAGGAAGATGCGTGGTACTTATCAACTTGTACCTTTCACTGGGAAGACAGCAGCCAACAGTAGTCACAGGCTTATAAACTGGGTCTGCTGCCTTCAAAAGGGAGGCAGTGAAGTCAAGTTCAATATAAAAAAGTTATTTGTGCAACAACAACTTAAATATATATGAGATCCAAAGAGTTCTATTTGAAAGTACCTCATAATTTCATCATCTTTAGTAAAATATCAAACTGAAAATTTTGAAAGAAATCAAGTAAGCCTTACTTTTGACTGGAACATTTATGTGAAATGGCTTGGCAATCATTGATAGGTAGATAAATAAATATCTTTCTCTTTCTCTTCCTCTTTCTCTTCCCTATCAGGTTCAATGTAAGTGAAAGACAACATTAGGCCATTGATCCTCAGACAAATCATGTGAACAATCTTATCCAGCAGCTTTTGAAGGGTTAAAATGACCCTTCTAATAGGAAGGACAGTTTAGGAATTAAGTTGAAATGCATTGTAAACATATTAGAAAATAATATAATGACAACACTTATAGTTTTATTATATAATATGTTGGGAGATTAGAGGATTTCTATGTTCACTCTGCCCATCTTCACCTCCACTCCAAAAGGTACTTTACTTTACAGAGATTTATAATGATCTTAGGTGAAAATAAACATCCAGTTCAGCCTCAGGGGTAAATAATTTAGCAGCAGTCTCATCTTCATGCCTCAAGTTATACTTGTGAGGTAAAAGTGGCAAATATTATTAACTATTCATTCATTACCTGCCTTTTTAAAGATCATATAATATTTGGTTAGGCATGTACGAGAGCAAAGGAAAGTAGATCAGCTCTCTCTATTTGTGATTGTTATTCTCTTATTTTACTGACTGCTCTCTAGGACACAAAATCCTCAGGGAGGAAATGTCGTGAAATTCATTTTTTGTGGAAATATTAGTTGCCACCTTGTTGAAATTTAGAAAGAAAAGTTGTGTGTGTGAGTGTGTATGTGTTCGTATAAACAGTTTCACAATGAATTGCAAAGTGATGATAATTAAACATTACTGGTATGTTTATGTGTAAATATTTTATGTTTATAATTTGTTCATAATATAGCATACATACTATATTTAACACCATAATAGTTAAGCTTTGTAGAGCCTTATTATGTGCCAGATAATGCATTAGTCTCTAACATGTGTTGTTTTGTTAATCCTTTAATAACTCCTATGAGGAATGAATTCATTTTCATGTTTTACGGATGAAGAAACAAAGATCTATCAAGTTAGTTTCTTCAGCAAGAAACAGAGTTAGCATTTGAACCCCTATCTCTCTAAGTCCAAAAGGCATGCCCTGTCCTCTATGCTACTTTGATTCTTAAGCTTGGAACACCCTTCCAGAAAAGACAGATAGCAGCTCTTATCTCTTGCTTTCAAGCTTCTATGAAGCAGAATCCATTTTGTTCATCCTTGTAAATCCCCAAGGAATTAGCCCAGTAATTTCACCTAGTATGAACCCAACAAGTGTGTGTTTACCAAATGGATGAATGATACCAATAAACCATCCTTATAAACTTTGTTTTGGAGAAGGTAAGATAAGACCTTAAATGTTTCTTTAGCATCAACAGCTAATGCAGCCTCTGTCTTCCTGGCAGTCTGCTTCATCAGTGCCAACTCAGGGACCAGTTGTACCTCAACAAAATAAAACATACGAATGCATTGGCCCAGGGCCAGCATGCTCACCAGACCACTGTGTCAGACTATCCTGGAACAGACTGACCATGAGCATACTTAGGGCACCTATAAATAGCATTACCCAAAAATAATTTTCTGGAAAAATTTGCCCTAGCATTTAACAGTTCAAAAAAGTAGTCACCATGATGTCTGAAGCTTGTTGCACATTTTAAAATTTTACTTATAGTTGGGCATGATTTTTACCAATTTATTTATTTGTTTGTTTATTTATTTTACTAATTCATTTAATTTCAAGTGGTAGGAGGGTAGAGTGGGAGAGTTAGGAAGCAGTGCATATATAGTAACCATATTAATGCTTTGGACCTCTTGTATTTCTACTCTAGTCCTCCTCTGGTTATTAAATATGCAGATAACTATGCATCACCCCAGACCTAGTGAATCAAAATCTGGGGGGCCTGATCAAGACCAGAGAAGCCTCAGGGGATTCTGATGCATACTAACATAGGGTCTCCCACTGAATCATAAACTCTTTGAGAGTAGAGAAGATCTCTGGTTCAACATTGCATCCTGATGCTGACCCAGATCATGACAGAGAGTAGTTCCTTAGTCACTCATGAATGAATAATTGAATGAATTAATGAATTCTTAGAAGGTAGATATTTTTAAGTCACCATGTCAATCTACTCTTATCGTGACACAATGAGTTTTTGCTTCCAACTAATGAAGATACTATGTTTTAACAAGTAAGTTTTGACTATATTTAAAGTACTGTGGACATGATGGAAACCTAGAACCAGAACCTGTAGACCAACTTCAGGTCTTACTGTTACCAGCAATGAGGATGTACCCTCCATGCCCTTATCCCTAAAATGAAGGAATTTGAGCAGGTATGCTCTGTGCTTCCCTTCTATTGCTAAAGATTTAGTTTTCATATTTTTAAATGTTTGAAAATAAAGGCAGTGCCTGTTACTTAAATGTTTTTGTATACTTTTACTTAATCTGTATTTCTTGAAAGCACAGGTTTTCTTTTTCAAAAAATGAGGATACATGAAGTCAAGAAACAACAGAGTATTTCAGAAAAATACATGTTTTTATCAAATAGTTTAGTGGTGGTCAACCCTCCATCTAAGCATTCTAGTAATACCATAATTTGGGAAGAGAAAATCACCATTTAGCTATCATCATAGTTAAGACTGGTCAGGCAAGAATCATCAGTGGATGCTAAGCTGAGAGAGGGAAGTTTGATGAGGAGTAGAATAATTGTATGGTCTCAAAATGTCTCCCCAGAGACTGCTTTTAAGTTACAACCAGGAAATCTAACATGTTGACCAGGTGATTAAAATTGACATTACCCAAGAAACACAAGTGGACATTGTATACCTCCAAATGTGATACCCATAGAAAGACACAATATCATTTTGTACTATTCTGACTGGGTATGCTTAACCAAAATCTAATCATGTAGAAATATCAGCCAAACCCAAATTGAGGTAGATTCTATAAAATATCTATCTCACACTCTTCAAAAATGCCAATGCCATGAAAGACAAAAAAAGGCTGAGGAACTGTTTTAGAGCAAAAGAAACTGAAGAGACATGACAACTACATGCAATACATTATCTTACACTGGAGGAAAAAATACTAAAAAGACCTTATCAAGACAACTGACAAAATTGGAATCAGAACTATAATTTAGACCATAGTATTGTATCAGTATTAAAGTCAATACATTTGATAAATATATTGTGTTACATAAGATAATTATTGATCTTAGGAAATGTGCATGGAATTAAGAAGGGCTAATGAGGCATGATGTGTACAACTTACTCACAAATGATTCCAAAAGAATAACTAATAAGTGTGTGTGTGTGTGTGTGTGTGTGTGTATCTGTCTAAACCTGTCAATACTACACTAACACACACACACACACACACACACACACAGAGGAGAGCATTATATATGTGGTCAAAAAGTTTAAAATTGGTTGGCAAATATGGGTAAAGGGCAATTGAGAGTCCTTGATATTATTCTTATAACTTTTCCATAAATTTAAATTATTGCCAATAGAAAGCTGGGCTTTTTATTTTGTTTTCTTTTTTAATATACAGTTCCCACTTCTGGATAGATTTAACTTTAAAATATGTTTGAGAACAATTAAGTAATTCAAAAGATAGAGCAAAAAATATTAGGGGTGCCTGGATGGCTCAGTCATTTGAATGTCTGACTCTTGGTTTTGGCTCAGTTTATGATTTCATGGTTCTTGGATTCAAGCCCCACATCTGGCTCTGTGTTGACAGTATGGAGCCTGCTGGGAATTCTGTCTCTCTGTATCTCCCCTACTCTCTCTCTCTCTCTTTCTCTCTCTCTCTCTCTCAAAATAATAAGCATCTTAAAAATATGAAATCATGATTACTGTTCATTAATTTCGTGACTCTACAAACAACACTGAGCTATCCAATATATGTTTTTCATTTGGAAATGGCAATTGTGATATCAATTCACTTTGTTTATTATGGTGGGAGGCAGTGGAGTGAGGTAGAAAGAACTGTGAGAGCTGCAAGGTATGGTTTATAAACACTGATTTGCTGTGTGATCATGAACAGTTCATTTCACCTGCCCAAGAATCCATTTCTTCATCAACAAAATAAGATTAGATATGAGTTTGTTGAAAGTCTCTCCTCCTACAATTCTGAGTTATAGTTTAAGAAACAAAATCTGAAAATCTAAGAATTAAGAACTGTATCAGCAGAATTAAAGAGTTAACCAAAGTTAAAGGTAGAAAAATTTCTTTACACATGTGCACACTCTTGGTTTCTTAAGTAAATGGAAACTTAGAGCACTTCAATAAAAGAACAGAGCAATATTTGCCAAGAAACAGAACAAAATTTGAACTTTCTCTAAGGATATCCATGAATTTGACAGGCTGATTATATTTATGTTTCACAGAGAAATGTAGCCAGGAGTGCCTGGCTCAGTCCAAAGAGCATATGACTCTTGACCTGGGGTTGTGAGTTTGAGCACCACATTGGGCGTAGACTTTACTAGAAAAAATAAATAAAATTTTTAAAAATGTAGCCAAAGATCTGTGAGATACACTGAAACATTATTTCTCCTACCTAATACAGCAAATGAATTATTGTTTTTTACAATCAAATTATATTGAAGACTTTAGAGAAGTATAGTCATGCCCCCATGGACTATACTTAAAAAGATAACAAGTTGTACCATCATCACTTTCCCAAAATGGTCTTAATTTTCTAATGCTTTTGGTTCTATATGAGCCATACTTTCTGACAACAAAGAATCAGGGAAATAAATTCTTTGTTCCCTAACAATGATTAAACTAGAAGAGACCATGGTAGGTGTGTCATAAATATTGTTAACTTAAAATAGCAAGCAATAAAAATAGAAGAAAGAAAGAAAGAGAAAGAAAAAGATAGATAAAGGAAGGAAGGAAAGTAGGAAGGAAGGAAAGAAGGAAGGAAGGGGGAGGGAGGGAAGTGAAAAGAAGGAGGAACGAAGGGAGGGAGGGAGGAAGGGAGGGAGGAAGGAAGAGAAGAAAAGAATCAGGATGACACAGTACCTGGAAAAGTTTTCAATGGTGAAGCCAGCTGGCTTCTATTTAGGTGACTTTCAACTAAACTGTCTAGGCTTTTGTAATGTGGTACAGCAAGTGGGGACCAAGATAATTTTGAATTTTTTGTTAAATGTGCAGTAAGATACAATCTTCTATTTGTCCAATCGACAAATATTTATTGTGTACTTCTTCCATGTCAAGCACATACTGAAAATGATGCATTCTCTCACAGAGCTTATATTCTGGTGGAGGAAGATAGATACTAATGAAACATAAGTAGACATCACTGTAACAAGTGATGACTGGGGGTGGTTACTTTAATTCATCAAAGGAAGTTTCTTTGATAACATTTAGGCTATGATCTAAGTAACATGAAACACAGTAAAGAAAACATCCCAGCCCAACTAGTACAAAGGCTCCAAGGTAAGAATGTACTTGCTAAATTAGCAGAATAGAATGAAAGCTAAATGGCTGGAACATAGTTGAGAAGGAAGGAAAGACATGATGAGTTTTCAGACGGAGAAGAGGCATAAGAGATTTGTATTCTACTCTAGGGGTTACAGGCAGCCCTTGAAATGTTTTAAGCAGGAAAGTGGTGGGATCCAATTTTCATTTAAAAGGATGATTTGTATTGCTGTGTATGGGAGGAAGCCATTGTAATAATCTAGGCAGGAGATCTTGGGGCTTAGAGGAAGGTATTGTCACGGATATGCAAAGAGATGGAACTTTGAAACAAAGAGTCCATGGAACCTGCTGATGGATTGGAGGATGGTGGGTAAGTGGGAAAAAAAGGAATGGAATCAAAGATAACTTGTAAAGTTCTCTGGATGGATGTGTGTGGGGGTGGGGTGGGGGAGAATATACTCAAATGAGAAAGACTGGAAGAGGGGTAGTTTGAGGGAATGGAAATTAAGGGATTTGTTTTGGGCTTAATTTTAAGATTCATATTAGACAATTCAAGGAGAGATGTCACATAGACAGTCAGGTATACAACTTTGAAATTCTGAGAGTACACAGGGGCTAGAGTTAAGAGCATTTGATGACATTTGAAGCTAGCTATAGAACTGGACAAATCACCTAAGGAGACAATGTAGTTGGAGAAGGGAAATGGCTCCAGCTCTCAGATGGAACATAAGAGGAAGAGCCAACCCAGAAGCCTGAGAATATGGGGCCAGTGAAATAATAAGAAAAAAGGAAGAGCATGGTGTCATAGAAGATGAGAAGTGTTCTGGGACACCCGGGTAGCTCAGTCAAGCATCCGACTTTAACTCAAGTCATGATCTTATGATACATGAGTTTGAGCCCTGCATAGGCCTCTGTGTTGTCAGCACCGAGCTGCTTTGGATCCTGGGTCCCTCTCGCTGTCTGTCACTCCCCCGCTTGTGTGCATGCATGCTCTCTCTCTCTCTCTCTCTCTCTCTCTCAAAACTAAACGTTAAAAAAAATTTGTAAAAGTGTGGTGCTGAAGAGTGTCACTTGTGAAGAGTGCTGCTTCACGCTTTGGTAGATGAGAGTCTGGGGCCAGCAACACGGAAACCATTGAGGATCCTTAACATTTTTCTTTTCTTTTAAAAATTGTTTTTGAAAATAGTTGACACACAATGTTACATTAGTTTCAGGTGTATAACATAGTGATTCAACTTCTCTGTATGTTGTGCTCTGCTCACCACAGTGTGGCTACCATCCGTCACCCTATGAGGCTGTTAAAATATCTCAGACCATATTCCCTGCTATTTCTTTGTACAAGAGCAGTCTTAATGGAATGGCAGAGACTGAAGTCTGAAGAGAATGGCTTGGGAAGAGAATATGTGATGAAAAGGCAGATGGAGAGAATATAAAAAATTATTTTCAGCCATTTTGCAGTGGATGGAGCAATAGGGGATAGCAGCAGGAAGATGTGGAGGTAGGGGAGTTTGGTTCTTTATTTGTTTTTCTTTAAAGTATTGCTGTGGGGCGCCTGGGTGGCTCTGTCTGTTTAGAGTCTAGCTCTTGATTTCAGCTCAGATCATGATCCAGGGTCATGGGATCAAGCGCTGTATTAGGCTCCATGCTCGGTATGGAGCCTGCTTAAGATATTTTTCTCCCTCTCCCTCTCCCTCCCTCTCTCTCTCCCTCCCTCTCTCTCTCTCTCCCTCCCTCCCTCCCTCTTTCCTTCTTTCCCTATTTCCCTCTTCCCCTCTTCCCCACTCTCTCTCTCTCAAATAAAATTTTAAAAAGGTTTTGCTAGATGAGTGTGCACATCAATAGGATTAAGCAAGAGAGGAAGAGGTGATATGGAAAGGTCACAATTCTAAGAGTACAGTCATTGAGAGGATAGAGATGTGGGATCCAGACACAAGGTTTAAACTTTGAAAGCCAAGGGATGTTCCAGGAGGCTGCTTGTGTAATGACCTCACCTCTTCTCTTAATTTATGTGCCACTGCATAGATTATTTCATTTGATTCTCACATAATTCCCATGTATCCAATCATTTCCATTTTCAGAGGAGAAAAATAAAGTTTAGAGAAGTTGGATAATTTCTCCCAGAATCTTCAGTTAGTAGATAATAAATCCGGAATTCAAATCTTTCTTGCAACTCTAACCTGAAGCCTCTTTCCACTACAAAATACCTTGATGAAGCCACCTTTTTAAAGCTCTTTTCAAAGCAACATGACGAATGTTCACAGTGTACCAGATGCAAGAAATACAGTTGCTTTGATGCCATTATTCCCATTTGGAAACTTAGTGATCAGCAAATTGTTTGGTAATTTCAAGTTGGAAATTCCTGGAATCCACTAATATGGTAGTTTAATATCCACATCATTGTTTTCTAAATTGAATGACTGCTGGAATATAACAGGGCCACACTTACAGTTGCAACTAACTAATTAGCTAGTGAGGTAGATTTAAAATCTAATGCCTTTCTCAACACATTTGGTTCATATACTTGCTAACCAGAAATTGCAATTCATTTTGTTACCATCTTAAATGGAGTTCTATGCAGTGAAAAAGCAGTAAAGTTAAATACCTAATTATTAAATTTTTTAAAAAGTTAAGGTAGGGGAAATACAAATCCCAATCAAATTGTGGTGCAATACAAAGGAATGGAATTGAATTTAACAGCAGATGTCCTGGGTTCAAGTCTTAGATACAGTAAACTCTCTTGGTGATCTCTTTCAAGTTGTTTGATTTTTTCATTTTCTCATTAGTAAAATGAAGGTAATAATACTTAGGCAAAAGAGTTGTGAGAAACAACTAGGATAATCCAATGAGATAACTTTAACCTTTAACGTGTTTTTTAAATTTATTTTGAGAGATAGAGTGCGAGCAGGCGCAGGGCAGGGAGAGAGGGAGACATAAAATCTGAAGCAGGTTGCAGGCTCCAAGCTGTCAGTGCAGATCCTGAAGTGGATCCCAAACCCAGGAACCATGAGATCATGACCTGAGCTGAAGTTGGATGATTAACTGACTGAGCCATCCAGGTGCCTCACAAAGAGATAACTTTATAAACTGGGAGTACTTGTTGGTTGCTATTATTATTTATATGATACTACATGGTGTGCTTTCTCTTGTATTTCTGAACAAGCATTGTGCAACAAATTCATTCTCCCTTTTGATAATGATGACTATGCCTTATGAGTACTTGCATAAAAGAAAAGAAAATCGCCTGCATAGGGACACCTATTCTGCCTATTCTAAAAAACAAATTTCTTGAAACTGTATCAGTCACATTTTCCCACAGAAGCACGTCCATTATTGCTACCATAGTACTCACTTCAGCCACGTACTCATTTGAATAACAAATGTGCATTGAGGGCCTATTATATCCCAGGCTCTGAAGGAACTAGACATGAGGATAGTAAAAGAATTGTGACACATTTCCACTTCTCCAGTAGTTCTCAGTATAATACGAGACTGTCTCCTCTGTATATAGTTGTTTATCTATACATCCCTCCTCTCCACGTTCTACTTCTGCCTCCAGTTATGAGCTCCAGAATGCTGAGACCCTGTCTTGGTCATCTTTAGCTTTCTTTATTTTGCCCATTACAATTTGTTGCTCATAGTAGGTGTTCAATGCATAATTATTGAAGAAATATTTTTAGTGTGTTTTTGAAAATATCAAGGTATACTAGTGGACTAACAAGCAAGATGTGTTTTTCTCATAATGTTTCTCTGGTTACATTTAACTGCAAGTTAAAATTAGATCCTTTTCTTTTTTTTTTTTAAGAAAGAAAACCATAGCAACTGTGATGTTGAATGTTTCACAGAGCACATTTTTAAGGATTTTTCTTTTTCTGAATTGCTTATGTTTGAGCTGCCTATTTCAATCAAAATTCTAATAAATAATTTGTGGTACTAATAGCTATATAAACCACCACTTGTATTGATGAAGCAATGGAAATGCCCACATAGAAAAGAATGCTTGATAAAATATTTGAAGAAAAAAATAAACATGTTGAAAATCCACTGGATATGTTTAAATGGTTACTCCCTAGAAATGGTTGAACATTAACCTCTCTTTGTTTCTTATACTTGTATTTATTATAAAACCTTGGAGTTGTTCTAATATTTCATTTATGTATTTGCTGGAGATCTTTTTTAAGATATGTGTCTATGAGAAAATCAATTTTACAGTTACTGTCTTCTAAATTAAAGAATGGGCATTTTTACAGAATGTTATCAGTGAATACTTCTTTGACATGCATAATGATTGTCTAATAGTTTTCTCTAAAAGTATTTTTATTGAAGTAATGATTAAAGTGTAACTCAGTGCCTCAGGAACACTGACTAATGTCATGTTAATCAACTTGACTACTAAAAAAAAATGAAGAGGTTGATAGTTTAAATCTAGTTGGTACATGATTCACTTGAACTATCAAAGAAGAAAATGTACTTTATCCAGGACCAAATTTAAAATAATTTTTTTTTTAAATCTAGCAAAACATCTCAGAAACTACTTTGGCAAAGTTACAGGCCATATCCTTATAAAAATCCAATTTTGTTTCTCTTAAAATGTGTAAATTAGCCTTTGATTCACAGCATCCATATTGATCAACATCTATTGAATGCCTACTCTATGCAAAGTGCTGAACTAATGTGAAGATAAGTAAAGCATATTTCTGCTTTTAGGGAGCTCATTGGAAGAAATAAGTCATTCACGCATAACTGCAATGTAGAAAATAAGTGATATAAATGTTTTAGGCAATCTGAGGAAGGAGAGATGGATAATTTCTAGCTAAGTTTGGGCAGGTAGAATGAGGTGGGAACAGGAAGATGGAGAATTCTTAGCAGACAGACTAAAAATGAATATCTTTTGGAAGTAACAAGTTCAGCTTGACTTAAGAGCAGTTTATAGAAGGAGTGCTAAATAAGTCTGGAAACACACATTGGGCTAGGTGGTGAAAGGCCTTGAATTCCAGATTATTTAAATGGAGTTTTATAATATTTTTAAAAAGCTATAAATGAGCAGTTGCATAACCCTTCTGGAAATATGCAACAATTTTTTATAAAGAATAAGCTCTAAATCTTAAAATAAAGTCACCTGATTTGTAACCAACATTGAAAAATATTGATTAAGCTGTACCATACGTTATCAGCCTGAACATTTAGGCCTTTTTCAGATATTCAGATATTTATTCTGGTTTTTTGAGGGGGGCTGGATTATTATTTCTTGTATAAGTTTGGAATAGGTGAACTTGCGGATGTTTAAAAACAAAATATTTACCCTCTGATTTATTCCTTCGGAGTGTTTTTTTCTTCATTTTATTATTGTTTCTTGTACAAAATTGCACTGAAGACCAAAATTATGATTTCTGTAAATGGTTTAAGGACTGATGCAGACATATTCAGATTCCTGTTTCTTTCGAGCAATAAAACCTTCCATCTTGCAATGAAAAAGGGCCTGGGAAGGAATATTGGAGTGGGCACTTTGAGGGAAAAATCGTCAGGGGTGGGGGGAGAAAGCAGGGGAGAGAAAGGAAAGGAGAGCAATTATCTTCTAGAAGAAATGGTCATAAAGATAAGTTTACACATGTATATGTGTTCAAGAAATGTGAAATAAATGCATAAGAGATAGGTAATGCTGCTGTATATGCTAAAAATGTTACTAACTACAACCAACTATAGATATTATGATACATTTTAATCATAGGTTCTTGAAAGTAGAGAGCTTAGAAAAGATACATGGAAGATGCAATGAAATTTTGGAGTGGGTCACCCACAAGCAATCCCTATTTATATTTTGCAGTCTATTGTAAGAATGAATATTAATCCTTAAAATCAAATATTTTGAATTAAAGCAAGTGTCAACAGCCACATCTCTTTTGCTTCACAAATAGCATTAGATGAAGAAGGGAACATTAAGTATAATTTCTATAATATTCATTAGAATCCATTTGTATTCAGAACTTAGCCACCTTGTGATTTATAAATTTTACTCAAAATTTCATACAACATTTACAAAAAATATATAATGCGAGTACCTGGGTGGCTCAGTCAGTTAAGTGCCTACCTCAGCTCAGGTCATGATCTTGCAGCTCATGAGTTTCAGCCCCACATTGGGCTCTGTGCTGACAGCTCAGAGTCTGGAGCTTGCTTCAGATTCTGTCTCCCTCTCTCTCTCTCTGCCCCTCCCCCACTCATGCTCTGTCTCTCTGTCTCTCGAAGATGAATACACATTAAACTAATAAATAAATAAACTATAGAATGCTTATCTGGGGTATTGGAGTTGTGCTACTTCAATTTCTACATCTTGCTACTGAAAGAAACTTTTTAGTATAGATGTATATTTCTAGTGTTCATCTACCAAAGATCCTAATTCAAGGACTGAAGCTAACTTTTACTCAACCTAAATCACATGTGGCACAAAAGCAAACATAAGATAGAGTGATGGCCAACACAGTTTTCCCCTCACCACTCTGACTAACCACATCAGTGGCCCAAAAAATATATTGGATGCCATCCATGATTCCAAGAGAAGAGAGACAACAGAGCCTTGTACAAAGTAATGCTGTGTTAATGGGGCCTATGATTCCCAGTCATGGAGATCTCCTTAATATTGAGCATAAAACAGACTGGCAAAATTTTATTTTTTTAGGTGTTTTTCCCCATAGACACACAACTCTAATATTGTCAGTATAGCTCTTCAGGAGAAATATTCTAAACTTTTAAACTTTTACAAATTAACATTCAAGACTGCAATTACTGGAATTATTGAAACTTGATTTTTCCTATGAGATAATGTGGACCATCACAGTAGGGTTTTTGATGTGTCCGTGTTTCACCTAAGCCCTTTCTGATGACACAAATGTATAATGGTAGGGGGAAGAAAAGTACCCCAAAGGTTACAGCTATATATACAGTTTTGGTTTGTCCTTTACTTTCCTTGAGAATTACTGGATCAGGGGCACCTGGGTGGCTCAGTTGGTTAAGCACATCCAACTTTGGCTCAGGTCAGGCTCAGATTATATCTCATGGTTTGTGTGCTCTAGTCCTGCATCAGGCTCTGTGCTGACAGCTCTGAGCATGCTTTGGATTCTGTCTCCCTCTCTCTCTGCATCTCCCCTGCTGGCACTCTGTCTCTCCAAAAATCATTTAATCATTTATTCATTACCAGGTCAGAGTTTAGGGTGTTGTAAAACTTTCCTATAGGCAAACTACTATCTTCAAACAAAAGAAAATAATCAACAACTTTAATAAAATTATTAAGTTTTGAGAAGAAACTCAAGACTTTATCTTCAGCTAGGTACTGTCCTTGTGGTAGATGAGAAGAAGCACAAATGTTGGCTTTTATGTCATTGCTATCTTATTGTCACCCTCAGCCCTTATTTCTTGCATTTTTTCTTTTCTTTGTGTTCTGATGTAAGTTCTATCCTCAAGAACAGCATGCTAATAGAGGAAGAGAGTGGAGAAGTCTAGGAGTAGAGAATGGAAGTCTTAGGGAGGAAATAGCAATCCATGTTGTATTATACAGTGGTTAAAAAACTACTGACCAGGGCACCTGGGTGGCGCAGTTGGTTGAGTGTCCAACTTTGGCTCAGGTCATGATCTCATGGTTCGTGAGTTCCAGCTCCACATCAGACTCTCTGCTGTCAGCACAGAGCCCACTTTGGATCTTCCGTCTGCCCCTTCCACCCCGCTCTCTGCACCTCCCCCACTCATGCTCTCTCTCTCAAAAATAAATAAACATTTAAAAAGCCAATGATCAATAATATGACATAAATAAGCAACTTAGCTTCTCTGTCCCTTAGTTTCTTTGGAAAATGTTGGTTCTTATTCCTATATACCCTACAGAGTTTCTAGGACAAAAGCTGATAGGTACAAGAGTCTCAAAGAAATAGGATCCAATGATACTACATAATTTTAAGTCTGAGAACATTTTATATTTTGAAACTAATCTAACATCAGAGATAGTATGGGTTTGAATCTAAAGACTATTAGTTATTTTATTTTTGAGCATTAATGATTTAAGAAACTGTTTCATCTTTATAGAAGTACAACATTGACAATATTGCTACAAAAGTATTAATACAGTAGACTCGAGATGGCTACACATTAATGTGAGGTTGAAGGTCATGTTCTGCTATCAAATCAGTTCTGAATAATTGTTATCTTTAAAGCTGTTTAAACTTGAGATTTTCATTACTAACAGAAGGAAGAAATTGAGGAAACATTGTGCTTACAACATTTCTGAAGCTTTTCAGAGGAAGCAGCTGTGGTTTCTTTAGAATCCCAAGTCTATTATGCAGGTTAGCAGTATATTTTATAATGAGTTCTAGACCACCTGCCTTTCTGAGAAATTAATATTGAGATGAATTTTTTTGTCTTCTTTCTGTCCTAGTGCCTATGTATAAGGTTTTCTTATTCAGTGAGTTTGGGCACCCCATAAAAATGTTCATTCAGTGTTGTTCAACGATAGATGATTATTTTTAAAGACATTGTCTAAATGTGTTTTCAACAAATTCTTGGTGAGTTTTGAGATTGAAACATACATTTCTCTAGTAAAACTGTCAGCAGATAATGTACATACAGTTTTACTTTAAGGTAGTAAATATTCATAATGAATAAAAAAATGTTTCAAATGAATTTGACTATAGTTTTAAACCATTGTAACTTCAAAATGTTGTTTTAATTATTTTCCTTCTTCTCACCCTTACAGGAGTTTCAGAGGGGAATCAATGGATTCAAGAAGCAGTAGGAATTTGGAAAATATGATGAATAGGGACTATCCTGATCAGCTTGTCCCAAAGATAAACACAAACAAGAAAATGTCTACCTTAGCAAACCAGCCACGCATCCTGGAAATGTCACAAGAAGTTAAGAAAAGTTGTGGAGATAAACAGGTAGAAATCACAGTCGAAAGAATAAAAATAGCAAAAAGCATCAAAGAAAAACAAAGCAATGATTTAGAGAAAGTGGCCTTTAAAAGAAAGGCAGAAAATGAAGAAAAGCCAGCTGGAAAGAAAGAGGCAAAGATAATGGAACATGACAACACGTTGATCACCTTGCCTCTGCCTCACATCCCCTTAAAAAATATCATGGATGTGGAGGCGAAGTTGGTCTATGTCGATGAAGAGGGCGTGAACTATGAGTTTGTAGAGTCCTTCATGTCTACTGGGATTCGACCATCATGCCAAGCTGCTGAAATTGCAGACCCTTTGCATGTAGCTAATTGCAACTTTCTACCTCAGATTGACAAATGGCTTCAGGTAGCCTTAAAGGATGCCAGCTCTTGCTACAGACAAAAGAAATACGCCGTGGCAGCAGGACAGTTCAGAACAGCATTGGAGGTATGGGATTAAAGAATATGTAGATTGGTGACAAGGAAGCTGTGAAATGGAAAGTGTGATTACATTGAGCAGCTCTGATCATACTGTAATAAACAGTGATCGTGGAGTTAAAATATTGAATGATTTCAGGATTATACAATTTCCAGTTTACATAAAGCAAATAAGATATGCCTGAAAATTATATGCCTGTGTGCGCTTGACATATAGAAAGCACCCCAAAAGCAAACTTCATGGTTTTTCTCAGTTAACAAACCCTGCAGTGAATGGCAACATATAAAAATGCAGTTGGTTTTGTAATTTAGATGTATACCTATAAAAGCCATAAAGTTTTAATACAGTGGTGGTGGGTAGAATATAGATTCCCTCTCTAGAAATAGGCAGTTAATGAGTATATGAATTTCCCCTTTTGATATGTAGTTTTCATGATTAAATGTAACCATCTTTATGGTTTAGCATGGGCTGATAATTTATGCCTGATACTTATTAAAAATAAAATAACACCATTTTACTTTATCATCAAATTTTACTTTCCTTCCCCTTCTAGTGAGCTTTATAAATATTTATTTTTCCTCTTTGCAAGCAGGTAAATTGGTCAGTATTGTTTGTGGCATAAAGAAATAGCCCATGGACTAAAACAAACTTGGAAATCACCACTAAAACACAAAATTGGTGGTGGGAAAAATTGTTCCAACTTATGACTCACTGAACCTATAAAAGGACCAAAGTATGTCACTAAAAGTCCTACTGGCCTGACAGTATTGGTGACTGCATATTTCATTAATTACAAAAAAATTGTAATGCATTCTACATGTGCTTGGTGGCCACTAGAGAATAAAAAATGATTTAAAACATGGTCCTTTTCCTCTACCAGTCTGGTGAGGGAGACAAACAGGTAAACCAGTTAAAAAGAGATAGCATAGGGGCACCTGGGTGGCTTAGTCGGTTAAGCGTCCGACTTTCCCTTAGGTCATGATCTCGCGGTTTGTGGGTTCGAGCCCCGCGTCGGGCTCTGTGCTGACTGCCAGCTCAGAGCCTGGAGCCTGTTTCAGTCTGTGACTCCCTCTCTCTCTGACCCTCCCCTGCTCACGCTGTCTCTCTCTCTCTCTAGAAATAAATAAAACATTTTAAAAAAAAAAAGAGAGAGAGAGATAGCTTAAGGGGCGCCTGGGTGGCTTAGTCAGTTAAGCGTCCGACTTTCGGTTAGGTCATGATCTCGCGGTTTGTGGGTTCGAGCCCCGCGTCGGATTCTGTGCTGACTGCCAGCTCAGAGCCTGGAGCGTGCTTCAGATTCTGTATCTCCCTCTCTCTCTGACCCTCCCCTGCTCATGCTGTCTCTCTCTCTCTCTCCTAGGGAAAAAAAAAAAGAGAGATAGCATAAAAGGGCCATGGATCTACCATAAGACAGGAAGAATGAGCAGAAGTTAAATGTGACGTGTTTGTGATAAAGATTTAAAGAGCCAAGTATTATTTATACTGTTATTTGCAGGTTAAAATGACTGCATTTACAATGAGTTATTAATAACTAACATCAGACAATGGTGCCCCTAAATACTTTTTAAAAAAACTATTTAAGCTTAGAAAAAGAGGCCCAAAGAGATATGAAATGATGAGGTAATGTACAAATAGATGCATCTATAAATATTTCTGTTTTCACACAGGGTCATCTACACAAAGAAGGGAAGAGTGATGCATTATGTAAACTTGTGAACTATGGAAAAAGTGCCCCTAAATTAAGTTATTCACAAACCACTGAGAGTCCTATGCTGTACTTTTGAGTTAAAGACCAGAGCTTCTGGCTGAGGAAAGGGCGCTGAAGAAAGCCTTCAAGATCCCTGAGATCTTTTGCTTAGGGCCATTTTCAGCTAAAATTGTTTTTTGAGGGTGGGGGGGAGCAGAGTATAATTTTGAATATGAAGAAAAATAATCATTTTGGAAACGAAAAAAAGCATAAAATAAGAAAGGATATCAACCTCAAATTAAGTCTAGGTAGAAGCAAAAGGTATCCATACTAACTGGAAGAAAATATCTGGTTTTCCCATAAAACCCAATCAATGTTCAAAATTATAAAATTTGAATCAGGTTTTAATGACCCTGAGATGTAATTATTCTAGAAAATGCTTTTGTTCTGACTCTCTTGTACACAATCTCTCTCTCTCTCTCTCCCAACTCTCTCCACTACCCCCCCCCCAAAGGTTTTAGGAAAGTGTTGGATGCTGACACTAATTACTGGTAATTAACAAAGGTAATTATTTTGAGACCAAAACTTAGCTTAGACATCTGGCCTAGCTTTTGTCTAATTATCTTGGGAGTTAACTTTGAAATTTTACCTAGAACGTCTCTAATAAACCAAAGCTCTGGGAATAGAAAAGATTTTTAACCTCTTTAATCCTTTCTTCCCCTAAATTTAACTTCCTCAATACCAACTGTTCTTAAGGATTATTTAATAGATCTCTTCCTTTTCATTATGTCCTAACATGGCTTTGAGTAGGGTAGGATGGATGGCAGAGACCAAGACATAAAGATCAGGATCACACCTGAAACATAGGTGTACCAACAAATATTTGAGTGTACATGGTGTAGAATTAGGTTTGGCCACAAGTGACAGAAAACTCCAAACAACAGTGTCTAAAGCAAGAGGGTTTATTTTTATTTTTTCACATAAATGTACATAGTCAAATGCTGGTATGGTATGATCATTAGAGTACCACATTCTATTTTGTTCCTCCAGATGTGATTTGATCTCATGATCTAAAATGGCAGCTCCAGTTGGTGTGGTCATATGCACATTCTAACCAGCCAGAAGGGGATAAAGGAAGGAGAGAGATACACTGTGTCCCCATACACTGGGTCTCCATGAGCACAATTCACAGAGGTTACACACATGATTTCCATTTTTCCCCCATTGATTCAAATTTAGTCATGTGGCCACACAAACCTAAAAAGGAGGCTGAAAAATGTGGTCCTTATTCTGGATGGTCCTAACACTCAGGGGTTCTGTTACTGAGGAAGAAAGAGAATGGATATTGAAGGATAACTAGCAACTTTCTGTTCGAGTGCTTATTACGTGGGAGGCATTGTGAGGCATACAGAATGCTTGCCAAATGGGTGATACAAAGTCAGTTATAGGAGTATACAGAAGACTGGTTGTGGTTAAAGATAGAACCACAAAAAAGAAACAAAAATAAAAACTAGGGAAAGGCTTTGGAGATTTGTGAATATTTATTGACATGATAATTTTCAAAGCCTCTAATAACTCCATTAGGAATATTCTATTTATATGTTAGTTTCCTTATACTCTTGACAAAGTATTAGCTCCTTTTGTTTTCATAACATGGTCACCCATTAGATAAGCAAATTTCTGATAATGTTTTAGAATGATTAAGATGAAATGGTAAACAGTGATTCAAAAGACAACAATTTAGCTTCCAAAAAGCAGTCAACTTTAATCTTTTAGGATTGCAAAACATAGGCATTTATTTATTTAATTTATTTAAATGGGATAGATGAAATAATTTATTTTTATGTTTTATTTTTACTATATAAAGTTGAACCAGTTGTGTAGGTGAGATTAGTGCTTATTTCTGTGACCAACTCATCCATCTTTGTTAAGTTTTATTAATATCAGTCATTATTTGCTCTTGTGTTTATATTCGCATCAGAAGACATACCAATAGGGCAAAAGGTAGAAGCTGAAGATAAAAACACATTCATATTAAATCACATTTGTATGCCTAGATCCTAGTCCCTGTAATTTTTAAAGGACAACTATTTTTTTTTCTAAGTGATCAAAGACTTGGTGATAAAGAGCACAGGAAATCATTTTGATAAAATACAAATCTTTGCTTTGTAGGCAGATTACTTAGAAGGTAAAGGAGGAAAACCTTTCACAATCTCTTATCAGGGACAGACCAATAGTCCAAGAAAACTTTGTCCTTCTGGCAGATGAAAGAATATTAAGTTCTAGTTTTTCTTAAGGATAAGTACATTAATCATATCAAAGCTTATTGAAAAAACTTATAACAAATTTATTTAATTTTATCCAGCTTCATTACACATAAAATTACTTTCCCAAGTTTCCTTCTTCATAATCCTTCTACAACTTTTTTAGATTCAGATTCTTTCCCATTTTTTTTCTCTTTTCTACATCTGTTTAGGATAAAATCCCCCTGTTTCCTCAACAAAAATGCATCTCCATTCTTCTACCTTCTTTTATTTTACACATCTTACTTTACTTGCATACAGGGATATTTCCCATATTATTTCGATGAGCTTTAATTATATATTAGAATTTTCATTCTTTTTATAACCTTCAGTAAACCATTAAGAGAAATAAGCCCACCAACCCAATCAAAGGAGGGGTGCAGAGACTCTGAGCACAGTGAACCAGGCTTTAATCACCGTTATTTCAAGAGTGGGTGTCTCTGATGACAAGCACACTGGGGCAGTTACAGCAGGCGATTTATTTCCTAGTGTGCAAGTCCCTCCCCTGATTCCTCTTTGGCTGAATACTACAGAGGTTATGGCCTTACTGAGAATTTGCCTATGTCCATGTAAGGCAGAAAGTACTCTGATTGGAATAAATGTACATTCCTTAAGGTGAGGCAGAGACTTCAGTTCTTGGGTGCATGCTCATTGCATGGCCTGCAAAATGGAGAGGGGAAGAACCAGGAAGTGAAGTGTCTAAGGGTTTGGGACTCCATTGTAGGGAGTGAGGGTTTGTACATATTTCCAATAGGTTGTAAACCTATTGTTAACTAGACAGCACAGCTTTTATTTGGTATTTCTGAAATTCAATCATCTCACTTCTCACACAATTGTGAACTATTACATTATCATTCTTTTTTAAAAATATTTTTATTTATTTCTAGGAGAGAGAGACAGCATGAGCAGGGCAGGGTCAGAGAGAGAGGGAGACACAGACTCAAAAATAGGCTCCAGGCTGTGAGCTGGCAGTCAGCACAGAGCCCAACGCAGTGCTTGAACCCACGAACTGCGATATCATGACCTAAGGGAAAGTCGGCCGCTTAACCGACCAAGCCACCCAGGCGCCCCACATCAGCATTCTTTAGACTGACAAATTTACATTTTATGATTCTTAGAGACATACGCTTCCTTAGAGTATAATTTTTTCGATGTGACATAAAATACGTTTACTGATCGATCCAAATATCTTCCATTCCTTTGTAAAAAGGATAAGCCTATGTTCAGTAATTAATATTTCTGTTTTATCTTATTTGGAAATGAGCTGGATATTTAATGAATTTAACTCACTTCATCATTGAACTGAGAAAAACTTTCAGGTTTCAGGTTACTACAAAGATTTGGGGAAACTATTTGAAAAGTTTACCTAAAAACTTTTTATCCTACTTACATGTATTTTAATTTACTTGTTCTTAACAATTATGTTTACCCACAAAAACTTTGTGAGACATTCAACTAAGTCATCCTAAGTTATTTTTTTGGCCAACAAATTTCAATAGAGATAACAAGAACTTATTTGATTAGTAAACCCAGGTGGAATAAAAGTTTTATATTTAATGTGATAACACTAAAGACATGCCTTAAACTAGCTTTCATGTACTGAAGTGTATAACTAAAGATTTGCCTTAAATTAGCTTTTATTTACTAATGATGAATCCTATATCATGTGAACTTAAGAATCATTTGGATTAATTTCTATATTTCTGAGAGTTTTAGAATACCGAATCTTTATAAGCATTTGCCTTCAAACCAACTAAATAGAGCTCTTTTACAAATTATTTTTGGCAATACCACTCAGCAGTAGAAAAATAACACATATCTATACACATATTTAGATACATAAAAACGTACAGACACAAACAGAGACATTACAGTTTCATTTAAAAATCTTAGCCATAAAACAGGCACAATAATGTAAAATTCATTAGTTATAAAAGAACATTTGGAAAAAATTAAGTTCTTCTGCTCAGATGGCTAACACTTTTTCTACTAATGTTTATGGAGAAGACACTTAAGATTTGTATCTGGCCTTGATGAGTAAACTCATGGAAGCTGTGGAGCAGTTTGTATTAAAAAAAAGAAAGGAATTCTTCCCCCCGCCCCCCCACCCCATTGTTTTTCCCTTCATTAAAAGTTACCTCCCTGGGGGCGCCTGGGTGGCTTAGTCGGTTAAGCGTCCGACTTTCGCTTGGGTCATGATCTCGCGGTTTGTGGGTTCGAGCCCCGCATCGGGCTCCGTGCTGACTGCCAGCTCAGAGCCTGGAGCCTGTTTCAGTCTGTGACTCCCTCTCTCTCTGACCCTCCCCTGCTCACACTGTCTCTCTCTCTCTCCTAGAAATAAATAAAACATAAAAAAAAAATTAAAAAAAAAAAGTTACCTCCCTGAAGTTTTTACTTGAAGGAGATGGCCTCGATAAGAGTCTATATCTCAAAGGCACAGAGAAAACTGTAAGTTCCTCCAAGAAGGACTTTGGTTTCCTAAGGCCAACATTTACAAGTCTATTGAGATAAATAGGGGAGATTTTAAGATTGGTTAAAAAGGGATGGATGAACCCTGAGCTGCCCCTAGAGCTGCATTTTTATTTTTGCAAAGAAATGTAAGATAAGGACAGTTGTTCTCAATTCCTCAAAGAATTGGCTCACAGCCTAAATGACACCAAGGGTTGATCCACCAATGTAACTATATTATCTTTTTTAGTAAATTCTTTTTCAAAGCTCTCTTTTTTTCTTTCTCACTGGTATATAGCTTAGGGGAGGAAGCCTTAACAAAATTCTTATCAGACTCTGCAATTGGGCCAATTTTTTACCATAAAGCTACTTTGTAGCTGTTGGCCAAGACAAACAGTAAATATTTCTGACAGGACTGAACAACCCCTTGGATTTAAGAGGTGTCCTCAGAGAAGGTGCAAAAGATATTTTTATTTCCTCTCTCTACCCAGTACTACAGACAGAGAGCTGGGAAAGCTGAATCTAGTAAGAATTCTCACTCTTCACTGGCTTCTGCCTGCCAGTTTTCCAGGATCCCATCTGCAAATTCTGACTGGGGTTTAAAATGGAGAATGTAGCTCTGATATTTACTAGGATTTGGCAAGGCTTTCATTAAATTTATTTTTAGTTTCCTTTAGCTGTTTAAAGGAATAATGTAGCAGTTTACCAGAAAATCAGTGGGTCCCATAATTTGGGGAGGAGGCCATATGGGGGCCCTCCTTTGAAGGTAGATAATGGGAGCATTTGACTTGCTATTAAAGAATCTGTATAAGGCCTTTGAGGACAACCTCTTTTCCAGTGTCCCAGGTAATTACAACTAAGACACCAATTTCTGGGCCAGTGTTTTGATGATGGATCCTAAGGAGGGTATAATGGGGGAGGCCTAAGTGTTAATTTAGGAATCTTCTGTGTCTTTAATTTTTCATTAACCTTTTGCAACAAAACTTTCCATGAAGTCATTTTGGAGCCTTGAAGACTTTTGGAGCCTCTATTTAACAGATAAGGTAGGTATCCTATTCTGTTCATTTGATTTGGGAGGTCTAGCTTTTAATAGTGCTTCTTAAACAATCTTATCGAAATAAGACCGCAATGGCCATTGAAATTCTAGGTTGTTTTTAGTAAGACTTTGCAACTTTTCTAGATATTTATAGCTGTTGGGACCATAGTTACTAAACATAAGACTGGCATACCAGAAGATGGCACACTTAACGCTTCGGAATTTAAAGATATTGTTTTTATCATTCACTCACTCACTCATTCATTTGTTCATTCATTCATTCATTCATTTTAGCTTAGCCTTTGGGTCTCTCAGAGCCAAAATAATACCTGAGAAGGATGTGCCACTGCGTTAAGAACTGAGTGAAGTTTTACAGTGTACCTCGTTGCACGGAAATGTTCTTGAGCTTGGCAGATGGCCCTAGTGTCAATCTAACCCATTCTGGATAACCAACATGGGAGACTTTGAGTTACAGAATGAGTGCTCTAACAGCCTTAAGTACTTGACTCTCGCCCACCAGTTTTTGGTTTTTTTGTTTTCTGAGATTCCCATTTTTAGCAGTTAGCCTTTACCTCATGTGCACATTAACATACTGGCAATAACCAGTATAACCAATAACCAATAACCAACAAACTGGGGACTGGGGAAAGGATTGAACCTGCAGACTTCAACAAACTGAACTAGGAATTCCACAAGAGTGCAGAAGGACAAACTGCCACTAACAGTTCCCACATAGATCTTGGAGATACGATCATGGGCTGGGGGTTAGCTGTTACTGCGGAGTGACCAAGGGAAGGCTCTGCATGCACTACCAGCAATTCCCACCATGGAACCTGAGACAAGGGAGAGGATTGGACCAACAGATCCCAGAGAATAGGGGCTGCGGACTGATTCCAAATAAATGGAGTACCGCAGTTGCCACCAGCGGTTCCTAACATGGAATCTGAGGAAGGATTGCAAACAAATGGGGAACTACAGACTAAACCATCGGCAGTTTCCCACATGGAATCTGGAGACAGAACCAAGGGTTGGGTTTTTTTTTACTCAAAGACCTGGGAATTTGCAGACTGAAAAGCCAATTAGATCTGGAAAGCTCAGAACCAAGAAGAACTTACCCATGGCCCTCAGAAATAGTGAGAAAGATATTGGACTCAAAGAATGCTCACAGGGTATCAAGCCTATGTTTCTCATTGTCCTTGAAGCTGTTGAACATCTCTCCTTTAATCTTGCTGCTGCCACCAAATCTGTTAAAACAAAAATCCAAGTGAGTAAATTTAAAGATCTAATTTTATTCAACAGTCCATGAATCTGGCACCATGCTATCTAGCAGTAGAAAGGAGCTCTGAAGGGTTGTATGAAATGAAAGGTTAAAAAAAAAACTTTAATGTTTATCTTATTTTAAGAGAGACAGACAGAATGCAAGCAGGGAAGGGGGAGAGAGAGAAAGAGAGAGGGAGAGAGACAGAATCTGAAGCAGGCTTCAGGCTCTAAACTGTTAGCACAGAGCCTGACACAGGGCTAGAACTCACAAACTGCAAGATCATGACCTGAGTCTCAGTCGGACACTTAACCAACTGAGCCACCCAGGTGCCCATAAGATGGAAGATTTTAAAAGGCAGAAAAGGGACAGGAAAAGGAAATTATTAATAAAGAATGCATTATTTCAGGCAAGCTCACCCTTAGGGAATAGAAAGGTTCATCAGGTGGATTATACAAGTAGTGCTACCAGCTAATTTCATGTTGACTGGTTAAAGGTTTTATTTCTGGAAAACTGAACCTGCAGTTCAGTTAGGTATTAAGTCTATTGGCTGACATGGAGCTTAGCACAACTAATTCCTTTTGGGGCTTGTTGCATCTTTTTTTAACAGATGGGACTATTATTCTTTTTTAAAAATGGTGAAAATATCCTTCTGAAAAATAGTGAAAAATGAAAAGCCAGGTGATAAGACAGGTTGAGTAACTTGCTCAAGGGGCAACAGCCAGAAGTGGTAGAATGGGAAGCTGAACTAGGGTGGTTTGGTTCCCCAGTTCCCCCACATACCTTGCTACCATGAGTGTGAGTTTGTTGGAAATACAGAATTTAGGATTGTGTCAGACGTACAGAATCAGAATCCCAAGTGATCTTTGCAAACACTGTAGTTTGAGGAACATTGTACTCTGGTATGTGAACATTAACAGATTTGTCCTTCAATTAAAGGACTTTACAGTTTGGTTCTTAACTTAAAATGTTCTATGCCCTCACTAATTTCATAAGAAAGAATTTCTTTATACGCAGTTTTTTCTATAACAATGAGTTAGAAAATTTGGATTCCAATTTGAGTTGGATTTCAAGAACCTGTAAAATTTTTTCAAAACCCCCAAAAGTTGGTGGTGGAAGAAGAACATCACAAAAATTACAATCTATTATCATCATTATTTTATAAAAATATGGAGCAGTTTAACACCAAAGACATAGAAAATAGAAAGGGCACATTTTCAGAATGAAGGATATTTTAAAAATAAGTTATATGTTAATTTTATGAAAAGTTAACTAAATTGTCTGTATTTTTTATTTCCCCATGGGTCAGTAAAGCACTGGTCTGGGAACCAGCTTTTGGGAATCACTGTTCTAGAACACATTCCCTTTATGGTAAATGGTAGGTATCGTGGATGATTGAACCTGCACCAGGGCCTTCTTATGCGATTACTTCCAGTGTAATGGAATTTGGTATGAGGCAGGTCCATTTTGGAGCCCATCCAAGGGGGTTTATTTAATGAAGTAGCAAAGATATCTCATTATAGGGCAGCCTCACCTATAATTGCTCTGCTGAGAATAATTCTGTAGCAAATCTCTAGGGCATGAAAATGTGGACATCCCAGAAAGCTTAATTTAAATCGATTCTAACACACATAGTTCTTAGTGCAATATAATCAAGAAATGGAGAGTTCACCAAATTCTGAGTGCCTGTGCCTGTACTGTCTTTTTAAAGATATGAGTGTTTGCATATGGATCCAGTGTACATTTCTTAACTCCCGCTGGGATCCAGACCCTTTTATTCAGCTAAGCATCACAATAACCCTCAAAGACAGGTATCGACATCATTTTACAGAATAAAGAAACGGATACTCTAAAACGTAAGGGGGAAAATGCCACACTAGTTTCTGGCAAGGCTGAGATTGAATTTAGATGCCCTGATTTCATATCTGGAATTCTTGACACTATTGCTTTTCACTTAGAAGTCTATAAAAATTGTATAGGAATATTATTAAAAATGTAGATTCTTAGATGTTACATCTATGCTGGGTCACAAGATGTCTTTTTTCAAATAAGTTCCCAAACTGTTGGTCTAGGGACCTTTCTAAGTAGCAAGGATTTATTCTACATCATGTTCACAAGTGCTTGCCACTATCCCTCTAGCATGTTAGTGGCACACGCTTCTATAGGTCTAGCTTGCAGAGCCATTGGTGGCGATGAGGGTCCAGAGCTGTGATGAGTTTGGAGTCAGATTATCTGTGATGCTGCTTCTGGTTCCTACTTACTGTGTGACTTTGAGCAACATCCTTAACTCCTTAGAACACTGTTGAGTAGGAAGGATAACAACTAATGCCCAGCTACAAAGTGCTTTCATATAGGATTACTTGTTGAAAATGTGATGAACCCAAAATTCATGTACAAGTTGCCTTTGTATTTTTCAAGTACCTCATTTTCCTGAACAGTGTGTGTATGTAACTTAAAACTCTAGTGCCCCAAAGGATTTTGCCTAATTTAGTGTTTATCATCATTGTTTTAACCTTTTTTTCCCTTTTAATCTTGTTTTCCCTTTAACATTAAATATTTATAGTCTTCTTTTAACAGTATTTAAAATTCAATCAAAACAAGGTGCCAAAATAATGTATGTTTTCTACTCTGTTCCCCCTTTTAGAACCAGTGATCTGAATCAAACATGATTTTAAACTATTAACTAAATTCTGCAAAAATATAAGCTTTCACCTAAATGCACAAATTGTTATGTTGGAAATATTTCATCTTTCTTAGTTGTCAGAAATAAACTGGCTGTTGAAACTTTATATTCAGGATTAAACATTTCAGCTTTTTAACTTGATTGTTGCCATCTTTATTCTGTTCAGGGACACTATAACTAATAAGTAATGATAAAAGATATTTTTATATGTTAGGAAATTTACATAGCAGAAAAACACAAAATAAATGCCTCTCTTAACCTCAAAAATAAAATAATAAAATAAGATATATCCCTACAGTTAAACACTAGTTAAATATGACATGTCTCTAGAAAAGCAGGATTTGCCTTTGTAAGAAAAGAAGTACATTAATACCACTAACGTCTAATAGCTGTTTCAGCCTATCATAGTCATAGGTGCAGGGAATACAAATACAAGGTAAAGTTCCTGTCCTCAAGAAGACAGAATAAGGGCTTGCTCCCCGCCTTCCAATACTTCGTTTGCATTTTCAGATGACATATTTTTTTAATTTTTAGTTTAGTGTGTTATTGTTTATATCTTAAAAGATTTTTTTTGAAATGTCTTCAAGGTGGATATTTAGAAGGACTTCCTACATATTTCAGTGTAATTTAATTAACTTCAGGGGTCATTAATCCCACCCTAGGGGAGTCAGAAAGATTAAAAGATTTAAGCTACAAAGGGAGGTTGATGATTGGTTAAAGGAACACAATATATTTCAGGCTGAGTATTATTAAAAAGATATGGAAATTGGAAAAATGTCTAAGGTCACTCCTCAATTTGATGGACCCTGTTACTATCAAGGCTTTTGATACAGATGGTTCTGGCTCCCCAGCGTGCCTGAGTCATCTGACTCCTGCTAAGCCCCGCTTTCCTTTACTGCATCAGAGCAGCCATTGACACAGCAAGGAAAGGAACAGCAATTCTCAACTGCACACAGCACTCCTAACATAAACTTGTGGGGAGGCGTGTGGGGAGAATCAAACGGAGAGGAAGAGTGAGAAGGAGGAAAAGTGAGGTTCACAGAGAGCCATTTGCTGTCTCAGAGAGAACTGAGTTGTCCCCTAGTGGTAGAGCACGGGGGAAGGGGGGAGTAGGAGCAGTTTCAATAAAGAAGACTGCACTATAACTTATATCACTTTACACGTGAAAGAAGAATCACATTCCATATAAAAGTATTATGAACCTTGTAGATTCTTTTTTTTTTTTAATTTATTTATAGGAGAGAGAGAGAAACAGCGTGAGCAGGGGAGGGTCAGAGAGAGGGAGTCACAGACTTTGAAACAGGCTCCAGGCTCTGAGCTGGCAGTCAGCACAGAGCCCGACGCGGGGCTCGAACCCACGAACTGCGAGATCATGACCTAAGTGAAAGTCGGACGCTTAACCGACTAAGCCACCCAGGCGCCCCAGAACCTTGTAGATTCTTGACATAAATACAACATTATTAGGGAGGCTATTAAATACATATATATAGATGTCTAACCCCACCCTCAGAGAGTCTGATACAATTGTGCGGGTCAGATAATGAATGACCATGCCTCGGGCACTGGTATTTTTAAGTTCACAAGTAATTTTATTGAACAGAAAATACCTGAGAACTGCTGAAAACTTTCTTCCCCTTTAAAATCACCTATAATAGGACTTAACCCGTGTGTGTGTGTGTGTGTGTGTGTGTGTGTGTGTGTGTGTGTGTGTGTGTGTTTAAGGGAATTAAGAGATAATATCTGAATATTCTAAAGCTGTTAAAAAGCATCAAGAAACTTTTAAAAATCATTGTTATGAAAATGTGTTCCTTGGAAATCTACACTTAAATAGTCCTCTCCTCTTTACTTAAAAAGCAAATTCACTTGATGAATGCTTTCCTGTTAACACTAAGAAATACATTGATACTAAACTCCAGTCAGTGGTTAGTTAGTATGTGTCTCTGAAATACCAAATTTATCCCCTCAGTGACGATCTCATGAAAAGCAATTTATTAATCCATGAGAAGCTGAGGGAGATCTTTCCATGAACAGGATAATTTCCATAGTTTACAAGTGTTATGGATTTGATTCAAATGATAGTAAACATCAATGTAGCTTTTAAATATAGTTAACATTGTGTACATTGCTGCGACTCAAAACTCAGTCACAGAAGTTTTATACAAAGCTAAATTATGCTTCAATTGGATGATTCCATGTTGAGGTTTATACACACATACAATGATGATTCTTATCCAAATATTAGATAATGTTGCCCAACATTTTTCCCACTACCAACTTTCCAAATTTATTGCAAGGCTTCCAAAGCCAAATAAAGTTAAAAATGGCAATCCTCTGTCTTTTTTCTCCACGTCTTTCCAGCCATCATACACAATATAGTGTGATATTCACACAGATTCTATGGGTGCCCAGTGGATGAGATCTACTTGAATTTGTTCACAGAAATGTATTGTAGAGTAAGTTTGTAGTTACTCTTTTGATTCAGATTGTGTAGAAGAACGGCAGGAGGAATTTTTTCTTTCAACATCTAGTTATTTGTTTAACTCCTCTGTTGCCTCATTTGACATTCAAAAAAATAGGGAAGATTTTGTTTCCACCTGGGAGATGATCCTGTTCCTAACAGAGAATAGGATATAGTTAGGCAGGAGGTAATAAAAAAGGGAAATAGATTTTCATTGTACTTTCTCAGTGTGGTTTCCTTGTTTTGTACCTAGAACATTGGATTCATACATACTTGAATGCCACTGCCAAAATATATTTTCTTTTCAGAAATAATTTCTGGAGTACTTGTTTTCCTTCATGATGATGATGATAATGATGATGATGCTACCAATTGATGAATAAGAAATTATTGATTTTGTGGGGTAATTTATGCCAAGAAATCAAGCACAAATTATTAGGTGATCATTTTCTCACTGCCTCGTATTGTAGACATTTCACTTGCCATGAACCAAGTATTGCTTTTAGAGGAAAGCAGCTAAGGGGGTGAGGCTGTGAGGGAACCAGAAACAGAAAACTCCAGGGTAGGTAAAATAGGAAGAAATTGAGGGCTGCCAGTGTAGAAAGTGCAAAGCAGAATGGGGAGAAATGGAGCTAGAGGAGCTGACAGCTTGCCAGGGAGCCATGCATGCCTTGTCAAGATATTGGACATCATCCAGTGGAGGACCGGAAGCCTCCTAAAAGGATTAATATAGAGAATGATGGAGTCAGATTTTTGTTCTTGCTATATCAGTCTAATGTATATAGAGAGCAAAATAGTGCTTAATCTCTGGGTTATAATCTGGTACTGGGTTGTGAAATCAATTTAATGGTTTGTGACCAGCATTGTATTTAATAGAAACAGAATGAAATGGAATGGAATGGAATGGAATGGAATGGAATGGAATGGAATGGAATGGAATGGGAATACAGTATAATGGGAAATATTAGAGTTCATAGAATATTGAAAGGTAAGTCTTACATTGTGAAATTTAATTTATATACCTATAAATTAAAATATAGATAGGAAGAAGAGAGAAAACATAAATAAATTATGTCTAGCTTTATGTGTTGGAGGGCAGGGAGGTGTCAGGGGTGTGATGTCACATACACTTCTTACCGTGGAACTTGGTCAAAAATAATTGGAAACCTCTGGTGTAGAGGCAGGTTTGAGAGGGTAAAGACTAGAGGCCATTTGGAAGCTATACCTGTGATAATCTAGGTGAGAAAAGTAAAAGTCAGAATTGGATAAGCAATAATAACTACAAAGAAGAGAAACCAAAGTAGAGGGAGGGAGGGAGGGAGGGAGAAAGGAAGGAAGGAAGGAAGGAAGGAAGGAAGGAAGGAAGGAAGGAAGGAAGGAAAGGAAGGAAGGAAGGAAGGAAAGAAGGAATGAAGGAAGGAAGGAAGGAAAGAGGGAAGGAAGGAAGGAAGGAAGGAAGGAAGGAAGGAAGGAAGGAAAGATAAAAAGATAATTTTTACCCATTGGAGGCAGGTGAGAAACAAGCATTTTCTAAGGATCAAACAAAGTGCCACCAACTCAGGAACATAAGCACATTTAGGGGTAAATGGATGAATGAAATTTTGGACATGTTTTGTGTTAAGCCAAGTGGAAAAGCAGCACGCTTGTTGGATAGAGGCATGTAGAAAGCACAGAGGAGAGTTTATAACCAAAGATAGACACTGAGGAATCATCCATACCTGATACTCCCTGAAGTGTAAAAAAAAAGGAGGAGAAGGGACACTGTGCTGCCTCAGTCAGTAGAGCATGCTGACTCTCCATCTCAGGGCTGTGAGTTCAAGCCACATATTGCACTTAAAGTGGAAAGAGAAGGGAAGGGAAGGGATGGTAGGGGAGAGGAAGGGAGTGGAGGGGAGAAGAGGGGAGATGAGAAACGAATTCTGGAGAATGTGAGCAATTAAGTCAAAAACTATAATAAGAAATGATGAGACTAATTAATAGGGAACTCTAAGAAGTAACTCTTCATGGACTGAATGACTCAAGAAACTAGCTGGTTACAGAGTGTCTAGAGATAGAATTAAGAGTGAAAAATAATCTATTTGGCTGCCAAAGGTCTATGGAGAGAATAATTTTAATGGTCATCACTGAAACTCAACTTGGAAACCTTGCTTCCTCAATAATGAGACTAAACATACTCTAGCAAGCCTGGGGAAATAGTTGGGACCCCAAAGGTTAGATTAACCATGTTCACATATCCCCTATTTAGAGTGTGGGATACAGCTTAACGAGCACAATTTGTACCTTAAAATTTCACACACTGGAAAAAATTAGTCTTTGCACAGTATATGGTTAAATATGTGTTATAATCTCAATTACCTTTGTTAAAAGAATAAACTATTATCTCAAACTGACACCTAATTTCAATACATAATCAAGTGAAAGCTTGGCTTATTTCTAAACAAAGCAGAAGTGAAATTGAAAAAAGAAGTGGGCACAGTGTCCAAAACATGAAAATATTTACTTTGATGATGAATCACAAAATTCTACTCCTGAAACTAATATTACACTATATGTTAAATAACTGGAATTTAAATAAAAAACTCAAAACTATAAAAAATAATTAAAACAATAAACAAAATTTTTTAAAAATTTACCTTGAAGAGGAGAAATGGAACAATAGTTCAAAGGGAATATAGAGTGATGGGCAGATTTTCACCTTAAGAATAAGGACACTGGACCTGATTATAATGGGTAAGCCTGTATAGAGAAAGAGAGAATAATAGTAATAAAAAGATGATCGAAAATGTGAGATTCCCAAGGAAGTATGAGAGGATGGGGGAGTGGAGACAGATGGAAAGATTAGATTTGAACATGAGGAAACCTGTTTCACTAAGATGGGAAGGAAGAGTTGTTACGGGTGTAGGGTTGAAGTCATTCTTAGCTCAGATTTTTTTAATTGACTTGGAAGCAGTCAAGGGATCTGAAACTTGAAACCGAAGACTGGATAGACAACGAAGACAAATTAGACCAGGGCTATATAGGATTAAGCCAGAGGATTCAAGGCCTCTTCAGGGAAGAGGGACCATTACTTTATAATCACAACAAACAACAAAGCTGTATGGTTTTCTACAGTGTGCCCCTGAGAATTCAAAGGTTTGACTGAGACATGAGGTTACAATGAGATGGCTGCAAGAGCAGAACCCTTTTGACTAATTTTGGGAGAAGGGTTGTAGTGGTGGGCTGGGGGTCTGGGCTGAGTAGTAAAGGACAGAAGAGAACTATCAGATTGAGAGAGTGCACAGTGGTGCAGGGAAAGGCATATGAGGACATGAGAGTGAAAGAGGAGGAGGCTAGGAGGTTTGGTCAAGGAGTATAAGATTTGAGAAGTTAAGTTCCATAGGATTGTGCTGCTAAATTAGAAGAATTAAGGAGTTGAGGAGTTAAAATAAGTAAAAGACCAGCATATTAGATGTTGTCTACAGCTGGAGGTCACTCAGGATGATGTTGGGATAGAGAGCAAAGAGGAACTATAATCACCTCTTAGTAAATGTGGAGGAAATAATCAGGAGCCTAGAGATGACAGAACTGAAGAGGGTAGAATAGCTAGATGACATGGTATTCTGAGATACTGAGCTAAGGGGACAGGAAGGACAAAAAAATACTTCTATATGACAGAGGCTGTGGGAGGTCTGGGCTCCTTGGAGGGCCTGGCTTAAATTAAAGAATGTAGAAGAATATTCAACCTCTTGATTAAGGGCATGCGGTGATTTATTTGCAATGGGAGGAGCCATGCACATGACAGTAGGCAGCAGTGGGAGGACAGATTTCAGAGGGGAAGGCACAGAGCACAGAGTCTCATTCCAAGAAGATTGAAGCATGCTCAGGACAACATGCATTCATTATCTCTCCCTTCCGTTCTACTGGTCAATAGTCTAGCTCAGATAAAAGTCAGTACATAATCCACTTGTTCTCAATCTTCTTGGAAAACTCAGCAAGGCTTAGTCTGAAAGAGAAGAATATCGTAAGAAAAATTTTCTTCTTTTTGTTACTTGTACTTCATCTGTGTCCTTTTTCCCTATGTATGCACCACACTAATCATGAAATAGTAAAGGTTACTAGAATTATGTAAACTACAATGATAAATTGCTCTTATAATACACCTCTAAAGTTAGTCAGCAGGGTTATTTGTACATTTTGGCATGCTCATTTATATTTATTGGATTTTTTTGGCTTGTTTTTAATATTTGAAATATTACTGAATAATTGTTTATGACTACTTAGAAGGCAGCATATTACTACACGTAGTGGTAAGCACATCTTTTTAATGAAAGAGTCACCCTAATTTACCTTGAGCATTTAAAAAATAATTTAAAATATTGATAAATAAGTATTCTCAGTGACTTTATTAACATGCCATGTGTATTTTGTGTGTGTATGTGTGTGTGTATTCTGTGCTTTTAGGATACTCTATCTGGGATATTTCCTAGAGCACTGTCTTGGAGATAGGGTGATTATTATTTGTTGGCATATTAGGTTTTAAGCACAGCAAGCAAATGTTTTCAAATACCAAGCAGAATGATGAAAAATAAAAATTAATGCAGCAATCAATATTCACACTTGCCGATTCCTTCATGAGGTGTGAATGTTGAAAGCTGGTAACTTCAATACCAGTTGGTTCTTTTGTTTTGATCTTAATCATTTTATAACTTTGCAATCCACTCAGCAAGAGAGTGAAAAAAGATACCCAACATAGTTTAAAGTAGCTTAGCCCTGACTAATCTCAAATTAGGAATGAACAGAACATCCTATCATTTGTACAGGTTATGGGAGCAGCAATCAAGTATCCACTTAAGCAAAAGTAGTAAGTAAAATATTATGCTCTCTAACACCAGGGGCATATGTCATCTTTGAGTATAGAAAGCCATCACTGGCACTAAGGGCTCTGCTCAGCACTTCTGGCTCCAACAGAGAGTTGTCCTCACAGATACTTTAGAACTGAATTATGGTACACTTCTCTGCACTTTAGTGGCAGGAACACTGAGGGTACATTCTAAAGCGGGTCCCTACTGCTAAGTGATGGATTTAGGCAGAGTGCTCAGACAGGGTATCCAGAGAACATGACATGTGGGAATGTCCATTTAAGGCATCACACAGTTGCTGCTACTGCCACTTGTTAATTTAGGCTGTCAAAGGAAGAATATAAAAGAATGAAATGAATGCCAAAAGGCTTAGCTGATGCTAGAGAGAGGTGTAGGTAGTTATGACGGGCTTTTGACCTCCAGTTAAGTGCATCGTGATGACAGTAACATGCACAGTGGAGTCCTCAGGTCAGTCATCAGCTCCCCCATACACAGCATGACTGTCAGAAGTGGACAGTGTGCTGGACCACTCAGTGCATTTGTTTTATATATTTTAAACTTCTTACTGTGTTTTTTTTTTTTTTGGACAGGTAATACATTCATACAGATAAAAACTAAAGAGGTAGAAAATAGTGGGCAGCAAAGTCTCCTTTCCACTCTTATTCTCCAGCCACCCGATTTCCATCTCCATGGGCAACCCCCGCTTATCATTTAAGTTAATAAATATAAGAAATGTGGTAGTACACAATTCTCTTTCTGAACTTGACTTCTTTATTTACAAGTGAAAATAGAGGCCTGTTCTGTATCAGTGTATACATATTTCCTCCTCTTTGTAATGGCATAATATTCCATTATATTGAAGACATGTATTCCCTATTGATGAACATATGGGTTGTTTCCAGTATTTTCTCCCTGGAAATGGTGCTGCAATTAAGAATGTTTTGCTCTTAGAAATAGTGCTATAGTTAACAACTTTGTATGCATGTCATTTTACATTACTGCAGGCATGTCTGCAGAATATATTCCTCGAATTAGAATCCAAGAGTTTGAACGTTAATAAAAAGTTGAAACTGTAATAAACATTGCCAAATCAGACACCTATCAGCTGTGTATGAGACCTGTTTTCCTTTATTCTAACTAAACCAATGTGTTATCAAATTTTTAAATATTTTCCAAAATTATAGATTTAAAAAAATCACCATAAGACAAATTTGTACTTCTCATGTGATATGAGTTGAGAATCTTCTCCTATGTTAAGAGTCATTTGCATTTCCTTTTCTGTTCATTTCCACTTCTGTGTTTATGTACGTGGCTTTTTGGTGTTTGTCTTAAGAGTGCAATGGTTTTGGGGTCCTGAGGGCTCAGGCAGTTGAGGGTCTGACACTTGATTTCAGCTGAGGTCATAATCCCAGGGTTTTGGGAATCAAGTCCTGCGTTGGGCTCTGTGCTGAGCATGAAGCCTGCTTGGGAGTTTCTCTCTCTCTCTCTCTCTCTCTCAAAATAAAAAAAAGAAACAAACAAAAATAATGCAATAGTTTTATATTCAAAACAAATTTGGTAAGTTCCTTTTGGGCAAATAAGTTTTCCCTTATAGAATTCTGGTAATCCTTTGCAGAGTAGGAGAAAATGATTTCCTTTTAATTTGTATTGGGTTATAAACTTGCATTAGGACCCAATTACCATCCTTTAGTGGTGCCAACACTGACTGAGTGGCCATTTCTTACAGTATGAGGTAAATATGAGGTAAATGTCTCTAACACGAAGTGCATGCTCATATTTTCAAGAAATGGGATAGTAGTTAAGCAATAACATTTAGAAAAAATATTCCCAGTCTATAAAAATAAGAAAGCTCTTTATTAGTAGTAAGGTTCTTGTAGAAAAGCATTACTTCTCTTATATTTGGAGATTATAAAATCTTTGGCAATATAAGAATTGTTTATTATTTGAGGGGCGCCTGGGTGGCTTAGTCGGTTAAGCGTCCGACTTTCGCTTAGGTCATGATCTCGTGGTTCGTGGGTTCGAGCCCCGCATCGGGCTCTGTGCTGACTGCCAGCTCAGAGCCTGGAGCCTGTTTCACAGTCTGTGTCTCCCTCTCTCTCTGACCCTCCCCTGCTCACGCTCTCTTTCTCCTAAAAATAAATAAAGCATCAAAAAAATTAAAAAAAAAAAAGAATTGTTTATTATTTGAGATTATAACATTTTAGATTTTGATGTTGTTTCTAATGAACTAAGTCTAGTGTTGTCATTTATTTTTGAAAACACTTAGAGGAATAATAAATACAGAAGAAGTAATAGCTAGCTAACGGTAGAACTCACCTGGAATATTTATCTAATAATGTATTTTACAGGTAACATATGGCAGCATAGTTATATTAATTCTGAGTGACTTTTTTTGGTGTTAAATTTTGTTGAAAGTGTTACATTTTAATTAGTGTCTGGTATAAACCATTTATTTCAAGTAGGAAAATAATTTGATTCCTCCTACCACATATTTACTCTGGAATAAAAAATATAAAGACTGTCAATAAGGGCTAAGCCAACCATGATACCCAACTTGGAATTCTCTGACTGGCAGCAGTGATTTGATAAACAGGTTGTTTTTCCTCCATGACATCAGAAGACTAATGTTGTACTGAGTACCAATTGCTTCCTATAATAATGTTTTTTTGTAAATATGAAATTCATAGATTATAGATACATTTTAAGTGATTTTTTTTTCATTTTTCATCTCTCAGATGTAAAGAAAAGAAATATTTCTTCACTTCCTTACCCAGCAAAACATAATAATAATAATAATAGTTTTTCTTTTATTGTTGTGAAATTGCTTCCATTTAAATAGTTAGTGGTATGGTCTTAACTCTGATTTGCTTTCTGTTTGTGTGTCAGCATTTCTTAGGCAGTTAGTGTGTGCCAACAGTTTACCTACACCTACTTCAGTTCTTACAACCACCCAAAGTAGGACAATCATTAGCCCCATTTTTCAAGTAAAGAAACTAAGGCTGTGGGAAGTCAAGTAACTTACTTAAGATTAACCTTCCAGTAAGTAGAAGAGTTATAGCTTGAACTTAGGTCTCTGTGATTCCAAACATACATAGTGGTAACTATAACCACTGCGCAATACTGCCTGCTTAACAGTGGAGTCCTTTTTCAAATAAAATCTTACACAGAACCATGATTGATATTCCAAATATTTTATAATCAATGAAAAATCATAAAGAGGGCATGTGCTAATTTGAACAGATACTGACAACCCATTGCTTGACATCAGCTCAATTAATTTAGAAAGATAAAATGGGGTTGTTCTGAGGCTACTACGAGGGCCTGTGACTCACCCCTGTGGCCCGTCCATCACACACTTTTGGAAGAAGCCCATTCCATCCTTATTTCTCCTTCAAACCCCCACCTCATAGAGGGGAAAGAAAAACTCATAAAGCCTCATACTGTTTGTATTTATCTATGCTCTGATAGAAGGTTCACATTCCTCTTATTTGTTCTCTGTAACTGGAGATGAAGATATAGATTCATTCAAATTCCTTTAAAATATCTTTTGACTAGACTCAATTCTAATATTTCTAGTCGCATTTCATAGGGAAATCTGTCCTTATATATTTTAGTATGCACTTGCTGGAAAATATATGTCTACCCTTTATGGTCATTTACTGAATGTTTAAATCTATATAATTACAATTCCCCTTTAGCTCAAAATTACTGTCTTTTTTAAAACATTACATAAAGAGTATATGTCCAAGATGAGATTTGGGTCTAACATTTATGATTCATTTATTTAAATAGTTGCCAGGTAAACCGCATAGTGGGAAGATCACCTTGGACATTATTCTTACTGTGAGAAAATCGGACAAAGCCTAGAGGAAAGAGTGTAGGAGAAGCCTTGCAATTGTGAAAACTCCTACATTGGGGCCTGAATGCCTCAGTGATTGAGCCAGTTAGTACTTTAATTTTCTTTTTTTCAGAAGTATTTGTGTTGGCTTACTATACAAAGAAATACAGTTAAAATAAGAGCAAAGGAACAGAAGTCAAAAAGAGAATCAGACAGGGAAGTAGCCAAGGAAATTGGATAGGAAAGAAGAAATAGAGTAAATCACGAAAGCCTGTTCTGTGCCCTCTGGCCTTCAAATACACAAGTGGTAGTCTGTGCTTTCTAGAAGCCAAAGTGAAAAGAGAAATGGCATTCATTTAGCTATCTCTCATTTACTAATTTCAAATAATGCTGATCATAAGAAGAGTAGTCTTTTTATTGATACTGAGCTTTAAAGAAATTTGTTATGTAAGAATCTATATGAAGAGTATCAATATCTTTGAGATCATTGATTTGGAAATATAAATATAATTTTGGGAGCATGTTATACATAAAAGCAATGGCTGCTTTTTGTCTCAAATGTATAACTTCTGCATGCTTTTATGCATGGGGAATATGATTTTAATACTTATAATCTCATCACATACATCTCTTAGATGTTAATCTCTTAGAAATTTTTATTTCCTAATGCAGTGTCATTCAACAAATTTTTAGTGTGTGCCTGTTCTATGCCAGGTGCTGTGTTAAGCTCTGAGGATGTAATCAAAACAGTCATGTCCTTTCCCTTCATAAGGATTCTAGTTCATAAATGAAAATGCAATGAAACAAAATGCAGTATTCATTTCAGTGAAGGAAGAAGGAGGAATGAGATGCTAAGACAATGCATGGCATCTGACAGCACCCGGAGTTGTGGTGCCCAGATTTTGTAAATTTCATGTATCAGTACAGCTTTTTTTTAAATAGGGATCAACATAGATTGTCAATATTTTATTACCCAAGAAAAGACATTTTAAACGGAAAAGAAGAAAGAAAAAAAAAACCAATGCTTTCTAACAACAGCATTTTATTTAAAGAACATTCTAAATTAAAAATATAGGAAGAATATTGTCCTCCAATAAAGGACTTGCACCAAAAAAGACAACAAAGAAATTGTCAATTTTAATTTAAGATACATATAATGTTTTAGCTGCAGACAAGTATAACAAAACCTGATTTTAATTGCATTTATAGAAAGTGCTCCAAAAACATAGTGCCATGATAGAAAATGAAAGGAAGGGGCTACTTCCAAAACAGAGAACAGAGAACTCTTCTGAGGAAAGACAGAACATCTAAACTGAGGCCTAACGGATGAGCATAAGCCAACAGACAAGGAGGAAAAAACCCCTAAAACTTTCCGTGTCAGAAATGTTTCACACTTTCTCCTCTGTATTAGCATTCTACTGTTGCTGTAAAAATTTATGCAATTTTAGAGGCTTCAACAACATAATTTTTTATCTTAGACTCACTGTACTGAAATCAAGGTGTCCACAGGCCTGCATTCCTTTTGGAGGCTCTAGGGGAGAATGTTTCCCTGTCTCCAGTTTTTAGAGATTGTCTTCATTCCTAAGTTCACAGCCCCTTCATCCCTCTTCAAATCCACCATGTAGCCTCTTCAAATCTCTCCTGCTCTGACATTGACTTGTCTGTCTCCCTCGGTACATTCAAAGAACTCTTGTGATTACATTGAACCCATCCAAATAATCCAGGATAATCTCCTTAATTTTGAAAGCAGTTTAATTATTAATGACCTGACTTCCATCTGCAACCTTAGCTTCTCCTTGCTGTGTTACAGAACATGTTAAAAGATTCCAGAGTGTAGATGTAGATTTCTTGGGAGGCCTTTACTCTGCCTACCATACCCTCTGATAATGGAGAACAGTGTACATTCTTTTTTTTTTTTTTTTTTTACAAATAGTTTATTGTCAAATTAGTTTCCACATAACACCCAGTGCTCATCCCCACAAGTGCCCTCCTCCATGCCCACCCCTCCTCCCCCCCACATCCACCGGTCCTCAGTTTTTGTCAGCATTCAAGAGTCTCTCATGGTTTGCCTCTCTCCCTTTCCCCCACCATTTCCGCCCTTCTTCTCCCCCTTGGTCCTCTGTTAACTTCCTCCTAATCCTCCTATACGTGCACACATATGATATTTGTCCTTCTCTGCCTGACTTATTTCGCTCAGCATAACACCCTCAAGGTCCATCCATGTTGCTACACATGGCCAGATTTCATTGTTTCTCATTGCCATGTAGTATTCCATGGTATAGATAAACCACATCTTCTTGATCCATTCATCTGTTGATGGACACTTAGGCTCTTTCCAGGTTTTAGCTATTGTGGAGAGTGCTGCTATGAACATTGGGGTACATGTGCTCCTATGCATCAGCATTTCTGTATCCTTGGGTAAATTCCTAGCAGTGCTATTGCTGGGTCATAGGGGAGTTCTATTGTTAGTTTCCTTAGGAACCTCCACACTGTTTTCCAGAGGGGCTGTACCAGTTGACATTCCCACCAACAGTGTAGGAGGGTGCCCGTTTCTCCACATCCTCGCCAGCATCTAGAGTTCTCTGATTTGCTCATTTTAGCCACTCTGACTGGCGTGAGGTGGTATCTCAGTGTGGTTTTGATTTGTATTTCCCTGATGAGGAGGGATGCTGAGCATCGTTTCATGTGTCTGTTGGCCATCTGGATGTCCTCTTTGGAGAAGTGTCTGTTCATATCTTCTGCCCATTTCTTCACTGGTTGTTTGTTTTTCGGGCGTGAAGTTTGGTGAGTTCCTTATAGATTCTGGATATTAACCCTTTATCTGATATGTCATTTGCAACTATCTTTTCCCATTCCGTTGGTTGCCTATTAATTTTCTGGGTTGTTTCCTTGGCTGTGCAGAAGCTTTTAATCTTGATGAGGTCCCAACAGTTTATTTTTGCTCTTGATTCCTTTGCTTTTGGGGATGTGTCAAGTAAGAAGTTGCTGCGGTGGAGGTCAAGGAGGTTGTTTCCTGCTTTCTCCTCTAGGGTGTTGATAGTTTCCTGTCTCACGTTCAGGTCCTTGATCCATTTTGAGTTTATTTTTGTGCATGGTGTGAGAAAATGATCTAGTTTCATTCTTCTGCATGTTGCTGTCCAGTTCTCCCAACACCATCTGTTAAAAAGGCTGTCTTTTTTCCATCGGATATTCTTTCCTGCTTTGTCAAAGATTAGTTGGCTGTATACTTTTGAGTCCACTTCTGAGTTCTCAATTCTGTTCCATTGGTCTATGTGTCTGTTTTTGTGCCAATACCATACTGTCTTGATGATGACAGCTTTGTAGTAGAGGCTAAAGTCTGGGATGGTGATCCCTCCTGTTTTGGTTTTATTTTTCAGGATTACTTTGGCTATTCGGGGTCTTTTGTGGTTCCATACAAATTTTAGAATAGTTTGTTCTAGTTTTGAGAAGAATGCTGGTGCAATTTTGATTGGAATTGCATTGAATGTGTAGAGTGCTTTGGGTAGTAATGACATCTTAACTATATTTATTCTTCCTATCCATGAGCATGGAATGTTTTTCCATTTCTTTGTGTCTTCTTCAATTTCCTTCATAAGTTTTCTATAGTTTTCCTCATACAGATCTCTTGTATCCTTGGTTAGGTTTATTCCGAGGTATTTTATGGTTTTTTGTGCAATTGTGAATGGGATCAGTTTCTTGATTTCTCTTTCTGTTGCTTCATTGTTGGTGTATAAAAATGCAACCATTTCTGTACGTTGATTTTGTACCCTGCAACTTGGCTGAATTCTTGGATCAGTTCTAGTAGGCTTCTGGTGGAGTCTGTCGGGTTTTCAATGTAGAGTATCATGTCATCTGCGAAGACGGAAAGTTTGACTTCCTCTTTGGCAATCTGATGCCTTTGATTTCCTTTTGGTGTCTGATGGCTGATGCTAGGACTTCCAGCACTATGTTAAACAGCAGTGGTGAGAGTGGACATCCCTGTCGTGTTCCTGATCTCAGGGGGAAAGCTCTGAGTTTTTCCCCATTGAGGATGATGTTAGCTGAAGGCTTCTCATAGATGGCTTTGATGATGTTTAGGTAGGTTCCTTCTATCCCAACTTTCTCGAGAGTCTTTATTAAGAAGGGATGCTGTATTTTGTCAAATGCTTTTTCTGCATCTATTGACAGGATCATATGGTTTTTATCTTTTCTTTTATTGATATGATGTATCACATTGATTGATTTGCGAATGTTGAACCAGCCCTGTAACCCAGGAATGAATCCCACTTGATCTTCGTGGATGATTCTTTTTATATGCTGCTGGATTCGATTTGCAAGGATCTTGTTGAGAATTTTTGCATCCGTATTCATCAAAGATATTGGCCTGTAGTTCTCTTTTTTTGCTGGATCTCTGTCTGGCTTGGGAATCAGTGTGATGCTGGCTTCATAAAATGAGTCCGGGAGTTTTCCTTTGCTTTCTATTTTTTGGAATAACTTGAGAAGAATTGGTATTAATTCTGTTTTAAATGTCTGGTAGAATTCCCCAGGGAAGCCATCAGGTCCAGGGCTCTTATTTGTTGGGAGATTTTTGATCACTGATTCAATTTCTTCACTCGTTATGGGTCTGTTCAGGTTTTCTATTTCTTCCTGTGTGAATTTTGGTAGTGAGTGTGTGTTTAGGAATTTGTCCATGTCTTCTAAGTTGTCCAATTTGTTGGCATATAATTTTTCATAGTATTCCCTGATAATTGCTTGTATTTCTGAGGGGTTGGTTGTAATAAGTCCATTTCATTCATAATTTTGTCTATTTGGGTGCTCTCTCTTTTCTTTTGGATAAGTCTGGCTAGAGGTTTGTCAATTTTGTTTACTTTTTCAAAAAACCAACTCTTGGTTTCATTGATCTGTTCAATTGTTTCTTTGGTCTCTATGTTGTTTATTTCTGCTCTAATTTTTACTATTAAACAGTGTACATTCTTAATCGCTTCCTTCTTAACTACTGATTTGTCTCAAACTCTGAAAGATATGAGATGTTACTTAACTTGCAAACTAACAGGACAACCTGCCAGAATTCATGGATGGCAGGAAAAGACATAAGACTCCTAGGTCACAGACAACGGACTTTTTATCCATGGCATAGCAAGTACCATGAGCATGCTCATATTTGCATCCCTCATCTCTGGGCCCCATGGGGGGATGATACAGATGAGGACTGATGGATGCCTATACACACCATGGATTGCAGTAAAGGAGAGGGATTTCAAGCTTAGGGAGCCTGAATGATTTATAAAGAGCAATAAGAATGTCTTCCCTTTTTCCCAGAAGGAAAAATGACCTCTCTCTCCCAAGGCTATTTGATATGCAAACATCCTTAAAAATATAATCTAGAACAAACACTGATTACTACCTCGTTTGCAAGAAGTACAAACAACTGCAACAACTAGAGACCCTTGGAAAACTGTTCTCCGGAGTCCTTATTGCTGCATATACAGTTAATCACCTGGTCTACAGGTTCTCAAACATAGGGACTAGTTCTTTGAAAATCATTTTAAAATCAGTTAGCTTTATGTTAAAAGATTTGGGTTTTTTTTTCTTTTCACATACTATTTTTTTCAACTTCATTTGTTCACCTCAACCTCCATTTATTTATACCTTATACTTAAACATCATTCTAGTGCCTACTCTTTTCCTTCTTACTGACTTATCGTCAAATAATTCTACATGAAAACATGTTGACTTTTTGGCTAATTTAATAAACAAATGACTAATGATTAATACTAAAAGACAGTGTGGCCTCAATTCATAATGAGGAAACCAAAACTAGCAAATTTACTAAGGGTCCTGAAACAAGTAGGAAGAAAACCAGGTGCTAGGGGCACCTGGTTGGCTAAGTGACTTAAATGTCAGACTCTTGAATTTGAATCAGGTCATGATCTCAAGGTTTCCTGAGTTCAAGCCCCATGTCAGGCTTGAACCTGGCAGCTTGAACCTTTCTATTGACCAGGCAGAGCCTGCTTGGGATTCTCCCTCTTTCCCTGTCTCCCTAGCTCATGCTCTCTCTGCCTCTCTCCAAATAAATAAATAAACTTAGAAAAGAAAAAGAAAACCAGGCACTCATATGATGTGAAATGTCATTCTAGGAAAACAGTGACAAAGAGAGGGCCTTCACTAAGAAGTAGAAGATGAACAAATTCATTTCTACATATTTCATCCTTATCTATTCTGAGGGCAAGAAATGGCTGTGAGAAGTAAAGAGACCCTGATGATTATATTTGACATCAGAAGTATCAACATTTATGAAATTACTAATGGAGACATTCCTTCTTTTACTGACATTCTCAAGTTAAACCTCCTAATTACTATGTGTCTAGTTCTAAGGACAAAGAAGGCTACAAGTATATAAAACTGTATTAAACTACCTGATGATAAAAATGAAGTAGGTCAAAAGAAAAAAGAAACAAAAAGAAATAGATCCTGTTCTCTATTTGTAAAAGTAATGGTAGTAGATGTATGTCAATAAGACATGTTCTTTGAGCAACTTTCCCCCAGAAGTGGTAATATGTAAAGTGAGCTATCAGTGTCTTCCCATCCATATAATAATCCTGAGACCAGCATTATGACGTCAGACTAAGGGAAGGGTGGCAGGGTTTATTCATAAAAGAGAGTTTCTCGGCGCCAACTAGATTGTGTTTATACTCTACATATGAGTAATTACAGCTTTGCAACTCAGAATTTTTTTTATCTCATTAATTGTCCTGAAAAACTGAAGTAAAGGACCATCCCTACATCTACCATGTCCTTGTGCCACAATAGATCACTGCTCCTATGTTAAATTTGTCAATTTGAATATCCTGACAAAAGAAGCACTTACAAATTGCCAAGGAGCATGATGAATGGCAGCAGCTTTCCTTGACAGGTAAAATGCTGCAGCCATTCAGTGGAAGACATTTAGAAATTGCAATATAAAAACTTGCTCTTTAAATCTGGCCTCTCTCCATCTGATCTCTGGGAATTCGAGGCCTCAGTTTCCTCATATGCAAAAAAAGGATGAAAATGTGTTGTCCTGTCTCAAGATGTCATGATGTAGTGTTTGTGGAAACCTCTTAACTCATAAGTGGCTTTTTTAAAATCTGAATTTCATCTTCTTTGTCTTATTTTTGTGTTAGAAAGTCTTTGAGGGAATTCTATAGCACCTGTTAACAGCAGGCTTTTTAGGAAATCATACAGTTGGGGGGAAAAAAAGGATTGTGATTATAATCTGCAATTTATGACCTTCTCAGGTCAGAAATCTCCGTGCAGACCTCACAAAGCCAACCATACCTAGGTCCTGCTGTACTTCAAGAAGGGCTGAATCCAGGAGCCACACTTTGGCATTTTATCAGCACTTTCCCATGTCCTCCTGTCTGGTGTCCCAGTCCCTTCCCTTTATTCATCATTTTCCCACTTGTACCTTTCTCACTCCCTATTTCAGCAACACTCATCATAATATACCTGCTGTGACAACTCCTCACCTTTATCTTTCACATCCTGACACAAACTGCCACCACCATTCTTCAGGTCCCCTCAAATCATAGACACTCCCCTCTTCAGAGCCTCTGCTGACGCTGACTCACTTCCTGCAGAAACAGATGGGTCCTGACCCTTCACTGACAGCTCTCACTGATATAGGCAACCACATGCCCTCCATCTCAGTGGTCAACTCAATGGCCTCTTCTGCCTCCCGGTTCTTTCCTGAAGATTCCTATTAGGTACTAGTATTCTCTGCCATTCATAGATAAGAATATTTCAATAGCTAAGCTGAGAAAAACTTTCAGCAGCCATCTAATATGACCTCCTGCCTCTGGAGGAGAGAAGGCACCATAGAAGATGTATATCTTCATGCCCTTTCTCAGTGTTTCCTCTAACTTCTCATCACAACCTGGAGTAAACCATTACTCTGAAAGTGAATTCTTCCCTATGTCCAACCAAACCTATTCTCCACTGAGATCGTTTCAGTCTTGTTTTTCCTCTTTGATCTCTTCAGGAAAACTTGTCTCTGATCTGGGCATGAGATAGAGGGAATCTCAAAGTCAAAAAGTCATGTAGTCCAATTACACATCTACTTTTTTAAAATATCATTGCCAGTGGGCCATACAACCTGAAAAGGAATTTACTTCATTATGGGTGGTCTGTCCATCCTTGATCAGCTCTGATCAGGAGAACTGTTTAACCTAAATTCACTCTAATCTGCCTTCTTGAATGTTCCATTCCCTGATGATACTCTCTCCCAACAGGACATCACAATATCTTCTGTGGCCACTCCCCTGTCTTGTACCATTTGTCACTCACTGCTCCCCTAGCACCTAGCACTGGACCCTAAAACATAATAGCTCTTAAGAAACCTTTGTTGAATGAATGAGTGAATGAATGAATGAATGTTTGCGATCTCTTCTACAGGATAGCACTTTGCATCTAATGCATTTATGAAACACAATTTGGGTCTTCTCCAGGCTAGAAGTCCTTATAAGGAAAAGTTTCAAGTTCAATACAACTCCCTTCCTCTGATATTTCTCCAGTGTGTCTAAATTCATCTAGGTAAATATGAAAAAAATATATCAAATATACATTTTATGTATGCAGTTGTATATAACCACATATGTGTGTATAAAACTCAGTTAATCTACTTTTCTAAATAAAGCTACATCAAAGTATAGAACATGGGTAAACAGAAACTAATTAAAAGCAGACACATAAACTTATAAAAAGTATACTACGGCCCTCAAAATCTACTCATAGCTAAGTGGTTTAATTTCATATTATTAAATTTTTTTATTTTTGGATAGAGGCTTTATTATAACTTTATTAAACTATTTTTTTAAAAAAATTTGAGCCACAATTCTACCACTCTGCTGTGACTGTTATCATTTTTCTGTTTTTTTCCAATCTTGCTTACTTTAAGTTATTGTAAATATATGATATACATTTTGGATTGCACTTTTTCCACTTAAATTATATTGTACTTATTTTTCATATTATCACTAATCTTTATTATAATTTCATTCACTAATAGTACTCCATCAATTTGATATATCCATAACCATTTTCTAAATAGTAGTGATTTAAAGTGTTTCCAGTTTTCTTTCTTATAGAAAATGCTGTTAAGAATATTATATACATATAGATTTTCATCCTAAATATCTTGCCATATCAAAAAATATTCCCTTCTCTCCATTATCATTCGAAAGGATTTTTCAGTTTCTATGTATATGAGTTTTATTTATATGTATGCTATTTATTTCCAGTTTTATATCAATATAGTAAAAGGTTCGAGCCTATAAAATTTTGACGTCTAATTAAAATTATTTATAAGCCCTAGAACATTATAATTTTCATAAGTGTTATAAGTATACTTTAAAAGACATAGTCCCATTTAAAAATGACTACCATTTTTGTATTCCAAAAGTATTTATAAACACCTCATTGATGCCATCCCCTATGGCAGGAATTGGTGACCCAAGAACCAGTATGTGATTTAAAGTCTAGCAATGAGCAAAGCACTGAAAATTAACTGATGGGTGTTATTCTTGCATGACCCAAGGCACAATACTGCCTTCGACCAGAGCAAAAAGGACCCTGACCTTAGCCCCAGGTTTCAGAGAACCCCATTCTGACCCTCCTCCAGCCATACCCTTCCCCACCAGGTAAAGAGACCATGACCATCCATGGGGCATCCTGGACATTCCCATTTGAGCCCACGACGCCCACTAGACCCATCTCTGGTTGGCCTGAGTACCAGAATTCCCTCTTCAAACAGTTCAAACCCACTTCTAGGCCAGAGCAGACTTCTCTCAATCCATTCTGCTGAAGATAGAGTTTGTGCTTATATGTCCATCAGTGCTTAGGGGACATTGCGAACAGAGTTAAAATATGTGGTCATGCAGAAGCCACTCGTAGCTCTGGATGGAGGCAGGAATGGGAAGGCAAGGAGAAGTACCTATAGCCACCGAGGACAAGGGTCTGGGGCCAATTTTCCCAACAGCATGTTCTAGAAGCACAGAACTCTGAAGATTATAAAAATTCTAATTTGAACCTAGTTTTCCAGGTGGTTTAGAGGATGGATATATTTGTTAAGGTAGGAGGATGGAACGTATTTTATTTACTGGCTTGTTTAGCTTGATTTATAGCTTTAAAATATTTAGCCATATGGGATGCGTGGGCCTTCATTGTATTCTTGTCTTGGGCCTTACTGATGGTGGGGCAGGTCTGGTACAAGGTGCAATGGGGACACCTAACAAGGAGATCTAAACTTGATAGGGCATTGTTGAAGCTTTGTCAGGGCAGATCACAGTTCAGTGGAGTAGGCTGAACCATAGAATATTCTACTTATGCAATCCAATGCATTTACAGGCTAAAGGTGAAAGTCATATGCTTATCTTAATAAATACAAAAAAAAAAGCATTTTATGAAATTCAAGAAACAGTTGTGTATAATACTTAATATTCCATGATGACAACATGCCTAGTACAAATGCTAATAGGAACTAAATACTGACATCACACTTAAATGGTAACCACTAGCAATGTTACCTTTAAATTTAACCGAAGACAAGAATACAACTATCACTCAGTTATTTAACATGGATCTTAAATTTCTAGCCAGCTTATTTTGGCAGTTGTTCATTTCTTTCTTTTTTTTTTTTTTTTATTTTTTTTTTTTAATTTTTTTTATTTCTAGGAGAGAGAGAGACAGCGTGAGCAGGGGAGGGTCAGAGAGAGAGGGAGTCACAGACTGAAACAGGCTCCAGGCTCTGAGCTGGCAGTCAGCACAGAGCCCGACGCGGGGCTCGAACCCACGAACCGTGAGATCGTGACCCAAGCGAAAGTCGGACGCTTAACCGACTAAGCCACCCAGGCGCCCCAGCAGTTGTTCATTTATTTTCCTTTTTCTGGTGTTTTAATGAACAGTTTTAAGTAAGAAGAACCATTACCATTTATTCCACCACTTTTTAAAATTCCTTTACCTTGTTCTAGTTTGTTGTCGTTGTTGCTGGTCTCTACCCAATCATGAAGGCATGAGTTCCATGAAATTGCTACCTGCTTGTTAAAAAACACTTTTATTTATCTCATATATTCCTCCTTCAAGATTCCATGGGAGCCTCCATTTTCCTCTTTATGATTTCATATTTGTTTAGTCAACTATCGCCTGGAGCTAATGTTTAGACCAGGAAGTGACTCATTAGTCTCCCAAATGGTTCCTGTGTCTCAGTTATTAATCTGCATCAGCTGGAGGCAAGTAGCATTCCCTACACTCTCCAGTCTTAACACATAATCAGGAACTTGGCATAGGAAGAGAGTGGTGGTGGAAGTTCTGGCCTGGCTGGCTATAAGAAACAAGCAGCTAATCGAATACAAACAAGTCACATGGCATTTTTAATTTGAGTAAGAATACAAGTCTATTTTAAAGTTGTTTGCCTGGCCACTGCCAGGCATCTGTTAGCTACTGTGTTTGCAAATTCATTCTCTTGCTTCCTGTCTCTCTCTGTTTTTCTCTCTCTCATATTTCTAAACTAGAAATCCACAGATCAGGTTTTAATATTTTGATATTCGCTATTTGAGAAAAGATTGTTATTAAACAATGACTAATGGAAAGACAAGACGACATCTTATCACAGAAGTTTTGGTGTTGCTTTCTGGCTTCTTCTCAGCTCAAGTTTTACAATAGAGCACTGGAGTATCTGGATGCTATCTGTTCTCACAGTACATGTTCAGAGAGTATCTCATTCCAAGCTTGTGTGAGATATAATTCATTTCTCCCAAACAATTTAGGGCCTTGATAATTTTTTGGACACCAGACATATTTATACAGAACTCTTCTAAATTAACTAGAAAGCAGGGCTTTCAGACATGTGCTTTTGATTGTCCCTGCAGTACCACTTTATAAGTTCATAAATCAGGGAATCCATTCAGAATTTACTTAGTAGTACCCTCTTCACTTAAATTCAAAGCTTTGGTAAGATCAGAAAATGCCTAAAACTGATTCTTCCATTATTCATCAAGTATAATTTTGACAACAGAAACCATTTCTAAGATATTATTTTCATAAAATAACAAAATTTTCCACAGTGGCTTCCCAGTATGTCTCTACTGGGCCTGACTTCCCATCACCCTTGACCTTCCTTTCTCTCCATCTCCATTACACCCACAACTGTAGGTATCAAAAAGAACAATCAGAGGAGTGAAGGGCACTCAGATGGCATCACCTAGCATCTTAAAGTTTCAACATGAAAAGCTCATTCTTGGTTTTTCCTCCTTGAAGGAAAGCATTCCATTCAGCTCTGCAGTTTGCTTGCCTGCCTTCTTACTCTCTCCAGTTTTTGCCTAATCTCTAACTACCTGATCCTCTAAGGGGTTCTCCACATCTCTTGACTTTTCTTTTCTGAAGTGTACTCAGTAGGTTCTAGTAAAAGGAGTCCCGGCCTGGGCCCCGGGAATCTCTTAACTTAGGGTAGTGCCAAAAGGCAAGGTTTGTGTTCTGTCCTCTCCCAAACTTCTGTTCTAGAAAATGAAATTGAATGCAGTGCCACACTTTGAATTACCCATTTTTCAAAAGGAAAAAAATTAAAATCTGAGATAATCTCTTGGCAAACAATGATAAATGCTCTTGATTCTTTAAGGTATGGTATGGCATGGTATGTTGTGGTGTGGTATAGTATAAGTAATAAATGGGACATAATTATACTATGCAACTATTCATTATATAAAATTCAGTTTTAATTAGGTGTCATGTGTTTTTATTTGCTAAATCTGGCAACCCTATAATAGCTCTAATCCCAACAGGCTTGTTTCCCTTTACATATACTGTCACTAATAATCTCACACTTTCAGAAATTAAGAAACTAGAAAAATAACATTTCAGTAATAATTTTGCTTAGGAAATGGGCCACACTTTGTTACTTATCCACTAGGTAGAAAAAGTGTCTCCTTTATTGATTAGTAGTATGTTAATGAAGAAAATGAGAGTGCTTTTAGTTTACATTTTTTGTGTTATTGATTGGAAGTTACAGCTTCAGTATGTACTAACTAGTTGTTTGGTGTACACCAGTTGTTTGAGTTGTCCCTGTGCACTAAGTGATGAAAGAAGATTTCCATTTAAAAGCAAATAAAAAATAAACTTGTCAAACTAAAATCTTACAAAGAGGAGATAGAGTAAATTCATGTGGAAAAGATATAATATCATTACTTTCTCCTCCCTAATGCTTAAAAAATGAGAAATGCAATATTTGTAATCATCTATAAAGGAAAACATGTTATTTTATCAATGGTCATGGGGTTTCATTTTTGAGAAGGGATTGAAGGTTGTTTTATTTTATTTTTAATTTTTTGACTTACATGGACATGGTTCTTCTTATTTATGTTCACCATAATATCATCAATAATGCACTCCTGGAACCTAGAAGTGATTCCAAGTGATAATGAGGACTGCGTATAAGATATTTGTGACTTGTCAAGCTCACAAGAAATACAGAGAATCGCACCTGAACTTCTGCCCTGTCTAAATCAACTCACTGTCACTCTTTGGCAGTATCATATTTCAGACAGTAACTTTATAAATTTGGGCACCTAGAGAAATTCCTTAACAAACTAAAACATTTTCAGAGTGACATTAACAATAGACATTTTTAGGCATCACATGCAGGCAAGAGTTGCAATATCGGTTTGTGCAACAGACTTTTCTAAGTTCTTCTAATTAGTATAACCATAATAGATGGGAAATCATGCCATGTAGATTTCCTCCTCACCTGCAGACCTGTTTTCATCTATTCATCATCAGCAAAGACTAATGTGGAAGACAGCCTAAAAGGTTGGGCATTGGAGACAGTATGCAGCTGTTCATTGGGTGTTTTTGGACAGTGACATGGCATCAGAGCTCACAAGGAGCCTGAAGGAAGATCTGCAATACTAATTAAGGGAAAAGCAATTCTCATTCATCTGGCTTGTTCTGATATCACTTCCTGGCAGTAAAAAGTGACTAAGATAATGTGCAAATCTGACAACTCAGAAGTCTCTGAGTTAAAATGGATACCTGATATCATCTCTCCTTTCTGGTCATTGGGCATTGATGCTATTTTGAATATTATTTCAAAGTTGAAATGATTTTACATGATCAGAATCACTCAGGTATAGTCTACAGTTAATACAATGTGGCAGCAATGAAAATCAGAATCGGTACATGTTTCTAGTTGGTAGAGTCTTTATGTTTAACCAACTGGCATGTTTTTATTCAAGGAATTCCTCATCCTGTAAATATGCTTTTAACTCTTCTCAACACATCTATCCTTTTAACTTCATCATGTTGAAGGAGGCCATCAAAAGGGTGTGACCTCCAGCTGACCAGAAGCTGGACTCAAGCAGTCAGAGGCTCCTCACACACACCTCGTCCTTGGAATATACATTCTGCTTTCTGTCCTCATAACTGGAGCTGTTTCAAAAATGCAACCTTGGGAGAGGAATGTGTTGTTGAAACCATCTGGACTGAATATGTGACTGAACCCCATTAAGGTCTCTATATAAACTTTTAAGATTCTGGCAGGCAAGTGCACAGATCTTGAGGCTGCCAAAGACAAGCTTTGTATGTAAGTTCCCTTGCTTGTTAAGCCTCCTGCCTCCCAATCTGGAGTGGTTTGCCTCTTTCTTCAGTCTTCCTTGCCTTCCATGTATGGGGGGCCAATTTATAAATGGGTATAACTGAAAAGGAGCAAATTCCTATAGAAAGATGTATACAATACTGTGTGGGAACCAGTTCTATAGTAGAGTAGTAGTAGTAGTAGTAGTAGTAGTAGTAGTAGTCAGTGCTTAAATATCAAAGTATTTCAGAATGCAGTGGTTAAGCGAATTGCCTTTGGGCTCTGTTTTATGGGAGTTTGAATCCAAGTTTAGTTGTTGACTACAGCTTTGTGATCCTGAGGAAGTTATTTAAACTTAGATACATAACAGCCTAAGTTCTGTATCTATAAAGTGAAAATAATATTAGTACCTGTCTCATATGGTAATATAAGTAAAGCACAATTCATGGCATATGTAAATATTCAATAAATACTTGCTATTGTGAAAGAAATATTAACAAATTTAAGGTACATTATAATATAACTCACTATAGAAGTGGTACAATTATCACACTTTTTCCTGAATTTTCCCCCTCCCATATGAGTAGCCAAAATATTAAGTTAGATGCCCCATGAAAAAATATATAGTTAAGCATCAGACTTTGACTCAGGTCATGATCTTGCCATTTGTGAATTCAAGCCCCACATCAGCTTGCTGCTGTCAGAGCAGCGCTCACTTCAGATCCTCTGTCCCCCTTTCTTGAGCCTTCCTCTGCCTGTGCTCTCAAAAATAAATAACCATAAAAAAAAAATATTTTTTTTGTCCTTCATACATGTTCTTCTAAGGGCTGCCGCTGTTAGTATAGGCATATAGACAAACAAGAGATGGGAAGTGATATCTTCTTGTTAACCCTGTTTTTCCTAAGTAAAGTCAGTATAGAAACTCACTTCCTATTTGTCTGGGTGAATCTTTCCCTTTCAGAAATGGGAAACATTTTCCCTGAGCCTTTAGGAGACTCTGATATAAAGGTATTAGTTGATGAGAGTGAAAGTAATCTTTCCCTTCTTGTGCACTTGGACTGAAGAGCCATCAAAGTAAGTTATCACCTGTTCTCACATCCCTTGAAATCCTGATTAGTTCTCTAGCAAAAGTACTGCTTTCTGTATGTTTCACCACCGACTCTAGGAAAACAGTATGCCTGCTTTTACATTGAAGCTTCAATGGTTGCACTTTAAATAAAGTTTTATCCTTGTATGGAAGAATGACTTGCATGTACTATAAAAACTAAGTTTTCTCTGCATAGATCCATAAATATTATTTTAAAGTCTCTTTCATGAACTCTGATTTTCTTCTTATTGCTTTTATGCCTCTTTTCTTCTAAAATATTTAAATTTGAAAATAATACGTTTTCCCTAAATTCCCATTCCTTCTACCATTTCTAATGACTAAAGTCATAAGAGAGAGATGAAGTCTAATTTATAATATAAACTATATATACCTGGAATAAGAAAAATAATGTTGTGAATAAAACATTTCAGAAAAAAATGTACAAAGATGGGGAAAAGCACTGAGTTTGAAACAGAAGAATTATTTTTCATTTCTCCAACTATTTATGAACTGTGTGACCTTGGACAGGTCACTAGATTACCTCTGATCTCAGTTTTATTACCCACAAAATGGGAGTCAGTACCTGCCTGATCTGTCTCTTAGAGCTCCAACAAAGAAAACTAAGATAATGTATAGAAGTATTATATAAATTCCAAATTCCCATTCAACTATTTTTAGCACTACAAGATTAACTGTTCAGCTGCTCGTCAAAAAATCTGTTTTAAATGTTGTGAAGAGTTTACGGTCTTTTATAATCAAGGACCATGTACTATGTGGGAAGGCTTGAGATTTACTACTGCCAGAACATCTTATACCACATTTTTTTTAACATTAGGATATATTGATAAGAGAGATTATCAAAAACACAGACATTTTACCTAAAGGATTAGTGAATAATTTCCTTTATTTTTAAGAAAAAAATCTTAAAAAGTCACAATATTGACTAATATATTCTCCTCATCTACATAATATAATATATTCTTCAAACTTTTTATTATCCCTGAGTGGCTATAAAATCTCAGCTGTTTAAAATGATTTTTTTCAGATTTATAACATTCCATAAAAACTTTCAATGTAAAGAATATTTTCTACTGAGCTAAAACTGTCCCAGCCTCATGGGTGTTTTTTTTTAAGTGTTATTCTTCATAGCATAATATCCAGGTGTTAATTTAAACATGCATTCTGAGATGGAAACATCCACCTACCGGTATTGCTGACTTTTAAAAAATTTTATACTAATCAGAATTTAACACCTAACATAACAGTATGGATTAAATGACCCCAGAACTCCATTCTTTCTGGGCCTAGAAATAGAAATATCCTGGCATCCACAAACATTAATTGCTAGCATACTTTAAATATGTACATAAATATATCTGAAATGTTTAAAAAGAATATTCTAGAAGACAATGAGACATACCTGGATTTGACTAACTTAAAGGAACACGGGAACCTGGCTCAATTGAAATAGAGTATACCAGCTTGTATGAATAATATAATTCTATTGCCTTGTGATCACATGTGTTAAACCTGCTATCTCTTCCTCAAATTCTTTTTTTAATTTTATTAAGTTTTTTATTCTAATTCCAGTATAGTTAACATACAGCGTTATGTTAGTTTCAGGTGTACCATGTTGTGATTCAACAATTCTATACATTATTCAGTGCTCATTATGATAAGCGTACTCCTCAGATTCTTTTCAGAAAAATTTATCTCAGGATTCTTGGGTGTTTCAGTCAGTTAAGCATCCAACTCTTGATTTCAGCTCAGGTCATGATCTCACAATTTGCAAGATCAAGCCCCACGTCATGCTCCACAATGACAGGGTGGAAACTACTTGGGATTCTCTTTCCTCTCTCTCTGCCCCTCTCCCTGTTCTCTTTCTCTCTCTCAAAATAAATAAATAAGCATTAAAAAAAGAAAAATTTGTCTCAAAATTGGAGTATTAACCAGATGCCAACCCCATTTGAAATAAGAAGTAAGAAAAATGGAAGTTTCCTTAGGACAGACAGCATTACCCAAAATGAATTCCACAAAAGTTGACCCTCAAGATGTTTTTTTTTTTTTAAATAAAATGAGTTTGTTGCAGGAAAGGGATTCTATGGTCAAATAAATGTGTAAAATAGTATATCACATCTTCCTTAGATATTTGCAATATGCATTAGTATGTTGGATAGTTTTAGTAGTCCAGTAGCCAAGCATATCACAAGGTTATTTAATCTGAGAATTTTTTTTTATTATATTAACTCTTTAAAATTCTGTAGAACATACAATTTAGAGCTGTCAATTTCTGTCTTGAAGAAACCTGTGGTATTAAAAGAAAAGGGAGAACAATAGTAGTAGACCTAGATTTTTATCACATGTTATAACCCACATTCCATACTTTCACATGCAAATGTATGGTTGAGGAATTTGAAAAAGAAGTTTTTAAGAGATCTATTTCTCTGCTTAAAGTAAATTAAGTTATTGGCCCCAGTTGCTCACCCCCAACCCCAAACACTTCATACTGTTATACATCCTCACCCCAGCCGTGGTATCAGCACCTGATGTTGGGCTTGACCCGGTGACTTGGTTTGGCCAATAGAATGTTAGTGGACCTAAAATGTGTAAGGCTTTAAATGTGTTTGCCTAGTTCTCTTCTTTCAAGTTCTAGTTAACCTGGAATTAACTATCATCTTAGAGCCAAGACTGGTTTGACCAACCTCAGTCAAACTGTAGATGTGTGAACAAGAAATAATTGCGTACTGTTGTATGCTAGTGAATTTTGGGATGGTTTGTTTTGCAGTGTTTTCATGGCAATTGCTGACTCTTATAGAGCTCCATCAGAGTTTGTTCCAAAACAATTAATATTCCTGTAAGTGTTCGTGATAACTGAAAGAAATCAAGTGATGTGTCTTAGGGCATTGAATTTGTGGATTATTGGGATTTTTATTCCCTTAATTCTTAAATTCTTGAAAACTATGTCCTCAAAAGCATACAATTTTTTGATGTCTCACTTGTCTTAATGGTTATCCCAACATTTCCAGGGAAAACATACCCTCTCAGACTGCCCAGCTTTCCCCATGTACATAAAATGAGGCTATGAAAAACATTTAATTAACATAAATATAAATTGGAAAAGAAATAAATCTGCAGTTTATTTATTAAGACCAAGGGTCTCACAAAACCCCAGTTATTATCAAATGTTTTCCAAATATTAAGTTTTATTTTACTGTTATTCAGCAAAAAAAGATAAAAGAAAAGACCAGAAACTCCCCTGCCTAGGAAATTGGCCCACCACTCTCCCTGCCACCTGCCTAGGGCTTCATCACTGGATCCCAGATGAGGACGCCTGTGATCTTGACAAAGCTGTGCTCCTTTTCTCCTGATAGCACCTCCACCATCTGTTCCTTTTCTTATTTGTATGCACTATCTAGTCCTTCTTCTTTCCATTTCTACATGTTCTAGCCTCCTCTGTCTATAAAATGGGTGATAGTAGGAATTAAGTGATTCAAGGTGTCTTACCAGGTTGCTCAATAAGTGTTGACCTGTCTCTCTTTTTTTCCTGCCTGTCTTCCCTATTCTACTCTTCACTTAGTGGTAGTCCAGTGAGATATAGACATAAATATAGACATGTATTGCTGAATATATGAATATGAATGAAGTAGTCATGAATAAAACAGCAGTGTTAATTAAGTTAAGCTGTTGGGATTCACACTAGTCCTTCTAGGATTTGATTGTGACTAACATTAATGCCCAGTTGAGGAGCATACTATTTAAGAACACAGGGTCTAGATGAAACAGCAGATCTGGATTTGAATCATAGCTCTAGAACTTACTGTCTGATAAGTTAGTATACTCTCTTAAAACTAATTGTCTCATCTGAAAGTTGGAAGTAATAAGATGCCCTGTATAAAGGAAAATATTTTTTAATCAATAGGATTTTTTTTCTTTTATAGTTCATTGTCAAGTTGGTTTCCATATAACACCAGTGCTCATCCCAACAAGTGCCCTTCATGCTCATCACCCCTTTTCCCCTCTCCCCCACCCCCATCAACCCTCAGTTTGTTCTCAGTCTTTAAGTCTCTTATGGTTTGCCTCCCTCCTTCTCCTTAACTATTTTTTCCCCTTCCCCTCCCCTATGGTCCTCTGTTAAGTTTCTCCTGTTCCACATATGAGTGAAAACATATGGTATCCTTCTCTGCCTGACTTATTTCACTTAGCATAACACCCTTGAGTTCCATCCACTTTGCTACAAATGGCCAGATTTCATTCTTTCTCATTGCCATGTAGTATTCCATTGTATAGATAAACCACATCTCCTTGATCCATTCATCAGTTGATGGACATTTAGGCTCTTTCCATGATTTGGCTATTGTTGAAAGTGCTGCTATGAACATTGGGGTACATGTGCCCCTATGCATCAGCACTTCTGTATCTAAAGGAAAATATTTAATGAGACACTATGTATAAAGAGCTTAGGACAATGCTAAACACATAGCCAGCACTCAATAAATGCTAGCTATTATAATTATTGTGCAAGAGCTGAGTTTGTATGTAATAATATATTAATTTATGATATAAATAACTACCTAAAACAAGCATGTTATTAACTATCTTTATTTTAAAATCACTACATTTATGGCTGAAATGTAGGGGCAAGAGTGAAAGAAGATTCATTGTATTAATGCATTTTACTCCTACCATGTTTCTGCTCTGCTTTACATATCAGATAGCTGGAGTTCAGGGGTATTCCTGGAAAAAAAATCTGAAGGTTAATGTGTATCATCTACATGCTCCAGAGCATAAGCATATTGTTGGCTGGTCAGATCAAGGTGAAACACAGTGGAATAAACATACTCTGACCACACCTCTATTTTAAAGACTACCTGGGGATGGGGGTACTGAAGCATAGCTATTATGACAAATAGGAGTAGAAGTGATTAATTACTTTTTACTGTCATTCAACAGCTTGTCACCCAGGGAGTAACCTCATTTCTCCAATTCCCATGAATTTAATAGAGGTCACATAGTGGCCTACTTGGCTAAAAAGCATTGCTCCTGAAACCCTGATGGTACTTTTAAGTCTGCTGATATGTGAATGTAATTCTCTGCATGTCTTAGCCCTACACACTCTGTCTTTCCCAGAGAGACACTTCAGTAGATCTATGTGGCACCATGTGGAAAGTTACAAGTGATGAGCTCTCTGATTCCTCTTTCATGTAATAAGATGATAGAAAATTTAAAAGCAATGGGTGTTATTCTATAGTGTAGAGCTTCCTTCCACTCTTTTATAGGAGTATAAAAAGATATTTATTGATATGTAAAACTATTAGTAATGAGACCCTTGTAATGAACATCTAATTTGGTATCTAAAAGGAATTTTAAAGATCTCACTTAAAAATTTGCCGGTTAAGATGGTGGTTAGCTGTTGTGCCTAATTCTTTACCCTCCAGATGCATTAACCTAAATGAAGAGATTTCTAAAAAGCAAAATAATTGCAAAGATGTGCCAGACACCAGGTGGAATTTCGAAAAAACAAAAGGAAGAACGGATGATATAAAGTAGATTATTGTCTGCATCCATTGCACTTCCAACCCAGAGACACAGAGGCTTTTGTAACTAGAATGCTAGCCGTCCCCAGGTGTGTTCAAGGACTCATTCGGGCGACTCTCAGTGCTATTCCATCCCCTAATTCCACTATTGGTACCTCTCTTTTGTTAATTCCTTTAACATTTGAGAAATGGAAATTGACAAGCAGTAATTTATTTCATCTTAAGATATGAAGTTGATGAGAAGGTGATCAAAGAGCAGTGAACTCTGGAGCAGTGAATTCTGTGAAGTTAACTCTAAAGCAGTGAACTCTGGAGGTTAAATTTGGTTTTATTTCATTTTCACTTCCAGTTCTCCTGGAAAGTACAATTCTATGTGTACGTTCTAATAGCACCACAATGAACTACAAAGACAACTAAGAAGAAACCACCAACCAATCTCAAGCAAACATTTGACTTGGACCAGTCTCTTAGACAAAGACAGGCCTTTGGAAATATTGTACATGGTAGGAAAGAAAGGCATTAAACTCAGGTGGAATCCAGAAAACATATTTTTTTAAAAAAACCATTGGAAGTTGCAATGAGGAAATCTACCTAATGTTTTAACAGAGGTGCTAGGTGCTAAAATTAAAAATATATAGTGGATAAAATAATTTAGGACAATGAGCCTGATGTAGAGGAAAGAGAGCATCGCATTTAAAAAAATCAGTACTGGGGTGCCTGGGTGGCTCAGTCGGTTGAGTGTCCAACTTCAGCTCAGGTCATGATCTCACGGTTGGTAGATTTGAGCCCCATGTCAGGCTCTGTGCTGACAGCTCACAACCTGGAGCCTGCTTCGGATTCTGTGTCTCCGTCTCTCTCTGCCCCTCCACCACTCATGCTATGTCTGTCTCTCTCTCTCTCCCTCGAAAATAAACATTAAAAAATTAAAGATAAGTAAATAAATAAATAATAAATCAGTACTGATGAATGGAAAAAGAAGGTGTGGTATATACATACAATAGAATATTACTCGTCAACCAAAAAAAAATCTTGCCATTTGCAACATTGTGAATGGAACTGGAGTGTATTATGCTAAGTGAAATAAGTCAGTCAGAAAAGACATCATATGATTTTACTCATATAAGAAATTTAAGAAACAAAAGATGAACAAAGCGAAAGTGTGAAGGAAAAATAAAATAAGATAAAAACAGAGAGGGAGGCAAACCATAAGAGACTCTTAAATATAGAGAACAAACTGAAGGTTGATAGAGGGAGATGGGTGGGGGATGGGCTACATGGATGATGACCATTAAGGCACACACTTGTCATGATGGGCACTGGGTGTTATATATAAGTGATGAATCACTAAATTATATTCCTGAAATTAATACCTCACTATATGTTAACTAAAAATAAATATATTAATTAATTAATTAATTAAAAGAAAAGAAAATAATTTTTAAAAATCAGTTCTAGCCTCTGCTACTTACTGGGCAAATCATTAGAGCTCTTTTAGCATAGGTTTTAATATGTGTCAAATGAGGCAAATTATTTTATCTACTTCATGAAGATACTAAGAAGTTAAATGTAATACTATATACCTAACAAATGTCTTAGAAATTATCAAAATTCATTAGTAATGGAGTCTTTAATCTTTCATATTTTTAGAGATTTTCCACATTTTTGACTTGATTTTTTAACTTCTTTACTTATTGCTTCTACTTCAAAATTCATTTTGCAATTTAATTTTTAATAATTTTATTTCCTCCAGTCCCCTCATTTTTTCAAAATAATCAAAGAATACCACCTCTTCAAATTATCTTTCATATTTTGATTCAAGAGAATATATTCAGGATTCAGTGTTGGGCTTTCCACTTTCTTTATTTTTGGTTCCACTCTTTTTAGATTGGCTTTAGTCTCAGTCACACATTTGTTCCATGTAGCAAAAAAGAAGCTCTGAACACTGCACTTATGCAGATGTAACATCTGTATCTTGAAAGGGCTACCACATGGGGTAGAAACAGTTCTCTGAAGTAGTTCAAATCTGTAGAATGGGAAAAGAAATGGAGAACATTTCAAAACACCAGGCTTCCATGACTGAGCTCATAAAAATTAACAAGAAAAATAGTGAGAACTTAGAAGACCAAATGGTAAAGGATCTGAGTAGAGAATCCATCAATAATGAAATATAAATTTCTAACAAAAATGTAAAAAAGGTTTAGTCTTATAAGTAAGCAAAGTAAGTGGAAAGCTTTAAAGGATGCTGGGGTGGCTCAGTCAGTTAAAGTCAGAATTAATTTCGGCTTAGGTCATGATCTCCCAGTCCTTGGGGTTAAGCCTTGCATCGGGCGCCATGCTGCTGACAGTGTGGAACCTGCTTAGGATTCTCTCTCTCCTCTCCTTCTGCCCCTCCCCTATTCACACTCTCTCTCTCTCAAAATAAATAAATGAAGTTTACGAGGAAAAAAGAATACTAATAAGCCCACACTGTCTTAAATAGCTGTTGGCAAAGAGTTGGAAATAAAAGCTATGATTTTTTTTCCTGAGTGAAGCACAACAAACTTACATGTGGGAAAAACTAAAATAAATGAGCTATGTATTTAGCTAAACATAGTGAAAGTCAGTGAAAGAACTACAGGAAAACAAACAAAGGAAAGCAAGAGAGAAAAAATAGCCAACATAAAAACCAAAATCAATGAACTGGAAAATAGAACAGAATTAATAAATTAATCTAAGAATTTGAAAACAAAATGATCAAATTTCTGGCAAGTCTAGTGAAGAAATAAACAAAACAAAGCTACATAGTACTGATAGTGGGAGAAATGATAACACTAATAACACAAACATTTAAAATGCTCTAAGAACATAATGCTCTTCACTATAATGACAGATTTCAAAATCTGAGTGAAACTAATACTTTTCTAGGAAAATATAAATTAATAAAATTGATACAAAACATTGAAAACCTGAACAGAATAATGATCAAAAAAGAAAAAAGACGTGAGGGGCGCCTGGATGGCTCAGTCGGTAAAGCGTCTGATTTTGGCTCAGGTCATGATCTCACAGTTCATGGGTTCAAGCCCCGTGTCAGGCTCTGTGCTGACAGCCAGCTCAGAGCCTGGAGCCTGCTTTAGATTCTGTATCTACCTCTCTCTCTGACCCTCCCCCACTCACGCTGTCTTTCTCTTCTTTCTCAGAAATTAAAAAAAAAAACAAACATTAAAAAAAAAAGAGGTGAAAGGAACTGAGTTCAATTTTTTCTCAGCTATTTATTTCAAAACGTTCCACAGTATTGAAAAAGATAGGAATCTTTCCAGTTTGTTTTACAAAGCTACCATAAACCTGATACAAAAACATGATAAATGTAACTCAAAATAAATTACATACTGGAAAAGAATCAAATTATATATTTACTAAATGAAAATAAGTAAATAAGAATTAGAACAGCCCAGGGTGTCTGGATGGCTCAGTCGGTTAAGCATCTAACTTTGGCTCAGGTCATGATCTCATAGTTTGTGAGTTCAAGCCCCACGTCAGGCTCTGTGCTGACAGCTCAGAGCCTAGATCCTGTTTCAGATTTTGTGTCTCCCTCTCTCTCTGCCCCTCCCCCACTCATGTTCTGTCTCTGTCTCCGAAAATAATAAACACACACACAAAAAATTAGAACAACCCAATTTAAAAATGAATAGGATTTAGGGGCGCCTTGGTGGCTCAGTCAATTAAGTGTCCAACTTCAACTCAGGTCATGATTTCTCGGTTTGTAGTTTTGAGCCCTGTGTCGGGCTCTGTGCTGACAGCTCAGAGCCTGGAGCCTGCTTCAGATTCTGTGTCTCCCTCTGCCTTTTCCTCTGTCTCTCTGTTTCTCAAAAGTTAAATAAACATTAAAAAAATGTTAAATGAGTAAAACTTATGAACAAACAGTATACACCCACACATGACCAGTAAACATAGAAGGTTGAGCTAGTAATCAGATGAAGGTATGGTGCCATTTTTCCCCATCTGATTCACTAAGAATAAAAAGATTAAAACATTGTTAGTACCTAGTGTGGGTGAGTATAAAGAGAAACAAGAACTTAAGTGTTTTGTTGGCTCAAGTGTAAAACTTTTCTGAAAGAGCAGGGCACCTGGGTGGCTCAGTCAGCTGAGTGTCGGACTTTGGCTCAGGTAATGATCTCATGGTTTGTGAGTCTGAGCCCACCTTCCAGCTCACTGCTATCAGTGAAGGACCAGCTTCAGATCCTCTGTCTTCCTCTCTCTCTCTGCCCCTCCCCCACTCACTCTCTCTTTCCAAAATAAGTAAACAATTAAAAACTTTTCTGAAAGAGCACTTTTATAATCTAAATGTGTTTTTTGGATTGTGATGTATACTACTTACTCAACAATTCCAGTGTGTAAGAAAACATAACGACACATATAGAATACAGTGATTTGGAAATAATCAATGTGTGGGCAAAAATGTATCTACAAGGCCTTCAACACACATTATTTATGACATGAGAACTTTCAATGCCACTAGAGAAATTTCTCACTGGAGAAAACATTAAATAGGGATCTAGTGAAGTTTTGCCACCATCTAAAAAAAAAGATATACATCTATATTTATTAATGTCTATTGTATATTCAAAGAAAGAAACAAAAAATCAGGTTACATAATATGGAGAATGAGAAATATAATTTTTATAAATGGAAGGATAAGACTAACAGATAGATCCATACAAATATCTAACAGTAACCACTTTTTTATATTTTAATCATTTTTAAAGAATAGTACTTGAATTTTGTTTTCTGTTTATAACTTCTTAATTATCTAAACTTCTAATAGTTTAGTAGAGAGTTCTTTTCACTATCTGTGGTGAAGAACCAGTTCTGTTTCATTTTGTTTTTCTCCCAATTAGTTGTGGATTGATACTTTATTAAATACAGTAAAAATGAATTACTAGGAAAAAACGAAGTAAAAATAAGACAAAAATACAAAACACACTTTTTAAGTATGAGACTCAACAGATATAATATTCTCAGTTAAATTGGTATAAAAGTTTCTGAATATTTACTCTCTTTCTTATTTCATCATAAATCAGTAGCTCATGGAATGACATTGTGTAGTATTAGTGTAGTCATTAGAGGCCTAGAGTCTACGGCCAGACATCTAGGTAAAAATCCCAGTTACTAACTCTGTAGCCTGAGCAGGTCACTTAAACTCTCTGAACTTCAGTTTCCTCATCTGTGAAATGAATTCTATGGACTGAATATTTATATCCACCCCTCATCCACAATTCATATGTTGCAGCCTAATCCCCAATGTTATGGTATTAGGAGGTGAGCCTTTGGGGGTAATTTGGTTATGAGGGTACAGTCCTCATGAATGGGATTAGTGTCCTTATAGAAGAGACCCCAGTGTGCTCTCTGGCTATCTGCCATTCTGCCATGTGAGGTTACAATGAGAAGTCAGCAGCGTATAATCTGAAAAAGGGCCTCAGCAGAACTTGACCATACTAACAGCCTAATCTTGGACTTCTCAGTCTAAAAAACTGTGAGAGCTAAGTACTGGATTTTTTTTTTTAATGTTTTGTTTATTTCTTGGAGAGAGAGAGAGAGAGAGACAGCATGAGCAGGGGAGGGTCAGAGAGAGAGGGAGTCACAGACTGAAACAGGCTCCAGGCTCTGAGCTGGCAGTCAGCACAGAGCCCGACGCGGGGCTCGAACCCATGAACCGCGAGATCATGACCCAAGCGAAAGTCGGACGCCCAACCGACTAAGCCACCCAGGCGCCCCGAAGTACTGGATTTTTAAGCCACCGAGTCTATGGTATTTTATTATAGCATCCCATACTAAGATAATGGGCATGAAAATGGTGCTTTGTATTGTGATTATTAAATGGAGTAATAGAGAGAGAACACTTAGAACATTGCTTTTAATTATTTAAGCACTATTGAAATGCTTTCATTTGTTATCACTAGTATTGCTTTTATAAAAGAAGTAGAATTTAATAACGGGGAAAATAAAGCCAATGATATAGCAGTCAATCTTGAGACTCTCCTAGAATGGAGAGTTAAAAAATCAGAAAACCTAAAGAGTAGAGATATAAGATGCAACTTAAGAATTACTTTCTTAAGAAAAAGAACACAGCAGTTGGAATGAGACCAATAATCGAAGATGTAACTGAAGAAAAGTTTTATATGAAAAAAAACTTGAGTACGGAAACACAAAGAACGTACCTCTTTCCAGGTAAAGTAGATGAGAACAAGATACCTCTGAACTCATGATAGCAATATTTTGAATTATAAGAAGGTAGAAAAAATGCAACATGCTTGAGGAAAAGGAAGTTTTTAAAAATTACGTCTGGTTTCATTTTTTTTTAAGTGCTATGTTTTTTCTTCCCTGCCTGCTAAATACAGGAATATAAATGGAGAACTATGTATTTACAGAGAAATGGTTATGTGTCAAGAAATGTATATTCAGCCATGTTAATTTGCATGTGTAATGTTAACAAAAATACATTCTCAGCTGTGCACTAGCTCAGAAAAGTTACCATTCACATAACCCCTCTTGAAAAAATTACTTGGAAAAAAATTACTTGGAAATGGGTGCTAGCAAACTGAGAGATGATTAAGAAAAAAATAAATAATGAAATCATTATCCAAAGAACTTGCCAACCTCCCTCAGTGATTCCTGTCACTAAACACAACCCTCATCTCATGGCAAATGTCTTCAGAGAAGAGACCACAATGATGAGAATGTGGAGAGACTAATGCATCCTTTCATTATGGCTTCTGAATAAAACTTCAGAGCAAACCTCATTATGAGTTTTTATTCCTCATTGTAGGAATCAGTCTATAATTTGACACAGAAAAAATAAGACCTATATAAAAGTCCTTCAGATATGATTTATCTTCCCAAGCCCCAGTTAAACATGATTATAATTGTGCAAAAAGAAGGCAAGGGAGGGAAAAATGAAAGACACATAAATACTAACATGATAATGTATTTGTTATACTTTACTTTGAAATAATTGTACATTTGTATGTAGTTGTAAGAAAAATATCAGAGATCTTATGTATGCTGTATGCAGTTTCTCTCAATGGTAAGATCTTGCAAAATATACTACCGTGTCACCACCAGAATATTATAATTGACACGTCTACCATTCTTAATATTTCTCTAGTTTTACTTATACTCATGTGTGTGTTTTGTGTGTATTTAGCGCTCTATAGAGTTTTAAGATTTGTAAGATGCATGTATTCACCCACCAAAGTCAGGATCTAATGCTGTTCTATCTGCCTTCTATAACCACAACACCCATCCCATCACTAACCACTAATCCTCACAATCATTAATCTGTTCTCTTTTCCTATAATTTTGCCATATAATAATGCAGTATGTAATCTAATGTAACCCTTTGGGGTAGTAGTATCCCATCATATGAAATACCTCATTTAGTTTAATCATTCACCCATTGAAGGACATCTAGATTACTTCCAGTTTGGCGCTGTTATGAATTAAGTTCTATACACATTCATGTATGGATTTCTGTGTGAACGTTCATTTCTCTAGGATATGTGCTCTGTAGTACAATTGTTGAGGTGTATGCTAGTTACATGTTTTGTTTATTGGGGGTGCTTGGGTGGCTCAGTTGGTTAAGCATCAGACTCTTGGTTTCAGCTCAGGTCATGATCTCACAGTTTGTGGAATTGGGCCCCACACCGGGCTCTGCACTGGAAGCTCAAAGCCAGTTTGCGATTCTCTCTCTCCCTCTCTCTCTGACCCACTCCCGCTCGTGCACACATGCATACATTCTCTCTCTCAAAATAATTAAATAAACATGAAAAAAAAATAAAGAAAAAAACCCTGCCATTTTGTTGTTTCAAGTAGCTGTACCATTTTAAATTTCTGTCAACAGAGTGTGAATGCTCTCATTTCTCAGCTTTCTCAGCTTTTGGTATCATTACTATTTTTTATTTTATCCATTCTGTAATTATAATTTTCAGTTTTAATTTGCAGTTCTCTAATGATTAATGATGGTGAACAGTAGGCTGTCAAACATCTTTCATGTCATCTGTATGTCCTTTTTGGTGAAATGTCTCTTCATGTCTTTTGCCCACTTTCAAAGTGGATTTTTTTTTCTTTTTTACTGATGAGTTTTGAATCCATTATGGTCAGAGAATATATATTCTGAATGATTTCAGTGTTTTCAGTTATGTTGGGCTTTGTGTTATGCCCCACAAGATAGTCTGTATAGGTGACTTTTACATGGATTCTTAAGAAAACTATGTATCCTGCTATTATTAGGTGGAGCATTTTGTATATGTATGTCAATTACATCCCATTAGTTGATCGTGTTGTTCAGATCTTCTGTATCCTTGGTGATTTTCTTTAGAGTATTTTTATTATTTAGTTAGAGGGGGATATTGAAATGCCTAACTATAATTTTTACATGAGTATATTTTGAATATGTTTTGGTTTCTTAATTGACAACATATAAAAAGAAGTACAGCATATGAAAAAAGGGTGCAAAACTTATATACAATATATAATTTAGCATGATAAAAAACATGAAAATTATAGACAAAAAAGTGCCAAAACAAATTTTTTCACTGTAATTTTTTTAAATGATTGAGGTATAATTGACATACAATATTATATTAGCTTCAGGTGATTTGATGATTTCAGGTGATATTTTTATATGCTGTAAAACGATCACCACAGTAAGTCTACTTAATATCCATCACCAGACATAGTTACAGAAGTTTTTCTTGTGATGAGAACTTTTTAAGATTTAATTTCTTCACAACTTTCATATACAATAATATCACTAACTATTGTCACCATGCTGTACTTTACACCTCCATAAAGTTATTTATTTTATAACTACAAGTTTGTACCTTTTGATTTTTTTTAGCCATTTGCCCACCCCCTGCCTCCCACATCTGACAACCACCAATCTGTTCTCTGTATATATATTACCTTGGTTTTGGTTGTCTTTCTTATTCATTTTTTTGTGATTTTGAGATTTCACATACAAGTGAGACCACACTGTTTTTGTCTTTGCCTGCCTTACTTATTTCACTTAACTATAATGCCCTCAAGATTTATCCATGTTGGCAAAATGTTACTCTTTTTCATGGCTTTCATTTTAAAGCTTTCAGCTTTTCATCATTGAATTTGTTAGCTGCATGCTTATCATATATGGTCTTTACTATGTTGAGATACATTTCCTACATACTCATTTTGTTGAGTTTTTATTATATATGGATGTTGAATTTTGTCAAATACCTTTTCTGAATCTATTGAGATGGTGATACGATTTTTAATTCTTCATTTTATTAACGTGATATAGCACAATGATTAGATATGTTGAACCATCCTTGCATCCATGGATTAAATCCCACTTGATTGAAGATATACAATTCTTTTCATGTATTATTAAATTTGATTTGCTAATGTTTTGTTGAGGCTATTTATACCTGTGATTATCAGGCATATTAGAAATATGTTAAGGGGCGCCTGGGTGGCTTAGTCGGTTAAGCGTCCGACTTTCGCTTAGGTCATGATCTCGCGGTTCGTGGGTTCGAGCCCCGCGTCGGGCTCTGTGCTGACTGCCAGCTCAGAGCCTGGAGCCTGTTTCAGTCTGTGACTCCCTCTCTCTCTGACCCTCCCCTGCTCACGCTGTCTCTCTCTCTCCTAGAAATAAATAAAACATTAAAAAAAAAAAAAAGAAATATGTTAAACATTTTTTTAAAGGGGTGGGGCGCCTGGGTGGCTCAGTCAATTGAGTGTCTGATTTCGGCTCAGATTGTGACCTCACAGTTTGTGGTTTTGAGCCCTGCATTGAGTTTTGTTCTGACAGCACAGGGCCTGCTTTGGATTATCTGTCTCCCTCTCTTTCTGCCCTTCTCCTGCTCTTTCTCTCTCTCTCTTTGAAAAATGAATAAACATTAAAAAAAGAAAGAAAGACGTCAAAAATTAATGACAATACACATTGTGATAGAGCTATGGGTAAATTATTGTCTATCTTTAGATGTTTTTGTGATTCCAAAAACAATATAAAAACCTTGAAAATTACTTATTGGATGGATAACATATGCCCTTATTTGTAGATATTTGATAACTAACATAATGCATATTTTTCAAATGTATTATTCCTCCCTAGACCTTCAGAAACCACTCAAAATTATGTTTCAGAAATATAGTGGGCAAGCACTCATCATATAATATCCTAAAAAGGGGAGAACCCTATTAACAATATTAGTCTTGCTAATGGTGATCTTAATTTTAAAAAAGTACATGGTTGCAATTTCAAGAGTAAGACCCACAATATAATATTTAATATTGTTTATTTCTGCTGTTATAGGACTTTATGTTATTTTTATCTGTGTGCGTGTACGTGTGTGCGTGTGTTAACGTTTATTTGTTTTTGAGAGACAGAGCAGGGGAGGGCCAGAGATAGAGGGATACAGATTCTGAAGCAGGCTACAGACTCTGAGCTGTCAGCACAGATCACGATGCTGGGCTTGAACCCACGATCTGTGAAATCATGGCCTGAACTGAAGTCGAATCCTTAACCAACTGAACCACCCAAGTGCTCTAATTTAATCTGTTTTTAAACAACTGAAATTTCTTTATGACAAGATTTCTGAAAATAGTTTTGATATTTATTTTTAAGAGAACCTTGAGATATTTTAGAAAATATATTTTATAACTCCAAAGTATTATCTTGTATTCAGAAAATTATCATATATATTTTATAAAATATGTATATCCTTATTACAATTTGAGCCTGTGATTCTAATTTACTACTTACATTTTATTCTAATATTTAACTTCTCATCAAAACAATAACTATACCCATAAGAGTTTTCATTTCATTTTCCCTTAAATAATATTCTTTTTAATTTGTCCATGCTTCATGGAAAAATATGTTAATCTTCAATCCAATACCTATCAAAATAACACTCACATTCTTCACAGAGATAGAACAAACAATCCTAAAATTTGTATGGAACCAGAAAAGACCCCAAATGACCAAAGCAATCTTGAAAAAGAATTGTGTGTTTGTATATATATATACATGCATATATGTATGTATATATATATAATTGTGTGTATATATATATTCTATTGTGTGTGTGTACACACACACACACACACACACACACACACACACACACACAGAGGAATATTACTCGGCAATCAAGAAGAATGAAATCTTGCCATTTGCAAGTATGTGGATGGAACTAAAAAGTATTATGCTAAGTGAAATTAGTCAGAGAAAGACAAATATCATATGACTTCACTCATGTAAGGACTTTCAGATACAAAACAGATGAACATAAGGAAAATGAAGCAAAAATAATATAAAAACAGGGAGGGGGACAAAACATAAAAGACTTTTAAATATAGAGAACAGAGGATTGCTGGAAGAGTGGTTAAGAGGTGGGTAGACTAAATGAGTAAGGAGCTTAAGGAACCTACTGAAATCATTGTTGCACCATGTGCTAACTAACTTGGATGTAAATTATAATAAGTAAATAAATAATAGAAAGTTTAAAAAAGAACATAAATAAATAATATATTTTAGTCTTCCTTTGGAAACAAAAAATTAATACCTAATAGTAATTTTTCCCAGTTCAAAGTCTTCTCACTGATGTATTATCAAATAGTCTAAAAGTTTTTATTCTGTTATGTTCATAACATTTCACCAAACACCTATGTGTATAATTTCAGGCAAATATTAGTTGAACAAAGTCACCTTTCCTACATTCAGACCAACTCATACCACATTAAAGTTTTTTATCCACTAGAAAATGAAACTCTGTACAAATGTCTGCATAGAAATTTTAAAATGCAGTAAAATATCTGGGATTTTTAAATAATACTGACGATAGTGTTTTGTCTACATTTACCAATGTAGGTCCTAAAGGATCAGGTTGGTAGAAGAGAGGAGATACTATCCCAAGCTGCTATATTCACACTGCAGTGCTCTCTTATAGTATATTTCAAGATGTGTTTACAACCACCTTGACATTTGTGAGGGTCAGATTCAGGAATAGTTACTAAATCAGTGTTAAATGTTTTGTCTCTTTTATTACCAATTAATCAAGTGATCTTTATAAAACATCCAAACTAAGGTTACCCACAAATAGTCTTTCCTTTTTTTTCCCTCTAAAATAATTGAGAGAAAATAGTTTATAATATGTACTTTGAGAATCCTTTTAAGAACATGAGTAAAATTTGACTATTTTCTAAAAGATAATTTGAAGAAAAGACCCTTATATTTGATCATGTATACATAGTTTTTACAGAAAAAGGGATAATAGCTTATATGTTTAACGAGCTTTTATAATAAATAAGAGATTATCATGTCAATGGAAATAGGCAAGAAATAAAAAAAAATAAGAATTTACACAGAGCTAAAACCAGCCAAAATTCATTTTATGTTTTTTTAAATTTTTATTCATTTGAGAGAGAGAGAGAGGAATGAGAGAGAGGTGGGGGCAGAGAGTGAGAGAGAAAGAGACAGAGAATCCTAAGGAGGCTACACTGGGTATGGAGCCCAGTGTGGGACTCTATGCAATGACTCTAGGTCATGACCTGAGCCAAAATGAATAGTCTCACTCTCAAATGACTGAGCCACCCAGGGACGCCAAAACTCATTTTAAAAAGACCTATCTAGTGCAAATTAAAGTGTAAAGGTGGTAATATTTATCTGTTAATTAGTATTAGATTCAATAAAAATTTATTGGCCAAATAAATGAAGCAACAGTTTTCACCCATCAAATTGGAAAAAACTTTTAAATGATATTATTTCTTACAATTGACAGGATATCCAAACAAAAAATAGTATCAGGCAACTATCATTTCAAACTAGTGATATTAAATATCTAGATTTTATTTTAGCATATAGCTTTTGGATAAAATTAAGAGAAATACGTTTTAGAATAGAACATAATCATTCTCAAACAAATTTCACTTTAAAAAATAGTTGACAATAATGTTAATGTAAATGATAAGCCAATATCGGCTTAATCTATAAAAGAAAAATTACTTTAAACTGTATCATTTAAACAAACAAGAATTAGAAAATAAGAAATTCTATATTAAGGTATATATAAATAGGTATGAATTCCAAATATTACTATCCTTCATGAGAAAATTTTACCCAGTATATGGTCAGATGGAAATAGAAAAGAGCAAAAAGTAGATACTCTAAATAAGGTCACTAAACAGAAAGTGGGATTTCTTCTTCCCCATCAGCCTTACTTCCAAAGAACGGTAGAAAACTCTGAGTCAGAAAAGAAAAAGTGCCAATATACCCTTGCCATATTATTGACGCTTCTTAATGTTTGGGGTTCTCCTAAAAAATTATTTTCTTCATCTACAGTTTATCTATGGTGCCCAGAAACCACTGACTTCCTGGAATTTTTATTAAGAATTCCACATTCTTGCCATGTTTTTCAGATACTGTGAACTCTGCCAATAAATTCTAATAAATTTTCACTTCTTTTCTTTCAATAACATCTTAGACAGTATGATTCAGACTCAAATTAATCACCGATCATGTTAATGGTTCTTAGGAATTTACTTCCGATACCCCTTATTATATTAAATCAAACCTGATAGTGTGCTAGATCATTGCTCTGGTGGGTTTTCACAAAAGCACTGGTATTTAATATGATTTATACCTGGTTTTCTGTTAATATCTTTGCTTATTGTATGCTTTACTTTAAAAATAGACAGTCTTAGCAAATGGCATCCTCTTAAAATATATCATTCTCTTAAAATATTTTACAGGAAGCATTTTAGAGTAAAATGTGTTACTTATTTTATATTATAGTCATATAAGAGTGAACAAGAACAATTTATTTAATTTATAGTCAAAAATTAATACTTAAATGGTAGTTTGGAAAAAGTATGCATACATACATGTGTTTTGCTTACATAAAAGATCAATCATATGCCAAGATTATCAGGAAATTAAAAGACGGTTGTTGTTTTTTGTTTTTAAGCTTTGCAGCAAAGGGGCAGCTCTAGGAAAACCATTTGAAGCATCTGCTGAAAATATAGCAAGTGTGGCAAGTTTCATTGAGACAAAGCTTGTTACATGCTATCTACGCATGAGGAAACCGGACCTTGCCCTGAATCATGCACACAGGTAAAATGAAGTATTCATAACTACAAGTAAATGCTGTTCATGCAAGGAGAGGGCGCTATGTGAGCTTGTATAATCAACTTCCATTTCATTTAAATTTAAAGACAAAACAAAAAACTTTTCTTTAGTACTTGATTTATGTTAAACTAGATGATCATAGAGATGGCAAAGGGCATCTCAAACCCTAATGGAGAAAATAAATACATAGACAACTACACATAATGCAGGAGTGAATAAGGTAAGGGGTGAGAAGGATGAGAAGGATTTCCAAAATTGCACGAGATATGGAGAATGGTGAAAGGAAATTCAAACTATAAACCGTAAGCAAAGACTTGACAGTGCATGGCTTATGTGATGACAGGATGTCTGATTCAAAGGATGCTTTGCAAGAATTGATGTGACAGCTCTCCAAAGGTGTGAAACACTTTTTATTATTGTCCTTAAAGATTTCTTTTCATATTTCTATCCTTCTTCAGAACTCTGTATCATTTTGTTATGTTGTGGCTTCCCAGAAGCCCCCCAGGCCTCTTTTCCTTCTGAAAACATGAACCTTTCATATGTCCTATTTCCTAAATGTCGAACTCTTACCATGGGTAATAGCTTAATACACAACAAAGATAAAGTGATTATGTTATGCCTTTCAAATAACTGTTTCCTTAGAATGCCTTCTCCCTTCCTTGCCTAACTTTGAGCAATTTACCTAGAACCTTTTGTCTTGTCCAATCTCTGATCTCACACATTTTGCACTTCTTTTGGAAACAAATAACAAAACCAGTATCAACATGAAAAGATAATACCTGTCTTGTTAAAAACCGCTAGGAAACCTAACTATCGGTTATATTAAGACCCACCTTGTGAATGGGAGATATTCCAGCATGGGAAACATCCTTTACAGCTCCACATCCATGAGGATTTAAAAGATCTACTCAAGATCCCTCACAATCATAAAGAAACCTCAAGTTTGTAGGCTTATGCTTGCCATCAAGGACTTGCAGACAACAAAATCTCTGAAATTCACAAGATAACCTGTTTGAAAGAAATTTTCCTGCTTAAGTAAACTACAGGACCTAAAGGCAGAGTCTCTCTTTGACACCAAAAGAAAATTCAACCCAATACTTTCTGGAAACATTTTATGCAGTCATAGTTTCCAAACCCAATATTGGGATATACAACCTGTCAAATAATTTTATTCCATTTCCATTTGAAAGTATCAATATTGGAAATGTAACATATATTTCACTATGTCAAAATATTGGAATTCCTGGGCTCCTTGGGTGACTTGTAATCACAAGAGAAAAAATATTTGAAATTGGAACTGACCCAGAAAATCTATAAGCATATGTAAACAATAATAAATGGAGATGCACAGAAAGTAATTATCACCTTCTCCATGGTTTTCACCACACATAAAGAGGGCCACCAGCATGGCCAACATGTTAAGAAAAATATCTCCTGGAATTCAGAATGGATTTGATGGATTGCTAAATTATTTTTTTAAGTTTATTTATTTTTGAGAGAGTGAGAGAGTGAGCTGGGGAAGGGCAGAGACAGAGGGAGACACAGAATCTGAAGCGGGCTCCAGCCTTGAGCTGTCAGCACACAGCCCAACACAGGGCTCTAACCCATGAACCATGAGATCATGACCTGAGCCAAAGTTGGAAGCTTAACTGACAGAGCCACCCAGGCACCCCTAAATCATTTTTAATAATAAAAGAATTCCAAATGCCATGATCATATCAAAACTCAACTCAGTGTTATAAAAATAAGTGACGAACATAAATTTAAAATTACACTGTAATCCAAATATAAGAAACAATAAAATGCCGGGAGCCGCACCGGCCTCTCTGGATGGCAATCACGGCAAGGAAGTGACAATGTTTGCAGCTCCTCCCATGAGAAATGAAAACTGGTATCTCCTTCTGCTACCATTCGCTCATGTTGGATATAAGCCTGCTGGTATTGACTAGGCCTCCCAACATTCCATATCAGACCCATATTCTGAATACAGATACCTCATAAGGAAAAGCATATTCCTGCCTTCACAAAAGAGACTTTAGATGAAAGCTCTATGGGCGATTATCAAAAGGCTCTTCCTATGGGCCTTGCAGATCTAAGGCTTAGGTAATAAAGGGGGTTAAGAACACAAGAGTTACTATTGAGCCTGGTCCCATATCAGAAGAGCCTAATTTATAGTTAAAGTACAGATAAGTACAGAACATAACTTACTAATTGGTAATGTATGGCAGTCCCTTCCTCAGGGCCTACATTCCACAAACACCCTCCCTTACACTGGCAACTGGGATGAGGATAGATGAGCGTAGCTAAAGCATAAACCCAGGTGCCAAGATGGACACATTTAGGGCCCTCATGATGGTTTCCACACACAAACCAATTCAGAATCATTCATCCTCTTGAGAGCCAGACAGAATGACTCCTAGCGTATCTATATACAACCTAACCTATATGTTATCCTGTCTTTCACTAAGAGCATCCTGTTATTTTCTTGGTTGTAAATTCACCATGACTGGGATACTTCTGTAATTGATATCACAAAAGACCTCTCATTGTAAGAAATTCCTTTTCTCTGACCTCATATGGTTGTTGAACCTTTAAATAAAGACACCAAAACCGACAGGACAGAGACTCCTGCCTGGTGATCAGAAAGAATCTCGAGGCTCTCTCATTCTCTTTCGCCGACACCGTCCATCCTTCAGGGACCCCTGGACCTGTCGGAGCCGGCGCAGCCTCCGACAATAAAATGCTACAGATCCTAATAATGCTTAAAAGATAAACTTCAATAGTTTCACTGTTTAGATTTAGCAATTTTTGTTTTAAAACTAAGTGCGTTCTTTCAAGACTTGAAAATTGCTGAGGATAATTTAATGGTGAATAGTAAAATGATCTTACCAATTACATTCAGATTAACTTTTATCTTTTTTCTATTGTAAAATAACTTTTGCTTCTGTTTCTAAATTTAACATTAAGTAAGAAATGGAAATCAATAGGGTTAAACAGTCAATTCATATAATTAATAATGCACCAAGTCAAATAAATCATTTTACTGGGCTTGTCATACTGCAGATCTGCAACAGTCAGTGCATATGATTCTAATATTAAAGTGTTTTTAAAGATCTCAGATTTTAAAACACAGACTAATATATAATCAATAAATATATTTCTCAAAATAAATTAATTAATTAATCAGAATTCTCAATCTATAAATAGCTACAATCATTAGTTATACAATGAATGCAGAACTTTGCTTTTGTATTATTACCACATTGTGATGGTTGATACTAATCATGAATCAAAATTAAAATATTCCTTTTTTGCATTTATTTGCATTTGCTAAAGCATTCTTTCTTTAATTTTATGTAAATGTGAGGTCTGCTGCATATCTTTAGGAGATTTGTTAGCACAAAAATTAGCTTAAAATCTATCATGTAGTTTGCTTCTGATAAAACTAAGTGCATATTGTTTTGTCATGTGGAAGACTACAGAAACCATAACTTTATGGTTTTAAGTTCAATAAAGATAAATTTTGCAATTAATCAGCTGTGTAATGTTATTTAAAATATGAAAATAACTGATATAAAGGCTCTGGAAACAATTATTAACAATTATTTTCCTAATAACATGTCCAAAGTGGCACAAGCGATGCCTAGATTCACCAAACACAAAAATTCTGTGCTTACCTCATCAGATTAGTGCCATTGTTTATCAGGAAGTGTTTTGAATATTCCTATGATTGATTTCTACTCTCATCAAGAGTAGAAATCCAGCTATAACTCTCTTTCTATCATATAATTATATTTTGATGTATATAATTGTAAAGATTTTAATGATGCATGCCACTTTTTTGCATGTTTCTCAGCTGTAGATTCTTGTTTGTTTTTGTTGCAGAATTTTGATGCCATAAGGTAGCAAGCAAGATGAAATCTAAAATACCAAATATGTAGAAAAAGATCCTATTTTCAAAAATTTTTTATAATGGTGGCATCTACATTCATTAATTCATTCAACAAATATTTATTGAGTGCCCACCAATACCCTGTGCTATGCAAGTGGGGAACCAATTGTAAACAGGAAATGTATGGTATTTATACACATTAGAAGAAATGTCAAAGTGAAAAACAAATGATTATTAATAAATACAGGGGCTCCTGGGTGGCTCAGTCAGTTAAGTGGCGGACTTCGGCTCAAGTCATGATCTCGTGGTTGGTGGGTTGGAGCCCCGTGTAGGGCTCTGTGCTGACAGCCAGTTCAGAGCCTGGAGCCTATTTCAGATTCTGTGTCTCCCTCTCTCTCTGACCTTCCCCTGCTCACGCTGTCTCTCTTTCTCTGTCTCTCTCCAAAATAAATAAAACATTAAATAAATAAATAAACATGAAATAAGTAAATAAATACATACATACATACATGAGGGAAAATTATGTGATAAATCTATGAAGGAAATAAGCATAATTTCATGTTCCAGAGGCCATATAGTATATTGAATCAAAGAAGAGACTGTAATCTGACTGCCTAGGTTCAAACTTTGACTCCTCCACTCATTAGTTAGCCTGAGTTTAATTTTCTATGAAGTTAGGTTATAATAATAGTACCTACTTTACAAATATTATTTCACTAAGTTTTGTGAAAATTAAATATAAATCCATGAATTTTTTATTCCATCCAATGCAGAGTTACTGGTATTGGACTCATCTTTCTGCTATAAAAAAAACTATAAAGCTGGACCAAATATATTAAGCAACTGTTTTCAGACATTGAACAATGGTCACAGCAGGACTATGATGCTTGAGAGAAGGAAAACACACATGGTGAGCCCCACAATTTTTCAGTTTTTTGTTGGGGTTATTTTCCTGCCCTAATTCAGGGAGATGGATATCAAGTTAAATTGTCTCACTGAACCGAGGAGGCAGAGATTAGAATACCAGGATGAAAAAGAAAAAAAGCTGTAATTTATAGGGTAAGTGACCAAAGAAGAGGTAGCTGTGTGAGATCAGGGTAGAAGTCTGCATGAGGATTTATTACAGGTTCTTGGCCCATGTGAGGAGTGAGGCTCCATATAGCAGAGATTGCCTGCTGCAACACTAAGTGCTAAACAGAAATATGAGAGGACCTGCCGTGATGGAACATGGTGGAGCACCCACATGAAAAGAACTCACTGGGGACCTCAGGCATTCAGTCAAGACTCCAGAAAGGCCATATTTAAGAGTAAGGACCATGACCTATAGAAAGGACCACATATTAGGATTAAGCTTAAAACCAAAATAGACCTGCCCTAACAAAGACTAAAGCTAAGCATGACAAGAAAAAGTGGATACACCATTTAATTTCTTGATAGGGAAAAAAAAACAAATTTGCAGGGATGATGTCATAATCTGATTCCTTATACAGTTTCATCCAAAATGCTCATCATGAAATTAAAAATTAATACACATTCAAAGAAGTAGTTAAATAAGTCTCTTACTTAAGAAAATAAACAAGTCATAGAAACAGACACCAAGCTGCCCCAAATGTTGGAATTGTTAGAGAAAGATTTTAAAGAAGCTATTAAAAATAGGTCCAAGGCCCTAATTTCAAACTATATTACAAAACTAACAAAGAAATCAAACCTGAGTGGTATTGGCATATAAACAGACACAGAGATCAATAGAACAGAATAGACAAATAGCCCAGAAATGAACCAACATATATATGAAAATGAATCTATGATAAGGATGCCAAGAACATACATGGAAAAAGGATAGTCTCTTCAACAAATGTTGCTGAAAAAACTGGATATCCATGTGCAGAAGAATGGAATTAGACCCTTATCTTATACCATATACAACTGAAAATGGATTGAAGACTTGAAAATTAGATCTGAAAGCATAAAAGTCCTGGAAGAAAAGTAGGGGAAAATCTCCTTGACATTGGTCTTGGCAGTGATTTTTTGGATAGGACACCAAAGCACAAGCAATGTATATCAAATGTATATCAAAACAATGAAATATCACCTCATACCTATTAGTATAGCTACTATGAAAAAAACAAGAGGGGTGCCTGAGTGGCTCAATCAGTTAAGTGTCTGACTTCCGCTCGGGCCATGATCTCACGGCTTCTGATTTTGAGCCCCACATCAGGCTCTCTGCTGTCAGCATAGAGCCCACTTAGGATCCTCTGTCCCCCGTTCTCTCTTCCTCTCCCCCATTCTCTGTCTCCTCTCTCTCTCTTTCTCTGGCTATCTTGTTCTCGCTCTCTCTCTCTCTCTCAAGTAAGTAAACACTTTTAAAAAAAGACGAGATAATAAGTGTTGTCAAGGATATGTACAAAAGGAAACCCTTGTGCACTGTTGATGGGAATGTAAATTGTTATAGTCATTTTAGAAAAAATAGAGAGTCCTCAAAAATTAAAAATGGAACTACCATATGACTCAGCAATGCTACTCTAGATATCCAAGGAAATAAAGTCAGTATCTTAAAAGGGTATCTGCATTCCTGTGTTCATTGTAACATTTTTCACAATAGTTAAGATACGGAAACAATTTGAATGTCAATTGATGGGTGAATGGATAAAGAAAATCTGATATGTATACAAACACATACACACATGCACACATAATGGAATAGAATTCAACCATAAAAAGTAAGAAATCCTGTATTTGTGACAACATGAATGAACCTGAGAATGTTATGCTAAGTGAAATAAGCCAGACACAGAAAGACAAATATTGTATGATCTCACATGTGAACTCTAAAACAGTCTAACGAAAAAAAACTAGAACCTAGAATGGTGACTTACAGGGCCTGGGGGGGTGGGGACAATGAGAAGATATTGGTCAAAGGTTACAAATTTTCAGTTATAAGATGAATAAGTTCTGGGAAGCCAACATAGAGCATGATGACTATAGTTAAGAATACTGTAGGGGCACCTGGGTGGCTCAGTGGGTTGAGCGTCCGACTTCGGCTTATGTCATGATCTCACGGTTCGTGGGTTCGAGCCCCACGCCGGGCTCTGACAGCTAGCTCAGAGCCTGGAGGCTGTTTCAGATTCTGTACCTCCCTCTCTCTCTGACCCTCCCCTGCTCATGCTCTCTCTCTCTCTCTCTCTCTCTCTCGGAATAAGTAAAACATTTAAAAAATTTAAAAAAAAAAGAATACTGTATTGTATATTTGAATCCTGCTATGTAAGTCATAAATGTTTTCACCACACCAAATGAAAAAAAGGAACTATTAAGGTAATTATGTGTTAATTAATTTTATTGTGGTAATTTCACTATGTGTACATGTATCAAACCATCATATTTTTACCTTAAATGCATGCAGTTTGTGTCAGGTATACTTTAAAACTAGGGAAATTTTAAATTAAAAATTGGTAAGCAAAAGTAAATAAAGTTTGGCCATTAAATTCAGTAGTTCAGTAGCGTCAGGTAAGACAAAATAATCCTCACAATTTAGATGAACTTAAACAAAACCACAATACTCGTTAAAAAACAAATGGGAACATTGCTGGTGCCAGCAATGTGTAGGCTACTAAGTATCAGTATGGATATGACTTGTAGGAGGATAATAATAGGAACACAAAAGGAAAATGTTTGGTCTTACCTGAATATATATATGGGTACCTCATAGTGTCTTGCTTTGAGAAAATATATGTGTTACTATCTTAAAGACATTGCTATTCATTTCAAAGAAAACATTACAGTATCCACACTCATTTTTCTCAACTCTTAGAAAGGCTTGAGCTAGGAAATGTTTCTTCCTAATTCTATCCTTCAACAATCCGTTGATTACTGGTTATTCATTGCAACTGAATGAAATTAGCACAGTCTATTAGTTTGTGTGACCATGTGTGCGTGTATGTTTATATGAGCTTAAAAGCATGAAGAAAACAAATGGAAATGATGGCATAAGGATATCTGGTTGGACTTTTTGCAAGTTAGGCATTTTGACTCTTGAAAAACTTAGGGGCACCTTAAAAATACTGTATGGATCATTAGTAACTTTACGTCTCTTGCTCTTTTATCCTCACAAAAGTATATTTACCTGGAAGAAAGATACTTCCATTGAGGATTATATGAAACATAACTCTAAAAGAATATAAAACATTCTAATTTCTGTGGAAGGGCAGTGTTTACTGTACCCTACTGCAGGGAACAGCCACAATACCTTTCTGCAGTGCAAAATTGGCCACATAAGATCTAGTTCTCAAGCAGGAATGAGAACAAGTATTTCTCAAACACCTACCATGTAGCAGGTATGATTAGGCACTTCATATGCTGTCTCAGTTAATCTTTCCAGTAACTTCCTGAGTTTCCTTACTACCATTTTGCAGGTGAAGATAGTACATCTAGAAAATAACATTACAGTAATTCTTCTTACTCCTACAAACTCTGGCGTCATATGATTTCAGCTTGGAAATAGTGAAAAACATACTATCTATAAAATCTGGAGGGGTTCCTACCCAGAGTGGGGTAGCAGTGGGATATAGTGAGCGTTGCCCCTGAAATCATAAAATTATAGGTTCGCCTTCCACTTCTCTGACTGTGAAAAGTCTTGCTTTTCACACGTGTGATTTGTGGATAATGATATGTAGCAAGTCTACTGTACAATATTGATGCAACACAGCTTTTAAATCACAAGACTCTAACACATATCATCACAACTTTTTTTCTTCTTTTTTACCTGAAGCCCTGCCTCTTGTGACTATCACATGAATTTAAAAAAATCATCTTGCAATATAAACACATAGCCTTATTTGTGTTAAAAAAAATTAGGTGAGAAAAAAGATAATAGAGTTTAAAGCAAATAAATTCCAAAAAAATAATTAAATATGGTCATATATTTTATCCAAGGAATATAAATGTCCAAGTGTCTAAGAATCATTATTTGCTTATCTTAATAAGAACATAAGAAACGCACCCTGATGGCTCAGACATCTCATTTAAAGTTTCTTTTCTAAAGAAGAAGAAACAAGAGAAGCAGGAGAAGAGGAAGAAAGGGGGAGAGGAAGGGAAAGAGATAGGAGGAGGAAAAGGTGAAGAAGGAAGAAGAAGGACAAGTAGAGGAGGAGGAAAAGGAAGGGAAGGGGAGGAAGATGAAGAGGAAGAAGATGGAAGGAGAAAAAAGAAGAGGAGGAAGAGGGGAGAAGAGGAGGCAGGGAGGTGAGGCAGAAGGAAAGGAGGGAAAGGAGACAGCAGTGACTATATCCGATAAGAGAGAAAAAGTTAAGACATAGCAAAGGCAAAACAAAACAGATTGATCCTCTCTTGAGTTTTCAGTAATAAGCAGATTCTGAAGCTGGATCCAATTTTTGAGTTGCCTGTCCAAGTTGCAAAAGATATAATAAAAGGACTATACTCACAACTTTTTATGCTTGTTTTTAAAAATTATAACAGAATTTGAAACAGATTAATTACACTAACCCTGGCTTTGGCATTCCTGTATTACCCCCATTATACTTTGCCATTCCTCCAATGGCCTTTCTCCTACCCTCATCATCTGCCCTTACATTCAAGTTGACTACATTTTAGTTTATAATCATCTTGCTTGGTGTTTTGTATCTAATCCTAGTTTGCACTCTTTCTCTTCTAATAATTTAGCCTAGCCTTAACTCTGGATTCGGTATCCATTTGGCTTTTATCTTTCCTTTCTTTTTACTCATTGATATAGAAATGGTTCATAAATGAAGAAGCAGTGTAATATAATGGAGCAGTATTCTTATGCAACAACGCATCTGATGTCAGGGCTCTTCTTTAGAATGTGAATCTACCATTTATTGCTGTTTTTTTCCCCTGCTTTTGATATCTTAGAAAACAGACCAGGGGTTGGGCGCCTGGGTGACTTAGTTGGTTAAGCGTCCGACTTTCGCTTAGGTCATGATCTCGCGGTTTGTGGGTTCGAGCCCCGCGTCGGGCTCTGTGCTGACTGCCAGCTCAGAGCCTAGAGCCTGTTTCAGTCTGTGACTCCCTCTGTCCCTGACCCTCCCCTGCTCACACTGTCTCTCTCTCCTAGAAATAAATAAAAAAAAATTAAAAAAAAAAAAGAAAACAGACCAGGGGTGCTAATGCACAATTCCCATGCTGAGTACTGCCTTCAGGGAAATGTTGTTAATTTTCGTCCTTGAAACTGGTAAATAGGCTGCACAGGCACACCTTGTGTTTGAGTTTATTCCTATGTTATTTTTTTTTTAATTTTTTAAATCTTTATTTATTTTTAAGAAAGACACAGAGTGTGAATGCGGCAGGGGCAGAGAACAAGGGAGATACAGAATCGGAGGCAGGCTCCAGGCTCTGAGCAGTCTGCACAGAGCCCAATGCGGGGCTTGAACTCACAAACCGTGAGATAATGACCTTAGTTGAAGTTGGACACTTAACCAACTGAGCCACTCAGGCATTCCTATTCCTATGTTATTTTAAGATGTTTCTTTTATATTGGTTTTCCATTTTCTAAGACACGAGCTCTAAAATCCATTCTGAAGGAAGGAACAAGTCATTTAGCCTTTCTGCAGCTTCTTCCTCTGTAAATTCTGAGATATTAAAAGCAGTCATGTCCTTAAAATTTTGAAATGTTCTAAAACATGTAATTAGTATGGACTAGGGTAAGTATGAATAATAAAAACAGCAGAGATAGGTTTGTTTCTACTTCCTGCAAGGTCAAGTGATTTTTTTATTTGAATTCTAGTTATTTAACATACAGTGTAGTATTGGTTTCAGGAATAGAATTTAGTGATTCGTCACTTACATATAACACCCAGTGCTCATCCCAGAAAGTGCCCTCCCTAATGCACATATCCCCCTACCCACCTCCAACAGCCCTGTTTGTCCTCTGTATTTAAGGGTCTTTTACACTTATATCCCTTTCTGTTTTTATCTTATTTTTCCTTCCCTACTTTTATGTTTATGCTTTCTTTCTTAAATTCCATGTATAGGGGAAATCATATATTTGTCTTTCTCTGACTGACTTGTTTCTCTTAGCATAATACACTCTAGATCCATCCCTGGTGCTGCAAATGGCAAAATTAAGATTTCATTCTTTATGATCACCAAGTAATATTCTATTGTGTTTATATACCACATCTTCTTTATCCATTCATCAGTCAATGGACATTTGGACTCTTTCCATAATTGGGCTATTGTTGATAGCACTGCTATAAACATTGAGGTGCATATACCCATTTGAATCATCATTTTTGTATTTTTTGGATAAATTCCTAGTAGTGCAATAGCTGGGTCACAGAGTAGTTCTATTTTTAATTTTATGAGGAACCTCCAAACTGTTTTCCAGGGTAGCTGCACCACCAATAGTTGCATTCTCACCAATAGTACGAAAGTATTCTCATTTCTCCACATCCTCAGCAACATTTATTGTTTCCTGAATTGTTAATTTTAGCCTTTACAACAGGGGTGAAGTGGTACCTTATTGTGGTTTTGATTTCTATTTCCCTGATGATGAGTGATCTTGAGCATCTTTTCATGTTTCTGTTAACTTTCTGGATGTCCACTTTGGAAAATGCCTATTTACATCTTCTGCCCATTTTCAAACTGGATTATTTGGATTTTAGGGATTGGGTTTTATAAGATCATTATGTATTTCGATACTAATCCTTTATCTGAAATATCATTTGCAAATACTTTCTCCCATTCATTGGTTGCCTTTTAGTTTTTGTTGATTGTTTTCTTTGCTGTTCAGAAACTTTTTATCTTGATGAAGTCCCAGTAGTTCATGTTTGCTTTTGTTTTGCTTGCCTCTGGAGGCATGTCTAGTAAGAAGTTGCTGCTGCTGAGATCAAAAAGGTTGCTGCTTGTTTTCTCCTGTAGGATTTTGATAGTTTCCTGTTTCACATTTAGGTCTTTGATCTGGTTTGAATTTATCGTCATGTATGGTTTAAGAAAGTGGTCCAGTTTCATTCTTCATATTGATGTACAGTTTTTCTAACACCATTTGCTGAAAAGACTGTCTTTTTTTCCATTGGATATTCTTTTCTGTTTTGTTGAAAATTAGTTAGCCATACATTAGTGGGTCCATTTCTAGGAAGTAAAAATCCTCAAGCAAATAGGGATAGAGGGAACATAACATCAAAAATGTCATATATGAAAGACTTACAGCTAATATCATCCTCCATGGGGAGAAACTGAGAGCTTTCCCCCTAAATCAGGAACATGGCAGGAATATCCACTCTCACCATTGTTGTTTATTTTAGTACTGGAAGTTCTAGCCTCAGCAATCAGACAACAGAAAGAAATAAAAGGCATAGATTGGCAAGAAAGAAGTCAAACTTCCATTCTTCACAGATGACATGATGCTCTATGTAGAATACTTGAAAGATTCCACCAAAAAACTGCTAGAACTGATACATGAATTCAGCAAATCCAGAGGATATAAATTCACTGTACAGAAATCTATTGCAGGGGCGCCTGGGTGGCTTAGTCGGTTAAGCGTCCGACTTTCGCTTAGGTCATGATCTCGCGGTTCGTGGGTTCGAGCCCCGCGTCGGGCTCTGTGCTGACTGCCAGCTCAGAGCCTGGAGCCTGTTTCAGTCTGTGACTCCCTCTCTCTCTGACCCTCCCCTGCTCATGCTGTCTCTCTCTCTCTCCTATAAATAAAATTTAAAAAAAAACATTAAAAAAAATTAAAAAAAAAAAAAAAGAAATCTATTGCATTTCTGTACACCAAAATGAAGCAGCAGAAAAAGAAATCAAGGAATCAATCCCATTTATAATTGCACCAAAACCCCTAAGATACCTAGAAATAAACCTAACTAAAGAGGTAAAAGATATGTATATTAATAACTATAGAATGCTTATGAAAAAAGTTGAAAAAGCCACCAAGAAATGAAAAAACATTCCAGGCTTATAGATTGGAAGAAAAAATATTGTTAATAGGTCTATACTACCCATAACAATCTACATATTCAATCCATTCCTTATCAAAATAACACTAGTGGGGCGCCTGGGTGGCTTAGTCGGTTAAGCGTCCGACTTTCGCTTAGGTCATGATCTCGCGCTTCGTGGGTTCGAGCCCCGCGTCGGGCTCTGTGCTGACTGCCAACACAGAGCCTAGAGCCTGTTTCAGAGTCTGTGTCTCCCTCTCTCTCTGACCCTCCCCTGCTCACGCTGTCTCTCTCGCGTGCTCTCTCTCTCAGAAATAAATAAAAAATATTAAAAAAAAAAATAACATTAGCATTCTGCACAGAACTAGAACAAACAATTCTAAAATTTTTATAAAACCAGAAAAGCCCCTGAATAACCAAAGTAATGTTCAAAAAAAGAAAATCAAAATTGGAATTATCACAGTTCCCCACTTCAAGCTGTATCACAAAACTGTAGTCATCAAGACAGCATGGTACTCGCACAAAAACAGAAAATAGACACATAAATCAATGAAACAGCTCAACTGATTTTTAAAATAATTCTAGATTTTCAAGGATTAATTCTGTAATTATAAATAAAGTAGAAGACCCATAAGTTCTCTTGTAATGTGGTGAAAGAAGCTTCAGCAATCAAAGACCTGAATTTGAATTCTTGCAACATCACTTTTAGCCTTGACTTTTACAAATCACTTAATTTCTCTTTGTTTTAGTTTCTCTGCATTTTTCAGCATCTCTGAATAAGGCGTAATGACTATATCTTCCTCAACCCTTCAGGTCACCATTGTGTTTTATTTCAAATATCAGGTGATTAGCCTAAAATTTTGCAAGTATCGAACACACACATTTCTTTTCATGAGCACCTTTGCTCTGTTTAGCACAGTGAGGGGTTAGTCTATGTAATGCTCATGAACAAAGTGAAAACCATTTTGATGGTGCCCATTGGGACATATTTATTTTTAGTCTCCTGGTTTGTTGCCTTTACACTCAAAAAATCTCCAGACAACTAGTTAGAAATTGAAGCAATCAAGACCAAAACTAAAATTGAGGAAATCTAAGAAAATACAAGCAACTGACGAATCTTGGATGTCCAGAGATGTTAAAAATAATTAATTTTTTAAAATTGAGGACTACACACATTTCCAAATTTAACCAACATTGTTTTAAGAAATTAAAGCTTATTCTCATGAATCTGCCTCACCCAAGCTAAACTGCAAAATTGGCATTTGTATCTTATTCTTGAAGCACCTTTCCTTTATGTTTTCCAATCTTTTCAGTCTTAAGGATCTTGTCTGACATATTTGGCATGGAGAGTCACTATGTAATCTATAACATAGGCTTATAGAGCCACAAGTAGCAAGAGACAAACTTGGGCCAGAACCAGTTTTTATTGGAACAAGTAAAAAACATGGCCCAGATGCCACCCCCTATTCATTTTATAGCTCTTGCTAGCCTGTGTTGGAGGTTTTAAATTTTCTCTTTGCTTCTTTCTTTACCAGATAGGAATTTCTTGTTGAGTGTGCCTGACTTGCTCTGACTTTATTAGTATATACCTTAGAAGAGCTGACTATCTTACAAATATAGGTACGAGTCTACTATTCATTTTACTTTTCACAATTCAAGAATGTGTATTTCAAGGATATAGATATTTTATATCATTGACAACATAGTATTAGCCTCAACTAGCATTTCGCAAATCCTGGGGTCATACTATTACCTCTGTATTTACCTAAATCCTCTGTTACTTCTTCTTCTGTTGCTATGGCAAATATTCCTTATGTTTATCCTCTCTCAGCCTTGTGATCTTTCCTCATTTTTCATAGAAGTCTGAAGAGCAGCCATATGTTAAGCTATAACACCTTTAGTTTGCGAAGAAATGTCTCCTTGATGGCACTGCCTATAATGTTGCTCTGACATACAATTCTTAAACTCTTCTTCACTGGAGGAAATGCAAACCGTGTGCCTTTCCTAGGCTACCTGAGGCAAAATAATTTTCTAATTGGATATAAATGTTTTTATGGTATTATTGATTATTAAGCTTTTGTTAGCAAATATGACTTTTATCAAAAGACAGTAATATTGACAGTAGTATTTGCTATTTTTATGGTGTTTCACAAGAGATTAGTGGATGAAAGAAATCTAATATATAACCTCACTACTAATTAATTTCAATCTTTTTGTCTTTTACCTATAAGGTTTTCCTGTGGAAACTGTTCAACAGATGCAGTTTCTGAGAAAGTAGTTTTTGTTTTTTGTGGAAAGAAAATTATATGAGAATAACATTAAGAAGTCACATGTATGTATTTGCCCCAAAAGAGGCAGAGATATTTTGGTTTTTGAAGAGAGGGCAAAAGGATGGTGTTATATAGTATAAAGTATTAAACAAGTATGTCCCACATGCCTTATCATCTTCCTTCCTACAGGTAGAACCTTCATATAAATTTCGACTATTTACTTGTACATTAGTCCTCAAACCAGTCTTATGAACCATTCTAATTTTAAACATTATTGAGTATCCCAAAGAGCTTTTGATTTATATGGGTAATATCTATAAATACCATACTAGAAACTAAAACGTAGAAATTTAAAAATATTTATTCATCCAAAAATAATAAACCCGTTACATGCTAACATAAAATATATACTTTATTAGAAATAGCTATATTTTCAGGGCACCTGAGTGGCTCAGTCAGTTGAGCATCCGACTCGATTGCAGCTCAGGTCATAATCTTCTAGCTCATGGGATCAAGCCCTGTCTCAGGATCTGCACTGTCAGTGCTTGGGAATGTCTCTCCCTCTCTCTCTGCCCTTCTCCCACTCATACTCTTTGTCTCTCTCTCAAGCTAAATAAATATTTATAAATAAAAATTAAAATACCTCTATTCTCCAAAAATGTGTAGAGGAATAGCCTTGTTTTACATGTTGTGAATCTCTTTAATGTATAGCATCATAAAAGGAAACTGAGTTCTCATACTTGTTTCTGGATTCACTCTGTTGCCATATGTTTGCACTATATGAAGAAAATCCAATCTGACACAGATGTATAATTAGAAAAGGAAAGAGAACGTTAATAGACTTTTCAGAGAATCCTGAATATCCTTCTTTGATACTATACCAAGACTTGACAAGTGAGAGTTTCTTTAAGATTAATTACAGTGTGGATTCTGACTCATTATCAATCAACTTATACTCCTACATTAAAAGCCAATGGTCTTTCTTATATTTTTAATGGATTGTTATGGGTTAGTAACATCATACATTGATTAGGTGGAAAATAATGCATTATTTGTAGATTTCTCTTACGCAAATTTCTATTATGCAATAGTAAATTTTAAAAATTACACATGTTAGTATTACCAATCTTGTCAGAAGGTCTTTAAGCACTGGGTGGCTGCCAAGCTTACAGTGACAGATATAAGTTTTCCAAAATTCTAATTTTTGCTTGAAAGTTCAAACTTCTATCACTGGTAATAAATACTGTCAGTTGTGTTCCTTTAAGTGACAAGCATACTTATTTCAATTTCAAAAAATGTCTGCCATATTCGAGGTCTGATAATCAGTTTGTTAGATGTTGTTTTACATAAAACATGGTGTTCCATGGTAACAGCAGCTAAGCCAGCTCACAAATGCATATCGTGGCATGAGTACTTTTCCTCAAGACAGCATACTTTGCTATTCAAAAGAGAAGTGCTTAATGCATATGTCCCATCTCATTATGCCAAATATTAAAAAGATATGTACTCAAGGGTTGAGATTTATCATTTTTGGGGGGAATGAGGGCATGCAATAGGGAAGAATATACTCAATGACTACTAGAACAGTTTGGTATCAATGATTTGATTCCTGCAATTTTACCCACTATGGTTTTTGCAACATTAGTACAAAAGTCAACATAGTGATAATGTAAAAGAATATCTAAATATTACTACAAAAATCATCATCATAATAATAATCATAAGAATAATACTGTGAAGGCCCTGAAAGTGTCTCAGAACCCTTGGATATCTGCAGGCCACACTTTGAGAATCACTGTATTAGCTCAGAGTGTCATTAGTATCTTTCCAGCTTTTGTAACTCTTATCTTTCTTCAGAATAGTTTCAGTGATTGTCTTCTTAAAACATGTTTCCATCATGTGCTTGCTTAGTAATCCCTGAAGCATTGTTAATTTCTTCCATAAAATTAAAAATCATTTTACAGCTTCTGCACAGCCAAGGAAACAACCCAGAAAATTAATAGGCAACCAACCGAATGGGAAAAGATAGTTGCAAATGACATATCAGATAAAGGGTTGATATCCAGAATCTACAAGGAACTCACCAAACTGCACGCCCAAAAATCAAACAACCCAGTGAAGAAATGGGCAGAAGATATGAACAGACACTTCTCCAAAGAGGACATCCAGATGGCCAATAGACACATGAAACGATGCTCAGCATCGCTCCTCATCAGGGAAATACAAATCAAAACCACACTGAGATACCACCTCACGCCAGTCAGAGTGGCTAAAATGAGCCAATCAGAGAACTCTAGATGCTGGCGAGGATGTGGAGAAACGGGCACCCTCCTACACTGTTGGTGGGAATGTCAACTGGTACAGCCCCTCTGGAAAACAGTGTGGAGGTTCCTCAGGAAACTAACACTAGAACTCCCCTATGACCCAGCAATAGCACTGCTAGGAATTTACCCAAGGGATACAGAAATGCTGATGCATAGGAGCACATGTACCCCAATATTCATAGCAGCACTCTCCACAATAGCTAAAACATGGAAAGAGCCTAAGTGTCCATCAACAGATGAATGGATCAAGAAGATGTGGTTTATCTATACCATGGAATACTACATGGCAATGAGAAACAATGAAATCTGGCCATGTGTAGCAACATGGATGGACCTTGAGGGTGTTATGCTGAGCGAAATAAGTCAGGCAGAGAAGGACAAATATCATATGTGTGCACGTATAGGAGGATTAGGAGGAACTTAACAGAGGACCAAGGGGGAGAAGAAGGGCGGAAATGGTGGGGGAAAGGGAGAGAGGCAAACCATGAGAGACTCTTGAATGCTGACAAAAACTGAGGACTGGTGGATGTGGGGAGAGGAGGGGTGGGCATGGAGGAGGACACTTGTGAGGATGAGCACTGGGTGTTATGTGGAAACTAATTTGACAATAAACTATTTGTAAAAAAAAAAAGAGCAAATACCCTGAAAAAAAAAAATAATAAAATAAAATTTAAAAAAAAAAAATCATTTTACTCATGAACAGTCTCCTGCCTTTCCATATGGTCAGTTTATTACTTTAGTCAAGAAAATTTACATAGCAGTTTTTAATATTGTTTACCATTCTCTATCACCAAATCATTTGGGGGGCCACTCTTCCAATTTGGATGTTCTACCTTTCTTCCCTAAAGAAGAATATTTCAGTCAAAACTCCCTTTCTCCTGACTTCTTTCTAAGTTTTACATTTTCCTGTCATTACAGAGCCTTTGCCCAAGCCTTTTGCCTTTCCATCTTTTTTGTATGCATCCCCCAATTAACTGTTTCAAGTTTCAGTTCATTTATTGTTGGTTATATATGTATCTATGCGATTTTTCACAATTAGGCTAATACTTCCATCTGGGGGCTAGTCGCTTAGTATCTAACATAACATTTTAAACAGAAGAAGCATGTTACATGCTGTTAAGATTATATTCACAGAAAAGGTAGGACTTTTAAAGATATCTGGAAAATGTATTATTTCCAAAGTAATGTGCTATGACCCTTTTTTTGGTACAAGTCACCACAGGTTGCCACTCCATACTTTGAGCCAAAGAGAATAGGGTGTCAAAACAAGAGATTTGTCAATAAAGAAAATACTAATAAGCATATTAGAAAATCTCTTTGTATTTCAAAGGGAAAACATTAACATTCTTATTTATAGTATTAGCAATTAGTAGACTTCCCTAATTGGAGTCACTTTCAGTAATGGTAATTTGGTCTCTAACTAAACATTGAATCCAACATTGAGAGCTTTTCCCATAATCAAAGTCCACATTCAATTCAAATTTTGGCTTTAATCTAAGGGTTTAGTCAGGATAGACACTCTATACATAAATGCAGTGCCCATTGTAATACAATACCGCTAATTCTCTTAATTCAACAAATGGAAATCACGAACAACTATCAGAAGTTGCTGATAAAGTCTAAGTGTTACATTAATATTTCTCCTTTGATGTGGGAGCTACAGTGGACTTTATAGTAGGTAGAATAATGTTACCTGGATGTCATTAATTAGTCACCAAGCCAAAAAATCATGATGTTAATATGAACAATATTAAAACTTGATAAAATACAAATGGCTTTGACTTTGCTATCAAAAAATTCCTCTAATTCTCAGATTCTAAAAGAAATAAGCATCCCATTTCATTATCCAGTGAAACTATATAATAAAAGCCACTATTTATTTCAGTTCATTTTAAAGATTCTTACATAATTGCCAGTTAAAGGCAGCATAAAAAAAGTAGAATTCAGGCAGACATTTATTTCCATACAATAGGGCTACTCAAAGTCTTAATTTAAGTATGTATTTACCCTTCTGGCTCTTTTCTTTAGAACCTGTTCAGTGTCTGGAACATAGTTTATACTCAATAATTGTTGTTGAATGAATCATAAGTAATTTCTGGTAGGTTAGAACAGAGGAGAATTTATTAATTGTACTTTTCAAAGTAATCATTCTAAAATGCATCCCACCCAACCAACACAAAGAATAGAAAAATATATGTAATATTTGTCACACTGTTCTTGAACCACAACCACCCTTCTCCACCTTCCTCCCCCTCAGTATTACACAGACAGATGAATAGAGCCTTACATCTACATCTTTGTCTCTGAATCTTGATAGCTTTTCTACAAGAGAGATGATAGCTGGTATTTGGTTCACAGACCTTAAAGAAAAGATAATAGGGCCAAACTGTATTATTTTTTAAGAGAAAATGTCAAGAACAAAAAATGAAAATGTCAAAAGATAGGTTGATATACTGTATTACTCAAAGATAGTTTTGTTGGGAGAGCTGACCAAGTGATTTACTAACAGCTTTTACTGGACAGTCTTTGGATTACAATGTAGATGAAAAATAAATGGGAATCCATTTCATGTTTACTCTAGCCAGGCATTTGACAGATAGAGGAAAAAAATAGGAAGACACAATTAAAGTCTACAAAAATGTGGAGTTTTTTGTTCAGGTTTCAAAATTATAAGCAATAATTTTGTACTGGAAATTTTTTACAAAGGGCCTACTTATCTATCTTTATATTTATATCCTTTAACTACATAAACCGCCTTTCATTACTAATCACATCTGCATACAGGTAGATGTTATGAAATTGTCTAAATCTGATCTTTAATTGGGACATAGGTGCAAAAGTCAATAGAGGGGTACCCTTGGTATATTCAGTTCATAATAGATGAAGATCTCAGTGGTGAATCCTAGATAAGATTAGGCTCTGTGGCGGTTCCTAAGGAAAAGTTTGTTTAGCCACTTAGTAATGTTGCTTTATTCCATAAACATACATGGAGTGTCCATCATGTGTCAGGGATTTTCTAGGTACGGATATATAAAGATAATATTGGTGAGCATTACTTCCCATTATGGAGTAGTCTCCAATGGATACAGAGTAATTAACTGAGTAAAAACATAAAAGAAATATAGAGAAAAATAAATGTTCTTCATTGCTTAAAGCCATATTACTGCCTACTTCTAAAGAGTTACTAGGATGTCATACTTATTTTTGATGATTATTTGATGCCTGCTAACCAATGATATTCTTGTTGATGGATAATATAGAAGTCTAAAAGCCTAAGGAGGTCTCCTTTTAAAGCTTTTTATTTCTTGGTATCAATAAGCATTAAATTTATTATTTACATCCTGTAATCTTCATTCTATTTTCCTACACAAAGAGATCTCACAATGAAGTTCTAAAGTAAAATACACTTAAACATAAATCCCAACCACTCTTGAATGTATGTTTATTATTAACTCTGTAAAGACAGACAATATAATCTCTCCCTTCTGACTATATATTTTTCAATACTGTGAAAATATAGCAAAATATTAAAGTATTTATCCCTTTGATTTTTGGTTATGTCAAGAAATAAAGTGTTGCTTACTTGAGTAATTTAATATTTTCCACATATAATTACTGGTGATTTGAATGGCAAATCATCAGTGAAGATGTTTGAGTTAGTCCCCTGTTTGCCTTCTCTAAATTTGTTTTCTGTTGAGCGTGCACATGCTGGGATTTCAAGTAATATTAAAGAATGATTTCTTGGGGCGCCTGGGTGGCTTAGTCGGTTAAGCGTCCGACTTTCGCTTAGGTCATGATCTCGTGGTTCGTGGGTTCGAGCCCCGCGTCGGGCTCTGTGCTGACTGCCAGCTCAGAGCCTGGAGCCTGTTTCAGTCTGTGACTCCCTCTCTCTCTGACCCTCCCCTGCTCACGCTGTCTCTCTCTCTCTAGAAATAAATAAAACATTAAAAAAAAAAAAAAAAAAAAAGAATGATTTCTCATTGTTTTCCTAAAAAGTTAGGTTTTACTTTCATGCCTTTGTAAAAACATATTTTGCTACTGTTTGGGCAGAGCTATATGCTTTGTTTGACAATAAGCTACTATAATTTTCTCATTTCAAAAACCAATGCTTTACAGGGCATCTGGGTGGCTCAGTTGGTTGAGTGTCTGACTTTGACTCAGATCATGATCTCAGTTTGTGGGTTCTGGCTCTGCTTTGGGCTCTGTGCTGACAGCATGGAGCCTGAAGCCTGCTTCAGAATCTGTGTTTCTCTCTCTCTGTCTCTGACCCTCCCCCATCACAAAAATAAACACTAAAAAAACAAAACAAAATCCAATGCCTTTAATTCTGACTTTATGCTCTAATCTTTATAAAATAGTTCATTTCTCCTATGTAAGTTAAATTGGGTCATTCCATTGTCCTATTTTGCTGGTCAGTGTGAAATATTTAAAATGAGTACATGGACTTCTCAATTCTTCTCTACAAATTAAGGACTATTATACCTTATTTTAGCTTTTGTTTGTAATCAATCTTTTGTAGTGAACCAAGTGACCAAATAAGACAATCACTAAGATTTCACTGAATCCTTATATAGCAACAGCACTAATGCATATGTTCTCTTTACATTTCTGTTTTGTCCATCTACTCTGGAATTTAGGTTACTAGATTGCGATTTGGTATTAAAACAACAGCCATGTTGAAAGAAGTTCTGAAAAGCAGTCATATAGATCCTTTACAGATTTGTCTATAAACTTATTGCTGAGGATACAGATTTTTATATTATAAGGCACCTTTGAATAAAATGATCTTTACAAGCCAGTTACACAAATCAAATATTTCTTATACTATAAGAACGGTGTAGGGGCACCTGGGTGTCTCAGTCAGTTAGGCGTCCCACTTCATCTCAGGTCATGATCTCATGATTTGTGCGTTCGAGCCTTGCGTCAGGCTCTGTGCTGACAGCTCAGAGCCTGGAGTCTGCTTCAGATTCTGTGTCTCCCTCTCTCTCTCTGCCCCTATCCTGCTTGCACTGTATCTCTCTCTCTCTCTCAGATATAAATAAAGCATTTAAAAATTAAAAAAATAAAGAACTGTGTAACTAGCTTGTTTAAAACAAACTAGATGTTCCTCTTTACATTGTTTACCAGCAAACCTAGAAGAAAACATGTAGTCCATCACAACCAAACATATAGGATCTTATGACATATATTTTGTGTACTAACCCCATCCATACTTCATTTTTTTTACAAATATTTTATTTATTTTTCAGAGAGAGATAGAGACAGCATGAGCAGGGGAGGGTCAGAGAGAGAGGGAGATACAGAATCTGAAGCAGGCTCCAGGCTCTGAGCTGTCAGCACAGAGCCTGATGCAGGGCTGGAACCCACAAACCATGAGATCATGACTTGAGCTGAAGTCGGACGCTTTTCCGACTGAGCCACCCAGGTGCCCCATCATCCATACTTCATCTTAACATCCCTGCTTGTAATATTGTTTTCCCCATTCAGTTATTCAGTTTTGTTATTTTCAATTGTGATAAAGCACATATAACATAAAACTTACCATCTTACCCATTCTTTAAGTGTACAGTTCAGTAGTGTTAAGTACACTCACATTACTCTACAGTCTATCTCCATAGATGTTTTCATCTGGCAAATCTAAAATTCTATTCTCTTAAACAACAATTTTGCATTTCCCTCTCACCTCAGTCCCTGACAACTGCCACTCACTCTATTTGCTCTTTCCATGAATTTATCTACTCTAGGTACCACAAATAAGTATTTTTCTCTTTGTGATTGACTTACTTAGCATAATATCCTAAAGGTTCATCCATGTGGTAGCATGTGTAAGAATTCCTTTTCTTTTGGGGCACCTGGGTGACTTAGTCGGTTAAGCGTCCGACTTTTGCTTAGGTCATGATCTCGTGGTTCATGGGTTCGAGCCCCACGTCAGGCTCTGTGCTGACTGCCAGCTCAGAGCCTGGAGCCTGTTTCAGAGTCTGTGTCTCCCTCTCTCTCTGACCCTCCCCTGCTCATGCTCTCTCTCTCTCTCTCTCTCTCCTAGAAATAAATAAAAATATTTTTAAAAAAAAGAATTCCTTTTCTTTTTAAGGCTGAATAATGTTCCATCTCTTGTATATATATACCACATTATATATATCCACTCATCTGCCAGACACCGGTTGCCTCCACCTTTTGGCTATTGTAAATAATACTGCTATGAATGTGAGGGTACATCTTCAAAACCCTGCTTTCAATTCTTTTGGGTATTTACACAGAAGTGGAATTGCTGTAATTTCTTGAGGAACTACCATACTGTTTTCCATGGCAGCTGCACCATTTTACACTCCCACAAACCATACATAAGGGTTCTGATTTGTCCACATCCTTGTCAGCACTTACTATTTTCCAGTTTTCTGATGGTAGTCATTCTAATGAGTGTCAGGTGGTATCTCACTGTGGTTTTGATTTGTCTTTCCTTAATGATTAGTGATGTTTAACATCTTTTCATATGCTTTTTGGCCATGTGTATATCTTCTTCGTGGAAATATCTATTCAAGTATTTTGCCCATTTTAAAAAATATTTTTATTTCTTTCTAGGAGAGAGAGAGAGAGACAGCGTGAGCAGGGGAGGGTCAGAGAGAGAGGGAGTCACAGACTGAAACAGGCTCCAGGCTCTGAGCTGGCAGTCAGCACAGAGCCCGACGCGGGACTCGAACCCACGAACCGCGAGATCATGACCTAAGCGAAAGTCGGACGCTTAACCGACTAAGCCACCCAGGCGCCCCGATTTTGCCCATTTTTAAATTGTGTTATTCGTTTTCTCATTGTTGAGTTTCAGGAGCTCCTTATATATTCTGGAAACTCACCCCTTATAAGATATATAATTTGCAAATATTTTCTCTCATTCCTTGTGTTGCCTTTCAACTCTACTGATTGTGTCCTTTGATGCACAGAAGTTTTTAATTTTAAAATAATCCAATTTATCTATTTTTCCTTTTGTTTCCTGAGTTATTTTTACTTTAATTAAACCTCACATGTATTCTATAAGCTGCCTTATACTCTCCCTAGGAGAGAATATAGATAATAATGTAGTCACTCACTCTTCAGTATTAGCTATTCTGTTATTTTCCTTTGACATCTTAACTATTTGTACCTTGTTATGAACCCTTTTTAATTTGTTAATGGAATGAATATAAACAAATAGTGCCTACATATTTCGACAGAAGTTATTTATGTATGAAGACAATTTTTCATGGGCCTCCTGTAGTTTTAACTGACTGGCCCTTGCTCCTGACCATCTTTTCAAAGAGGATTGTGTGGTAGACAGCCTTGGAAGAAAAGGTAAGTCTGCTCACAGCCTTAGACAATGAAGATAGTGTCTTCCTTTAGAATAAGAATAGGCATGCTTATAGCTCATTATAAAAAAATTTACATTCCCTAAACTCAGAATTCCTCTTTTGTAATGCAATCTACTGAGTGTGAAGGTGTCAGCTGGCTCTTTTCATTTCCATCTGGGAATTGTGGCTCAAGGAATCCGGACAACAAAAGACATAAACACCAGCTACTGCTATTGCTGTAAGAAACTGTCTTTTGTCTCAGGCCTTGGAAGTTCATGTCTTCTCTGAGCATCGATGAAACTATCAGGCTAACTTGTGAGCTTGCAAGTAGAGAAAAACTCAAACCCTTCATGGTGCTTGGCAAGATATTATAAGGATTTTTGTGAATATACTTGGAAGTCATTTAGCCTAATCTCCTACTCAGTCAAGACTTTCTTCTACACATCTTGACAGATGGCATTCTAAATATCACTTAAATGATTCCAGTAAGAGGAAAACTCTTCTTAAAACCTATTGCATCATTGGTCCCTCCTTATGTGAACTGAAGTATTTATAACTTCATAATACTGGATTTTGCCTGGCCTCATCTGGTATTGCATACAATAATTTTCAAATATTTTCTACATGACAGTTCTTTGTATTTGAAAGTGCTTACTTAGTCTCCACTAATCTTATTTAACTCTCTAGACTTACCATTTTCGTTCCACATCATCACACACTACGTTCTCCAGACCCACTAGACACTCTAGACACACTGCAGTATGGTGATAATTCTCACAGATGCTTACAGAACTATAGATGAATTCAATAGACTATATGGCTAAGTCACAATTTAGTGAAAATATCATTTATTATTCGGACAGAATGCATTTGATTGATTTAACAAGTTTTATGTACAGTTCTTGTAGTTCTGTCATAGTGCCACATTCAGCTTATGATTAGTTAGGGTATTCAGACTTTTTCCACATAGTCAAACCACGATTGTATTTGGAAACTAATTTTTTAAATCTATAACACAAGATTTTTATTTTTAACTAGTCCAGATCATTTTGAATTTTGCTTCTGTCATCAGTGACATTAGTTCCTTGTTAGATAAAATTTATGCCATCTGAAAATTTTATAGACATCCTTTCAATCACTTAATCTTAGTCACTAATGGAAATATTGTTCACAAAAAAAGTCTAAGGACAAGCCATTAAGTTTTCTTTCATAACAACAGACCATACTTCAATATTATTGATCAGTTGTCTGGCCAGTTATAATCTAATGAATGATGCCATTACCTAGCATAAATGTCACCATCGTATCCACAAGAATATCATGCTTTGGTGAAATTAAAATAATCCACATTTGTTTGAATTCTCTAGATCTATTTCTAAAGAAATATTTCAGCACCTTACTATTAAAGTAAGAAGAGTGTCATTCAGAAGGATGAATCAATGCTAATTTACCTTGCTACTGACCAAGCAAGGTAAAGAGAACAGGATTTAGGCATCTTTGCCTAAGCAAGAAATTGCTTTTCTGAACCCTAATCTCATATAAAGCCAAAGCCATAAGCCCCTGAAGGAGTGATAGCTAACCTCATTCACAAATCCTGGCAAAAGTCCATGTCTTCTGGTAGAGAAATAGAAGCAAAACACATCTGTCTCTGGGGAAATAGATAGGAAACTCTCATGCCTCCAATGTGACTTTTTGGTGCAGTTGGAAACATGCTATATTTTTATAGTGGTGATGGTTATAAACTTGCAAAAATGTCTCAAACTATACACTTTAAAAAGGTGAATACTACTGTATATAAATTAAGCTTCATAAAACTGATTTAAATAAAAGGATAATTAAAGTAAGTTAATTTTCTAAAAATTAGAGAATAAGGATGAGACTAAAGAACATGAAATCAATATTGCTTATGAAAACAAACTGAATTTTGAAATGGTAATCATTAACATTAAAATATAGGTCTAAATAGATCTCTCAAGGAAAATGGATGAAGCAGAGGTACCTATTTAGTAGTTTTATTTAGATCATTAAAACTCTTATAAGTTCTCTTACAGTGATTTCTAACTAAAAATATGTTACAGATGAAGAATGTATTATTTCTTCCACATGTCATTAAAATGTTTGCTAACTTTATCATCTATTACTCTTAATGTACATGAAAAGCAGAAATGTACAACATAATCTTCTGTTTACATTGTGATAAAATGAAAAATTAACAATGAGAGCTATAATAAGAAAAACTACCCTTTGGAAATAGAACAATGGTATCTTAAGTAATTTTTCAATCAAAGAGGAATACAAGTCTATAATTAGAGACTAAGGGAAAAAATATGAGAATAAAATATACTCTATCATGCTTAAGGATATAGTCAAAGCTAAAATCAAGTTTAAAAGATCATAGCTATAGATTCTTCCTTTTTTAAGAAAGAAAACATGAATATATTGAATATTAACTGAAGTTAAGAAGAGAAATAATAAAATAAAATCTAGAGGGAACAAAAATGAATTAATAAATATAAAAGTAGAAATGAATGAACTGAAAGACAGGAAGAACAGTAGAATCAATGGCTAAATCTAAGATTAGTTTGTTGGAAAGACTATAAAAATGCAAAACTTCTGGTAACTCAATACTAGCATAATATTTCATAAAAATTACAGAATAATAATAATAATAATATCACCTTAATTTTATGTTTGTTCACTTTTGTCCTGGATATTGTTCTGTTCTATTATTCATTTTCTTAATTCTTTAATATTCTGTTTATTAATTTGAGTGTTCTTTTGAATCAGTAATTTATACAAAGCATCCCTACAAAAAGTCAAAAGGCAAAGTCCACAAGATCATGTTGATAGAAACAAAGGATATTTGAAAAATATCTTGATATTGATAATAACTCTTGAAACAAAACAGGTTTTTTTCCCTCATACTAGTCCACAATTGTAACTATCAGTGAAATATTAAAACATCCCTAGATAACCTCATTCATTTAAATTCCTTTAAAAAGTATTGTAGCCTATGCAGTAAGAGAAGCAAAAAGACGTGAATATTGAAATGTAGCACAAATCATCATCATTTGCAGATGGTGTGAATAAAACTAAATTATTGCAATGTTAGATCAAAAGAATACAAAAAAATAATTATTTTTAAAATATGTATATATGGGAAGCATGGGTGGCTCATTGGGCTAAGTGTCCAACTCTTGATTTTCGTTCAGGTCATGATCCCAGGGTTGTGGGATCAAGCCCCACGTCAGGTTCCTCACAGAGCATGGAGACTGCTTAAGATTCTCTCTCTCTCCACCCCTCTACCCCACTCCTCTACTCATGCTCTCTCTCTCTCAGTATCTAAAATTTTAAAAAATAAAAAATAAAATAAATAGAAAAGATTTTTAAAAATACATATGTAAATGTTAGCAATAAGAAACTAGGAAATAATGGAAAAAATTCTATTCTTACTATACATATATGTAAATATGCTTCTCAAATTTTAAGATGCATACAAATGACCTGAGGGTCTTATTAAAATGTAGATTCAGCATGTTTGAGGTGGGTAGCAAGATTTTATATTTCTATGGGCTCTTAGGTGCTGCTGATAATGCCTTGAGTAGTAAGGTAGGCATGTATATATTCTCATATATAATTTTAAAGCTAAAGAATTAATAAGAAATTAGTAAAACTTACATTTTCAAAAAAGTAAAAAGAAGGTTAAAATGTTCCTAGAGGAGATTTGAAAAAATATTTCCCATCCTTCCAAGGATGGGAAGACAACACTATAAAAATGTTTCTTCTAACTAAAATTAATCTAATCCTTTTATTTTAACACAATGAAAACCACTGAATGTGTTTTTTTGTAACTGTAATAGATGAACATTATAAAATTCATCAGGAAATACAGCATCCCTTCTTAATAAAGACTCTCGAGAAAGTTGGGATAGAAGGAACCTACTTAAACATCATCAAAGCCATCTATGAGAAGCCTTCAGCTAACATCATCCTCAACGGGGAAAAACTCAGAGCTTTCCCCCTGAGATCAGGAACACAACAGGGATGCCCACTCTCACCACTGCTGTTTAACATAGTGCTGGAAGTCCTAGCATCAGCCATCAGACACCAAAAGGAAATCAAAGGCATCAGAATTGACAAAGAGGAAGTCAAACTTTCACTCTTCGCAGATGACATGATACTCTACATAGAAAACCCAACAGACTCCAGCAGAAGCCTACTAGAACTGATCCAAGAATTCAGCCAAGTTGCAGGGTACAAAATCAATGTACAGAAATCGGTTGCATTTTTATACACCAACAATGAAGCAACAGAAAGAGAAATCAAGAAACTGATCCCATTCACAACTGCACAAAAAAACCATAAAATACCTCGGAATAAACCTAACCAAGGATACAAGAGATCTGTATGATGAAAACTATAGAAAACTTATGAAGGAAATTGAAGAAGACACAAAGAAATGGAAAAACATCCCATGCTCATGGATAGGAAGAATAAATATAGTTAAGATGTCATTACTACCTAAGGCACTCTACACATTCAATGCAATTCCAATCAAAATTGCACCAGCATACTTCTCAAAACTAGAACAAACTATCCAAAAATTTGTATGGAACCACAAAAGACCCCGAATAGCCAAAGTAATCCTGAAAAATAAAACCAAAACGGGAGGGATCACCATCCCAGACTTTAGCCACTACTTCAAAGCTGTCATCATCAAGACAGTATGGTATTGACACAAAAACAGACACAGAGACCAATGGAACAGAACTGAGAACTCAGAAGTGGACCCAAAAGTATACAGCCAACTAATCTTTGACAAAGCAGGAAAGAATATCCGATGGAAAAAAGACAGCCTTTTTAACAGATGGTGTTGGGAGAACTGGACAGCAACATGCAGAAGAATGAAACTAGATCATTTTCTCACACCATGCACAAAAATAAACTCAAAATGGATAAAGGACCTGAACGTGAGACAGGAAACTATCAACACCCTAGAGGAGAAAGCAGGAAACAACCTCCTTGACGTCCACCGCAGCAACTTCTTACTTGACACATCCCCAAAAGCAAGGGAATCAAGAGCAAAAATAAACTGTTGGGACCTCATCAAGATTAAAAGCTTCTGCACAGCCAAGGAAACAACCCAGAAAATTAATAGGCAACCAACGGAATGGGAAAAGATAGTTGCAAATGACATATCAGATAAAGGGTTAATATCCAGAATCTATAAGGAACTCACCAAACTACACGCCCGAAAAACAAACAACCCAGTGAAGAAATGGGCAGAAGATATGAACAGACACTTTTCCAAAGAGGACATCCAGATGGCCAACAGACACATGAAATGATGCTCAGTGTTCCTCCTCATCAGGGAAATACAAATCAAAACTACACTGAGATACCACCTCACGCCAGTCAGAGTGGCTAAAATGAGCCAATCAGAGAACTCTAGATGCTGGCGAGGATGTGGAGAAACGGGCACCCTCCTACACTGTTGGTGGGAATGTCAACTGGTACAGCCCCTCTGGAAAACAGTGTGGAGGTTCCTCAGGAAACTAACACTAGAACTCCCCTATGACCCAGCAATAGCACTGCTAGGAATTTACCCAAGGGATATAGGAGTGCTGATGCATAGGAGCACATGTACCCCAATATTCATAGCAGCACTCTCCACAGTAGCTAAAACCTGGAAAGAGCCTAAGTGTCCATCAACAGATGAATGGATCAAGAAGATGTGGTTTATCTATACCATGGAATACTACGTGGCAATGAGAAACAATGAAATCTGGCCATGTGTAGCAACATGGATGGACCTTGAGGGTGTTATGCTGAGCGAAATAAGTCAGGCAGAGAAAGACAAATACCATATGTGTGCACGTATAGGAGGATTAGGAGGAACTTAACAGAGGACCAAGGGGGAGAAGAAGGGTGGAAATGGTGGGGGAAAGGGGGAGAGGCAAACCATGAGAGACTCTTGAATGCTGACAAAAACTGAGGACTGGTGGACGTGGGGGGAAGGAGGGGTGGGCATGGAGGAGGGCACTTGTGGGGATGAGCACTGAGTGTTATGTGGAAACTAATTTGATAATAAACTATTTGTAAAAAATAAATAAATAAAGTGGCTAGGCTGGCTAATCACTTCCTAAAAAAAAAAAATAAAATAAAATAAAATTCATCAGGAATAATAAACATGCCAGATAACAATTTTTTTTTCACAAAAAAGGATATTAGGCAGTTCCCGTCCAGAAATTAAGGTGTATTTTAAAGCGACAGTAATAATTTTTTAAGTTTATTTATTTATTTTGAGAGAGAGAGAGCAAGCACAAGCAGGGGAGGGACAGAGAGAAGGAGGGACAGAATCCCAAGCAGACTTGGCACCATGGGCAGCATGGCAGAGAGCAATGCAGGTCTCAAACTCACAAACTATGAGAGCATGACCTAAGCCAAGATGGAGAGGCCAGCGTTTAACCGACTGAGCCACCCAGTCACCTGTAAAGTGACAATAATTAAAACAATTTGTTCTGTATAGAAACAGAGACATAAAAAGTTTAAGATACAAAGTCCAGCCACTGATCCTACTTAGTGCATGTAAACTTAGTATATAATAGAGGTGGCATATCAATCACTGAGAGAAAGATAAATTATTTGAAAAGTGAATTGAGATGCCTCAAATAATCACCAGAAGAGACTTACATTCTGGCTTTACAACAACATTATGACCTTGGGACTTAATAAAACAAGTGCACATCTATTCATGCACACAAATCAAATTATGTGAACTTTAATATAAAAGATTAATTCCAAAGCACTTACAAATGCAAATCATAAAAATCATAAGATATACCACAGCCAACAAATTGATACAGAAAATATCCTTTTGTCTATTGTAATATTTATTATTTTACATGATCTCATTCTGTTAGAACAGTGCTCATCAATTGAATGAGCAATCATGGCCTGTTACTAACACTCTCTCTATTCTTCTGACAAAAATTCAATGAGTTCTGTAATTTAGCTATTCTCTTTAACATGATCTTGTTTTTTACCGAAAGCCTTATCAACATACCTAAATCAGAGGTATTTCTTTGGTAATAAAATCAGACCATCAGCACAGAGTGCTTCTCTCTCTGATTTTAATTGTACAATTGTTGGGCTTTTTGTTTGTTTTTTCACTTTAACCCTAGTCAGATTGTCCATGTTGGTCCTTGACTGCCTCCTATAGCTCCTCAAAGGGCATAGACTGATGAATGATTAAGGACTTTTAAATCTACATTTCCTTTACAAGTTGCACACACATAAAATACATCTTAAAAAGGGTATGTCATTTTAGAAAGCATAAAATAAATTACTAAAAGTGTAAAAACTAGGCTTCACAATCATTGCTAACATTTCCTTGCTAAATATCTAATAAGGCATATTATAAGCACACAGTGAATGTTGCAATAATTATGAGAGCCATAAATAATAAATTGCCAAATATAATATCTCATCTCAAATTTCTAAACATTGTTTTATAATTATACCTCCACCTCTCAGGGTAGACTGGGTCCAGGTCTTCTTTGGGTCCATCGGGTAAAGCTGTGATTCACATGGTACGGTGTAAGGTGATGTTATTGTTAAAAGAAACTATTCCTGTCTACCAATAGTTATTTCTAAGCTCATGTTCTCTACTTGTATTTCTTCAACACCAGAAAGAGGACTTGTAATTACAAACAATTTTTTTAATCTATCATTTTTCTAAAGTTACACTGAAACAATTCCTATGTTGTTTACCTCATCAACCCTCACTGCCCATGAAAATGTTCTCCTTCACTTACATCCCAAACTATTTTGATGACTCTTCTTCTCCTTCCTCCCTCTTTTACTAAACCTTTCCCTCATTACTTCTCTTGCTTACCACACTCAGGTCTGCATTTTTGTCAGAAGAATTTATCTGACAAAGCAAGATTGTTAGAGAATAGCTCAGCAATGCTGGAACACTACATCATGGGCAACAAAATGTCAAAGGCTAGAAACACCCATTCAGTAGGATTTTGTCCCATCACATTTATAGGCACTTAGTAAAAATCCACAAGTGAATGAATAATACAAAGAGAGAGGGAAGAATTAGCTATAAGTGCAAGAAAAAATTCTAGTTTGTCAGAAGACCTAGGCCCTTGACAGAGCTCTGATCTTATTCCCTCTGGTCTACTTTTACAAAATTACCTTTACAATGATAAAATACATAAACATACCTTGTAAACATACTCTTTTTCTGAATTAACATAAAGTATTAGTATTCAGTACTGATATGGAATGAATTAATGTAATAGTTTTTAAATTTCCAACATTTCAATCAGAAATCACCAAAGGAAATAATCTGTGTTCTTGGGGTTTAATGTATTCGTTTGTACAAGTTGTTAATCATAGGGTAAAGTAAAACTTCACTAATTTAGGCCACTTTAATTCAGAAATCATCATAGGAAAAGCCATCTGTGTAATAAGAAGTACTGTGGCTAGAGACAGGAAACAAAATAAACTTGAAACCTTTCATCGACTAATTTATTGTGTATGATTTTAGAAAAGTCCCATAACCTCCCTGGTTTCTGTTAACCTGTGTTTAAAGTGAGCTAAATTATTCACTCAAGCCACCTCGTCATCATATAATTCTATAATTCTACATGGGCAGATAGATGTTTCTTTTACATTTTACACTGACTATAAGTAATAGATCTGGGAACAGAATTTTCTTGTTGGAATGTTTTTTTAATCTGGGTGTAACAAGGCTTCAGGGATCACATGAATTCACTAAATTTTGGCACTTATGTTTGTGTGCATTTTTCTGAGCAGAGATACACAGCTTACATCTGATTCTCAAAAAGCTCTGTGAACTTCTCAAGAAAGACTAAAACCCAGTTACTTCAATAATGAATTAATTCCAAGTGGTTCACATTAACTTGTAAAAACAAGCTCACAAGAAGTTTGCTTACTAATACTGTGTTGGTTCTGTAACATTCTGTATCCCACATCAGTAACACTACACACTCTGTTAGTATAAGCTACATTTCAAACTTTCATTAATAGCTCTGTCTCCACCTGGTGATGGGCCATGGACAACATTTGTCCAGTTCATCTCGTTATATCAAATACCTTGCATAGTGCTTAACTCTCAGTGAATCAAAGAAGGGAGATGTCTACCAGTTAATCTCTAGTGGAGAAGATAGCTGGGAAATGATCATCTTCATCTGGGCATGGATTGAGATTCTAGAACTCACATGATGAAAAATCAGCAAGATAGATAATCTTATCCTCAAGCCAAGTCTCATAATTTCATTAAAGAAGAAATGGAAACCCAATATGAGTAAGGCCTCACCAAAAGTGACAAGGTCAAGACTAGAGTCCTCAACCAATGGTACATGGTTCCTTTCATGCCACCACATTGTCCAGCTGAAGGAAGACACAGAACCTACTTATTTATCAAGTACAAATAAACATGTCACCCAAATCCCAGTCCCTTTCTTTCAACTGTAATTCAACAACTAATAAACTCCTCCATTATAAATACACATTACCCTAAATAACCTCTGATATTTGCCTGATTTATTAACATTAAAAAATAAAATGACATCATGTCTTATTGTAATGTAAGTTGAATTCAAATCTTTTGTCACTGTCATATCTACAAAAGATATTCAGTGCTATAAATAAAATTGCTTTTCTAATGCAAACATAATTAGTTTTTCAACTTGTTTATATGCCTTAACTGACAATTATAGGAAGAAAAGGACTTCATTCATTAGTATCTTTTAAAATATATAGTACGTAAAATGGAATACATGCTATTTCATTCCTATACACTTCTGGTAATTGACTTTTAAAAACCTAATAACATTTACATTCCTTTTTATCTTTTTACAGGAGCATTGTTTTAAACCCAGCTTATTTCCGAAATCATCTTCGCCAGGCAACAGTGTTTAGATGTCTGGAAAGATATTCAGAAGCTGCTCGGTATGTTTGCTATAACTTTTGTGAAGATTTATTTCAAGTTAAATTAATTTTATTCTCAGCTTCTGGTAATAGCATAATAGAACTTTCCATTTCTCTCATGGAGGATGATTTTACCAGAATTATTGTCTTATAAACGTCAAAGCAACAATTATTGACTATCTTTTTCTTTAATTAAAGCCATTCTGTGTTCATAACTCCTTGTAAAATTCAAACTTCCCAGCCATGAGGTCACTGATAATGATGGGAAAACTTCCAGGGAAGATTAGAAATGAACTTGACCTCTTGCTCTCAAGTAGGTTCCTGGTCCTTGTCATAATGACAAAATTCTGTAACTCTCTCTTTCTTGAGTTCTTGAAATGAAATCCAACCACATGAAAAAGACCTCAAGAGTGCTCTTTCTAGAGGAGGTGGCATCACTCATAACACCAGGTTGTTAGAACTGTCCTAACATTTTGCCTTCTAGACCCGAGTATGTTTTATAAAAATCTAACAAAGCAGTCTTTAATACTCTCATCCACAGAACGTAGACTTATGGCAAAAAAAAAAAAAAAAGCAAGAATTATGCAACAGCATCTATGCCGCACTCAGAATTCCTTCTCACCTATGACACCCAAGGCTTTTCTTCTTCTCAGATCAAGCTCATCCTGTTGGACTCTGCTTCCCTTTGATGAATTCTCCTCATTTTCTAGGGGACAGCCACCTGTTCTTTCTTGTTTGTTGACTGTAGTATTCCAGGAATTTAGCAAGAAAACCTGAGTGGTTTCTACATTTAACTCCAAGCACAACTCCTAGAGAGATATCTGCAGTCGTAGGGAGGAGAAGCCTAGGTTGCTGGTAGTTATTGTCTTTAGAACACTGGGAAATAACACTTTCTTGGAAAGTGAAGTTTAAGGAATTTAAGCAGGTAATAAAATGGTTCCATAAAATTAATACCATAAAGTTAACATGAATTCCATATTGTATAAGATGGTCCTAGGAATTACTAAAACTGAATTAAATGATGGACATGGAAGGCAAAATTAATCCCAACTACACTGACTTTGCAGTCAAATAACCAATATGCCACAAATCTATTTACTTGTGTATTACTGTGTATTTTTAAAAAATTAAAATACATCTATCAATCTCTTTTTTTACATTCTATTTTTCCTTATACTTTCTCTAATGTATTCCAACAAATGTACTCAATTATGACTTCCTAAATTTATTTTCTCCACTGACTTGCTTCTCGGACTTTCTTTCCACCCACATACTTTTCCTAGCTATGTGAATGAGAGAGAATTTTTGGAGGTGATGGTAAGCTTTCTTCTGTCCCATGCTTTTTAAAAAAAGTTCCTAGCTAAAAATGAAACTAACAGGTTCAACATAAACAGATATCACTATCTGTAAAATAGATTTTTTTTTTCTGGGACACCTGTATGGCTCAGTTGGTTAAGTGTCTGACTCTTGATTTTGGCTCAGGTCATGATCTCAGGATTCATGAGTTTAGCTCCACATCGGGATCTTCACTGATGGTGAGGAGCCTGCTTAAGATTCTCTCTCTCTCCCTCTTTCTCTGCCACTCCCCTGCTCATGCTTTCTCTCTCTCTCTCTCAAAATAAATAAAATAAATATCAAAAATTTTTGATAGATTTTTCTAAGAGGTAGTGTATTAATGTGTCTTCTGAATCTAATAAAAAGATCAATATAAGAAGGCTAGATGCAACTTCAGAACTAGATTGCAACTAGTAAAAAACTGCTAGTGGTGTTCCTCGGACCAGCTTGTATAAACTCTAGAAAGCCAATTGTTAAATATTCTGCAATCTGGGGAGAGCCAGTTGTAAAAGTAGAAGAGAAATTAGCAATGGTGGGAGAATTTACACTACGAATTTACACTACGAAAATTGGCAAATGCTACAAATCCTGGCTTTTTTGGTTTGGGGGAGAGCCAGATTACCAGCATATCATAGACTATAACTTAATTGAATCAAGCATGACCGAGCTAAAGTTGTGACAAAAATTCTATATGTGTCCTAAAATAAACAAACAATGAGAACTTGAAAATTAGGAATTTGTCAGTATTGGCCATGCAAAATTGGAACTAAATATCCATTGTCCTTGATATATATATATATCCCTGCAGTGAAATATGTATATCTGTTTAATATCATGGGATAACTGATGTGACAAATTCTTTGAGGAAGTTCCTGATAATTGTTGATTATGCTGGCATAGACTTTCCTACAGGAGACAGGTACAATTAATTTCAGACACATGTGTTTTTCATCTTAGTTTCCTTGGGAATTATAGTTCTCAGTATACTGTATTAGTCATTATGATTTCCCCAAGGAAAAGAATGCTGTGAACCATGAACATGAAAATCATAGAGTTCTTAGCAATTAGATTTATAATATAAAACAATGAGTACAAATCAATATACAGTACATTCGTGTTTATCAATTAAATTCTTGAAGATTTGGGTAGTTTGGTTCAGGCCTCCTACAAGAATATTATATTAAAATTCATTGGAAAAGCCAACACATCAAAGTTATTTCCTCTAGAATGCCAAGTAGTCATGTTTCTGAAATTGAAAGTTACCAAATACAAAAAAAAAATGCCATTACTATGTGACTTTGGAAGTCTTAAAACCATAAATCACAATGCAGTGGGTCATCGCTTTCTGATTCAAGTTAGAGTCCCTAGAAATTGGGCCAGCTAAGGTTTACTGAACCTAACCAGCTTAACCAAGGAAGGAATATCTAGTGAATAGGCCAGAAAAGGTCTCCAGGACAGCTTCATAAAAGCTCAGATTCTCAACCAGAGGAGACTAGAAAAAAATGCCATAACCTGTTGAATGGAAGGTATTAGACAGCTTTACAACAATGAGCAAGAATATATAGATGGTAGAAAATGAATAAAAATAGGGCTAGTTTACTTTGGTTTGGGCTCTTCAGGGATGCTGTTCATCCTTGAGCAGACAGCTGGCACTGGTTAGCTGAAGAAAGCACATTTTCAAACCATAAATCTAAGTTGAGATTGCTGTAAGCCCCCAAGAAACAGCCAACCTGTGAGGCCTTGCCTGGAATAACAAGAACCCTAACTCTTTAACACCTTCGTTTCAATATACATAAAAGTATATGTGTTGAAATAGAATGTCCTTGCCCAAATCTGTCTTTTCTCCCCCAACACTCACACACACATGTGCCACACACATGCGTGCATGTGCACGCGTGCACACGCACACACACACATCATTAGGCACTACTTTTATAAGAAAGATGGTAAGACAAGAAAAATATGCAGAGATGTGAAACAAAAGTAAAAACTATTCTGTGAAGAGAACTAATGATTTTTGATCATATGAATGGCATGTCTTTTATTTCTATTTGCTCAATGACTTCCACAGAGTTTGGCATATACCAAGCACCAGTTGAGGGTTTGCAAATTAAATTAGCCAGTTTATGGTTAAGAACCATTTAGCTGCAGCAGTAAAGAGATATTACATGAAAGTTTTAGTACGACCCTGGTAGAAAGATATATAAATATGATAGTGTTCACATAGTAGTTAAGTTATGGTGATAGAATCATGCCTTCTATAAGTAAAGATCTTTAAGGCAAAAAATAAATGGTATTACGCAGAAAATTTAGTTAAGACCATGCTGTGTAGGAGGAAGCAAACAGAAGCTAATACTAAAGAGGAAAGTACAACCAAAGCTTTTATCCATCATTAAGGAGGAGTTACTTACGTATTTGTACACATATGAACTAGATGAGGGATATTAGAGCAGTAATAATACACTTAAATGCTCACAAATATCAGGCTTATGGTGTGTGAAGGAGGCCAATGATAAGAGAACTAGAGACCACTAACTACAATGACCATATAATTTATCTTTTGAACTTGTTAGTGAAAATGGGCACTATTAAGAAACACCAGGAAAACAGGCATAAAATAGGACTGCTATGAGCACCCTGGCCATCTAGTCACCTACAACAGCCCTTCTGGAGGGAATGGTCATATTCAAGTCCAGCTAATGTTGCTATAATCAAATGTAGGTTCAATGTTGCATATTTTTGAGTCTTCAAGCAATAATATTTTTCAGAATTTGGCAAGAAGAAATCTCTTAACTTTTAAATGCCAATTATTCCAAGTTTTTAAAATACTGTGTCATCTTAAAAAAGCTGAAGTAGTTCCATCATGAAAGTGTAACTCACTGATTTGTTGCAAAAATCTTGTCTGTTCTACCTTTTATTTATACTATTATTATTTAGTAATACATTATATATAATATTATGAGAAATAGATTACATAATAAAATATGTAGTCTAAAATTGTCTTATTGTTGTCCTTCTTAAAATAATACACAAGCAGTATGTTCCTGATAATCCAAATCAAAACACAATACTTTAAGATAAATTAATTCATGACTACCCTAACTGATAAGCTAGATAATAGAGTTAGTAGAAGTGAGATAAGGTGAGTTTCTGGAGACCCAGCAAACAATTTGGGAGTTTGGTTTTATTGTCATTTTGTAATGAAAGCTGATCCTACTGGAAATTGGAAATAATGCATATATAAATCACAATCTTCCAAAAGAAAAGAGTAATCCAAAAATAAATGTAAGTGTTTGCTCAACAATCTAGTAACACAAAACAGTGGTATTGCTGTTGATAAGCAATCACTCAGGAGTAGTACTACAATAGCAAGCAGGAAGATACTGTGTCAGCTGCTTTAGTGTCATAGAACTCTATGATTTAAATGAGATTATTATGTATCTTGAAAGGGAGGAGAATATACTGACAGGTAGACTCAAGACAAGTGATTCTGAAGAGATGATAGTAGTGTTGGGAGTTTATTTCATCTTAGTTCTTATTCAATTGGAAGTGTAAAATCCATTCAAACATCATGCAAGATGCTAAAAATACATCACAGATTTTTTTGGTTAAAATAAGTTCTCATTTATGCCTTCAAATAGTATAAATGAAGACTGTAGGCTAATTTTTATCCTTAAACTGGCCATCTGCCTGAAGAGCTTTCTCTTTCTTTATTGGAGACAGTTTGCCTTTGCCAGAACAGCTTTAGTGTAGGCTAGCATTAGTCAGTCCTGTGTGACATATAGTTTGTATGTTGGAAGATGGACGTGATCATTCTACCACTAAGTGATTTTCCCTTTTCCTAAGTATGAAAGAACTGTGTGAACACTAAGCATGGTAAAATGTTGCTTCCTAATGTATGAATTCCAAAACAGACACTAATAAAGACAAATTTAGTCATTTCACATAGCTTAGGTTAAATATCTGACTATAACTCACCCAATTTGTAGTGTTTGTGATTTCAAGGAAAAAAGAAGGTTAAAATACACTAAAACTGCAAGATTATAATCATATTTTAAGTCTTAAGGATATAAAATTACAGACTCATAAATGTATAAGCTTATAACAAATGTACTAATCTTAAATTGCAATGATATGCTGTGGCTTACAACTAATTGTTGCCTCTGAAAACTATAGAATGCTTATGAAAGAAATTGAAGACACACACAAAAAGGAAAAATATTCCATGCTCCTGGATAGGAAGAACAAATATTGTTAAAATGTCAATACTACCAAAGCAATCTACATATTCAATACAATCCCTATCAAAATAACACTAGCATTCTGCACAGAGCTAGAACAAACAATTCTAAAATTTGTATGGAACCACAAAAGCTCCAAATAGCCAAAGCAATCTTGAAAAAGAAAACCAAAGCTGGAGACATCACAATCCCAGACTTCAAGCTGTATTACAAAGCTGTAATCATCAAGATAGTATGGTACTGGCATAAAAATAGACACTCAGATCAATGGAACAGAACAGAGAACCCAGAAATGGACCCACAAATGTATGGCCAATCAACCTTTGACAAAATAGGAAAGAATATCCAATGGAACAAAGACAATCTCTTCAGCAAATGGTACTGAGAAAATGGGAGACTGACATGCAGAAAACTGAACCTGTACCACTTTCTTACACCTTACACAAAAGTAAACTCAAAATGGATGAAAGACCTAAACATAAGATAGGAAGCAATCAAAATCCTTGAGGAGAAGGTAGGCAAGAACCTTTTTGACCTTGGCTGCAGCAACTTCTTACTCAACATGTCTCCAGAGGCAAAGGAAACAAAAATGAACTATTGGGACCTCATCAAAATGAAAAGCTTCTGCACAGCAAAGAAACAATCAGCAAAACTAAAAGGCAGCCGATGGAATGGGAGAAGATATTTGCAAATGACACATCAATGGATGAATGGATAAAGAAGAATGGATAAATGTCCATTGATGGACATATGGGCTCTTTCCATACTTTGACTATTGTTGATAGTGCTGCTGTAAACATTGGGGTGCATGTATATATAATGGAATATTACTTGGCAATCAAAAAGAATGAAATCTTGCCATTTGCAACTACGTGGATAGAAATAGATGGTATTATGCTAAGCAAAATTAGTCAGAAAAAGACAAATATATGATTTCACTCATATGAGAAATTTAAGAAACAAAACAGAGGAACATAAGGGAAAGGAAGCAAACACATTATAAAAACAGGGAGAGAGACACAACATTAAGAGACTCTTAAATATAAAGAACAAACAGAGGGTTGCTGGAGGGGCTGTGGGAGGGGGGATGGTCTAAATGGGTAAGGGACATTAAGGAATCTACTCCTGAAATCATTATTGCACTACATGCTAACTAACTTGGATGTAAATTTTAAAATGTGTAAGTTTTTTTAAATTAATTTTTGCCTTAAGAAAAATTGAACCTTTTGGACATAATCCATATTATAAGTAAATTATTACAAGAATAAATAATTTTACATACATATAGAAAATAAATTTAACATGAGTGAGCTATTGAATAGGATATCCAAAAATTCATTAGAGAAAAACAAACATTCATTGACTCTGTGAATTCCTCCATCTTGTTGATATGTATCATGATACATACTTTTGTCTCTTCTGTTTTGAATGACATGCTATGCATTTGCATTACCTATAAACATTTCTAAAATAATTTAGAAATCCACCTCTTAGGCTGTGTGCACTTTCTGCAAATAATGGCCTGGAAAACTTGTGGAAGAATATAGAGAAAGATTTTTTCTGTCCTAGAAATCCAACCTTGCATCTTAAAAAAAAAAAAAGTGGTAGGACAATGAAGACCACATAAGAGAAAATACAGAAAGGCCCCAGAATGTCACGTTATAAGTGTGAAGAAATAAAGATGTCCTCTTCTTTTCCTTCTTTCCTTCAATTGTATGTTCACATGATTCCACATTTTCTGCAATAGTGGAATGTAGAAACCCGATTAAACATAAAAAAGTTTAATCCAAAGGAGCTAAAGTTTAACTCCTGAGTATTCTGTGCTATGTTACAATGTCTTAAGTGTTGCCAAGTGAATTAGAGTTTAGTGTGCAGGTGCTAAAATTATGATAAATGGATCAAAACCTCCATGTAATCTGTAAATTGGAGATAATAATAGCATTTAAGTCACAGAGGTTATTGTGAAGATGAATGAGAATTTATTTAGTACACTTAGCACAGTACTTGACACATGATAAACTGTCAATAAAAAATATGCTATTATCATTGCTTTTGTTGTTGTTAACTATTGGAGCTCTTTAAAGATAGATGAAGCTACCTAAAGAGACAATGAGTTTCTCAACATTTAATCCAGAACATTTTGAGCAATCCTTTAGCTGAGATTTTGCTCTACAAGAGAGAAGTTTGCACCACAATACTATTAGATCCGTTCTCACTCAGCAACACATCTGTGTTCTTGGAAATGTGTTAACATAGGGGTTGAAAGTCATGATTTTGGTGGGTTTAAAGAGTTGAAAGGGACAAACGACATTTTATAAAGTTTTGCATATGAATATGTCATGAATGTTAGCATCGTCTTTCATTCTGAGAGATATTCCCACATTCTTGAAGTAAGTTAGAGTGTAGAGTTTCCCAGGGTCAGCAGGTATAAATTCAAATTACATAAAGAAAACTGTTCAGGTCACCTAGTTTTGACTCCAGTTGTCCCTTTTTTCCTTTTCTCATTTCTGTCAAAAAAGCAATACCCTGACAAAATATTAGGCTGGAAATCCTAACAGCACACAGCCAGAAACTATCAAATTCTGTACCCCTCCATCCCCTCTTTTTTTAAATACTGGCTTTGGTTCATTACACTATTATGCACATAAATTGATCTTGATGCCACTAATTGTGAAAATTGCTTGTAAGTCAAAAGTTCTATTACTGTATCTGTCTGTTGAATGGGGAATTGTCCATATTAGAGAATTAGAGTCAAGCCAGAGACCTGTGTTCCACTCCCAGGACTACAAATGACTAGCTGTGTGTGACATTGGACAAGTTAATTAAGTAACCTCTTTCAGTTTCAATTTCCTCAACCATAAAATGAAGATAATAATACTACTTTTCAAAGTAAGCACAAGGATTGCATGAAGTAATGAGTAAAAAACACTAAACTCGGTGCCTGGCATATAGTAAACCCTCAATTAATTACTGCTGCTTCTGCCATTATTGTTTTGTTGCTGCTGCTGTTGCTATAAGCTTTGAAGAATGATGTTTAAAACCCTAAAACATTAATTCTAAAATAATTCTGTCGAGTGTAACTTTGGTATAAATATTATATTCCTGGACTACCACCCCAGTTTATCTCAATTTTGGCAGTCATCATCTATGATCCCCTGTTCTTTGCCTTACTTTATGTCAGATGCTTGTAGTGCATTATCTTTGCTCCTCAAAACTCTGCAAAGAAATTATATTCTGCATTTTTTAGGTGGGGAAACTTAAGCCAGAGTTTGAATGACTTGCCAAAGATCATATCATTGATAACTGGCAAATCTGGAAGTCGACCTTAGTTTTATCACCAAGACCCTGACTCCTACACAAAGGATGCTACTTGGTATTGTCAGACTTCATATTTACCACTTGGGTGACTTTGAAATGGTATTACCTCATTGTGGTTTATATTTTCATTTTTTATCACTAGTGAGCTTGTGCATATTTAATATATTTATGGGCTAATCATGTTTCCTCTTCTGTGAAATGCCCATTTGTGTATTTATCTATTTTTCATTTCTTATTGAATTGTTTTTCTTTTTACCATTGAATCACTGGGTTCTTTATATACTCTTTATATAGCAATATATGTTCCAAGTAATTCTTTCCAATTTATGGTTTATATAACCATACCCGTTTTAGTATCTTTTGATAAAAAAATAAATCTAAAGACTTATTTTTAAGGTAGTCAAGTATAGTCAAATTTCTTTATGATTTGTATTCCCTGAGGTTTTAAAAAATTCTCTCCTATCCCAAGCTCATCAAGCTAGCCTTCTGTATTATCTTCAAAAGTTTTAAAGTTTTTCCTTTGCCTTTAAAATTTTGACCCAATGATAATTGTTTTTTATATATGGTGTGAGGTAGGAATCTATTACTATATTTTTCCCTCAATGGATAGTTATCTTGATATCAACCTATTAAATCCCTTTGCTATTGAACTTCAATGTTAGCTCTGTTTACATCACTTTTCTATATATGAGTATGTCCATTTCTGGTCTCTATTTTATTCATACATCTATTTGTCTGTTGCATGGCCAAAGCCACACTATCCTACATAGAATAGTTTATAGTATGTCTTCATACCTAGCAAAGGTATATTCCCAACTGATTCTTTTTCAGAAATATCTTGTCTATTTTAAGCCATTTGCTCTTCCACATAAACTGTATAAAGTCTGAATTTGAATTCCAAACCAGAATAGTGTAGGTTCTAGTTAGGAATTCCTAAGGAATTCCTACTTTCTTTTTTGTGCTCTGCTAGGATCCAAAGCCAAGACTGACATGCTTTTCTACTGTTTTGCTCTTTGAGAGTTTCTCCTACTTTGTTCACTGAAAGTGTTATTTTTAAGAAAAAGTTTAAACAGGTTGCCTATTTAATCTTTGTTCTGCTGAAAGCCTCAAAATTTGTCTACTTTTCTCCATGCACATGTCCTGTTAAAAGTTATACTAGACCAATAAATGTTAACATATATCCTCGGGGATAAAAACAGCTTGTTTGCCTATTAAACCTTCTTTAGTTATATTACACTATCTACATAGTTTTTAAATGTCTGACACAAAAGCCAAGCAGATGACACCCCCAATGGCCAAAGCTAAAACAATTGGAGTAACAAAGCAAATATTGCTAGTATCAAATTATAATCCATTAAATTAAATGAATATCCTTATCTGAGTTTATTCAAATAAAAAACATAATTGAATAAGTATATAGGGGATAAAAAACTCTTACAGAAGAATACTAATTAATATATTTAGAATAAATGAGAAAAAATGAATGTTAGCAAACACCACAGTGATAATTGCTGCAAGCAAGATCCTCAAATGGATTCTCAGTTTACAATCCAGCATGTAAGAAGCTTAGAAGTCAATTACTCCATCCTAACAACAAGTAAATAGCTGAACTAACTGAAAAATCAATAACTCTTCTTAAATCTGTAAGAGTAGTAAGTTCACAGGACAAACCAGCTGTCCCAAAGTTGTAGAGACAGACAAACACAGAGATCACAACTTACTTAAGGGCAAACTTCTAAGCAGAAAACAATGTGGGAACTAGAACTAAGGTACAAAATTCTAAATTATAATTGACAAATAGCTGGAGGCTCAACTCTGAGAACTAAAAAAATTCCAGGGGGAACCTGGTCATAGGGAGGCCCCCACACTTTGGGGAGTTTTCCTTCCAGGAACTCTACGAGGCTCTACAGTGAATAGGAGAGAAAAATTCCCTCATACTTCCAGCAGGATTAGAGGGAAAGAAACCATTTTGAAACATGCAAGGACATTCAATTCTTCTTGGCCTGCCTTCAAGAGAAACTATTTTACCAGAGCCTAACATACTTGGAGGAAGGTAAATACACAACTCCAGCTTACTCTAGCCTTCTACGTGGAAGGAGGGAATTACCCACTACTAGTCCCCTCTTGCTATTCCATCATACCTAAGGCAAGGGAGGAGAGGTGACAGAAACTGAAAATCACTATTAAAGCTTATAATCCAGGGCACAGGCTCACCTGACATAAATCATAGACAGAGACCTAACCACAGGACTTTAGAATACTTCCCCCTCCTCACACTTATCACTACATTACTAAAGGTCTATTTAATACAGTTCCTTTTACCCACCACTTTCAGTCCACCTTTCAGTAACAAACTACAAGCCATGCTAAAACATCCACAAACAGAAGAATATACATTCTTTTCAAGTACACAAGGACCAGTCTCCATGACAGTTCACATGTTAGGCCACAAAACAAGTCTCAATAAATTTAGGAAGACTGACATCATATCAAGGGTCTTTTCCAACCACAATAGTATGAAACTAGAAATCAATTATAAAAAAGAAAGAAAGAAAGAAAGAGAAAAAGGGAAAATAAACTGAAGAAAACACAAACACATAGAGATTAAACAAAGTGCTATTAAACAACCAATGAGTCAATGAAGAAATCAAAGAAGAAATTTAAAAATATCGTGAGACAAATGAAAATGGAAACACAATATTCCAAATTCTTTGGGGCATAGCAAAAGCAGTTCTGAGAAGGACATTCATGGTGATACAGGCCTACCTATAGAGAAACAAGAAACAAGAAAAATCTCCAATAAACAATATAACTTTACATTTAAAGGAACTAGAAAAAGAAGAACAAACAAAGCCCAATGTTAGAAAAAGGATCAGAGTAGAAATAAATGACATAGAGACTTTAAAAAAAAAAAAGCAACTGAAAAAGACCAGTAAAACTAAGAGTTGGTTCTTTGAAAAGGTAAACAGAATTGACAGACTTTTAGCCAGACTAATCAGGAAAAAAAAAGAGAGAGTCCAAATAAATAAAGAGCCCAAATAAAGAAAGAGAGAGAGAGGAAAAATTACAACCAATAGCACAGAAATTCAAAATATCATGAGAGAATACTATAACCAACAGATTAGACAACCTAGAAGAAATGAATGAATTCCTAGACACATACAATTTTCTTTGACTGAATTGTGAAGAAATGGAAAATTTGAATTGACCAATTTATACTAATGACATTGAATCAGTAATCAAAAAACTTCCAGCAAACAAAAGTACAGGTGAATTCTACCAAGCATTCGAAGAAGAGTTATTGCCTATGTTTTTCAAATTATTTCCAAAAAATTAGAGAGTAAGGAATACTTTCAAATTCATTTTATGCAATCAGAATTACCTTGATAGCAAAACAAGACAAAGGCACTACAATAATAATAATTAATAATAATAATAATAATAATAAATAACAAGCCAATATCCCTGATGAACATAGATGCAAAAATCTTCAACATAATATTAACAAACCAAATTCAACAATATATTAAAGGGTTATAAACCCGACTAAGTGAAACTCATTCCAGGGATGCAAGGATGGCTTAACATTTGCAAATCAAGGGTGCTTGGGTGACTCAGTCAGTTGAGCATCCCACTTTGGCTCAGGTCATGATCTCACGGTCTGTGAGTTCAAGCCCTACACCATCAGGCTCTGTGCTGATAGCTCAGAGCTTCAGCCTGCTGCAGATTCTCTGTCTCCCTCTCTCTCTGCCCCTCCCCCATCAAGCTCTATCTCTCTCTGTCTCAAAAGTAAATAAACATTAAAAAAATATTTGCAAATCAATCAACATGATATACTATATTAACAAAAGATAAAATCATATGACCATATCAATAAGTGTAGAAAACATGTTTGACAAAATTAAATATCCATTTATGATAAAAATTCAACACACTGGGTTTTGAAAGAACATACCTCAACATTACAAATCCTGTGTATGACAAGCCTACTCAATGGTGAAAAGCTAAAAGCTATTCCTCTAAGATCAGAAGCAAGACAACGATGCCCCCTCTCACCACATTTATTGCACATAGTATTGGAAGCCCTAGTCACAGCAATTACATAATAAAATATAATAAAAAGCATACAAATCAGAAAGGAATAAGCAAAACTGTCATCATTTGCAGCTGACCTAATACTATATATAGAAAACCCTAAAGACTCCAAAAAAACAGAACTAATAAATGAGTTCAATAAAGTTGCAAGATATAAAGTTAACATACAGAAATCTGTTGCATGTCTATATACTAATAACAAACTATAAGGAATAAAATTTAAGAAAACAATCCTATTTATAGTTGCATCAAAAACAATAAAATACCTAGGTGTAAATTCAACTAAGAAAGTGGAAGACCTATATTTGAAAACTATAAAACATTCATGAAAGAAATTGAAGACAACACAAATAAATGGAAAAATATACCATGCTCAAAGATTGAAAGAATTACTATTGTTAAAAGTGTACATACTTAGAAGGGAGGCAAGATGGCGGAGAAGTAAGGAGCTCCGTACTTGCACTCGCGCCCATACATCACACAGAAAAGATCTGAAGCCATTGGAAACCATACAAAACCTGAGAGACTGGGAGAAAAAGGACGCAGAATCCACTGAGAAAGCTTCTAACGTGAGTGCGAACCGGGGAAGGTAAAATCGGGCCGGGATCGGAGCCTCCAGGGTGGGAGGCGATCCCCCTCTACCCTCTACGGGGAGTGAGAGGGGAAAAGGAGAGAGTCCGAGACAGAAAAATCTCCGCTCGGTGCATAGAAAGACCGTACCTGCCAAATACCTGCACACCGGGTCCCCTCACGCCAACTGGTCCTGGGGGAGGCTGAGCACACAAACTGCTTCTTTGTGCAGCTACTGGAGGTTGGGTTTTAAAGCGGCGCGGGCGTGCCAGCCGCCATTGTAGCTCCAGGCCTGCTGGGACCCCTGAAAGAGACGCGCAGACACCGGGCGTCCGCGCTCCTGGCTGGCTGGAACTCGAGAGGGAAGGCAAAGAGCTAAAAACTGGGAAATTTGCCTGTGAGTTCGTGTTTCGGGTGACGAGCCATAGAGAGACCCGGTTTTCCTCACTCCAGCGGCGGCGCGCCTGCCGCCATTGTAACTCCAGCGCTGCTGGGACCCCTGAAGGAGACGCACAGACACCGGGCGTCCGCGCTCCTGGCTGGCTTGAACTCGAGAGGGAGGGCAAAGAGCTAAAAACTGGGAAATTTGCCTGTGAGTTCGTGTTTCGGGTGACGAGCCATAGAGAGACCCGGTTTTCCTCACTCCAGCAGGCTCAGGCTACGCGGACCCGGCAGGCAAGCCCCCGCGCATGCGCACCAGAGCCGACCCAGAGAAGGAAGCAGCGATCCTGACTCCGCCCCCAGAGCTCAGCAGGGAGCCTGGAATAGCCCGAGGGGGTTGTCTGGGAAGCTGTGTCTAAGGCAACTTCAGCGGGGCGCGGGCTGGGATTTGGAGATTGGAACTGGCCTGGGTTGAAGAGTGCAACCAACTTCGGCTGCGTCCCCGGAACGGGGAGTTGACACGCCAAAAAAAAAAAGCGAGCTGCAGCGCGGGGTTCAAGAAGGGACTGGAGCACCGTCACTCTCCTCCCCACAATCGCCAAGGCAGAACCCCCGCCTGAGGCATCGGATCACGCCACGCCCATCCCTGCCTGAGAGGTGCCCTCCTCCCTTTTTTTTTTCTTTTTTTTTCTTCTTTTTTTTTTCCCCTTTCTTTTCTCTTTTTTTCTTCTTCTTTCTCTTTTCTCGCTTTTTTCCCCAAAACACTGACCTGATTAACTCTGGTTGCCAGTTTGCTTAAACAATCACAAGTCCATTCTGTAAATGTAAATTCTACACCTACCGACTTTTTCAGCTATTTCTCTCAGGAGTAATTAGACTATATAGTTTCTCTGGATAATTCCAGCATCCTTCTCTCACCTATCCAACCATATTCTACCCTTTACCTCTTTGAAAAAGTTTCTTATCCCTTCTGCCTGTTCATTCTATTTCCAAATCTGCCTTGTCTCACCCTGCCTTCTCTCTTTTTCTCTATGCTCTTCAACCAGCGCTGCATACACACGGCTATTTAACTGTAGCTGGGAAATCCAGGTATATGCTTTAAACCGTTCTTTGTCCATCGGTTTTCTTCTTTTTCCTTTTCTTTTCCCCTTTTTGACCCTTTTATGTATTTTATGCTCCCTATTATTCGCCCTCCCTCCTCCGTCTTTTCTCTTAACTTTTTCGTTTTCCCTCTCGCTTTGCATGTTAGTTGAATTAGCCTGTGCGTTTGTGTGCTCCTGCGCCCTGTGTGTTTGTCTGTCTGTTTTCTTTTCCAGGCTACCTCAAGAAACAAGCTAGAGTACACAAGGTGAAGAGTCCCAAATATCACTACGAATAGGAAAATAAAATAACTAAGGTCCCAACAAGAGAGACCGAGAGATACCATTCAAAAAACAATCTCTGAAAGGATAGGCCCTGGAAAGTCAAAAAGTTTCTTGGATATAGCAGTGCTCATAGAAACAGAGAGCATAACAGGTCTTTAAAACCAACAAGAGCTGGAAAGCTAACTAAAATGATGAAACGAAAGAGCTCTCCTCCAAAGAAACTCCAAGAAGAAATGACAGCTAATGAACTGCTCAAAACAGATATCAGCAGCATAAGTGAACAAGATTTTAGAATAATAATGGTGAAATTAATAGCAGGGCTTGAAAAAAACATAGGGGACATCAAAGAAACTATGGCTACAGACAGAATGGGAAATAAAAATAGGCATGAAGAATTAAAAAATGCGATAAATGAGGTACATAATAAATTAGAGGCCTCCAATGCATGGATTGAAGAGGCAGAAAGGAGAATAAGTGATTTAGAAGACACCATTATAGAAAAACAAGAAGCTGACAAAAAAAGAGACAAACTGATCCAGGAACAGGAAAGAAGAATTCGAGAGCTCAGCGATACAGTCAAACGCAACAATATCCGTATCATAGGAATCCCAGAAGAGGAAGAGAGAGGGAAAGGTGCTGAAGGAGTCCTGGAACAAATTATAGCAGAGAACTTCCCCGACCTGGGAAGGAAGTCAATGTGGAAATACAAGAGGCTCAGAGGACTCCTCTCAGACGTAACTTGAATCGATCTTCTGCATGACATATCATAGTAAAAATGGCAAAATACAAGGACAAAGAGAGAATTTTGAAAGCAGCTAGGGAGAAAAGGGCCCTCACATACAAAGGGAAACCCATCAGAGTGGTGACAGACCTATCCACTGAAACGTGGCAGGCCAGAAAGGAATGGCAAGAGATCTTCAATGTGATGAACAGTAAAAATATGCAGCCAAGAATCCTCTATCCAGCAAGCCTGTCATTCAAAATAGAAGGAGAGATAAAAACCTTTCCAAACAAACAGAAATTGAAAGAATTTGTCACCACGAAGCCAGCCCTACAAGAAATCCTGAAGGGGATGCTCTGAAGGAAAGGTTACAAGGAACAAAGATACCAGAGACACCACCACAAACATGAACCCTACAAAAGATACAAAGACTCTAAACCACATATTTCAATAATAACACTGAATGTAAATGGGCTGAATGCTCTAATCAAAAGACATAGGGTAGCAGAATGGATTAAAAAACAAAATCCATCTATATGCTGTCTACAAGAAGCTCATTTTAGACGGGAAGATACCTTCAGATTAAAAGTAAGGGATGGAGAAATATATATCATGCTACAGGAAATCAAAAGAAAGCCGGAGTAGCGATACTTATATCAGACAAACTGGACTTTAAATTAAAGACGATCACAAGAGATGAAGGGCACTACATAATAATTACAGGGTCCATCCATCATGAAGAACTAACAATCATAAATGTCTACGCACCGAATATGGGAGCACCTAAATATCTAAAACAATTAATCACAAACAGAAACAATCTTATAGATAAGAATGTGCTAATAGCAGGGGACTTTAATACTCCGCTTACAGCAATGGATAGGTCAACGAGACAGAAAATCACTAAAGAAATAATGGACTTGAAAGATTCATTGGACAAGATGGACCTGACAGATATATTTAGAACTTTACATCCTGAGGCCAGGGAATTTACTTTCTTCTCAAGTGCGCATGGCACATTCTCCAAGATAGATCACATACTGGGACATAAAGCAGCCCTCAATAAATATAAAAGAATAGAGATCATACCATGCACACTGTCAGATCACAATGCTTTGAAACTTGAAATCAATTACAGGAAGAAGTCTGGAAAACTTCCAAAAACATGGAGGTTAAAGAACACCTTCTAAAGAATGAATGGGCCAATCAGGCAATTAGAAATGAAATTAAAAAATATATGGAAACAAATGAAAATGAAAATACAACAATCCAAACTCTATAGGATGCGGCAAAGGCAGTCCTAAGAGGAAAGTACATTGCTCTCCAGGCCTATTTCAAGAGATTAGAAAAAGCGCAAGTCCAAAATCTAACAGCTCACCTAAAGGAACTAGAGGCAGAGCAACAAGAACGCCCTAAACCCAGTAGAAGAAGAGAAATCGTAAAAATTAGAGCAGAAATAAACAACATAGAGACCAAAGAAACAATTGAACAGATCCATGAAACCAAGAGTTGGGTTTTTGAAAAGGTAAACAAAATTGACAAACCTCTAGCCAGACTTATCCAAAAGAAAAGAGAGAGCACACAAATAGACAAAATTATGAATGAAAATGGACTTATTACAACCAACCCCTCAGAAATACAAGCAATTATCAGGGAATACTATCAAAAATTATATGCCAACAAATTGGACAACTTAGAAGAAATGGACAAATTCCTAAACACACACTCACTACCAAAATTCACACGGAAGAAATAGAAAACCTGAACAGACCCATAACGAGTGAAGAAATCGAATCAGTGATCAAAAATCTCCCAACAAATAAGAGCCCTGGACCTGATGGCTTCCCTGGGGAATTATACCAGACATTTAAAACAGAATTAATCCCAATTCTTCTCAAGCTATTCCAAAAAATAGAAACTGAAGGAAAACTCCCAGATTCATTTTATGAAGCCAGCATCACTCTGATTCCCAAGCCAGACAGAGATCCAGAAAAAAAGAGAACTACAGGTCAATATCCTTGATGAATACGGATGCAAAAATTCTCAACAAGATCCTTGCAAATCGAATCCAGCAGCATATAAAAAGAATCATCCACCAAGATCAAGTGGGATTCATTCCTGGGTTACAGGGCTGGTTCAACATTCGCAAATCAATCAATGTGATCCATCATATCAATAAAGAAAAGATAAAAACCATATGATCCTGTCAATAGATGCAGAAAAAGCATTTGACAAAATACAGCATCCCTTCTTAATAGAGACTCTCGATAAAGTTGGGATAGAAGGAACCTCCTTAAACATCATCAAAGCCATCTATGAGAAGCCTTCAGTTAACATCATCCTCAACGGGAAAAAACTCAGAGCTTTCCCCCTGAGATCAGGAACACGACAGGGATGCCCACTCTCACCACTGCTGTTTAACATAGTGCTGGAAGTCCTGGCATCAGCCATCAGACACCAAAAGGAAATCAAAGGCATCAGAATTGGCAAAGAGGAAGTCAAACTTCCCTCTTCGCAGATGACATGATACTCTGCATAGAAAACCCGACAGACTCCACCAGAAGCCTACTAGAACTGATCCAAGAATTCAGCCAAGTTGCAGGGTACAAAATCAATGTACAGAAATCGGTTGCATTTTTATACACCAACAATGAAGCAACAGAAAGAGAAATCAAGAAAGGGATCCCATTCACAACTGCACAAAAAACCATAAAATACCTCGGAATAAACCTAACCAAGGATACAAGAGATCTGTATGATGAAAACTATAGAAAACTTATGAAGGAAATTGAAGAAGACACAAAGAAATGAAAAAACATTCCATGCTCATGGATAGGAAGAATAAATATAGTTAAGATGTCATTACTACCTAAGGCACTCTACACATTCAATGCAATTCCAATCAAGATTGCACCAGCATACTTCTCAAAACTAGAACAAACTATCCAAAAATTTGTATGGAACCACAAAAGACCCCGAATAGCCAAAGTAATCCTGAAAAATAAAACCAAAGCGGGAGGGATCACCATCCCAGACTTTAGCCTCTACTACAAAGCTGTCATCATCAAGACAGTATGGTATTGGCACGAAAACAGACACATAGACCAATGGAACAGAATTGAGAACTCAGAAGTGGACCCAAAGGTATACAGCCAACTAATCTTTGACAAAGCAGGAAAAAATATCCGATGGAAAAAAGACAGCCTTTTTAACAGATGGTGTTGGGAGAACTGGACAGCAACATGCAGAAGAATGAAATTAGATCATTTTCTCACACCATGCACAAAAATAAACTCAAAATGGATAAAGGACCTGAACGTGAGACAGGAAACTATCAACACCCTAGAGGAGAAAGCAGAAACAACCTCCTTGACCTCCACCGCAGCAACTTCTTACTTGACACATCCCCAAAAGCAAGGGAATCAAGAGCAAAAATAAGTGATTGGGAACTCATCAAGATTAAAAGCTTCTGCACAGCCAAGGAAACAACCCAGAAAATTAATAGGCAACCAGCGGAATGGGAAAAGATAGTTGCAAATGACATATCAGATAAAGGGTTGATATCCAGAATCTACAAGGAACTCACCAAACTACACGCCCAAAAAGCAAACAACCCAGTAAAGAAATGGGCAGAAGATATGAACAGACACTTCTCCAAAGAGGACATCCAGATGGCCAACAGACACATGAAACGATGCTCAGCATCGCTCCTCATCAAGGAAATACAAATCAAAACCACACTGAGATACCACCTCACGCCAGTCAGAGTGGCTAAAATGAGCCAATCAGAGAACTCTAGATGCTGGCGAGGATGTGGAGAAACGGGCACTCTCCTCCACTGTTGGTGGGAATGGAAACTGGTGCAGCCCCTCTGGAAAACAGTGTGGAGGTTCCTCAGGAAACTAACAATAGAACTCCCCTATGACCCAGCAATAGCACTGCTAGGAATTTACCCAAGGGATACAGAAATGCTGAGGCATAGGAGCACATGGACTCCAATGTTCATAGCAGCACTCTCCACAGTAGCTAAAACCTGGAAAGAGCCTAAGTGTCCATCAACAGATGAATGGATCAAGAAGATGTGGTTTATCTATACCATGGAATACTACATGGCAATGAGAAACAATGAAATCTGGCCATGTGTAGCAACATGGATGGACCTTGAGGGTGTTATGCTGAGCGAAAAAAGTCAGGCAGAGAAAGACAAATATCATATGTGTGCACGTATAGGAGGATTAGGAGGAGCTTAACAGAGGACCAAGGGGGAGAAGAAGGGCAGAAATGGTGGGGGAAAAGGGGAGAGGCAAACCATGAGAGACTCTTGAATGCTGACAAAAACTGAGGACTGATGGATGTGGGGGGGAGGAGGGGTGGGCATGGAGGAGGGCACTTGTGGGGATGAGCACTGGGTGTTATGTGGAAACTAACTTGACAATAAACTATTTGTAATAAATAAATAAATAAATAAATAAATAAATAAATAAATAAATAAAAAGTTAAAAAAAAAAGTGTACATACTTAGCAAAGCAACCTACAGATTCAGTGCAACTCTTATCAAAATGCCTATGGCATTTTTCACAGAACTAGAATAAATAATCTTAAAATATGCATGGAACCACAAAAGACCTCAAGTAGCCAAACCAGTCTTGAGAAAGAACAACAAAACAAAAAGTCATGCTCCCAGATTTCAAGATATGTTACAAAGATAAGTCAAGATACTATGATTCTGGCACAAAAACAGACACATGAATCAATAGAACCGAATAGAAAGCCCAGAAATAAACCCATGATTATATATTGAATTAATCAATAACAAAGGAAGGAAGAACAAACAATTCAGAAAACACAGTCTCTTTGAAAAATGGTGTTGGAAAACTGAATCACATTCTTACACCATATACAGAAGCAAACTCATAATGAATTCAAGACCATAATATCTAAAACCATAAGACTTCTAGAAGAAAATAGAGACAATAAGTCTTTGACATTGGTGATAGCAATTTTTTTTGATATGTCTCCTCAGGCAAGGGCAACAAATACAAAAATGAGCAATAGGACTACATCAAACTAGAAGGCTTTTGCACAGTAAAGAAAACCATCAACAAAACAACAAAGCAGTTTACTGAATGGGAGAAGATACTTGCAAATGATATAGCCAATAATGGGTTACTTTCAAAATGTATTTTATTTATTTATTTTTACAAATAGTTTATTGTCAAGTTGGTTTCCATATAACACCCAGTGTTCATCCCCACCAGTGCCCTCCTCCATGCCCATCTCCCCCATCTCCCCTACCCCCATCAGTCCTCAGTTTGTTCTCAGCATTCAAGCGTCTCTCATGGTTTGCCTCTCCCCCTCTCCCTGACTATTTCCCCCCTTCTTCTCCCCCATAGTCCTCCGTTAAGTTCCTCCTAATCCTCCTATACATACAAACATATGGTATTTGTCTTCCCCTATGACCCAGCAATAGCACTGCTAGGAATTTACCCAAGGGATATAGGAGTGCTGATTCATAGGAGCACATGTACCCCAATGTTCATAGCAGCACTCTCCACAATAGCCAAAACATGGAAAGCGCCTAAGTGTCCATCAACGGATGAATGGATCAAGAAGATGTGGTTTATCTATACCATGGAATACTACATGGCAATGAAAAAGAATGAAATCTGGCCATGTGTAGCAACATGGATGGACCTTGAGGGTGTTATGCTGAGTGAAATAAGTCAGGCAGAGAAGGTCAAAATATATTTTAAAAACTCATACAACTCAATATCAGCAGCAAAAACAAGAGCACAAATTTAAAAATGGGCAGAGAGGACACCTGGGTGGCTCACACAGTTGAACATCTGACCCTTAATTTCAGCTCAGGTTATGCTCTTGGGGTCATGGAATCAAGCTCTACATTAGGCTCTGCACAATCACAAGACCTGCTTCGGATTCTCTCCCCCACCCCCACCCCCCGCCACTCATTCATGCTTGCGCTCTCTTTCTCTCAAAATAATAAATAAACATTAAATTTAAAAAAAAATAAATTTAAAAAATCAAAATGGGCAGAGGATCTGAATAGATACCTTTCCAAAGAAGACCTACAGATGGCCAACAGGCACATAAACAGATGTTCAGCATCACTAATCATCAGCAAACTGCAAATCAAAACTATAATGAGATACAACCTCACACCTGTCAGAGTGGCTATTATCAAATAGACAAAAAATAATAAGTGTTCTTAAGGATGTTGATAAAAGAGAACCCTCTTTTGGTGGTGCACTGTTGGTGGTAAATTGGTGCAACCACTATGGAAAATGATATAGAGTTCCTCAAAACATTAAAAATAGAAATATCATACAATCTAGCAATTACACTTCTGCTAAATCTGAAGACAACAAAAACACTAATTTGAAATGATACATGTACCCACCCCTATGTTCACTGCAACATTATTTACAATAGCCAAGATATGGAAGCAACCTTAGTGTCCATCAATAGATGAATGGACAAAGAAAATATGGGTGAGGGGTGTATGTGTATAGTATATACTATATATAATGAAATATTACTCAGCCATTTAAAAAGAGTGAAGTCAAGCCATGTTGAATGAAACAACATTGATGGACCTAGAAGGTATTCTGCTAAGTAAAGTAAGTCCAAAGAGAAAGACAAATACCACATCATTTCATTTCTATGGGGACTCTAAGAAACACAACAAATGAACAAACCAGAGATATAGAGAACAAACTGGAGTTGACAGAGGAGCAGTGAGTGTAGGAATGGACAAAATAAGTAGAGGGAATTTAGAGGTACAAACTTCAGTTATAAAATAAATAAGTCATGGGAATGTGATATACAGCATAGGGAACACAGTCGATAATATCGTAATAACTTTGTATGGTGATAGATGGTAACTAGACCTATCATGGTGTCTTTTATAATGTATAAAAATATCAAGTCACTACGTTGTACACCTAAAACTAATATAAGACTATATATCTATTGTAATTCAATAAGAAAAAAATTATCTCCTCCAAATATTTATCAGTCGAAAAGGGAAACCCTGTCACTTTATGGTGGATATAAATGAACAAATACCACCATAATCAAGTGATCAAGGTTAATATCACTAGTAACAAAACATCTACATTATTTATTCCCCATTAGTATGCAATGAAGATACCATATCATTTCTATAGTACTCTTGCCTAAAATACATAATTTCAATCTAATCATGAAAAAAACAACATTAAAACTCAATTTGGGAAACATTCTACATAATAACCAATTAGCTCTCATTAAAAATATCAAGGTCATGAAAGACAAAGAGACAGTGAAGAAATGTCAAAGATTAGAAGACACTAATGATACACAACTAAATGTATTGTGGGATCCTTGATTGAATCCTGGAGCAGAAAAAGTGGCATTAAGGAAAAAACTGGTAAAATTTAGAAAAATCTTTCGTGTAGTTAGTAGCAATGTACCAGTATTCATTTCCTGGTTTATTCACTGTTTTATGGCTTTGTAAGTTGTTGAAATTAGAGGAGGCTAGAGGGGTCTAGGTGGAATGATACAGTTTAGCTCTCTGTACTATTTTTGCAACTTAGCTATAAGTTTCAAATTATCTCAAACCAAAAACTTTTGAGAAACTTTGTTTTTTATGTTTGTTTTCAGTCCATCTTGTTTAAAAGTATCAGCTTTAGTAGGTAGTGTTTCTCTGATCATCTCATCCACCATATTCTTAAATTTGAGACTTAACATTTTAAAGACATTTTTATCATATTTCACTCCCAGCCTATTTTGGGATATCCTTTGCCTGCTGTAATTTAAGAACATGTTCTTTTTCTACATATTATATCTCCTACAGATTCCATCTTAATTTTAGCTTCTGGAGCTTATTCTGATATTCTTTTATACTCTTCTTTTAATTACCTGAGTCATAAAATCTGGTACTGACACTATTAGAATTGGGGCTAGACCATCAGGATCAGCAGTTCAGTTCTTTCATTTACAATCACATCAGCCTTAGCAAGATCTTTGGCCTCTGTGGAGTGAGAATAGTGATAGGACCCAGTCTCATCTCTCTAAAAGTTGTTATGAGAATCGACCGTCTTCCTTCCCCTGGATTCCCTGACATCATACTCTCTGGATTTTTTCCTACCTTTCTTTTTCTTCCCAATCTCTGATTCATCAACCCACTACTCAAAAATTACTGTTTCCAAAGGGCCTATCCACTTTCTTTTTTTTTTAATTGTGCATTTACTTTTCCTTGTGCATAAATCCCCTCTGTTGGCTTTAAATAATCAATCTACTAATGATTCCAAAATTTATGCCTACATTCTTAGATCTTGCTCCCAACCTCCATATTTATATATATTCAAGCAGCTTCTGGATATTCCCACTTGACTGTATTATACATGTCTCAACCAAAACATATGTTGTAAACTGAAATCTATTGCTCTCAAAAACTTAACTCTCCAATATCTTAACTGTCTAACATAATGGATTGATTAATTAAATAGCGGAATTACCCACAGAATACAATGCAACCATTTTAATTACTGTTACAGATGCAAATTTACTAATGTGGAAGATATCCACACCATATTGTTTATTTTAAAAAGCAGGTTAAAAGCAGCATGTGTAGTATGCTCTATTTACAGAGCAAATTTGAACACATCTCTCACCAGACTAATTACTTTAAATGACTCTCCATAATCTATGAAATAAATCCTGGCAAAAAAACTTAAAAGATCTCTTGTAATTAAGACCTTGTTTGTCTCTCTGTCACTCTGGCCTCCTTTACACACACACACACACACACACACACACTTCAATACAAATATTACCCAAGCACAGCATGCTATTTCACAATTATACACATTTGCATAACTTTGCTCAGAATAGCTTTTCCCTCTGATTATTTCTGAAGCTGTTTTGGGGCCCACCTCCTCTGGGAAGATTTCCCTAACTCTGTATTCTCCCAAATAAGATTAATTTTTTTTCCATACTATTCCTGTGGCTTGTCTTTATACCTGCTAGTGCATATTCCATGTCACAATTATTCCCTTAAATGTAAATTTATCTTAAAAGACCAAGGGTTTCTTGAAGATGGGGAAGTGATTAATTCACCCTTTTCACCTTCACTATCTATCTTCAGGACTCAGTCACATTAGTCACAGTATAAATATTTGTGGAAGTGAATTTAGAATGCATATGAAAGCACATAATATACCACAGATGGAGTGCTCTGAAATGAAAGATAGTATTTTGCTATTTAGATTCACTGAGTAGATTCTTCAAAAGGGAACTCCTCACCTAAATTAATGTAATCTGGGTGTCAGAATCTTGAATCTGATGGTGAAGTAGGTAAAATCCCCTTAAATCAGATATTTATTAAAAGAAATACAGAATAAAAGGGGAGCTCCTTATTCTAGAACTTTGTAAAAGTCAACAAAGGGATTTATTGGGAATAATCAGATCCAGGCTCTGTAATGAGAACTTCATGATTTATACTCTACATGTTACATGACTTGAATTTTTCCAACCCTTAACAACCTGTGAACACACATCAAATTATTTATTTATTTATTTATTTATTGGCTGTCAAGTTTGGGTTTTATTTATTTATTTTTTTATGGTTCTTCCTACTGAGTTTTTTTTTAACAAATAGTTTATTGTCAAATTAGTTTCCACATAACACTCAGTGCTCATCCCCACAAGTGTCCTCCTCCATGCCCATCCCCCCTCCCCCCACATCCATCAGTCCTCAGTTTTTGTCAGCATTCAAGAGTCTCTCATGGTTTGCCTCTCTCCCTTTCCCCCACCATTTCCGCCCTTCTTCTCCCCCTTGTTCCTCTGTCAAGTTCCTCCTAATCCTCCTATACGTGCACACATATGATATTTGTCCTTCTCTGCCTGACTTATTTCGCTCAGCATAACCCCCTCAAGGTCCATCCACGTTGCTATACATGGCCAGATTTCATTGTTTCTCATTGCCACGTAGTATTCCATGGTATAGATAAACCACATCTTCTTGATCCATTCATCTGTTGATGGACACTTAGGCTCTTTCCATGGTTTTAGCTATTGTGGAGAGTGCTGCTATGAACATTGGGGTACATGTGCTCCTATGCATCAGCATTTCTGTATCCCTTGGGTAAATTCCTAGCAGTGCTATTGCTGGGTCATAGGGGAGTTCTATTGTTAGTTTCCTGAGGAACCTCCACACTGTTTTCCAGAGGGGCTGTACCAGTTTCCATTCCCACCAACAGTGTAGGAGGGTGCCCGTTTCTCCACATCCTCGCCAGCATCTAGAGTTCTCTGATTGGCTCATTTTAGCCACTCTGACTGGCGTGAGGTGGTATCTCAGTGTGGTTTTGAGTTGTATTTCCCTGATGAGGAGGGATGCTGAGCATCGTTTCATGTGTCTGTTGGCCATCTGGATGTCCTCTTTGGAGAAGTGTCTGTTCATATCTTCTGCCCATTTCTTTACTGGGTTGTTTGTTTTTCGGGCATGTAGTTTGGTGAGTTCCTTGTAGATTCTGGATATCAACCCTTTATCTGATATGTCATTTGCAACTATCTTTTCCCATTCCGTTGGTTGCCTATTAATTTTCTGGGTTGTTTCCTTGGCTGTGCAGAAGCTTTTAATCTTGATGAGGTCCCAACAGTTTATTTTTGCTCTTGATTCCTTTGCTTTTGGGGATGTGTCAAGTAAGAAGTTGCTGCGGTGGACGTCAAGGAGGTTGTTTCCTGCTTTCTCCTCTAGGGTGTTGATAGTTTCCTGTCTCACGTTCAGGTCCTTTATCCATTTTGAGTTTATTTTTGTGCATGGTGTGAGAAAATGATCTAGTTTCATTCTTCTGCATGTTGCTGTCCAGTTCTCCCAACACCATCTGTTAAAAAGGTTGTCTTTTTTCCATTGGATATTCTTTCCTGCTTTGTCAAAGATCAGTTGGCTGTGTACTTTTGGGTCCACTTCTGAGTTCTCAATTCTGTTCCATTGGCCTATGTGTCTGTTTTTGTGCCAATACCATACTGTCTTGATGATGACAGCTTTGTAGTAGAGGCTAAAGTCTGGGATGGTGATCCCTCCCGTTTTGGTTTTATTTTTCAGGATTACTTTGGCTATTCGGGGTCTTTTGTGGTTCCATACAAATTTTAGAATAGTTTGTTCTAGTTTTGAGAAGTATGCTGGTGCAATTTTGATTGGAATTGCATTGAATGTGTAGAGTGCTTTGGGTAGTAATGACATCTTAACTATATTTATTCTTCCTATCCATGAGCATGGAATGTTTTTCCATTTCTTTGTGTCTTCTTCAATTTCCCTCATAAGTTTTCTATAGTTTTCATCATACAGATCTCTTGTATTCCGAGGTATTTTATGGTTTTTTGTGCAATAACACACATCAAATTATAATAATGCAAACAACTCCCTATATGGACTTAAGGTCTCATCTGCAAAATACAAGATTTTACCTTCCCCAAACTGACTTGGGACTTCTGGGATCTGACTCAGATACACTTCAGAAAAGGATAGAGTGGAATATCATGATATGAATTAGTTTTTAATATTAGATTAGTTTTTAATGTTAGCATGTAAGGCATGTACATGGCTTTGTATATACAACATATGTACAGATATGCTCACAAAACACATTTAATGCTTATTGTAATGTTCAGCATGTAATTCCATGGAGATATTACATTCAGAAACTCTCACTCAAGAATTTCTCTTCTTGGAATATTTTGGCAAGTTAATGAAGATTCTCTTATGGTGGCCCTTCCTTTTGATTGTCATCATTCTATCTTCCAGACATGACTTTACCAGTTCATCTAACTCTTCCTTGACCCACAGTTCATTATCAAAGTTCTTCCTATAAGGCACGGACAATCCACTTCCCTGGCAGATGTTTGGTTTCTTTGCTGTTCATCAGGGAGGTCCTTAACATCTTTCTCACATTAAAAAAAAAATACATTTAAAACTGGCAATGAGGGGCACCTGGGTGGCTCAGTCAGTTAAGCATCTGACTTCGGCTCAGGTCATGATCTCATGGTTTGTGAGTTCGAGCCCCACATTGGGTTCTGTGCTGACAGCTCAGAGCCTGGAGCCTACTTCGGATTCTGTGTCTCCCTCTCTCTGTCTGTCCCTCCCCTGCTCATGCTCTGTCTCTCTTTCTTGCTCAAAAATAAATAAACATTAAAAAAAAAAAAACTAGCAATGAGTATTGCTGATTTGACTGACTCCATTCATTGCCTGTGGGCTTAAGTTTATTGAATAAAATGGCAAGCTGGCACTGGGTATTACTTATATTTCTCTTTCCTTTTGTTTTTATATCAATATTCTTGAATCCTTCTGGATTAAATACATGCCTGATATGACCTTGCTGTTACTGTTCTTTTTCTGTTTGTTTCCATTTTAATTTTTTTTAATGTTTTTGTTTCTTTCTGGGGGAGGGGGTGAGAGAGAGAGAGCAGGGGAGGGGAAGAGAAAGATGGAGACAAAGAATCCAAAGCAGGCTCCAAACTGCTGTCAGCACAGAGCCCGACGCGGGGCTCGACCCCATGAACTGCGAGATCATGACCTGAGCAGAAGTATGACAATACAGAGTCACCCAGGTGCCCCATTGTTACTGGGTTTATATCAGTCTTCAGTTTTGGGGTTCCTCGCCAAAGAACTGGGAAGAAGCCCCAACCCCGAGGGCAAAGAGAATTCCCTCTCTGCTGGTGTAGTCTACATACCCCTAGGGATCCCATAAGATTCTTTTCATAAGTTTGTTGTGTTATAAATGTTAATTGCTCGAAAGACTGTCTTTGAGTCATGAGTCTCTACCAACTGATTTCTGTGAAAGATTTTGCTTTCCTCAAATAATTCTGTAAAATCATGGCTATGGCTATAGATTTTTAAAACCTTGCCTCTCTCTGAGACACAAATGACCGAGTTGTCTCCTGAGGGATGCAAGCGCCAGCACTTTCTGGATTCAAGAAACTCTGGAATGGATCCCATTAGGGCAGAGCCTTGGGACTTCCTGTGCTTCACCTTTGACTCCTACTCACAGTAGTAACAGCTCACAAGTGCATTAGCAGGGTTACAATTAACTCTTTTATACTCAGAACCAAGTGGAGCATATGAGTATAATAAAAAGCAGGATTTTCCCTACACTCACGATGAATATTTATCCTTATAATGTATGATGTATCTAGCCCCCTAGACCTCACTCTACCACCGACGCTAGACACAGCCTGAAGCCCCACACCATCCTTCAAGGGAGACACCTATTGCCTCAAGATTCTAAGAATCTTGATTCACAGTCTCCCCTTCTGTGAGCTGGTATGGTTTGTCTCATCATGCTCACAGAACTGTTTCTTTCCTTACAAACAACTCACTTGAAAAAATACTCGCCAGCTGTCATTGCTATCCAAAATTATTTATTTATATTTTAATTTATAAATATGCTACCATTACTTAATGCCTCTGGGAACATTTGCAAAATTAAAAACGCAATTTAAAAAAGTAAGACAAACACCATGCAAACTGTGGTTTATGGAGGGCGGTGGAAGAGCATTGTCTCTGCCTACATTAAACTCCCTTCAAGCAAACATCTAAATAAACAGTTGGATATTGCACTGTGTTCCAAAAGAAATGTGAAAGTTTCCTAAAATCAATGCCATGAGCCAGTTCAAGAATACAAAAGTTTCTCCTAAGAGTAAAAGGGCTGTTACCTTGCAAACTCAACAGTTGTGCTAGAGTCTAGCATCTGGCCTCTAACATCTTCCATGTATTCTGTCCCAAAAGCTCAATAATGTAAATATTACTTGTAACTGGCACATAGTAGGGGCCCAATAAATAAATAAATAAATAGTTGTTTGCTTTAATACACATACCATTTTAATTTTCAATCTTATTACTTTCCTTATACTGTTCATATCTAGAATCTCTCCTTTTTCCCACCTTGTATTCTCTTTTCATCTAAGAAATAGATGAAATAATATATAATCTAAGAAATAATGTAGAGAAATTTTACTTTCTGTTAGTATAATTGTATGTGTTGGACAATCTGTGAAGTAGTGAAAATGCATCTTGATTGTCTATTAGCCAAGCCTTTCTTATTCCAATCTATAAACTTAAGACTACAAAATAAACATTTGGAAATGATTTTTAGCATAAAAATCAGGGTTCCTATGGATTACATCTCCTGATAAATTCTGTAAGAAAGTCATCTAGCCAACTAAGGATAAATACATTTATCTCTAAGAAAATACATATCTTATAGGAGAAAAAAAAGTACTTGCATATGCATTTTTCCATACAGTCTTAAGTCAGAGAAAAAGTTAAAAACAATTTAATAGGAATGTATTGCAGCCTACTATATAATCAGCTCTCGCCGGAAAGAAGGAATAGAGGAAGCAAAAAATGAGGTTCCTGCTCTTCAAGACTTTATAATCCTACTAGAGATAAGATAAACAATTCTCTTTACGGAGTATTAACCACATATATTTAACCAAGGAGGATGACTGTGCAATGTGCATGCATGCTCTAAAACATCTTCAGTGAAAGAACAATAGGAGACCACATCATTTATATTCTAAACCATGAAAATTTTGATAGCAAAAGGGTGCCTATGAATGACCCTAGGACAACAAGAATAGACTAGGACTGCTTTTAGAAAACCTAGGTGTATGGTCATCATAAGCGTGGAGGCAAGAGCGTGAGCATCACAGTGCTGATTTCTCTCCCCTGAGGTTTTCTCCTAAGCAGAATAACCCTAGCAGACACACTCTCAAGGTGTTTATCTATCAAGGCAGCCTAAAGCTGCTACTCAGTGTTTCTTTTTTGGATGTCCTGCTTTTCTTATATATCTGTGATTGCTCCTCATGCATGTTTTGGTCAATATGTTTCCTCTGGGTGTTATCATCAGAGTAAAATTTGACTGTACATCCTGATCCGGACAGAAAAGAAGATCAGGATCACCTGAACCTGCTTCTTCATCAGGAATCACAGACAAAGCACATTTTCTTAGAAGTGAATTATATGAGACCGTCACACTTTATTCACGATGGCTAAGAGCACTACACTTTATTTCAGCTACTCAAACATAAATTCCATATCTTTGCATATCCTGCATGCCTTATTGCTACCCATCATTAGCCACAGTGTCCTTCATGAACCAAATGGCCAATAGCTTTTGGTTGAATGAATGAGTGAATGAATGAAGTAGTAGCTATGGCTAGAGACAAAGGAATATAGCTAATGAATAACAACTATTACTACTCTCCCCAACCTGCGGAGAAATAGCTCCAAAGGAGGAAGCAAATGTCCTACTCTATGTACCATAGTTTGCTTCCCCAATGTACTTTTATTTTTTCTGGAGGAATAGATCTCAAAATATTTAATGTAAATCAGTGGAAAACTTAGTTTCATAAGCAAAATCCCATTTGACTTCAGCAGCACATCTGTGCCTTCCTTCTTTCAACTAAATCATCAGCAAATATTTATTGATGACCTACTGTGTGCTAGCCACTGTTTTAGATACTTGTGCATACAGCAATGAGCACACCTTCAAAAATCTCTGGCCTTATGGATCTTTCAATTATCCATTCATTTGATAATCATGTAGCAAGTGCCTATACTTTGCAAGTCTCCGGTGGATTCATAATGGTGCATAAGACACAATTCCTGCCCTCCACAAAATTATACTATATCAGAGATGCTTTTAAAGAATACCAATGGCTAATCTACAAAGGAAAATTAAAGGGCTACAAGGGAAGACTTACAAGCAAAATGTATGACAGGGTGGAATGCAAGAATATTTAAGTATAATAAGGGCTCAAGAAGGCTGCACCAAGAAAGCAGCATTCATACTGAAGACTCACAAAACTACACCACCTATATTAGTTACAAGCTTCTATAAGTCTTTTAAGTTCAAGAAAAAAATTTTAATAACCTAGAAAATCAATACACTTTGAAGCAGTCCAAACAAGCCTGTTTGGGTACAAGCTTCTCAGCGAAGCAATGTGTATTTCATTTTCCTAAGTATCAGCGTTAATGTCTGGGCAGAATAATAATTTTCAAGCTAACACTTATTGAGTGCTTCCCAAGTACTCTATGTGCTCCACTTCTTTATGTGTATTAAATATAGTAGAACATTTAATCCTTCTGACAATCCTGTTAAGTTGGCAACTATTATTATTTGCATAGTAATATGAGGAAACTGAGGCACAGAGAGGTTTGACAATTATCCAAAGTCATATAGATAGCAAATAACAGTGTTGGGGTTTAAATAAAGGCATTCTAGCTCCCATGTCTATGTTCTCAATCCCTGTGCTATATTGTCTATTAATCTGATGAAATAACTTAATACAAGTTATTAAGAAATGATAATCCTAGAGCACCTATGTGGCTCAGTCGTTTGAGCATTCGACTTCAGCTCAGGTCATGATCTCATGGTTCGTGGGTTCTAGCCCCACATCAGGCTCTGCTGACAGCTCAGAGTGTAGAGCCTGCTTCACATTCTGTGTCTCCCTCTCTCTCTGCCCCTCCCCTACTCGTGCTCTGTCTCTCATAAATAAATATTTTAAATTTTTTAAAATAAAAAAAACGATGATGCCTTCACCTTCAGAGAAAATACAAATGTGCGATGTCATTTAATATTTTGACCTAAAGAAGAGACTAATGTGTCATTTTATGGTACTTCAAGTCATCGAGAGAAACATTTTGGGGGCAGAGGATTTTTTGATGTCTTACAAATTGCCTATTTATCTCTAGATGAACTGTTGCCTTGGAAAAAACTGAGAAGCAGAATGGAGATGCTTAAATTGAGGAAAATATTGAAAGAGAGGGAAGTCAAATCCTGTAATAGTGAGTTAAGGCCAGGTGAAGGTGGGTTTTACTGTGGAGGATCTTTGCCAGCCGGAATATGAATAGACTACATCAGAAAAAAGAAAAGAGATGCCACAACAGAGGCATGGACTATTTAAAGAGGTCTAGAAAAGTGTGAAAAGCAAATCTGAACACATGATAATTTTGCCAAATGTCCACTCTGAATATATATCACTCACAAAATCAACAAATGCTTATATGTTTTTTTATAGCCCTCTGCTATCTTGGAAGCGTGAGCCAGTCCTCCACCAGTGAGCTGCTAACATTTGGACAACAGACTCTTTATTGTATCTTCATGGGATTTTCACAAAAAGTTTTGTTGTTAGTAGCAGTGGTGGTAATGGTGTTTGTTGTGGAGGTTTTCCTATTTGGATTACATTGAGAATGCTACATATAAAACTGTTTTAAAGATTCACTTAAGTGTCAAGATTCCCAAATAACAATTTTGACCATATTAATATAAGGACATTCCCTAGGTTTAATGCTCCTTTCCTCCAGCTCACATCCAATTTATTCTAACCTGCTTTCATACCATTCCTATCCTTTCAGTATAGGAACCAAACTTGCCAGAGTTGGGAACATCTGATTCAACTTCTGACCCTCACCAACCCCCACATTCACCCTCAGGTTGGCAGTAGTCATGTTAATAATAATGGTTTCAACCTGAAATTTCTAGATTATTTCATAGATTTATAGTTGGAGCCCTGTATCAGGCTCTGTGCTGACAGCTCAGAGCCTGGAGCCTGCTTCAGTTTCTGTGTCTCCCTCTCTCTCTGACCCTCCCCCATTCATGCTCTGCCTGTCTCTCAAAAATAAATAAAATGGTAAAAAAAATAATAATAATATAAGTCTGCCTATGCCTGCTAATCACTCTTGTCCTCACTTTCTCTGTCTTTACCTAAAGGTCACTTGAAAAAATAAGCAGCTGAGTTTATGATTGCATTCCAGTTACACAATATGCTAAATAGGATGGTTTATCATACTCTCAGTATATTCTGAGATGCTTCCCTACCCAAGCAGAGATCAAGAGATAGCATGGCAAGCAGTAAGACTGTACTTTTTTCTTATTTCTAGGGAGTAACAAGAGTTAGTTCTGGCTACTTTTGCTGAAAGCTGTTCCTTTGCTGTGAATGGGTTTATTTTCTGCTCGGTACAGTCTTCTTTCCAACTGCTTTACATTTTATATTGGCTTCAGAAACTGCTGGTATGCACTACTGAAAGCAAAATTAGATTCAGGATTGCCTGGTTTTGTATAGCCAGTCTCTCCTCTGGCTTTTGTCCCTTTTCAAGATGACCTAAGATGACATGCCTCATTTTTTCCTAATTTTGCGCCTACCCCTTTGATCCCACCAAAAATTGGACAAAACTTTATAATCCTGTTCAAGATTAGAGAAAAACAGGTTCTGAATTTTCACAAATATCAAAAGGTGAGAGTGCCCTCTGCTGGTGAAGAAATGTTCCAAGGATGGGGGTTCAATTCTTGGTTATAGGAGAGTGACGCATAATACGGTGAGACAGGAGACAGGTCACTGGCAGGAACATTGCCTAGAAGAATGTTCCAAAAAGAAAGCTTCAAGGATGAACACCATGAAAACAACTCAGGTTTATCAGGCTTCATCAATGCTTTTCAGGGAGTCAAGACAGCACAGTACTTAAGCTGATGCCGGTTTGTGATACCGGTCAGTCTCTACCTAAGAGTTACAATGTTGGCTTTAGGCTAAGCCTATTATTGTCTTATCATTATTTATGATTTTCTTGAGAATCACATATGAGTCCATCCATCTGGAAAAGGAAAAAAAAATCATCTTTAGGTTTCTCTTTATCAAAAGATTAACAGGATATTGCTTTATGGAAACTGCTTCTGGTGTCTGACACCAGGTCACCACAGAGCCTGGAGTATTACCATATTTAAGGACTTAAATTCCTTCTCACATGCCTTTGTCATTTGGCTTTGTCCTAAGGAATAGTGCCAATATCTCAGTTTCCCATTTGTCTGTAGTCACTCAGTTTCCCATGAGCCTAGTTAAGGCTCGTGCACTGTTTCTCGGAACTGCTACAATGAGCTCCCACTTCCAGTCTTCTCCCCTTCAAATGCATCCTCTAAAGACTTGCCAAGATTATCTCTCTAAACCATAGAACATTCCATATTACTCTGTACTTAGAATCCACATGATGAAATCCATGTTCCTTTATGCCTTCCCCATGCTTTCCTTGCTTGCTCTAAACTCAGTAAGATGATCCTTTTGGGGGTTCCCACTCTTCCTCCTCTTTCTAACTTCTGAACCTGTGTTCAAGTTGTACCCAATGCCAAGGATGACCTTCTCAGAGCATTCTCCCTCTGCTTGGCTAACTCCTGCTCAGCATTTTAGGCTGATCCAGGCTTTCATCTTCTCCAGGTCCTCCTCCCCAAGCACATCAACCCTATCAACTGCATTAGTGTATATATCAATTATTCCACTTTACTCACTGTGATATAATTATCTGTGTATGTTTGCATCTCCATTAGATCCTGATGACAGGAAATGTCATATTCATCTTAGAACCTCCATCTTTGTAGAATGAAATAATTCATGAAGTATTCAAATATGAATCTAATAAAAACATGTACTGAGTCCCCTTTCTATATTCATATGGCCCTATCAGGACCCTGGTTCTCCAGACTGTCTTCTTCATGCTGGAAAGCAAGTAGGTCCAGATGTCAAGGGACACTGCTTCTAAAACCACATAAAAGTGACATCCCAGGAATGCGCCCAAGATAGCCACAAGCTGTCATTGTCCCTACTAAACATAAACCTGAAAGGTCCTGGCTGGATAAATTGTCCTCCCCATCATAGAATCCAGACCAGTGGTGGCTGAGATTTTAAAACTAGAAGTTTGCATGTTATTATCGCTGCCAAAAATCTTTCAGTTATTCCCCAATGTCTACAAGGCAAAGTTCAAATTCATTTGCCTGGAATCTAAGGCCTACCATAACCTGTCTGGAACATAATTTTCTGGTCTTTATTCCCTTTATTCTTTACACAAACCATCTGACTCTCCTTGGATCCTGCATTATACTTTCTACCTTAAATGCACTGGCATGTAATATGTCTCTGGAAAACAAAAAACAAAAACAAAACCTTCCTTTTCTTCATCGTCACTTAAAAATAATGCTAGCCATTCTTCAGGCCGCAGGACTGAATCAATCCATTGAAGCCAAGAGTAATCATTTCCCCCTTTACTGCTCTGTACTTCTTAGTTAACATTATGTACTTAACATTTGCATAGTTCTTTATGGCTATAAAACTGCCTTATATTTTGATTACTCTTTCAAATATGGCTGTCATATCAATAGTTATTTTGGCAGCTCATAAAGGTCAGCATCATGTCTTTATACATTTCCATGCTACCATGACTCCCAACCTTGCCTATTGTAATAAACATAGTAAAGTTTTCCTAATAATATTGATAACTATATTTGGTTTCTCCACACAGAACAAAAGTAATCACAGTCAAAATCAAACCTTCATATATAGCCTGAGATGAATTCTATTCATCTAGACCTCTTCAACCAGACATGTATTTTCTACAGAAGTAAGAAATCACATCACATCACATCTCTTGACATGGCCGGGAAAGGAAAAGTTGACTGTGTCAGATTAATAAACCAGAACTAACAAGAAGGCATGACTGCTGGTGAGACAAGCATGGGGTGGGAACCAAGGAGGAGGACCAGGCATCAGCAGGCCGTACTAACCCTCCTCCCCTTAATCACTCACAGGAATATGGTTTTTAGAGAGTTTATCAGTGGTCAGCAGGTTGGCAAGAGATTAGCATGAGGGAAGTCCAACACAAGATAATAGAATCTGCAAAAGACGCACAGGGAAAGAATGACAACATGGAAATAGTACAGAAACATGTCTAAGAGTAGAGAATTTTATGAGAAATATATCTGATTGAATCCTGACCCTGATGTCAATATTTTTAGAAATTAGCCTCCTCAACTTAAGGAACCTCAGTTTCCTCATTTCATAGCTTGGTTTCAAGAATTAAATGAGATGTCTGGATGCCTGGGTAGCTCTCTCTGTCTCTCTCTTTCTCTCTCTCAAAAGTAAATTTAAAAAATAAAAAGAATTAAATGCAATGTAAAAACACTATATGTATGGCAAGCACTCTATAAATATTGGTTGCTGTTACAAACAGTAACAGTAATACTATTATTATTGGTTTTGTTGTTATCACTTGACAGTGTAGAGACAGCAATATTTGAAATTCCAGACTAGAAGTAGGCAGTGAACTTCAAGAAAAACTACTATCCATTCCTGGGCAATCTTGCAGAAGAAAGCATCTCTAAAACCCCAGTTTAATCAAAATCTGGACCTACAGTCAAGGCAGAACACATTAACTAGATTTGATCTGCAAAAGGTAGAGAGTTGGTCTCAGGGACGACTCTCAGCTATTAGAATTGGGCAATTAGGGACAGAGGCAGACTTGTTACAAAGGTAGAGAAACCAAACAATCACTTCTTCAATGCTCATCAACCACTGAAATATGTGAACTCAGAGCACTGTAGGGGCTAAGCTTCCTGATGAATACCAAATGACTAGGGATAATGAAATGAAGGGAAAAGATAAAGTACAGGCCAAAGCCAATATAAATTACTGAGCATTCTCCAGAGAAACAGAACCAATAAGATATATAAACATATAGAATAGACTGATGCAATTGTGGAGACTGAGAAGTCCTAGGATCTGCAATTTGGCAAGCTGGAGACTCAGGAGAGCCACAGGTTTAGTTCCAGACTCAGGCCAAGGGCCCGAGGTATAACTTATCACCGGAGAGCTGATGGTGTAAGTTCTAATCCACATTTGAGTCCAAAGGCAAGAGAAGCCTGATGTCCCAAATCAACAGCAATCAGAAAGTGAATTCTCCTTTACTCAGCCATTTTATTCTATCGGGCCTTCCAGGGATTAGATGAGCCATGCCCACATAGGCAAAGACAATCTGCTTTACTCAGTGTACAGATTCAAATGTTACTCTTACACAGAACTTTCTCATAGGTATCATGTTTAATCAGACATCTGGGTACTGCGTGGCCCAGTCAAGCTGACATATAAAACCAACCACCACACGTACCTACTGTTTACCAGGAATTGTGTGAGGCACCATAATGGCAGGCACTATGGTTTGCAGTCTATAACAGTGTTGTCACTAAAACTTCTGATGTTGATGGGGATGTTCCGTGTCAGTCAGTGTAGTAGCCACAAGCCACATGTGGCGATTGAGAACCTGAAATATACCTTATGTACCTGAGAAACTGAATTTTAAATTTAAATTTTAATTCTTTAAAATATAAATTGCCACATATGGCTAGTGGTTACCATACTGGGCAGTACAGGTCTAGGAAAAGAAGGTAATAGTTATACTAACCAGGAATTACAAAATGTAAGACTTATGCAGAAAAAGGGTAAGTTTCTAGTTAAGGCAGAACTTATTTACACAGAGTGGTTAGAGAAGGCCTCACTGAAGAAGCTGCCAATATTCAAGCCACAGTCAAAAGGTACAAATCCTGAGAAGCAGCAGCCAGGTAAAAGTGGAAGGAATAGATTCCAGGTAGGAGGAACTAAATACACAAATGCCCCAAGGCAGGAAAATTCCTATTTGCTTTGAGCAACTGAATAGGCCATAGGTGACTGGAGGATGATGGCAAGTGTTTTGAAGAGGAAAACAAGGGCAACGTATCGCAAGAATAGTAGACCACAAAAGGGGCTTGGATTCTATTTCAGGTATTTTATATTTACATTGTTTTTAAAGATCATTGTGGTTAATTGCTGTGTAGAAAATATGTGAGCCTACAAAAGAAGTTTCGTGTGTGTGTCGCGCGCGCATGCGCACACACGTGCGTAAGTGGGTTTGGTTCTCCTCCTGATTAGAATATAATCTCTTCAATATTAATGTGTATTCATATTCAAAAGCACTATAAAATTTTTTATTTTTAATGTTTTTTATTTATTTCTAGGAGAGAGAGAGAGAGAGACAGCGTGAGCAAGGGAGGGTCAGAGAGAGAGGGAGTCACAGACTGAAATAGGCTCCAGGCTCTGAGCTGGCAGTCAGCACAGAGCCTGACGCGGGGCTCGAAACCACGAACCGCGATCACGACCTAAGCGAAAGTCGGACGCTTAACTGACTAAGCCACCCAGGCGCCCCATCAAAAGCACTATAAACTTTGATCAATATCAATTAATCTAAATTAACAACATATATATACATGTGTTCTTTAGCTTTTTTAAGTACAGGAGAAAAGAAACAACCTCCAAGTATGTTGGTGATAGGGAAGGATTCTGTTTTTAGACCTATCCAATACAGGCACTTCTAAGAAGAATCTATACCAGTTATGTAAGTGAAATAGCTGCATACAAACACCGTAAGATTATCCTTAAACTCTTGAGAGAGGTCAGTTTCCAAGTACAGAAGAAAGAAAAGGTGGAACTTAAACAAACTGAAAAGACAATCATGAAACTGACTAATGTCAAGCAAAGAGGGCCCATGGAGAAAGATTAAAGCAACTGGGGTTAATTAATTAATCCAGGGAAGAGAGATTAATAAATTTTTGTGAGAATATGTAGAACTGCTATTCAGAGGATAAGGTCTAGTTAGGTTGCACTAACCCTTGAGAAAGAACTGAAACCAGGAGACTAAAACTGCAGAAGATGCTATTTATGGCTGTGAAACTCTGGAATCGGTGAGGAAAGCGGAGTAATGTCCTTCTGCAGAGGTCTTTAAAACAGAATAGATTCTCATCAGTCTCATTTGAAAGGTTTAAGTGTGATCCTGCCTAAAGGCAAGGTGATGAACGAATGACTTTTCAAGGTCCCAGCCAGTCGGCCCTATGAGAACACACAGCTGATTGTGTGCTGTGATTTTCTTTTGTTTACCTATATCTTATTGTTTTACACCACCAAGTGGCCATGCTGAGTAGAAATGTTACAAATTCTGAATATGAACAGAGGCCTTGAGAAACGTCAAAGTATATGCTCATACCCTTAGAATTACACAGTCTGTTTGGAAATATTCAATCTGTAAAGTCAGCTGGCATGAAAATGCTTCTATACTGTGATCCTTGTATGGTATTAATTTGGAAAGCAAAGCCATACCTATTAATAATAACATGTCAAATTCTTGCATTGTGTATTTGCTGTTCTGTAGGAGTGGGATTTGATTCACAATAAGCTGAGTTATGACACAAAAATCTTTTAATTTAGAAGCATATATATTTAAAAGCTAGATTCTGACCCTTTTACACTAAATAGATGGATTAAGTAAATTAAATATGACTTCAGAAACAATTTTCTAAAATAAACTCAAATATAGATTCAAAAGAATAGTAGTATAGGCTCACAGGAAACCATAGCTGTTGACACATGACTGAACGCATCAGATTAAAAATAATTGTAGATACAACATAATAGGCTAATGTGCTTCCTAGTGCCTTTCCTCTTTAATTTATGTAAAAGATAAATCAGCATCCATTAGCATTTATTAAACTCTCATATGAGCTAAATGTTGGATTCTGCATTGGACACATTGCGCTGACAAAGCCCACCCTGTCACTCTACTCCCCGCTCATCTCCAGAACAAAAGCATCTGTTAAACAGGAGCAGTGAAGGAATCCAGGGCCTGACCGCTCATGTTAGAATCCGAGTAAGCAGTGTAATTCTACAGCCCTCTGTTTTGTTTTGTCTGTTTTGTTTTTGGTTTTTTGTAACAAGTATTTAATTTTTTTAAGTCAAAAAATTGTGTGGTCATTAATTCAATAAATATTTATTGTGTGACTATCACACTGACGCTGTTCTAGGCACTGGGAATAGAGCAGTGAATAAAACAGAAAAAAAAAAAATCCCTGCCTTCAGGAAGGTTGCATTCCAGTAAAGACCCAGATAATAAATATTTTAGGCTTTGGTATGGATTGTATTGGAATGTGGTCAGGGTAGTCCTCACTGAGAAAATAATAACATCGGATAAAAGACCTGAAGGAATTGAGCGAGGAGATCAGGGGGCGTTTAGAGAGAGAATTCCAGGAAGGGATTGTCAAGTGCAGACAATTGTGCACCTGTTCTTGAGCAATAGCAGGGTAGACAGAAATGAGATCAAATATAAGATGGCAGGGGGCTCAAATGCCATTTTTAAAACTGATTTTTACTCTGAGTGAGATAAGAAGCCTTTGCAGTTTTAAGCACAGTAGTGACCTGCTCTGGTGTGCTAATTTCAATTTTTTGGCCTGAGAAAGTGGATAGATAGAGGAGACCAGTAGAGACTGAAAGAAGGGAAGTAAGGAGGGTCAGAGTCTTGAGTACAGAAATATTATGTTTGAAATACCTATTGAGTATCCAAGTAGTGATGTGAGGAAGATAATTTCTGCAGGAGTCTTGAGATCCAAAAAGAGGTTTTAAGTTCCGGATATAAATGTTAAGTGTTGTCAACCCATAGATAGACTGGATTTAAAATCATGAGATCACCAAGGGATTGCATTTGGAAAGAAAGAGAAGTCCAAGCATTGTGTCCTTGGGTACTCCAAAGGTAAGGATTCAGGGAGACGAGAAAATAGCAGAGAGGGAGATGGGAAAGAGCAACCGGTAAGATAGGAGGGAAACCTGAAAGAGCCTAGTTGCAGAAGCCAACTGAGAAAGTATATACCAGAAGAGGGAACAAGCATTAGCCTCACTTGCAACTGGAGACTCCATGCAAAATGAAGACTGAGAACTGAACCATTGTTTTAGCAGCATGAGGATCATTAGCAGTGCTGAAAAGAGCAGTTTCAGTGAAGTAGTGGGAATGAGAGCCTTATTGGAGCAAACTCAAGAGAGAGCAGAGAGAGAAATTCAAGGTGCAGAGTACACACGGGTTTTTCAAGGAGTTTTCGTGGGTTTGTTGTTGTTTGTTTGTTTTTTGTATAGAAAGAAAGAATTAAGATGATAATTGGAAGGGAAGTGGATCAACAGAGGTTTTGGGGTGTTTTAAGATGGCAGAAACACCATTTCTGTGTGCTGGTAGAAAAGCTCCAGGGGAAAAAAAAAGAAAATGAAAGAGAAAAGAAAAGAAACAAGAAAGAGCATGAATTACTGGACAGTTGCATGGGTAGAATGAGATATGATGCAAGAGACTACTCACTGTCAATTAAAAGGGTTTTGCTAACATGATCCTACAGTTGCAGTGCAGTGACAATATTTGGTAAATTAATGAAAATAAGTTGAAGTAGAATAATGACAACAAAACAAAGACATTTAGAAGCAACACTGAATCACATTGACTAGCCTCCAGGATATTGGTCTAAAGGTAAAACAGAGATACCTGAGGGAAAGTAGGAAGAATCATGGATACTGTTGACGTGAGATTCGGGAGGTGAGTCGACCAGGACCAGGATCCCACAAGGTACTTGACTCCTCGTAAATGCTCTGAGTTGATTAATTAATTATCTCTGCCCTTTAAAAATTCAGCATGATGAAAACCCCTGTCTCTTGCCTCACAAGTACTGCATGGTATAATGTTATTTCCATGCTCTTTTCATGTTCTTCCACTGAATTTTATACTGATTTATACAGGCTAAGCTGTAAGGCAGAGCTATGATAGGGAACCAAACAAAGGAAGGTAGGTGGTAAAAGCGTAACTGCCACTTCCACTGGGAAGAAAATGGGGTTGACGCAACTACAGTGTAAATTGCGTTCCCAATATTAAAAGAAATCTAATACGAAAAATATATCAGCAAACATGTAGCTTTGTGAAACCATACTTTGTTATTTAATACCAGTATCTTTTTACTATTATAAGAATTGTGCTTTGCTGAGGTCAGATAATAAATTTCAAGAAATCTCAATTCCTCACTTGTTTCAATATAAATTTGGAGATGTGTTCCTTTGTTAAAAACAAACAAACAAAAAAAACTCTTGAGTCCGCAGTTTGGGGTATCTGAGTGACTCAGTCGCTGAGTTTCCTACATGAGCTCAGGTCATGATCTCATGGCTGGTGAGTTTGAGCCCCACTTTGGGCTCTATGTTTACAGCTCAGAGCCTGGAGCCTGCTTTAGATTCTGTGTCTCCATCTCTCTGCCCCTCCCCTGTTCACACGCTGTCTGTCTCTAAGATAAATAAACACAAATAAACACTAAAAAAAATTAAAGAATATATCAGTACGGCAGCACATAATTACAAGAAAAGCAACTTTTGGAAAATATTAATGAAAGTACTAAAACTCCGTATTTTACAGTAGTGAAGTCCAAACCAAACCACCAAAAACATTAAAAGTTCAGGAGAATTCTAGAAATTCACTGTTATGATCTCTCTGTTTCTCTCACAATTGTTCCCATCTAATATAACAATCACTAATATGATAGAAACTATCAATTTAGCTTTTATTTAACTCAAGCCTCTGTGTCTATGATCCAGGATTATCTTTTACATTTTTTCCATGTTTCAAATTTGTAAAGTTTCTTTCTTGAACTCTGCACAACAATCTTAGTACAATATATACATTGTCCCTAAAGAGAAAACAGTAGACTGAAATATTTTAGGGGGCCTGTGGCCAGAACATACAGAAGCTGGTGTCTGTTAACTGACATCATATCAATGCTTGCCACCTATTGCTCAACCTCATCATTTATCTTAGAGTTAGGCCAACTATACCAAATCCAGCCTACCACATATTTTTGGAAATAAAGTCTTATGGAACACAACCCCATTCGTTTACTTATTGCCTATCACTCCTTCCACAAGGTAAAGTTGAGTAGTTATAAGACCACATACCTGCAAAGCCTAAAATATTTACTATCTGACCCTTTACTGGAAAACATTTTCCCATCCTTGGTTTAACTAATGGTTGGTGTCCTCCTTAAACAATTTTTGTTGAGCAATATATACATATCCAAATGGTAATGGAAGGAGGAATCAGAGTACAGAAAGAATCAAGTCATCACCTAAGAGTACCCAACTTCTATAAATACATGTGTGCAAGTAGACTTCCTTTTTAGGTAGTCATGAGAGGAAAATTTTTCCAAGTGTTTCTATCAAAATGCGAATTTTGAAATTCATCTTTGCCCCCTACTGTCTGTAATTTTTATAACTTTTTTCTACTTCTTGTATATTCACACAACATCAAAACCTCCTAGCTCACTTTATCTTAGCATTAAACTGGGGTTTTGAAAAATATTAAAGGGCTCTTGAAAAATGAGTTATTCCTAAACTATTGTCATGTATTTTGAAATGTCAGTGGACAGCTCCTTTCCAATGCCACATGTGTAAAAAGAAATATATTGAGCTGAATAACCCTCCAAATGGTGGGATTTTTTTCCACTGTTTATTTTTAAAGTCCTAGTTTTTGTCTGTCCTGAGCAAGAATCTAAACATTTTAATTCTTTCAATGGAGTACCATAGTAAGTTTATAGCTGCTGTGCCTTAGACAACCTATACTTAGGGAAAGGAATTTCTAATTCAATTTACAGTGATGTCAAGAAACAACACATATCTGCAAGAATAGATAAGAAAAACATTCAGGGGCACACAGTGATAGCTCTACTTAAGTAAATAAAACTTTTGGTACTAGTGATTAGGTACACAGGATTATTATATGTTTAATTGGCTAACATGATAATTCGGAATTACTTCTAGTCACATTTAATTGGATTTGGAATCTCTGGAGAAAAGAAATAGAGAGGCCTAGCAGAACAGTCATAAAAGTAAACTGTTTTTCCAAAGGGTGCTAAGCAATGAATTAATATCAATTGCACAATAGTTTTAAATATCCTCTCAGCTTAATAAGACTAATTCAGTGGTTGTACACACTAGATACTAAAACCAATTCAATTAAACACAAAAGTTGGGGAAGGGGAGTGTTTGTTGAATTGGAAGGGTTTTGTTTTTGTTTTTGTTTTACTTTTAAGGAGGCAAATTTAATCAGAGGTAAATAATCTTTAATTCAGGTAGAGTCTAAGATACGCTTAAATAGCAGTACAATACTTAGCTATATATGTGATGCTAGGTTGGAAGGTATTTTAGACTCTAGAAAATATGTGTTGCTCTATAAAGGCTTTGAAGCCTAATAAGGGGCAACCAAAATAATGCATTCCTTCATAGACTTTAAATATTCTTGGACTGTACAAACAGAAAAAAAACATCTACAAGACAAATGCTGCTTGCATCTCTTATCCTTTTGGCTTAGATTACAAAAAAAAAGAAAAAAGAAAAAAGTAGAAAGAAAAAACAACCCTATTTTCTACATTCTAAAATTTGCTTGAGCTTTGCTCAATATTAGTCTTGTCAAACTTTATACATTACAAAATGTTCTTCCTCAGTATTTATATATACTACATGTTATGGTTTTGTTCTGTCCTATAAATCTGTGGTTTTGTTTTTTTAATTGTCCTTGTTCTTAGGAGTGCCATGATTGCTGACTACATGTTCTGGCTCTGTGGAGGAAGTGAACAGCATATAAGCAAGCTCATCAAACTGTATTGGCAGGTAAAAATGGATGTCCCAGTTAGGGAAGAGGAACCCATCTCATTTTTAGAACCAAAATGAAGAATTGGTGCTTAAAAGACTGCTGAAAAAGGTAGCTCTGGACATATCAATCATAAGGACACTACTCAGTAATAAGTATTTATAATGAAGTAGACTTTCATATAATGAAGTGACTAATTTTAAGGGCAAAATTCAAGGTTGTTAACCCTTGGCCCCTACTTCAGTTTTATAACCCAATATAAATTTTAGACATCCCAGGAACTATTTTCCCAAGTATACTGCTATAATGGCATGATCCTTTAAAATATGAACATTGTATCCTCATAGATTCTTCTTGATCTATGACCTGTAAAAGCAGATGCTAGAAGTAATATCAATTACATAATAGGAAAATGCAAAGATCAGTTGTATTTGTTGGGTAATATTTAGTAACAAACTGCAGATCTTCTTTCTCATTTATTATTCAAAATGGCAGCAAGAAGCCATATCAAAGGTCAATGAGATCCCAAGAAGAGAGTCATAATTTCTTAAATTATAAAGAGAATTTAGAATTTACTAGTTCAATCTTCTTTACAACATACAATTCTGTTCATTTCCTGTCCTCTCTGAGCAAATTGTCGATGACTTTCTGCTGAAATAAATACAAAATGAAGAGCTCATTTAAGTCCAAGAAACAGCATCCAATTTGCTAATTATTAAACTGTTTTCTTCTTATGAAGTGGATTTCTACTCCCTTAGAACTTTAATCCAGTGGTTCCCAGTAGGGCAACATGGACTAAATGGAAATGTATTTCCAAATGAATTTTTTTTCAAATATTTGAAAGTGAACTACAAAAGCCAACTCCTTCCTCCATATCTTCTCCTCTCCAGAGTGTATGGGGCATCTTATTCCTCATACTTCAAGATAATTTAATTTAATATGAACCTTTTGAACCAACTAGAATAAGATCTGCTAAAACACAAATATGAAAGGGAGAAATAATTATCAATAGTCTTCTGATTTTTCCCATATATTTTCACTACTGTGTCTTGGACCCTGGTTTTCTGTCTTTAGGTCATGTATTATCTTTATTAGACAGTAAAGTAATAGATTTATCGTATAAAAGGCTCACTAATTTATATGGTTCCATCTAAATAGTTGGAGTTTTAACCTACTATAAAAAATAAAGGTTTACATTAGTCCTACTATACTTGAGACCTGTGACTATTTGAAAAAAGAAATTGACCTTATGATAAGCAAAATTTTAATCAAAAAAATTTTTTTTAATTTGCTAATAAGTTTAATTTTTTTATAATGTTTTTATTTATTTCTAGGAGAGAGAGAGTGTGAGCAGGAGAGGGTCAGAGAGAGAGGGAGTTACAGACTCTGAAACAGGCTCCAGGCTCTGAGCTGGCAGTCAGCACAGAGCCCGACGTGGGGCTCGAACCCACGAACCGCGAAATCATGACCTAAGCGAAAGTCGGACGCTTAACTGACTAAGCCACCCAGGCGCCCCTAATTTGCTAATAAGTTTAAATCCCTCCTAATTGAATATGGAACAGGCAAAGCAGCAGCAGTCACTTATAGTCGTGTAACTAAATAGTTGTAAAGCATTGCTAGATATAAAATATAAGCAAATAATATGGACTTTGATATAATATAGGAAGAAAACTTTTTATTAAAGGATTTCAGAAGCTCCTGGAGAAAAGTGGGAAAGGAGATGAATCTTAAGGATTAGATACCATTCAGCAAGCTTGGCATATAGTATGTCCCAAATGAATGTTTGATTTAATTTATTAATTCACTAAACAAATATCAACTATTTCCTGTGTTTTCTACATTGAACAAGGAAAAAATAGATCTAGTGTTGGTGAAACCTAAGACTGGTTAAGACTTACTGTAAATATTTTTTTTCTGTTTCTTTTAGCTTTCAAAGAACACTAATATCCCCACTTTATTTAATCAAACTAAGAAAATAATCTTCACTTACCAATACATGCATATTTGCTATGCAAAAAGGAAGAAAACAAATGCTATTATTTAATTATTCTGTATTAATAAAAGATAAAAACATTTCTCTTTGTATTCTCTTTTTCTCTTTTATTTTTTTTAAAAAAAATTTTTTTTTAATGCTTTATTTCTAGGAGAGAGAGAGAGAGACAGCACGAGCAGGGGAGGGTCAGAGAGAGAGGGAGTCACAGACTGAAACAGGCTCCAGGCTCCGAGCTGGCAGTCAGCACAGAGCCCGACACGGGGCTCGAACCCACGAACCGCGAGATCATGACCCAAGCGAAAGTCGGACTCTTAACCGACTAAGCCACCCAGGCGCCCCATCTTTTTCTCTTTTATTTTGATGATTACTATTTTTTAATCCCCATCACCTGTGTAACCCATCACCCCCACCAACCTCCCTTTTAGCAACTTTAGTTTATTCTCTAAAGTTAAGAGTCTGCTCCTGTGTTTGTCTCCCTTTTTCTCTCTTTTTTACCCTTTGCTCATTTGTTTTGTTTCCTGAATTCCACACATGAGTGAAATGGTATTTGTCTTTCTCTGACTGACTTGTTTCAGTTAGCTTTATACTCTCCAGATCCATCCATGTTGTTGCAAATGGCAAGATTTCATTCTTTTTTATGGTTGAATAATATTCCATTGTTTATATATACCACTTCTTTATCCATTCATCAGTTGATGGACACTTGGGCTGTTTCCTTAATTTGGCTATTGTTGATAATGCTGCAATAAGCATCTTGGTGCATGTATCCCTTTGAATTAGTATTTTTGCATTCCTTGTGTAAATAACTAGTAGAGTAACTGCTGGGTCTAGAGTAGTTCTATTTTTAACTTTTTGAGGAACCTCCATACTGTTTTCCAGAGTGGCTGCACAAGTTTGTATTCCACCAACAGTACAACAGGGTTCCCCTTTCTCCACATCCTCACCAATACCTGTTGTTTTTTGTGTTATTTATTTTAGCCATTCTGACAGGTGTGGGGTGATATCTCATGGTAGTTTTGATTTGCATTTCCCTGCTGAAGAGTAATGTTGAGCATCTTTTCATGGGTCTTTTAGCTATCTGAAAAATGTCTATTCATGTGTTCTGTCCATTCTTAATTGGATTATTCATTTTTGGGGTGTTGAGTTACTCTTTTTCTCTTTTAATTTGAAGCAACTTGGCATATCAGAAAACAGCCTTTTTTTGGAAATCAGGTCTGATTCAGTCTAAGTTATAACATGAAATAATTAACCTAAGGCAACTAGAAAATAATAGAGACCAGCAGAAAGTGTTTTTGGAAGGTTTATTCTCAAAGTTTATTTTAGCACTGAAATCTAATATTTTAAGCACATCCAAAAATGATGTCACATCTATTAAGATAGAAAGAAGTGACATAATTAGAAATTTCATCCTGCAGATAAAGTCCATAAACTAAACCCCACTAATTAGCCTCAACATTAGCACACCACGCCATACTCAGCAATTACATATTTCCTAATGTGAGCCTACCTCTTTGTGATCTTAATTTAAATGTATCCATCTTTCCCCCTAAACCTTCTGTCCTAAATCAAAAGGGGCTTTTGGACATTGCCAGAGAGTGCCCAGTCCATGCCGTCTTTAAAGACAGGGAGACATGGATGCTCCACCACCCAATCCACCATGACAATTACACTGTTGAATTTAAGAATGCCCCCCAAACATCACAGACAAGAAACTGTACCTGCATATACATTCACAGACATCCATGAAGGCTTAGACAGAAGCCATTTTCACTACTTTTGTAAGTGATGAAGTCACTGTATATCTTCCTTTCAACCACATAAAATACCTACCATTCTGATCAGTTATTCTTCTTAAAGATCTTAAACAGGTAATGGAAAATTTCAGGATGTAAAAAGGTGAGAACCAGTCTACACCTACTCTCACAGATTGTTGTCTTATAAACCCTTGGATGCAAAAGAACAGACCTTTGCTTTGGTGAGCTCAAGAATCCTTTTCAATTGTATTAGGAATGGTTTTCATATCATCAACCCAGCGAGAAAAAAAAGGCATAAAACTCCACACTGCATGACAGCTCACACCAGAATATATCACTCTAAATAAAAGTGTTTGCACATGTTATTCTATAATAGCATCACCTCTTCAGAGCTAGAGAGGGTTGGAAATAACTTGTCACAACTGTAGTTGCATGCATGCCGCTGCAACCCAAAACCCAAAACCCAAAACCTATTATCAGCCACTTTCATTTTCTCAAACACCTTGAGACCTCATACAATTCTGAACCAATTAACAAAATGGAAATTTTCTGAGAATTAGCTATTTTGAAGCAGTGACCACTATGTATTATACATTACTCCTGAAGTATTAATTTTATTTCAAGATTTTTGACAGTAAACTGGAGTCCACCTCCTAACCCACTTGCCCCTTAGATCCAGGGTAAGATTTAATAGCATCAGGAAACAAACAAGACACCATCTTCTTCCATTCCTATTTCCCTTTCCTGGCTTCTCACCTTCACTTTCTGCCATGCTGTCAGCCACATGGGTTAACTGGTGTGGGGCTTTATCTCTTATAGTGTAAGAGAACTAACCCTGGCATGTACTGCTTAGCAAAATGGAGTGAGAAAAGATGATAACAGCTAATTTTGTTGCAGAAGTTCCAAAACAAGTAGAGAGGAACCCCACTGAACAGGGGCAATATGTCTGATCAACCCATTCTTCACCTTAATTGTTCCTTTTCAAATTGTTTTCTTTCTTTTTTGAATCACAAACGCCTCTGAGAATCTGATTCAGTTTACAAGCATCCACCTAGAAATAGTACTCATAAACATAAATACAAAAAATAGGCTTACTATTTATCTCATTACATTGGAAATTGATCTACACATAGAATACTGAGAATTATAGTTTTTTCACTCTTATGAAAAAGTTATGCAATTTTCCTGGAATAAGAAATTAAAATATATTCAACATCTCATCAGTGTCAATATTCACTTTAATGGCAATAAGACGTACAACCCTGATTCATGAAGTCTCTAATAGCAAATGGAATCAGAGCCCCTGTAGCTCACAAGATTTCATATGGATAGGCAGGCATCAAGAATGACCAAAATTCATATTACATCATTTCCTTTGTCTTCAAGTCAATGAGATTATCTTTGCTAAGTCTATATCATCAAAGTTATCTATGTCAGCAAATTGTTTCAACTTTAAAGCCATCTGAACAAAAATGACCTTCATAAGAGAGAAAGCCATTTGCCAAGTGTCTGTTGATTTTTGTCCCTAGAAACTCTCAAGGCCTGTGTCAGTCTCACCTCCAGTATTAGAAAATTCATATTGTATTTTGACTCCAGCCACCTCATTTACAGTAGCAGCTTGACAAAAAAAAATCTCATAGTTTTTCAGCAGCATTTCTAATAGTAAATTCAGCATTTTAACCAAAAGATTTGCTTCATATATGTGACTAAGATATCAGCCATTATAAATCTAGTCCTGGAATGAACTTCTCACTATCAATCTGTTCTAAGGAGTTTTCCTTTCTCTTAAGAAATTTTCAAGAATTAATCAAATTAAATCACTTCTAAATTTTGTCTCTGAATTGCCAACAAACTTCTCTATTAAGAAAGAGTCTCACGGTATGTTCTTGTGTCTTGACAAAGATCTACTGAAAAGGCACTGATGTGAGCTCTTGGCTCTGAGGAAGTTGAAGACTTTCACAGCAATTGAAAGACCTCTTTTGGGATTGCTGAGGGGCTGTTGACACCAGTACAGGCCCCTGTAGAAAGCCTGACATGTGAAGCATCTTTCCTTAGTGAAGCAGCGAAGGCTGAGGCAGTGCCAACTTCACAGATCCTCCATCTGTGCAGAGAATGCCAAGACATCCCATCCAACTCAACTTGTACTTGGCATGGAACGTTCACCATCTTAAAGATATCAATGGCCTAAATGGTTTCCAAAGAGCTCACCAACAAGAAATTTTTCTTTGGTGAAGTTAGTCTACTCTCAAGGGACAAAAATCAGGAGCTGGCTGTGTTGAGAGACAAAAGATTTTTCCCAGCCATATGCTTGAGGAAGATGGTGCACAGTCTGTGGGCCCTTCCATGGCTTTCAGGGGTTCACAGACCACAGGTTAAGTCCCTTCTGCACTCCTCTTTGCAACAGCTCTTTTTCTTTTTGGTATTGGGCCTAGCAGGAGACATTTACTGCTTCCAAAACTCAAAGCAAAAAATAGCACCGGAATGTTAGTGTCATATAGTTCCTTCTGAAACTGCACTACAGTCATTCAAGCTCAAAACCTTTCCAATCCAGTGTGTGCAGACTACTCTTAAATTAGTGGATACTTTTCTGGGTGCCTGGATGGTTCTGTTGGTTAATCATTAGACTCTTGATTTCAGCTCACGTCATAATCTCATGGTTCATGAAACTGAGCCCTCTGCCAGGCTCTGACTGCTGTCTGTACTGACATCAGGGTCCAGCTTGGGATTCTTGCTTTCCTTTTCTCTCTGCCAACTCGTGCTTGCATGCTCTCTCTCTCTTTCTCAAAATAAATAAATAAGCATTAAAAAAAATAGTGGACACTTTCTTCTTTACTTTCAAATTGTATATGTCATTCATACTCATTCTGGAAATATTTATTGAGCACTTATTAGTGGCTGTATGTTAGGCACTATGCTATGTGTTGGAAATACGTCAGTGAACAAAATAGACATTGTCCTGTCCTCAAGAAGCATGTATTCTGGCACAAAAACTTAAGAAGAAAAACACCCGGTACTTAAATTAGACAGCACTTCTTCCTAATCTGTTTTTCTTCCATAGTTCATTGCAAAAGCTATTCAATACATATTTGTTAAATTCAATCAACCAAGTTAAATATTATTTGACATGAAACTCAAACCAATAATGTCAAGAATATTTTGGGGTAATTACTTTATTTGCTATTAAAAAATTCAGTGCTTATTGATTACAACAAGTATTTGTGTGTGTGTGTGTGTGTGTGTGTGTGTGTGTGTGTGTGTGTGTGTGTTTTAAGTTCACAAATGTGGACAACCTTTGTGCTTTAGTTGAGATTGAGATTTATCAGAGTATTTGGAGAAGGTTGCAGATTTCCAACAGTCTATTATCTCATTGGTTTCTGTGCTCATGGATGTATCCATGAAAATCCTAAGGTCCAATCTATCAGCTTCTTCTTTCAAACATAGCAATCAGCACAGCAGCAAACTAATGAATTTGTCTGCACTAACCAGTGAATGATACAGAATAACTAAGCACTGAATGTAACTTGATCCCTTATGCCAATAATGAAGATTAACTTTTTTTACTCCAATTTATTGTTTTTCTTTTTGATATTGCAAAATCATCCCAGTATTAGTCATTTACATCGTACAGATTTATAATATCTCAACCTCAGAGTAAAAAATAAAATCTTCAACATGAAATTACAAGCAAATTAAGGTCAAGGAAACATTTTTTTATTATCTTTAACAAAACACCTACATATTCTGGAGAAGAAAAATGTGTTCTAAAGATTTTACTTCCATGTGAAAAATGTTTCCACAGAAAGGAACAAAATAAAAATACCATATGAGCATTTCTCTTAATGGCCTTTGTTTATAGTCTATTTATTTAATTATTTGGCCCCATCAGTCATACAGTTTATAAAATATTTGGACAAGGAGTGTCTGAAAGTAATCCAAGCCTTATGATATTTAGATTATATATAATTTAATAAGCACCAAACTCACTTACCTAAAAATATTTTTTCTGTCAACTGCCATGTGTCATGCTTAAATTCTCAGCATTTGGCATTGAGTCTCTAGTCATCCCCAGGTCATATGCGGAAGAAATTTATCCTCTAAGTGTTTAACTCATTAATGGGTTGAACACAATTGTGAGAATTATGTTGAGCCTTCTTAGTCACTTTGGAAATACGAAAGCAGAATCCTGAGAAACAAGATGGAAGGAAAGGTAAGCTCTGATGAGGCAAGATGACAGGATGTTCTGAAACACAGGGAATATGGGTTGAGCAGAAAGACCCTATGAAGGCAATGGATATATGTGCTTAAACCTGTGAAGGGAAGAAAGTAAAACAGACACTATAGGGCAGTAGAAAGAAGTTAGGCCTAAGATTCACAAGCTGTAAGTTCTAGTTCTAATGCTAGGATTTAATTTTGGATAAGTCACTTCATTTCCATTTTGGTCACCTATTGCTACAATACTACTATGTAACAAATCACTCTTAAATTCAGTGGTTTCTCGTAGTAGTAAGTAGGTCGGCTTTTCAGTCATAATTTGACTGATCTAGGCTAGTCTTGGCTGTACTTGTCTAGCCTTAGCTCCAAGCTGCAGACAGGCCCAAGAATGAGCCACACACAATGGTTATCTGAGGTCTGTTTATCTTATGGCAAAACGCAGAATTCTAGGAAAGAAAGACAAATTATATAAGTGCAAATTAAGCCTCTGCTCACACCATGCTTGTTATCCCATTAGCCAAAGCAAGCCATATATGGTTATTCCGTTTACTGCCAAACCATAACAAAAGTGATGCTGTTACTGAAATAGGGGAAACTGTGACCAGCAACTCCATCTGGTTTACCACACCTGCTCTGGACTTTAGTTTCTGCTGCTGTATGACGACAAAGTTGGCCTAGGTCAGTGGTTCTCAAACACTGGTCTAGTGACCAACTGACCAATATTGGGAAAATATTTAAAATATTAGATTCCCAGCACTGGGTGAGATTCTAAAAACTGTGTTTGTCTACGTCCCCCCAACTAGGTGATCCTGATACACAACCCTGAGTTAGATGGTCTGTAAGGCCGTCTATAATTTTTTAAGTTCATGAACAACTTTGTCTACTTTAGCGTTTATCTACAGCTCTGCTAGGTGCAACGGCAGAATGTCAGAGTACCTGCACAGGTGATGCTGCCTACCTGACAATGCATCTGATATAATCCATTAGCCCATATTCTCCCCTCGGTCTTCCCACTATGTAGATGCCTCTAGTAAGTGAGGCAGTCTGTTCTTCCTGCTTTAAATGTTAATCACTCTCCCCTTCTCACCATGATATAAGTCAGGTTTTCCTGCCTTCCCCCCGCCATCCCAAATCAAATTCTTTGCTGCTTCAGGAATCTTTACTACATTCAGTTTTACATCTAGACAACAATGGGCACTGCAATCATTTTTAGTCACTTGCCTACAAAGAGATTTGTCCATTAAGCTTGGCAATATTAAAATCTCATTTTATGAATTTTCATATTTTTTTGGTTAGAAGACAGGCTAAAGAGGAAGTGCCCAAATTGAGATGAGAGGTAAAAAGAGCTTCCTTTACTGGGTCTTGGAAAAAGATAAATGTAGAAATGAATTTCTCATCTAATTATTCATTCCTGTTTATATATTCTTTAATGATATGTTTCCATGGTTACCAGCGTTGTTAAATGCTGCCTGTGTTTCACTTTGCTTTGATGCTATTTGAGGTAGTATGCCAGCAGAAGAGGTTCACTTTTAAATGAAAGATGCAATTGAGGCACGTATTTGATCTAGGGTTGAGTGTTCCTATGAAGAAGATAGTGACCATGACATTATTTTCTGTTTGTATAGTTTAGTGTAGTTCTTCCTTTGATGTTCCATGAGTGTCCCAGGCATTAGGAAGGAAGAAAGGAAGGAAACGAGGGAGGGAGGGAGGAAGAGAGGAAAGGATGGAAGAAAGAATGTGAATCATATTCACATATTGAATTCATGTGTACATTTCAGTACCATTATATGTATTTAGTGGCATTTATTTGGCCAGATTGTCAAGTAGGTGAAGTTGCTTTTGATGTGCCCCACACTCTGTCCCTGCTCCTCACTCCACCTATACATGCCAAGAGTGAAAGCCTCCTTTCAAAAAATGTGTCATATATTCAATTACCTCACCTCAGTGTGAATTTTAGTCAGAGTGCCACCTTTTCAGAGCTTGTCTGCTTTTGAAACCCTAATTGCCACTGAGAAATAAACATCTTTATCCCAGGCTAAAACAATGTCAGGCATCCAGATCTTATAAGAATTTGGGGGCACTGCCTCACAATGGGCCCTGCAGGGGGATAGCATATTTCACTTGTATATGAGCCTCTATCTGCAAGTTGATAATTCAATCTCATTAGAAAATATCATATCAAGCAAGAAAATTAATCTCCAGCCACTCCTAAGAAATATTTACTTAGTATTTGTCTTCAGAAATATATATATAATATATAGCACCTATACATTAAATATATCTATTATATGGTATATAATATATTGTATATTACATATATAAAATATATATATTAAAGGTATCAGTTTGGTTATGTAGAAATATCAGTAGGTTATTGAGGAAACTCACACCATTTAAGTAAAGTCAGCTTTACCTTCTGTTTTTTTTTTTTCCCTCCTAAAAAGCTTTCTGGGTTTCTGACAGTTCTTAACAGAAAAAAAAAGTAACCTCCAAATTTCTTTTCATTTTCTTTCATTTTAGAATGATATGTGTTTCATAGATTTAAGGCAGTTTGGGCCTTCTTTTACTTGAACAAATTTAAGGGTAGCTATTTGATTCCCAGGAGTCCTGCACTATTCTACTAGGTTGTCATGAGGTTATTTTGTTTATATGAAGACTTTGCCTTCCAGTTTAAATTTGTGAACATGTTGATTCCTTCTTTGCTTTTGTTTGCAACTAAAAATCAAAACTTGTTATGATCCAAACCAAATTTAGAGGTTTTTATAGTTATCTTTTATATTTCCCTTAGATTTTTATGGGTTATTGATTTACAAGCTTGCAGAGAAATTGAGGTCACTTTTTTTAGCAGTTGGAGATGCAGGAAAACTATTCCATGAAATCATGAAATTTTTTAAGCTGTGTGCACCCAAGTATAAGATAATCTGTAAAGCTCAAAGTTTTTAATGTTTTTATTTATATTCAGCCATCTTTCTGATGGCATTGCACACCAATTAAAAATGAATTCTCCTCTTTTCTTGAAATCATATGATTGTATTTTCTTCTCTAATTTTCAAAGCCTGTGTACTCTACTTACCCTATAGTTCCTGGTTGAATCGTTTCCTTTGTCATTTCTTTCTCATCTTTTCTAATCCCCCCTCTTCCAGATAATAAGGCCTCAGCATTTTAAATGTCAATCTTCAACATGTGTCATGATTTGCTTTTTTTAGGATAAAGTAACTGTTAAACTGACCTATTTTTTTATCCAAGAGAGAATAAGTGCTATTTTATACAGTGCAGTCTACACCAGGAGTCAACAGCCTACGAGGCACAATAACCCCCAGAAAACCTTGGAAGCACTATTTCAAGCCCAAACCTAAAGAGACGGAAAACACCAAAATTATCATGACTAGTCTTCATTTTATTTATTCTTCATCAGGTGGGGGTTGGCCCACTGTAACATTCATGTATATAAGGCACAGATCAGAGATAAAAATGGAGACTGGACACATAACTTGGAAGTATAGTGGCAGGTCTCTTGAAGATAGCACTTCATTTCATTTCATCTAATATGACTTGAAGTTGTAGTTTATTGTTGTCATAAAGTAGGGGTGTGTGTGTGTGTGTGTGTGTGTGTGTGTGTGTGCACACATTTGGCAGGTCCATCACATTTCTCACAGATGCCCCTTCTGAGACGTCTTGATTATGGGAAGTTGCATATAGGACGCTCCATAATAGCATCTTCCTGCAATCTCTTAACTCCTAAAAAATAAAGTCCTCCGGGAGGACTAGAAAAAAGTAATTACAGACAAATGAGAGAAATAAGAACAAAGAAGAGGTATCTGGTTGCTGGAACAAAGCTGAAACTTGCGAGAGAATAGGAATTATGAGGATATAGAAGTAAACCAATGATATTTTGAGCAATAGATTGTAGCACTATAAACACATTTTCCTACATACACAGTGCCTTTCACTAGATCCCAGATAGACCATCATCCTCCGTGGTCTGTGTACCACCAGGGCCATGGAGCTACTAGCTTCCAAGATAAATGGTTTCCTCATTGGAAGGCTCTATTAGAACATTTTCCCTCCTGCTAAGAATTCCATTTATGCTCTCCAAAGCTTTATGGAAGGTATAAACCTCATTTTTGAGTCTCCACACCATAAATGGTTCAGAACAAGAGAATCTGACTGAGCTAGAACTGATATGAATCGCAGCTCAGTCACAAAGTAGCCATATTGTCTAATATAAAGACTGAGTTTTCCTAATCTTTAAAATGGGATAACAATGCCTGTTTTTCAGAGTTGGCCTAACAAGTAGAGAGAATAATTTATCTATAGCGCTTAACCAATGCCCAAGAACACTCATTTAATTGATAAAGGAGTTTTACAGATTTGTCAATGAATTAAATGAAGCCTACATAGGCAGAGTACAGTAACAGGTTGCTCTCTGATGACAGAAGTCCCTAGAACTTAACATCTTCTTTCCAATTAAATGTGCTTGGATTCTTTCAACTTCTCCAGCATACAGTTTTTCAAGGGCATCCTACACTTTTCCACTCAAACTCATCTTGCTTAGTAGCCTAAGAGATAATACAAAAGAGGTAAAAGTCTGGGAACCAGGTCACCAGGTTCTTGTCCCAACTCTGCCATTAGTCAGCTGTGTGCACCAGCAAGCCATTCCCTGGTCTAAAACCACCAGTCAAGAAATGCAATCAGAAAACAATATACAGTTAGGAAAAAGAATACCTGCCTTCATATAATTAAACTAAGTATAGAGAAGAAATGCACAATGACAAAAAAGGGTCCCAAACTGTGTTGACATTTACCACTGAACACAGAGGCTAAAGCCCACTAGTAATACCCATTTGTGCTTATGAAATAATTACAGGTAATTTAGCTATTTATTCCTGTGATACCTTTTGGTGATTCATTTTAAATCATCAAGAATAAAAGCTCTGTGGCATCCTAAGGAGTCTGGAGGCTGCTGAAACCCACACTTGTAACTCTTGAGTTTCTATCAGCTGATTTTTCTTTAATGTACAAGCAGAAAATGATTCAGGGTGTTTAGAATGAATGTACTTTAAATTCTATTTATAAATTATATGTACTTTACCATTAAATAAGCCAGACCAACTCCAGCACATTATTATTTAAGTTCCCCTATCAAGAAGCCTTTCATTTAGTTTTTGTAACTGCTTCTCTTTGAGACAGGCATTCTAATTGACAGCATTCCTTAAATGCATTCCTAATGAGGGGCTAATGGGCAAAACACTCATATTGTGGCCAGGAGGTGTGAAGGATCAATATTCTCTTTTTTGCTAGGGTTATTGTTGTGAAGAGGATCTTGACCTGGTTTGGATTTGAGGTGGCCAATTTGTTTCTCTGTTAGAGTTAAAGTCAAGTTCTTGATGTTTTTGAAAACAGGAATAAGATAGTCATAGGAAAAGAAAGTAAAAGTTGATCTTGTAACTCTACAAATTTGCATCTAACTAGAAGGATCAAAAGTCACTTTGGTGTAAGAGAAAGCATTGGTTTAGGAGACTTGCTCTCTTATCCTGCTTCCTTCTCCAGTTTTGTGATCTGAGTCACCAGAACTCAGCAAGACTCAGTTACCTTGGTTATACAAAGCTGAGTAGTTTTAAAATAATATCTTAGATTTCTTTTCGTCTCATTAGTTCTATGCTAAAGGGACACAGAAATAAAATTTTGCTATCAAATATGATTAAAAATTAATACAGAGTAAATCTTAGTCATTCAATGCTAAAGTTATTCAGGATCATATACATTCAAGCCTTAATTCTAATCCTAACCAGACTGGATGGCGGACAACGGTGTACATATACACATTCATAGACACACACACACACGCACACACACACACACACTAAATGAATATATATACACATATATATGTTCTAAAATTCTATAGAATTTACATACACTGCAAAACTAAAGTAAATTAAATGCTTTAAAATTTTAAATGATACTTGTTATGGCTATTTTTAAATAGGATGTATTGCAAAGTAGAGAATTCACAACAGCTGTATAAAAATTTGCTCATCTCAGTACAAGTAACCTGTTCTTACAATCTTTGGTCATTTCCAGATATTGCAAATAAAAATTTAAATATCTTGATTTAAACTGCATGAAGACATAACTTTCACATCACTGGACTGATAAATGTAATGACCAAACTGACAAATAATCCCTTATGTTAGGAAAATACAGAACTTACAGTGAAGGTTGTTCAACAAAAGAACTCTCATAAATCCAAGGTAATATTTCAACATTAAAATGTTGATCATCAAGACAGAGGCAAACAATCAATTATTACATATTTTATTCTGACATACCATTATATTAATAAAATCATCATTAAAATGTCAATCTTGGCTATTACATAAGTGATACAGTGAATAGGTTTATAGGGAAATCTCAAGGTAAGATATTTTGCTCTTCAAGAAAATTTGTTCTTTAAGTTAATCCAAAATTTCAAGAAAATTGGGATCTTTCAAATTGAACTCATATATATTCAAAAGGATTAAATTTGAAAATTATTGCCCACAAAATTTTATTTTTCCATTTTCTGGAAAATTCCAGTCATCATTCAAAATTACATCATTATTAATGTAATAGCAAAGAGTCATATTAGCCACTAAAATCTAAAGATTCCCATCTCAATCATTTATAGCTTGCAAGTAGAGCACTGCTTCAAGTCTAATGTGAACTCTGAGAATAATACAATCATAATATTCATTCACTAGTAGTACCTACTTAGATAGACTTTATGAGAATTAAAGGAAATAGGATATAAAACATCACTGCTAAATGAAAAGTTATTTTACCTCTTAAAACACTATGTTTTTATTGACGTCTTAAATAGTACCTAAAGCTTAGTAGGAAAAAATGGATTATGAAAGAGATTCAAATTTTCTTTTATTATCTTTTTGTGAATTAGTATAAACTAACTGCTACAACAAACAACTCCAATAATACAGTAACCTAAAACAATAAAAGTCAATTTTTCACTCTGGGTGAGAAATGATTCCTGGGTGTTCCTGATTGGTTCTCCTAAAATCAACTGTAATGAAAACTCATAGTTTTTCTACCATTTCCTGGTTCTGGGAGTCCTCCATGTCCCGGGAGTACTCCTTCTTCAGGAAGCTGTTAGAGAAAGTAAATGGAGGATCACACTAGGCAGAGTTTTATGGGCTAGGCCAAGAAAAAGTATCATTCGCACTTACATTCCATTTATCCACACAGAGCCACATGGCTATACTTAACCAAGGGGGTCTGAAAAATGCCTAACCATGTTCCCAGGACACTTATACATATATATGTTCTAAAAATCTGTAGCACTCACATATACTGCAAAACTACAGTAAATGATTTAGAATTTAAATTGATGTTTAATATGACTGTTTTTAAACAAGAGAATCCCAGGTAGTATAACCATAATTTTTGAAGAGAAAGTGAAATACAGTATTTGAGACCCTGATTCTAAATTCTATAAAATTAAAAAGCTGTTCATCCTAAGAAAACTCACTTAAGCCTCTTCAAGTCACTTAATTTATCTCCAATTCAGTGAATTGGGCTGGAAAATTCCCAAGGTTCCTTCCAAATCTAATCTTGTAAGTAAAGCAATTTACTGCAATTATAGTCAACCCTGATATTGGAAGCATTAAAGGAATAATTTGATAATAATCTATAATAATTTGATCACATTTTCTAATTAGAACTGACAAGATTTTTACTACTGAACCACCATCACTGGACACACAGTTAAAAGGTTGCAATTTGTTGAAATCATCCAGCAAAAAGATGGGGAAATTTTCATAATCCCATCATCCTGAAAATGTTTATAGTTTCTGCCGGACTTATCCTAGGCACCCTGAGTGCTCTTAAAAATTTATCAGAAAAAAGCAACTCTCTTGGGTTTAGAAGAGAAAGTGAATTCTGTTTCTTTTTTGCTAGTCTTTTCCCTCTACTTTGATGGCTTTTTCTTTACTCTTGATGGAGTATCTCTCTTTCCCTGTCTCCCCCATTGTCTCCCTTGTTATGAAATTATCCTGGGAAAATTGATTTCTGAGGTAGCAAATGGCTTTTGTGCTTAGCTAAAGAACAAGGAGAAATTATTATAAGTTACTGTTTGTAGAGGAAATGAGCTGCCCACATACATTCTTGGTTTATGTAACTATAAGCTTTAAAACTTGATAAATGTGAGGATAACAATAGAGAGTTATTAGAAGCTCCAAATGTAAACACCTAATTTCAAAGCTTTTTTGTGTGTGTAGCAACAGAGAAAGCATAATTAACAGCAACGTACACCTAACAACAGGACGTGTGGACTGTTTTCCCCATTCTTCGTACACGTGCAACATTTATTGACACCAGAGAAACTCACACATTGGGAAAGAAAAACTCAGCTACAGAAACTTTTTGTCCAATTAAAAACTATAATTTAAAATATACCTCTACTTTTAGTATAGATTACTTTTTACTTTTAAAGTTTTTATTTAAATTTCAGTTAATATTACAGTGTAATATTTACAAGTGTAAAATATAGTGATCAACAATTCCATTCGTCACCAGGTGCTCACCACAAGTACATTCCTTAATCCCCATCACGTGTTTAATCCCCATCACGTCCCCCCACACCCCCTGCTTTGGTAACCATCAGTTTGTTCTCTATAGTTAAGGGTCTGATTCTTGGTTTGTCTTTTTCTTTCTTTTTTTTTCCCTTTGCTCCTTTGTTTTGTTTCTTAAAATCCACACATGAGTGAAATGTCTTTCTCTGACTGACTTATTTCACTTAGCATTATACTCTCTAGGTCCATCCATGTTGCTGCAAATGGCAAGATTTCATTCTTTTTTATGGTTGAATAATATTCCATATATATATATATTAATAATATTCCAATATCATAAAATAATATTGGAGTAATATATATACAATATATGGGCTACCTTTTCTCTATCCATTCATCAATAAATGAACACTGAATTGTTTCCATAATTTGGCTATTATAGACAATGCTGCTATAAACATCAGGGTGCACTTCTTTGATTCAGTATTTTTGCATTCTTTATGTAAATACCTAGTAGTGTGACTGCTGGATCATAGGGTAGTTCTACTGTTTTCTACAGTGGCTGCACGAACAGCGCAAGAGGGTTCCCCTTTCCCCACATCCTCGCCACTACCTGTTGTTCCTTGTGTTGTTGATTTTAGCCTTTCTGACAAGTATAAGGTGATATCTCATGGTAGTTTTGGGATGTGAGGGCGATCTGGCTGCAACATCTGTCACCCTATTGATCGACAGGGTTGATTCGGCTGATCTGGCTGGCTAGGCGGGTGTCCCCTTCCTCCCTCACCGCTCCACGTGCGTCCCTCAGGAAGCTGTGCGCGCTGTGGAAGAGGACAACCTTCCCTGGTAGAGAAGGACCAGTCTTCGGCCAAGGGTATACGAGGAGCTGCGCTCTCCTGCTAGAACCTCCAAAGAAGTTCTCATGGTAGTTTTGATTTGCATTTCCCTGATGATGAGTGATATTGAGCATCTTTTCATGTGTCTCTTGGCCATTTGTATGTCTTTGGAAAATTGTCTATTCATGTCTTCTGTCCATTTTTAATTAGATTATTTGTTTTTTGGGTATTGAGTTTTATAAGTTCTTTTATATATTTTGGAAACTAACTCCTTATAGAATGTGTCATTTGCAAATAACTTCTTCCATTCCATAGGTTGCCTTTTAGTTATCTTGATTGTTTCCCTCACTGTGCAGAGACTTTTTATTTTGATGTAGTCCCAATAGTTTATTTTTGCTTTTGTTTCCCTTGCCTCAAAAAAGTTGCTACAGCTGATGTCAAAGAAATTCCTGCCTGTGCTCTCTTGAAGGATTTTTATGGTTTCTGGTCTCACATTTAGATCTTTAATCCCTGTTGAGCTTATTTTTGTGTACGGTGAAAGAGAATGGTCCAGTTTCACTCTTTTGCATGTTACTGTCCAGTTTTCCCAACCCCATTTGTTGAAGAGACAGTCTTTCCCATTGGATATTCTTTCCTGCTTTGTCGAGGATTAATTGGTCATATAATTGTGAGTTTATTTCTGGGTTTTCTATTCCAATGATCTATGTGTTTATTTTTGTGCCAGTACCATACTGTTTTAATTACTACACCTTTATAATATAAATTGAATTCTGGAATTGTGATGTCTCCAGGTTTGCTTTGCTTTGCTTTTTCAAGACTGCTTTGGCTATTCAGGGTCTTTTTTGGTTCCATAAAAATTTAGGATTGTTTCATCTAGTTCTGTGATGAATGCTATTGATATTTTCATAGGAATCGCTTTAAATGTGTAGATTGCTTTGGGTAGTATAGACATTTCAACAATATTTGTTCTTCTGATCCATGGGCATGGAACGTCTTCCATTTTTTTGGTGTCATCTTCAGTTTCTCTCATCAGTGTTCATAATTTTCAGATACAGGTCTTTCACCTCTTTGGTTAGGATTATTCCTCAGTATCTTATTATTTGGAATGCAATTGTAAATGGGTTTGATTTCTTAATTTCTCTTTCTTCTGCTTTATTATTGTTGTACAGAAATGCAACAGATTTCTTGGTGCAGCTTACTTTTTACAAACTGTAATACCTCACCTGGTGTCTTCCTCTACTTATTTTCATAATCAAGGAAAATCTTTCATTGATGATAAAAAATAGTTCACAATCTATATTTTAGTACCTTCGATTACTACAAAATATTCCAGTGTTTAAAAATCCTTAGAATGGGGTGCCTGGGTGGCTCAGTCAGTTAAGCATCTGACTTTGGCTCAGGTCATGATCTCACAGTTCATCAGTTCGAGCCCCGTGTCAGGCTCTGTGCTGACAGCTAGCTGAGAGCCTGAAGCCTGCTTCTGATTTTGTGTCTCCCTCTCTCTCTGACCCTCCCCTGCTCACACTCTCTCTCTCTCTCTCTCTCTCAGAAATAAATAAAACATTAAAAAATAATAATAATAATTTAAAAATATAAAATAAAAATAAAAATCCTTAAAGTACAATTTTTCAATTTGCTCATATTAGACTCTTCTTGAAAGGCAAGCCCAATCTTAAATTACTAAATTATTACCATCACAAAATAAAAACCTGATAACTTGGTGTCTAACCCAAACAGTCAAAAATTCCCTCTATTTCGGTAAAGCTAAATTTTTTTCTAGATTATTTCACTGAGTCATTCAATAATGTACCAGAAATGTTATGTATATAAATGTTATATATAAACACATATATAATAGAGTGTGTGTATATATATATAATAGACTATATAATATGCTAGTAATGTAATACAATACTCTATATAATGTATACTCTATTCCTTTACAAAAGCAATGTGAGACAGATTCAAATCGTCAAGATAGTCTATCTCTAGAAGGACAAAAAACATTAATACATTAAAACACAAAAAGAATGTGTCAGGATCTGATGAAAGCATAATCTGTATTCTCATTTCTACTCTATGTTATAGTATTTCTTCTTGGAGTTATAATAACGTCTTTTGAGAAAATATCTCTATGGAAAATTCAATTATTATTCCCACATACACACTTTGCTCACTCACCCACCTCCTCACACATCTTCAAGATGGAGGGCAGAAACCACAAAAAGACCCCATTTCTCCTGGCTCTGATTAGTGAGAGAGGGAAGCTGTGCCCCAGCACATACCCTCCTGAGTGGAGAGCCCTGTGAAAGCCTAAATGCAATCGTTGAGCATCAAGCCAAGAGTACAGTGCCTTAAATGAACAGATCAAGCTGCCACACAAAACCCACACTTCTGCCACTTGCAAAAAAGCTGGTAGAGGCTCTTGGGCACGAGTCTTACTGTCCCCGTTGTGAGATGGCTTAGCAAAGTTACCCTGCCAGCAGTCACTTCAACTGCCAGTAGATGAAAAAGAAATGGGATGGTGAGAGTGTTTTCTTCTATCTTGGCCTTACTGAGATACTGTTAATGTCTCTCTGGAAGCAAACTAAAGCATTAAACACCTTTGTTAATTTTTTTGAGCCAGAATTTAAAGCAAAATACTCTTCATCAAGATATTTAGAGAAAAGCTATTTGGGAGTTAGGAACTATTATGGGATCAATTGTGTTCCCCCCAAATTCATATTCTGAAGTCCTAGCCTGGTGCTGCAGATTGTCATTGTATCAGAAATAAGTATTTTTTTTTTTAATGTTCACAGCAACTTTATTTTTTTTTAATTTTTTTTATTTTTTTTTAAAACATAGTTTATTGTCAAATTAGTTTCCACATAACACCCAGTGCTCATCCCCACAAGTGCCCTCCTCCATGCCCACCCCTCCTCCCCCCCACATCCATCAGTCCTCAGTTTTTGTCAGCATTCAAGAGTCTCTCATGGTTTGCCTCTCCCCCTTTCCCCCACCATTTCCGCCCTTCTTCTCTCCCTTGGTCCTCTGTTAAGCTCCTCCTAATCCTCCTATACGTGCACACATATGATATTTGTCCTTCTCTGCCTGACTTATTTCGCTCAGCATCACACCCTCAAGGTCCATCCATGTGGCTACACATGGCCAGATTTCATTGTTTCTCATTGCCATGTAGTATTCCATGGTATAGATAAACCACATCTTCTTGATCCATTCATCTGTTGATGGACACTTAGGCTCTTTCCAGGTTTTAGCTATTGTGGAGAGTGCTGCTATGAACATTGGGGTACATGTGCTCCTATGCATCAACACAGAAATAAGTATTTGAAGTGGTAATTAAGTTCAGATGAGGCTTTTAGGGGGTCTTAATCCAATGCAGCTGATGTCCTTCTAAGAAAAGGAGATTAGGATACAGACATCACAGAGGAAAAAACCCATGTAAAGACACAAGAAGCTACACAGCCATCTACAAGTCAAGGAGAGAGGCCTAAGACGAAAGCAACCTTGCAGACACCTTGATCTCAGACTTCCAGCCTCTGGAACTCTGAGAAAATAAATTTCCATCATTTAGGGCACCCAGTCCGTGATACTTCATTATGGCAACTCTAGCAAGCTAATACGGGAACAGTTTACTAAAGGTAGACGAGTCAGATCATGACCTTAGAACTAAGATCTAAAACAGCTTCCCTCTTCAGCATATCGTCCACACTCATGTAGGTATGATTACTTACATTTGTGGTCTGGACAGGCCACCCGCGGATTGGTTACAGCAGTGCATCGAACCTGGGACCTAAACACCATATTTGAGGTCTTAATCCACATCTCTAGACCTGCTGGCTGCCTTAGCCTTGTCAGCCTTCCAAAGTTGGCATCCAGGACTCAGCTCTCAGGTCCTGTGGCACACTCCTAATCCATTGCTACCTCCGCGGAGTGCGAGCTCTGGGTTTGGAATCTCGGTTGTATTCTTTACCCCATGCCAGTTCCTCAAACCTGCAAAGGCCAACGCAGCGGGCAATGTAAGTTCTTTCATTCAGCCACTCAGAAATTCACTTCACAACAAATTTAAAATGTAAGTTAGAACGTTTACATAATTTTCTGAGACTCTCAGAGAAAGGAGGATCCTTCGTATCCAGAAAATTTTTACAAAGCTGCTCTGTTATACACAATACAGACGATCCTAGAGGCATATTTGAAGTCACTGAGAAATGGAATGGGCGGTGAACAAGTTAGATTAGATTTCTCAGTTTAAAATCAATTCCTTGGGGCGCCTGGGTGGCTTAGTCGGTTAAGCGACCGACTTTCGCTTAGGTCATGATCTCACGGTTCGTAGGTTCGAGCCCCGCATCATCTCTGTGCTGACTGTGAGCTGACTGCCAGCTCAGAGCCTGGAGCCTGTTTCGGAGTCTGTGTCTCCCTCTCTCTCTGACCCTCCCCTGCTCACGCTGTCTCTCTCTCTCTCCTAGAAATAAATAAAAATTTAAAAAAAAACATTCTTTAAAAAAAAATAAAATAAAATCAATTCCTTATTGCTTTTAATTCCAATCAGAAGCTTCTTTACAAAGTGGTATGCCGGTCATAATATAAATTGCTGTTTTTTAAATGGCTTTTTCTCTGTTGGACAGTTCAAATCTATTCTTTTTCCTTAAGATTGTTGGCACTCTTAGTTGTCACTGAAAAAACTTATTCCTATAAATAAATATGGATTTTTGTAATATGCTTTTATGCTATTTTGAGGAAAATGAGATAACTATAGACATTTCCACTTTTTATTCAATGTTCAACCCTCATTAGAAGGAAAAGTTGTAGAAAAGGAATACTATCCTTTTAAAACTTCACATAACTTTCCTTTTGGTCTGTTTCAAATAGTAATGGATCTAGTTAAAACAGGAAGCTTGGGGTGATGGAAGCCTTTATCAAGTATGGTACACGAGCAAAGAAAATTTAAAGAAATTCTTAAATAGCCAAATCCATCTCAAGTGGCTCTTGTGATCTGAAGTGAAGGGAAGCTTTGGTGGGAGGAAGCTGAGAAAGTTTTTTCTTACTCCAAAAGGCTTTCCCAGGTATTGGAAGGAGAAAAAAATGTACTTTGTTGTGTTATTTATAGAAAATACTTCAATCTAGATATTGAATTAGTTTTTTAAAGTACAAATTGTTCATCAATGTCTGCTCAAGAATAGAATAATTATATTAGACTTAAGAATTTGATTTTTTAAATCAAGTAAAAAAATGACACCTTGGAAAATTGAATTTTTATTTTTATCTTAAAGCAAGCTCAGTGTAGAGGTGCCTGTTTACAAATTTTCTTCATTTAATTGGTTTTCTTAATATGAAATAGTATTTCCAGAACTAATTAAAATTTTATTCTAATGAATATTCAAGACCAAAATATGTTATCTTTCCAGTACAGCATATAGATTTTTAAATCATCCATAAAGGTAATTATATTTTTTTTACATTCTTAAAAATCATATATTGTTATTGATGCCAAATGGGTTGTTTGTTTTCTCTCAGGCCATGATTGAAGAAGCCATCACCAGAGCAGAATCTTTCTCAGTTATGTATACGCCATTTGCAACAAAAATCAGAGCTGACAAAATAGAAAAAGTAAGAGAGGTTTTCACAAAAACTCATCCTGTATATGTGGAATATATCTACACAGGTAATATTCAAACTGTCAGCTGATAGTTTATTTCCATTAATAAAATACAGGGCTGTTTTCACTTTTTTTTAAATATTTTTATTTATTTCTAGGAGAGAGAGAGAGAGACAGCGTGGGCAGAGGAGGGTCAGAGAGAGAGGGAGTCACAGACTGAAACAGGCTCCAGGCTCTGAGCTGGCAGTCAGCACAGAGCCCGACATGGGACTCGAACCCACGAACCGCGAGATCATGACCCAAGCGAAAGTCGGACGCTTAACTGACTAAGCCACCCAGGCGCCCCAGGGCTGTTTTCACTTTGTTTATTGTTTCAGGTTTAGGAGTGCATTGCTATTGGTGGTGGGATTTTAAGATTTTATTGTATTTTTTTTCACCATGATAAGTGTACTTTTTATTTTATTTTTTTAAATCTTTTTTTTAACAAATAGTTTATTGTCATGTTGGTTTCCATATAACACCCAATGCTCACCCCACAAGTGCCCTCCTCCATGCCCATCTCCCCCTTCTCCCCCACATCCATCAGTCCTCAGTTTGTTTCTCAGCATTCAAGAGTCTCTCATGGTTTGCCTCTCCCCCTTTCCCCCACCATTTCCTCCCTTCTTCTCCCCCTTGGTCCTCAGTTAAGTTCCTCCTAATCCTCCTATACGTGCAAACATATGATATTTGTCCTTCTCTGCCTGACTTATTTCGCTCAGCATAACACCCTCAAGGTCCATCCATGTTGCTACACATGGCCAGATTTCATTGTTTCTCATTGCCATGTAGTATTCCATGGTATAGATAAACCACATCTTCTTGATCCATTCATCCGTTGATAGGCACTTAGGCTCTTTCCATGTTTTAGCTATTGTGGAGAGTGCTGCTATGAACATTGGGGTACATGTGCTCCTATGCATCAGCATTTCTGTATCCCTTGGGTAAATTCCTAGCAGTGCTATTGCTGGGTCATAGGGGAGTTCTATTGTTAGTTTCCTGAGGAACCTCCACACTGTTTTCCAGAGGGGCTGCACCAGTTTACATTCCCACCAACAGTGTAGGAGGGTGCCCGTTTCTCCACATCCTCGCCAGCATCTAGAGTTCTCTGATTGGCTTATTTTAGCCACTCTGACTGGCGTGAGGTGGTATCTCAGTGTGGTTTTGATTTGTATTTCCCTGATGAGGAGGGATGCTGAGCATCGTTTCATGTGTCTGTTGGCCATCTGGCTGTCCTCTTTGGAGAAGTGTCTGTTCATATCTTCTGCCCATTTCTTCACTGGGTTGTTTGTTTTTCAGGTGTGGAGTTTGGTGAGTTCCTTATAGATTTTGGATCTTAACCCTTTATCTGATATGTCATTTGCAACTATCTTTTCCCATTCCGTTGGTTGCCTATTAGTTTTCTGGGTTGTTTCCTTTGCTGTGCAGAAGCTTTTAATCTTGATGAGGAGAAAGCAGGAAACAACCTCCTTGACCTCCACCACAGCAACTTCTTACTTGACATATCCCCAAAAGCAAGGGAATCAAGAGCAAAAATAAGTGTACTTTTTAATCCTATCATCTACATCCCCTATTCTCCCATTCACCTCCTTTCTGGTAGCCATCACTCTGTTCTCTATAGTTAACAGTGTGTTCTCGGTTTGCCTCTCTCTTTTTAACCCCTTTGCTTATTTGTCTTGTTTCTTCTATTTCACATATGAGTGAAATCGTATGGTATTTGTCTTTCTCTGGCTTATTTCACTTAGCATACTACTCTCTAGCACCATCCATGTCGTTGCAAATGACAACGTAAGCAAGTGTTGCAATGTAAGTGTTGCAAGTGACGAGTAAGATTTCACTCTTTTTATGACTGAATAATATTTCATGTATATTCTTTATCCATTCATCAATAAACGAACACTTGGACTATTTCCATAACTTGGCTATTGTAGAAAATGGTGCTATAAACATCAGGGTGCATGTATTCCTTTGTATTTGGGGGATAAATACCCAGTAGTGCTATTGATGGGTTGTAGGGTAGTTCTACTTATAATTTTTTTGAGGAAACTCCCTACTGTTTTCCAGAGTGGCTGCACCAGTTTGCATTCCCTCCAACAGCGCAAGAGGCTTCCCCTTTCTCCACATCCTTACCAACACTTGTTGTTTCTTCTGTTATTTATTTTAGCCATTCTGAGAGTTCTGAGGTGATACCTCGTTGTAGTTTTGATTTGCATTTCCCCCTGATGATAAGTGATGTTGAGCATCTTTTCATGTGTCTCTTGGGCATTTTGTATCTTCTTTGTAGAAATATCTGTCCTTGTCTTCTGTTCATTTTTTATTGGATTATTTGGTTTTTGGTGGGGTGAGAGGGTAGTGAGTTGTATCAGTTCTTTATATATTTTGCATACTAACCTTTTACCATATATGTCATTTGCAAATATCTTCTCCCATTCATTAGGTGGCCATTCAGATTTGTAATTGTTTCCTTTACTGTCCAGAAAATTTTATTTTGACATAGTTTCAGTAGTTTATTTTTACTTTTATTTCCCTTGCTTCAGGGTACCTATCTAGAAAAAAGCTGCTATAGCCTATGTTAGAGAGATTCCTGTCTATCCTCTCTTGAAGGATTTTTGTGGTTTCAGGTCTCACATTTGCGTCTTTAATCCCTTTTGAGTTTAATTTTGTGCATGGTAAAATAAAGTGATCCAGCTTCATTCCTTTTGCATATTGCTGTCCAGTTTTCCCAGCACCATTTGTTGAAAAGACTTTCTTTTTCCCATTGTATATTGATTCCTCCTTTGTCAAAGATTAATTGACCATATGATTATGGGTTCATTTCTGGATTTTTCTGTTCTATTCCCTTGACCTATGTGTCTATTTCTATGCCAGTGCCATACTGTATTAATTACTAACGCTTTGTAATATAACTTGAAATCTGGAATTGTGATACTTCCAGTTTTGTGTTTCTTTTTCAAGATTGCTTCAGCTATTTAGCTTTCATGCTTCCATAAAAGTTTTAGGATTGTTTAGGAATACATTGTTTTAATCTGATAAGTTAAAATGGGAAGTTATTTTAAGGTTTTAAGTAGAACTAATCCTGTGGGCCTAGCACAATATTTCTTGAACCATGATGATTCTATGATTTAAAAGGAGGGGCAAAACCTAGAAAACCTAAGATTTTTTTTTTAATGAAAAAATAATCTATGGTAAAATGCCACCTTTCCCCATATTCTTCATCAGTAAACTAGCTGACTATAGTATTTTCCTGAAGATGGATTTTTTGCAGTCTTTCCTATTTCTACTCTCCTTTTTCCATCCTTCTTCCATCTCTCACACTTCAAACCTCCCTCTTTCCTTATATTCTTGGATCACTGATATCCAAATAAGATCTGGATGGTCAAGTGACCACAGAGGACACAATATTAGTGTTATCCTTTTTTCTTCTTTTTGTCTTTGGAAGACACTTGCTTTTGTTAATTGATTCAAAATACTTTCTAATATCTATTACATGCCAGCCATTATTTTGAATAACGACAAAGATTTTATTGTACAAAATTAAGAGCCACTCAACAACTACCATGTTGAGCGAAATCTCTAATATACCTAATATCACATACCTAATATCACATCCTCCTACTAAGGACCCTTCAATTCTTTTTGTCATGCCATTGGGGCCAAGTCACTGATTCATATTATTAATAATGTATTCTGTTAGTGATCACTTTTAAGGTACCACACATTCTACATTCATTATTTCTTGTTATTCCCAAATCTTATGGAGCAAGATGATTCTTTCTTAGAAATAAGAAAACAACAACCAGAGAAAACAAATAGCTTTTCCAAAGATGCACAGAAAATCACTAGTGGCAGGCCTTTGATTTGAACCCATGTTTTTGCCATAGAGCTATGTATCATTGCCATCTGATAGGATCAAAGGTGTGATAGAAGCATTAAATTTAGGTTCTATGTAGTCCTTATTTTCTCCACAGTGCCTCAAACTCTTTGGAGGAAAGATATTAAATAAATCTAACTAGTGATGATTGAATAGTGAACCTCTAAAGAACAATGAGAATTTGAGGGCAAGGAAAGGGAAGAGAAGAAAATACAGTGCGTGTTATAATGACCATTGATGCTGATTTACCTAGTTTGGGCATTTTGTAAGGAAATAAATAAAAATGTTTCACATTTTCTGCTAATTGTTATAAATCATTTATTATGTTGTTATGGATATGTTAAGAGTTTTGGAAGGAGTGGCTTTAATAGCACAAAAGAGTCATGTCAATCTACTGTCATGGAAAATGAATTGGATTCAGCTATTTCTATTTCTATTCTTGGATCCATTGGTTAGGAAGAGAAATTCATTGAAGATCACATATTTGACAGTTTTTCTACTGGTAGAATGGTTTAGTTATATTTAACCTATTCAACAGAGAAGCCATGAAGATTAATTAATACTTAGGAAGCACTGTTGTCACTGAGAGTTTAAAAACAATAATACCATTTTAATGAGCCAGATTCAAGTCTCATGTAACTCCATCAGCATGTTATCAAGATGAATTGTGATCTGTTGGTAAGAGATTCATGCTAAAGATCTTATACTTTGGAAAGATGGTAATTATAAGTTACTAATGATTGTTTCTATTATTTTATAATTACTAATTGCTGGAGTATGACAGTGCTATATAAGAAACTAGAGAGAAAAGACAACTTCTGGGGGTAGAAAAGGCAGTCTAGAATTTTAAATTTCATTGGGATTGGTTAGGTTCTTTGCTCTATAGAACCTGTACTTTGGGTGAACAAGGCTATTGCACTGATGACATTACTTGTCTCTGTTACAAGTCAGTAAAGGATCTTCCCCAAAGTCATTGCTGGAATGATAGTGAAACCTCTGTTATTAACTGTATGTGCACAATCTTACTGGTCTAGCTTCTAAGGTGAGTGAGGACACAAAGCATAGGAATAAGGTAGGTCAAATGTTATCTTTAGCATCTTATAGGTGGTACTAAGTGGTTAGGGCAGGCATCCGTAGTCAAAGGTAGTAGAGAGTCACACTAAGAGAGTAGCTATATTGTTTTATTGGCACTTCTCCAAAATCAGGATTTTCCTTTTATCTTCCTCATAGATAGAATTTAAGAAACATCTATTCTGCCAAAAATGTATTTAGTTATTTATTTCAACAAATAGTCATGCAACAGGTATGATTGGAAATAGCAGATGTGTGTAGACATGAGGCTTTTCTTTTCCTACACATATTCATCTTTTGTCTGTCCAGAGCCAATAATATATTCTATCCCATTCTAAGGGAGTCAGTCTCATTCAATCAATTCTAAAATGTAGTCTTTCTTTATTAACTATTAAATCAAATTCACCAGCTTCCATCCCCTTCCCATGGGATTATCTTCTCCCCCTGGTCTGGCTTCAACTTTCACCCAGCTCAGACATACCCTATATCCAAAGAGGTCAGTAGGCAGGTGAGGAAAGTTTCTTTTTTCAAAGTTTGGTGCAGGTTAGTACAGCTGCTGATTACATGGCTAATTCAGCTTCAGATAATCTCTGTTGGCTTGAGCAGGGCCAGATAGGTTCATTTATGTAACACATTATGGGACCAAAAGATACATATATGAGTTCCCCATGCTGCCTTTTGGTGTAGATGCTTCTTTAAATGTACACCAACCACCTTCACCACATAATTTGGCCTAACTTAGAGCCATTCTCTGAGATTCCCTTTCCCTGCCAGAATGCTGGCTTGTAAACCAAGTCACCTTCTGGGTCTTAGTCAAGAAATCCCTTTTACTCCACTAAAGACTGGAAATAGTTTTAACCCTCTCTACAACTTGCTATATTATTTTTTCTATTTCTCTTCTCCCTTTATGCTCAAGAATCCCAAGATTTTCAGGATCAACAACGGAGATGAATGGCTTATTCATCTATTCATTTAGTCATCACACATGTATTGGATATATATATCCTAAAGACTATTCTAGGGAGTGCTAGAATATACCTATTCCTAAGAAAGGATTTGACTTTAGTAATTTGTAATTCAGGGTGAATATTGGGTTGTATTTTTCTACTCTTCAATAGAATATTCTCAATTAAAACTTAAGCTCTAATGGTAGAATAGAAGGCTGACTCTAATTAAAACCATGATGGAGGAGAAAACAGACAAGGGAGCAGTTTGGAAATAGAAGTCCTTACCACTGAAACTGGCAAGACTAGCTAGTTGTTTACCAAACTATTTTTTCGCCTCATATATGCAACTAGAATACATTTCCAACCTCCCTTACAATTAGGTGAGACTTGTGACTGAATAATGGCCAATAGAATGTGGGCAGAAATGATGTATGCCATTTCCAGTCCTGGCCTATAAAACCCTACATGCAGAACTTTCTTTCCCTAGTGACTGACTGACTGGATAGGACCATGGGAACTGAAGAAGCCAAAGACAAAAGAAGCTTGGATTCCCTGAATAACCTTGTGGAGGGTCATCCACTGAATACCCACATGAGCAAGAAGCAAAATTCTTTTGCTTTAGATCACTGAGATTTGGAGGCTTTTGTGTTGGGTGTTTCTGTTGTCATATCAGGAGCTTTTTTCTAATACACTACCTTACCTCATAACAGGTAGGCAGCTTCTTAGTCCACCTGTAATGCACACGATAAATTCATGTGAACTCAGTGACTGAATAAACACTCCTTCAAGCGCAATCAACCCCACCCTCAGAAACACTCAGAGATTGTACACATTCTTTTTGATCTCACACTCACTCATCCTTCCCTGGACAACTACAGGTGAATGCTGTTCAACACACATGTTTGTACCCACCCACAGAAAGATCACGTTTCAGGAGACATGGGCCCCATGGAAGATAGAACACAATTATATAGTTTTCATTGCAGCAAGAGAAATTTAGGTTATAAGTAAGAATTTCTAAATTATAGAGGTCATCTAAATAAATAATCAACAGATGAAGGTCATAAATTCTATACCTTGAAGATCTTGGATGAGGAGTTTACCTATCAAAATTTTGCTGGATAAATAGTTATTGTCATTAAAACTTGGAGACTAACACATTTAACTATCCCAGCAGGGGCTGGCATACAAACCCCCAGTTCAGAAACTCTGCCCAACTCCAGGTCACCTTCATCAACCCTAGAGAGTATTGAGTTCATTACTCCTTGATCATGTGACAGTGCAATGAGCCCAGCAATAGTTGGCAGAGGTGGCAGTAATGAGTGGGAAGAGTTTTCACAATAAAGATTCCCCAGGCAGTGTATGCTTCTCTAACTAGCCCCCAATTCACAGTATCCCATGTCAGGGATTCCCACATGAAAAACAGATGGAAAGAGAAAAGCTATAAAAATAAATCCATTTTGAAATGCAAATAGGTATAAATATTTTTAATCTTTTTATTGAATAGACCAACTAAATTAATGATTTATTGTGAGAAAAACCCACCTTACCATCAGTGGCAGGCACTAGAACTATATTGCCCTTTATGACTTTTACAAGACTGATGAAGGAAGGTTAAAATTCAAATCTGCCTTTTGGGACAACCAGGCTTATACATCCTCAGGAACTTACATGCATCTCTTGCTATTTGGGGAATATGGTAAGACTCGCCCAAATCTTAAAGCCATATTATAATAGAGCTGTATTGTATTATGTTTTATGGAGAAAAAATTACTGAATTTTTAGCAGTATAGCTATCCATTTTTCTTATTTAAGGAAAAATCCAGTTTGATTCATGCAGAGTAGTCAGGGCATATAAAACAAATAATAATTCATCAGCCCCAGAATTATTATGTTTTCATTTATAAAGATTTTGCTTGAGATTTTTATTCATATATTCCAGTGAAATAATGCAATTTTGTATAGTTCTTATTCTTGCATGGTTGTATTTTAATAATAATAAAGTAATAAAATAAGCATATCCTGTCTCCTCCTGATGAAAATATCAAGATTTATTTGCTAAATAAATAAATATCCAGTAATGGATCTGTGCTTAGTAATGTTTAATAGAAAAGTTTTCTGGATCAGATATCAATTACTTTAACACTTAGGTGGATAGAGCCATATTTTGTCTTTCCATTGCAATTTAACTCCCAAGAGTAAATATGTATGTTCAGATGAATAATATATTGTTTTAAAATAGACCTTTAAGAATTGCTTTTTACTAAAATTTATAATCCTGTTCTTGTTCAGTCATCATTTACCAGTAAGAATAATACATTCTTATGCTTTCTAAAACATGAAATAAAAAATTCTTCATTTTATTATTTCTCCTTTAAAATATTGTAATTGTAACATGATCATGAGTTTTCAAGATCAGACTATTTCCCTCTTTGTGATCCACTTTCTCAAACGGAAAAAGTTATAGAATTAAAGAGCCTATATCCCCAATATTATTATGAAAGTGTTATGACTGGGTTGGTTATAAAGATGATAAATCATCTTGTATTTGTACCACAGAATTCTTGTTAGAAACAGAGAATCATTCCAAAAGTATAAAACTCCCCATATATAGAGCTAAAGTCTCTGTTCTTAAAATATGAAAATGTTGGTCTTCCCAATGGGAAGTGTGGTTTTCTGGCATTGTCTGTCTTTTCAACAAACAGGTCACTTGTCCTTTGTAGTAGCAGGTTACAGCACTGTTTGCTTCTGGTCTCCATCATCTACTCTTACCTTTCATAATTGCATTTTTCCTGGACTTCTCTGGAACTATAATACATCCTCCTTAATATATTTTCTTATGGGATCTGACTGAAGACAGATAGAATGGCATGTAAAGAAATACCATTTGCTAATCCAAAAATAAGTGTAAGTAATGTAAATATTTACTTCAGCCACTCAAGAAAAACCAATGGGTTAGGACAAGATGGAGCTCTCAGAATGGGATACATGGCAGGAAGCAGGTATTAAAGGTACTATATCCATAATGCTCAGCAAAACCTTGTAATACACACACACACACACACACACACGTGTGCACACGCACGCATGTGCACACAAACACACACACACACTTATGTGACAGCTTCTCTCCCAATCCGTTTCCTACTCTAAGCTCTCCAAATACTCTCCTCAAATTTATTCCCTTATAAAAAGATAGATAGTTCCTTTCCTGTATTAATCTAAAGGAATATTGTGAGTAAGATAACTGATCCTGCTTAATTCTAACAAACATATAAAGATTTATAAAACATACTTTGTGTATTAATCTCACATACAGCTTTATCATCCATCTCTTACTTTTCCTTTCGATCTGTTTTCCTCAAGCATTCTTTTACACTTTTTCTTATGTTGTATGTATTTATGTAAGGCAAGTCATTATACTTCTACCGCGGGATATAAACATACAAATACATAGATTACCAAACTAGATAATAAGGAAATCTGAAGTTTTCAGATTATATAAGACCTTTGTTATGCATTCTTAATTAACTATCCAAAAGTCACTTTCTGTAGGGTGTAGAATCTAACCAAAATTGAAAAAGTAATAATTACGATAAAGATCAAGAAAAAATATGCTAATATTCATTTAAGTTTAATTATTGGTAATAATGTCACAATAATATTATCATAATAATGGCATCGCCAAGATGTATTCAATTTTACTACCTTTGTAGTAGCTGTAAGAATTAATTCCTACCCCTCAAACTGTTTTGTCTTAAATAAGGAAAATATTCTTCCCAAATAGTTAACTTGAAGAATTTATGACTGTCTTGCATTTCAGCTATAATATTTTAAGGATTCCATAGTATTTAAAAATGTACAAACTACTAGCTAAATCCCTATATCAGAAATCATCGTTGCTTTCAGGTGATAGGAATCAAAGCTCAAACTGACTTCATTATATTTAAATTTTAAAGGAGGAGCGGGAGGCATGGAACAATTGATTTGTATTGTTGAAAGACAACAATGTGGTGGTGGTACCGCCTTTGAATACAGCTTAATCCAACAGCTCACTCACTGCTCTATCTTTTGCAGTCAGCTTTATTCTCAAATTCTACCTGATATCCCACTTCTTATACCATGCTCTCAAATGCCAGGATCTTGAGTAATAGCAAAATACTCAAATGTCATTACAGATCTCAAATCACACTCTTCCACACAATTCCTGAGACTCGCTCTTTCTCATTAGCCCAAATTGCACTTATTCTTATGATTGAACCAAAACTGATCTCAGGGTAATGCTATGGATTGACTGGTCTGCGTCAGGTAGGTCTCACTTTTAGAGCAAGTAGAGAATGAGAGAATTCTCCAAGGAGGAAAAAAAGAGGAGGAGGGAATGCATAGTAGGTAGTCAACCAAGCAATGTCCATTCCAGTTCTCATATAGGGCAAAAATAGTTGCTTGTGGGAATCATAACAACATTGTGGTATTTCACTGATCCTGGGTCTAGTGTATATTGAAAGGATAGCAGTATCTTTAATATTTGTATTGTCTCAAATCTACTTTGGTGGTGATGGAATTAAGGAACTTTCCCGGAATAAATACAATACAGCAGATTAAACATTAAACTTTGTTTTGTTTTTTTTTTGTTTGGTTTTTTTTTTTAATTTTTTTTATTTATTTCTAGGAGAGAGAGAGAGAGAGCGTGAGCAGGGGAGGGTCAGAGAGAGAGGAGTCACAGATTGAAACAGGCTCCCAGGCTCTGAGCTGGCAGTCAGCACAGAGCCCGACGCGGGGCTCGAACCCACGAACCGCGAGATCATGACCTAAGCGAAAGTCGGACGCCTAACCGACTAAGCCACCCTAAACATTAAACTTTGGAATCAACATGAATTTCAAGTGAAATAGAAATGAACTATACATAAAAATCCTGTGTGGAATTATTTATTTCTCGAAGTTTTTACATGGGTTATGAGAAGAAACTAAAAAATACAAAGGTTGGTTTTGGAGACATAGACCAGAAGCCTGAGGTGAAAATTAAGAATCTTAAGAATGGAAACCAATCTTTCCCACTTATATCTAGAACTCTGAAATTATAATGAAGGTCAATGGGAAAATGTAATTTTTTATACGAAGATTTATTGTATATGTAACTTTCTCACACATGAAGTGCAAAAATCACAATATGCTATGTTTTTAAAAGTAGAAGCTGTTTTATTATTTGTGGGGGGCAATAATGATAACTTAGCTGTAAAGTTGCTGCCTTTTGCTATTTTCTTGCTGATGTGAATTTGTGGATAACTTCCAAGATAGAAGAACTGGCATTAAAAGGAGTACAAGATAAAACTCAGAAAATGGTTGGAAAGGAGCTAATGACAAAGTGTTGGCATTACGAAGGCACTGTAGAAGTTAAACTCTGAAACTGATCAGTAAAAAGAAGTCGTATAAAACTGACACGGTCCCATCTCATACTGCGCAATTGGGACCTTTAGAAATGAGATTTCACTCTAACCCAAAATGTCAGAACATTTTTTTATGGACAAAGGGCAGAGAAATGACATAGACACCAGAAAATAGAGAAGGAAATGAAACTTAGAGAAAGGTGGTGATAGAACACTAACAGATTTGTGTATTTCTCAGAGTTTTTAAACTTCTTAAGCTTTTTCTTTTTAAAAAAATTTTTTGCTTTGAAAAGTTCATTCACAGTCTGTTGGCTGTGATTCTGATGAGGTGTCCAACAGAAAACACTGATGATAATGGTGTCATCTACGTTTTGTACTTTGCTTCCAGAGAGCTTAAATTTTATTTTATCCATATTTAGCTTCATAACAGATAAAGCAGTCCCTCATATATATAGATGAGTCTGCTGATCTACAATCAGTACTTCATGTTTGCTTTTCTGGTGGTGCTGACAGTTTCACTACGTCAGACTCTATTAAACCAGTCCTCTTCTGTGGCTATGAGTTCGTATTTCTCAGAGAACAAGCTGAGGCCAGGGTATGACCTGAATATGAAACGAATTTTTCTATTCAGGTAAAGCTGCTTTGTTCATTTGAGCATCTACTCCATTGGATTATTTGATGCTGGTTATCTTACTTCATTCACCCTTCATACGTTGAACAGAAACCACTTAAGCTTTAGGTAAAGTAAAGAATTAAGGCTGCGACAAAGAAACAAATCATATCTCAGAAGCTCTGAACATTTTATTCGTTCTTTTTGAAGTTATTTTTTTGAAGATTTTTTTGTGAAGTTCTCTTCTTTACCCTTAAAAATTCAGGATTTGGAAAAGTTTGTTTTTAGATTCAAATATTGACGGACACTCACTAGATGCTTGGGGCATGAACATAACTTAAAGATGTCATTCACAAGGGGATTAAAACTTGTTAGTGAGATAAGACATACCCCCATGAAACCTTAGGAGATTCACTCTAGAGTGAATAGTATAGATTTCTTTAAGAGTTTGAAGGGGAATACTGAAATATTCAGGAAACCCTTCATGGACAGAGTGGGACTTAAATTAGGTACATCTGGAAGGATGGTCGTCGACTGAATAAAAGAAAAAGGAGAATATGTAACTGTTTCTTGGTGGAAAGAACTTTTCTGAACAAAGGAAAGTTCAGAAGCAGGATAAGCACAGGCTGGTACAAGTTAGTGAAATCAGCAGAGCTGATGATTAAGGTTTATACTGGAAAAAATGTAGGAATTAGGTACAGATTGTGAAACAGATGCACAGAGTTGAGAGGCTTGAATACCAGGAAAGAAGTCACTGAAGTTCCTGAGGAAGGATGTGACAACCACAAAGGCGATGTTCCAGAAATATTCATTGGGTGCTGGTATGGAGATATATTGGCATGAAATGATACTGGTGGCAGTGAGGCTGGTTGGGAAACTTTTTCTGTCATCCAGATGTTATGTGATCAGAAATCTGACCTGGGTGGTAGCAATGGTTATGCTAAGAAAGGAGTTAATGTATTACAATGGCCAGATTTAATTAGTTTTTGAGACTCACTAAATGTCAGGGAATAAGAGGAAAGAAAAGTCAACAATAGCTTCCAGATTTTAAGCCCGAATAATTGGATGAATAAAGGCTATCCTTATAACACATTGGTGAAAAAGCAGGGAAGAGGGAAGTCGTGGTGATTATAAAAATCACTTTTGAAGAATGTATTTGCTGCATTTTTGTGCGGTAATTTCTATAAGGATGAGCAAATAGCAGAGTCCCAGGAGGCATTTGGAAATGCTGTGTTTGAATTTGGTGAAGACTTTCAGATAAGACTATAGTTTTGATCCCTAATCTTTTGTTTAGAAGTAATCACTAAAGCCACCAGAGTAGGGACCCCTCTCCCAAGACTGTGTATATAAAGAACTTATCAGTGATCCAAGGACAGCTTGGAAGACCACTGAATGAGAAGAAAGGAAAAGCAAGGGAGAAAGAGGAACCAGGAGGGTGTGTGTGTGTGTGTGTGTGTGTGTGTGTGTGTGTGTGTGAGAGAGAGAGAGAGAGAGAGAGAAGAAGGAGGAAGAGGAGGAGGAAACAGAGACAGAGAGAGACAGATATAAAGAAAGAGAAGAGACTGTTACTGAACTCCAGAAAGGTGATTTGGAGGAGCAGGAGGAAGGGGAGGCCGGGGGGGGTGGGGGAGGGAAACAGTACAGAAGGTCAAACCAGAAGGTCAAACTGCATGAATAACGTGAAGACCTGTAAACTGGTCAGTTCCAGCCTTCTGTGGTACAATAAAAGGTTCTTGGTAAAGGGTAAACTGTATCCTCTTTTTCCAAGGTTAGGTATCTTTCAAACAGAATTGAAAGATTATGTTTTTGTAAGAAACTTAATCTGCATAATCTATCTTTGATATTCTTTTTTAAAGCATCCACTTTCCTAATGGTAAAAATTTGGAACCGCATCATACCTGAAAAACTGAGTTTCTAGGAATAAATTTGGTCATAGTCATCTAATTTCATTGCTTGTTGTGGCAAATTGTAAAAGAATGCATTAAGGGATTTATTTCTCCTAAGTTTTCTTCTGACATGACAGAAGCAAAGAGAACATTTTTAATCGGTTCAACTTTCTACCAAAGAACAATACAATCTGGTTAACTTTCATATCCATCAGGGGCACAGGGCTTTTCGGACGTAGGTAGAGGTTTATGAGCATAAAATTGAGAACAATTAGCACTCAAATTAATGTTACATGAGATTCAACATCTGGTAAGTATGTCGTCATTTTGGGTCATAGACCACCTGCTAGGCTAAATGTTCATACAACTGCGATTTACTCTGCATACAAATGGAATAAGAATGATACTTGGAAAAAAATTTTTTCTAAATTTAACAGTATGAATGTAGGGGCTTCTCATGTTTTAAAACTTTGACTAGAAGTTCATAATAGATTGAACACACAAGATGAAACAGAGGAGCAAAAAGAACAAAAAATGCTTTTATTTTTTCAATCATATTTTGTAATAAATTAGCTATAGTGCCAACATTAGTTTCACTAGTCAATCTAATCACTACCACTATTAGTGCCCATCTCCTCTTTATCCACCAAATGTTTAAGAGCAAGTAGAGGCTGACCTCTCAACGTCTCTGTGTATTTACGTAATTGAGCCCTCAAACATCTGGCTGCTTCTGGCAATAGAGCTGCACCAGAAAATGACAAATCTCAAGATGCCTCTTGCAAACCTACTACCAACACCAGCCCATGCACAGCATGCCCTAATCACTTCTGAACTTTGGCACTCTGGAACCTCCTATCATTTCAGTGTAGGCATTAAGGCTTTAAAGGTGTCCTGCCAGGAACTCCCTCTGAGCTGGAAGCAGGTGTTGACAAGAGGTTTCAGCCCTGGGATCCAGAAGCTTCTGTGTCTAAATACATTCTGGGTTTGTGTGGAAGTCAGAGCAGCCATGAAGCCTCTCCACATCTATTCAAGGGGCCTCTAGCCCTCCAAAGGTACCCAAGAAGACAAGGGTGTTTCCATAGAACAGCCTCCAACATCATCCCCAGCATGGCCTGACGGCCCCCAGGCCTTGTAAGTCAGGAAGCAAAACCAAGTTAAAGAGCAAACTATAGCCAGGGATCACATACCTTCTGGCTTTGATCTCCAGGGTATGCCAATTCCTGAAAATGCTGACAGTTTATAAATTCTGGCATCTTACAGAGCACTAAAGGAAGACCACAATCAAAATAAATGTGAGGGGCACCTGGGTGGCGTAGTCAGTTAATTGTCTGACTTTGGCTCAGGTTATCATCTCAAGGTTCATGAGTTCGAGCCCCACATCAGGCTCTGTGCTAATAGCCGGGAGTCTAGAGCCTGCTTTGGATTCTGTGCCTCTCTCTCTTTTCCTCCCCGACATGTGCTCTGTTTCTCTATCTCTCAAAAGTAAATAAATGCTAAAAAATTAAAAAAATAAATAAATGTGATGATCATATATCAGGAGGGTGAGTGAGTGTCCTTTTTATTTTTACTTAGTTGCCTTTCCACGTGATCAGGTTCTTGGCCACTGGTGAACTCTTCCTTTACTGTATAGAACTAGACAATATTAGGCTAGAAGCAGAAGATGTGTCTGTGGTTATCTGCAGCAGATTTCAAAAGCAAGGAAACTTCCTGCACCTTTGAAATTTAAATGCAGAAATCACAATTTTTACCTTGTTTAGAGAAACGAGACAACCTTTACAAAAGAAGCAGTTTGTAATTCAAACACCAACTAAAGAGGCATGTTGAATCTGCATGTTAAAGCACCTAAAAGTTACTCTATTAGTTCTGAGAACTCTGTGCTTGCTGTGTGCTTTCCTAGATAGAGTGGGAAATGTTTTATCTAGAATCACGTCTGTTAAAACCATCTATTTATTGGCATTGCCATGCTTCTGTAACACGTTTCCCATTGATTCTCAGAATAATGATTATTGTCATGACTCAATTGTCATGGGGATAGTTTTAAGAGTTAAGTTTTGATGTCCAGCTGCTTGACTTTCAATTCTGGTGGCTCCATTTGCTCCCTGTATGACCTTAGGCAAGTCTGCATCCTCTTCTTGAAGGTTCAGTTATTACTATTCAGTTATTAAGCCTGCAAGGTGGGCATAATAATAGGCCCGACTGCATGGTTGTTGAGTGAAAACGATAGTCCTGAAAAAGTATGTGGCACAGAAGTGCCAGAAAAAGGTTGGCTTTCAGTAACATCAAGGGATTACCTGATCTTGAGTCACCAAAGAAAGACTAAAGCAGGTCTATTAGTCTGTGTTTATTAGGTTCTGTGTTTATTAGGTCTATTAGGTTCTGTGTTTGTGTTTAAAAGATATTTTGTGATATTTTTATTTTTTCAATAATAAGCATACATGTTAACTTTCTGATAAAATGTGTCAAAGAACTTTGAAAAATTGTTGTTCTGTGGAAGGGTTTAAGGTGGCTATTGCATGTGGGGTATAGAATGGGGTGCAGTCATCAGGGTGGGTAGTTGGTGTTCCCGGCTCCAAAGAGAATAGCTCTACTTTTATCAACTTTAAATATTAGATATATCCTCAAAGGATACAGAAGTGCTGATTCATAGGGGCACACGAACCCCAATGTTTATAGCAACACTTTCAACAATAGCCAAATTACGGAAAGAGCCTAAATGTCCATCAACTGGTGAATGGATAAAGAAGATACGGTTTATATATACAATAGAATACTACTTGGCAATGAGAAAGAATGAAATCCTGCCATTTGTAGCAATGTGGCTGGAACTGGAGAGTATTATGCTAAGTGAAATAAGTCATTCAGAGAAAAACACATATCGTATGTTTTCACTCATATGTGGAACTTGAGAAACTTAATGGAAAACCATGGGGGAAGGAAAGGGGAAAAAATAGTTACAAACAGAGAGGGAGGGAGGCAAACCGTAAGAGACTGTTAAATACAGAGAACAAACTGAGGGTTGATGGGGGAAGTGGAAGAAAGGTGATGGGCATTGAGGAGGGCACTTGTAGGGATGAGCACTGGGTGTTGTATGTAAGCGATGAATCATGGGAATGTACCCCCAAAATCAAGAGCACACTGTATATACTGTATGTTAGCCAACTTGACAATAAATTATATTTTTAAAATGTATATATACTGGGCTTCTCAGTAAATTTTAGTTTGAACAAAGGGTTCTGCAGCTAAAAACAGCAATGGCATATACCAGAAAGGGTATAAACACACTTATGATTTTCTGTATCTATTATTTTTTAAAGGCATATTACAGATAAATAATGAAGGCTGTATTTGAATCATTACCATCTGAGTTCTGATTCCACATTAAAAATTGACCTTTAACTAAATCATAACTGAAGGATATTTGGAATTCCATCATTTTCCCTTACTGGCAGTATTAAGTCGAGAGAGCTCATTAAACCCTCCATTCATCATCCTTCATTTGTGATGTCTATTACAATTAACCAAAGCATTATCACTCAGAATGGAAATGATTTAAGTGAATCTGGCCACCAAGACCCCATGGCTGACATTTGTCCCTATCTCAAAAGTAATTCAGAGCCAAGCAAGCCTAAAGCAGAGTGCAGGAGTTAGGTCGGTGCTCTCTGCAATCAGACTGCCAAGTATGAATCCCACTTAGTCCAAATACAGGCTGTGTTCTTGTATAAGTCACATCCCATCTGTGTCCCTCAATTTCCTGTTCCTAAAATGGGGACAATAGCACCAATTTTGTAAAGTTATCATGAGGATTTAAAAAGACAATGCACACAAAGTACTTAGAACAAGGGAAGGTAGAAAATAGGTACTCAGTAAATATTAGTTATCATGGTCATTAAGGATATCTTCATGACACCTGAAATATTTCCAAGTCTAATTACAGAAGTCAGTACATTTGTCATTTCAAATTTTCTTCGACTACAGGAGGGATGGTAACTAAATTAATTAGCTTTATATTTTAATTCTCACTTGGTAAATTTTCCTTTTCCTTCGAGATAACATTATTTCTTTAACTATGAACTATGAACTATGAACAGAAAAATCAAATTCTGTTGAAAAGAATACACAGAAAATATTGAGCCTTGCAAGCTGATCCTGAACTTTCTATTATTTTTGGAAACAGAGCCATGTATTCTAACCATATTTTACTACTATGCTCTATATATGTTTATATTTTTTAAAAAGCAAAAATAATGAAATACATATCATGATGAAATTTTGATATAACATCTATTTGACATTTTGATGCATATGCTTTCACTTTGTGCCTTTAATATTTGTATTTATGATGTCTTCCAAGTACAATTCCTGAAATTTAGGGGAAGAAATACCCTATGTTACCCAAGTCTTTAGTTCATTTCCTATTGTATTTCAGATCTTCAAGGACTCCACATGTTGCCTCAGACAGTTGATTGGTCATCTTTTCCTCCCCAACAATACCTCTTGACTCTTGGGTTCAAAAACAAAGAAGATGGAAAATTTTTGGAAAAACTATCAAGTAGGAAGCTGCCTACATTTACAGGTAAATCATATGGACTTATTAGTATCCTTCAATGCTGTTATAAGGCAGGAATTGTGCATTCTTCAGTAAGTCTTATTCATCACAAGGCCCGGCATATATTAGGGTGAGACCCCAAAAAATTTTTCTTAGGCTGTTATTAACTTCTTCCAATCTTCTTTGTGGGCCTGTTAACAATACATGGGATTCAGATTCCCCCAGAGCCAATCAATGTCTGCCTCCCTCACTCCAACCATGTCACCCTTACAGCACTGAGCACTGTCCACCAGTGCCTAAACGCAAAGCACTGAGAGAATACAAGCTTTTGTTCTTATCAATTAGCAAATGTAGAAGAAAAGTATCCAACAAAACCATTTTGCAAAGTAAAAAAATACAGCCAATGACAACCTTAAATCACTTGGGTTATCTGATATTGTACTGATTTTTGTTCCACTCTTTTCTTACGTAATTAACCGAGAGCTTACATCTCCGGAAGAGTATTACAGTTAAATGGTATTCAGTAATTCTAGTTGAAACTTTCCAAATTCAAGAAAATATTCACATGGAGTTGAAGTGTCAAATTTGTGGGCAGAATACATGACCAGGTTGAATTTATTCCTTCAGCTCTACCCACATAATTAAGGATTTGTGTTTTGCCTGGCACTCTATCCTCCAAGGCTTATCTCAACTTCAAGATACATTCAAAGTCAATGGGATCTGCACACTTGAATAATACCTGGGAGGAACAAGACAAGAATCAGACACATTTATGACAACATGTTTTTACAAGTCAGGAAAAACACTCTGCTGAGAGAGATGAATTGTTATAGGCTGTTTCTTAGATCTCTCAATCAGGAAACACAACACAATGAATAAATGATAGTCTCTAAAGGGCAATGTCTCCTCTGCCTTTCTCCTCATAGATCTTTCATTGTTATGCATGCGGTCTAGGGAAGATACTAGTTTCTACAGTCAAGATTTCATATCAACGTTGAGATATCTGTGTATAGCTTGTTAAAGAAAGCATTTTTGAAATGGAAGTCTGGAAAAAATAGTATAAAAGTTTATTGTTACAATTTTTAGAAAATAAAATGCCCTTCGGTCTGCTGACCAAAGAAGACACAGTGAGGCACATGGAGACAATGGGAAAGCGGATCTTGCCAATATTGGATTTTATTAGAAGCACCCAACTGAATGTAGGTATATGAGTGTCTTATATTTGTCCAAAGCACAAATTTTAGACAATTCGGAAAGTATGGAATGTTTATGGTGCAAATATTGGAGGACTTTTAGAAGCAAAGTTTAGCTAATAATTTGGGGGGAGGGTTATATATTTTAAAACATATTGCAATGCTACACTTTGCAATTCCCAGCAGTTATTAGGCTAGTGTCTCTTTAAAGAGGTTTCTCTTTGTGCCTTCCTGGCATCTAATTCAAGTTTGCAGTACATTTGTCACTTCAAATCAGTAGCAAAATTTTAGTAAACACAGTGTTTCCCTATTTCATCCATTGGGCTATTATACATAACTATTTTGTCACATACACAAGAATTTGGAATTTTCAAGCTAGTGCCTCTGCACCTCACTTGTAAATTGGATGCTACCCTAAGAATTGGCAATCAATCTTTGTACACCCCTAAGGTAACTTTTCTGATCCAGGGAAAATATGCCCTTTCTACTTTTCAGTGTTAAAAAGCCCAAAATAAGACCTGAATTATGCTATACTGTTTTATAAAATGTAAGCCATTATGCTGAAAGTTCATAAAGGGAACTTCCCATTAACTGGCTGTAAAAGCTACAGATTTCTCCTTTTTAAAATATTTTTCAAAAAGCCTGGAAGCTGGAAATTTTGAAGAGTTTTCTTTTGTTGGCTTTTGTATTACATCATTGATTTGATGTTCTTACCTTATGAGGGGAACCAAGGGGGTCATCACAAACAGCTACTTAACATCTGTTCAGCAGTTTATCTGCTCAATAACATTATTCAGCATTTTTAAAAAGCTATAAAACCCCTAATCTATTTGCATGACTTGTAATTCTATGCATTAAAAATACAAAAGTACATTTTTACTGATTTTCCTACCACGTAGTTCCCCGCTCCCCACAACTGTGTTCTACTCAATTCTTTCTTCTATATTTCTATTAAGAAGAAATCCAGGGGTGCCTGGGTGGCTCAGTCGGCTAAGCTCCAACTTCGACTCAGGTCATGACCCCCTAGTCTTTGTGTTTGAGCCCTGCGGGCAGGCTCTGTACTGACAGCTCAAAGCCTGGAGCCTATTTCAGATTCTGTGTCTCCCTCTCTCTCTGCCGCTCCCCCACCCATGCTCTATTTCTCACTCTTTCAAATATAAACATTTAAAAGTTAAAAAAGAAGAAGAAATCCATCTCCATTTTCTCACAGTTCTAGATGTTAGAAATCCAAGATCAGGGTGCCAGCATGGTCAGGTTCTGAAGACTCTCTTCCTGGCTTGCACTCGGCCACCTTCTCTCTGTGTCCTCACATGGCTGAGAGAAGCCCTCTGGTGTCTCTTCATATGAGAGCGTTAATCCTATCACGAGACCTCTACCTTAGTGACTTTGTCTAATCACTATACCATCACACTGAGGGTTCGGACTTCAATATATGAACTTGGATAGGTGGATACAAACTTTCAGTTTATAGCAATCTCATTGGCTCTACCACAAATCTTAAGTCTTGTTCTCCAATTTTTCTTCTATCATAACCTTCTCCAGCCACACACACACACACACAACATAACCGACCTCAGTTAGAGACCCACATACATCATCCTTGTCATCACTAGAGCCTTTCAAGTAGTGGAATCTTCACTAACCATCACCATACAGCATTATTTCATGTCTTCACTTCATGGTTAGCCTAGCAGAGCTGAGAGTTGTGTAAGTGATCTCTCGATGCCCTGGCTCTTTGGGGCAACACTGGTCATCCCTTATGGCCTGACACTGGTGATGTCAGGACACTGGTCACATCACCTCTTACCAGTTCATATCTCACAGTGTGTTGGGTATGCAGGTTGGGCCTATCTAGACATCATGCACTTTTTAAATGTTCTTCGCTCATTTTTCTCTCACCTTTCAAAGGGCATTCTAGCCAATTAGAAATTGGTATATGCATGTATCTTTATGTGTCCATAAAGGAGATTTGAAAACCACAACTAAGATTCTTAGCATCGAATTAATAACTCAGCCTTCTTTAAAATGAATCAGTACGACTTTGCTACCTGCAAGGCATTTTATCAACATTTCTGTGTTAGCTTCCATGGGAAATAGAATCTTCCAAAATAGTTTTTCGAAGATTATCTCAAGGACAGATGCAATAGAATTGAAGCAAGTGAGCCAGAAGGTACCCAGGAACCACAAATATATCTAAATATTGGCCTCTAGGCTTTTTATTATATGCCCAACCACAGCTTCATAAAGCAGGACTGAATAAAATTGGTTGCAAAGGTAACCTAGCTTAATGAAGCAAGTAATAAGTTGGTAAGTAGAAATTATTCCTACATTGTGCCATTAACTGTGACCCAAGAAACACTCAACAGTGTTTTTTAAGATCCCCTGAAGTGTGTTCTTTTTTCTTGTCACATATCAAATGCTGTCCACTTGAATGAATTGCATTGTTCATATTAGTTGTTACCCTCGCTTGTGACACCTATAGAGGAAGATTTTTGTCCAAGGCTATGCTCTGTGTAACCCTAGGGCAAGTCGTTTCACCTCTGAGCTATTTTTGCCTCTCTTACTAAATAAGCTGATATCTGCCAGGCCCACCTCACAGAGTTGTTGAGACCAAAAGTATATGATCCATGTTGAAGCACTTTGTAAACCATTACAAATTTCAGGATTGTTCACAATTTTGTATTGGTTTTAGTTTGTTTTGACTAAAGGACTACTTGATAGATCTTTGTTTCTCTTTGGGCAAGCTGTATACTTCAAAATTATATGTTCTAAAATGAAGATTGTGTGAGTGTCCTGTGGATTTCTAATTTTTTTCTATTTAGATCACTAATGTGCTCAGATCTACTCAAAAAGTCAGGATTAGAGTGGTCATCTCCAGCCGTGGAGTAGATCTACTAACCACCGTAGGATTTCCTAGGGAACATGAATTTTCATCTCTTGCCAGGAGATGGTAGAAGGAGGCAAGGACATACCTGGTTTTCTATGTGTCAGGCAATGATCCTCCTTATACTCTGACCCCCAGTTTCCTTATTTTTATATATTCTATTACTAGGGATACAACAATAACACATGGCCAAACAAGAATGATTCCGGTACTGTAAGAGTTATAATCTATTCTACCACCTTTCTACCCAGTGATTCTTAATCCCACTGAACATCAACCCCATTCAACCAGTAGCTCTTCTCGAATGGTATTTTTCCTTCTCTGGATCCTTGTCCTAATTATTTCACATGCTACTGGATGCCACTGTGCTTTTCCATTCATTAACTTTATTGGCTGCTGTCAGTTTCAAACCTTATGTACTATGCTTCCTGAGCTAAATGTTAAAAGAGTTAAAATAATAAAATCTCTCACCATGCATGAAGCCTTCTTCACATTCTGACTTGCCAAAAAATGACCTAACCATGTTTTTAATACCTCATTAATTTTACTTTTAATTTCCTCCAAGTGAAGCATAAAAAATGTTTACATATACACATTTGAAATTAACAGTGATATGCATTTTCTACCCCTTTTTTTGCAATTAATGTTTCTATATGTATGTCAAATGGAAATATATTTACTTGGGCTCTGCTTTCTAGTGGTATTATATAGTGCCACTTACTTGCCAAACCTTTAACCATACCTGCTATTAAATCTAGGCAATTCTCTGACTGAAGCCGACATTTGAGCTTGCTATTTACCTAATCTTCATTGTACTCATGTGAGGTTTTAGCTTCAGTCTTGGCCACTTTATTATACTCTTTCCAGCAGCTAAGGACACTTTTGATGACTCCTGAAGTCTTATTGGGAGGGTTACTCCCCGTTAGGTGTAGCCTTTGGTAACACTAAATGTTTAACCTAACTCCTTCATGATTCATTATTTTATTTTCCCAGAGAAACAGCATTAAAACATCCCTCCTAGCATTAGATATCAATCTGTATTCCTTTTTCACTATGTCTCTCAAAAACCCGCATCTTGTATAGGTAAAATATTAATCTATAGTCTCCTGATAACCAAATTGCATTGGCTTAGGGTGATGGGGGAGGATAGGTGATGATTAGCAGTCAACTATGCTCTGTGCCTAGAATCTGATTTTTATGGAGCGCTTCCTGTTTTGTTATGCATCCAACGATCAAGCTAACAAAGCACCATTGCCTTCCACTATTTTCATTTTCCTGATGTTTTGGAAAATTACACTGATAGATTATGTTCCCGAGCAGACTGCTGTTGTTTCCGCTCTTTGGAGTTGAGTCACTACACCACTTTCCTACAATGAGCCCCATTGTTTATTTTAAAGAAGAACAAAGAAAGCAATTTTTCTTCAGAAAGAAAACAGTTTCTCCTGCAACTTGCTTTCCTCTATTTGACAGTATCCCATTGTTTAGCTCCATGTTTAAACTAAATGGGTAGGCTAGCTGTTTTGCCAAGTCAGAGAAGGGATCCCAAATCCACAATTTGCAGTCATCACTCCTATAGGCTTACAGGTTTCCAGATAAATGATTAATCAGGAAAACCAAATTAGCAGAGATAGAAGGGCATTAGTCAAATGGCACAGATAAGTGTTAGGGAGGCACACAGCAAATACAATGTAATGCTGCTCAACCTTCCTATATGACCAAGATTCTAGAAGAGTGCCAACTTCTAGAGGTCAGTGTCCATCAAAATACGAGTATGACATTTCAGAAAGAACTGCTTTCCAAACTCACATTAAAATTCAGATGCTCTGTAGTAATGCTAGTTTCTAATAACTTTTTTCTCTTTAGAAGCGATTCTATTTTAAGAAGAAAAAATCATGTCTGTCTTCTCTAATGTCTGGAGAGAAAAATCTGTTCTATAAACACACATAAACTAAAATAGTCTTTGTTCAGATATTAGGCTTTAAAATGGTGGTTTGTTCAACTTCCATTTGAGATATTTGAATATGGGGTAGGGGACACCTAGCTAAAATCATATTTCTAGGGCCACATATCAAGAGATTGTGATTCACCATCTAAGGCCTAGTACTCTGTGTACTTTACAAAACCTTGTGACTCCAGTACAAGTGGTCAAGGAGGAGCCTTATATAAAGGAACACCAGTCACTCAGACTTCCTCTTCTGAGCACCAGGATGAGGAATGCAGTTGCCAAGCTATATCTTCTTGTGACTTCATACATCTTATCACCCTCCAAACACAGCAGAAACTCAAAGCTTTTCTATTAACCCTTAGATATCCCTTCTGTGCCTTTTCTCCTAAACACAAAGAAAAATATTATGATAAATTTTATTTCTCCTATCAGCATTACAATTTGTATTAGAATTCTTAGAGACGAACATGTCTCCTCTTTTACGGCTAACTGGCACACCTTATTAAAAGTGTGCCCCATTTTAATAAAGCCCAAAATACCAATAGATTCATGGGAGAGGGGGTGGCCCTTACAAATGTGTACATAGCCTATTTCAGGCTGGATTGTGTCAGTTGTTGGGATGGTCCAAGGAGCCAGAATCAAGTGCTATAACACCACAAGGAGGGGAACCAGAGTCCAAGGCCATCCAGTGAGAACTAAAGGTAAAAGCAGATTTAATGTAAGCCATTAGGGTAGACAAAATTCAATGTGCATAATATTTTTCAGGATTCAACTTGCATAAAAAGTTTTCTTTTATATACACAAGACAGTAGGCAACTCTTAGTTACTATGATGCCTTGGTGACATAGATAAAGTCACCCTCTCTCAACGAACACAACTTTGTTGGATCCCCACTGGGAGAGTGGAACACATGTTCAATTTCAGTACTCTCTCTTCCCCTCAAGCCCAGGTTCCTTCTACAGGGCCACCTGCACATCCTTCACATCAGTCTTCATAAAGCATTCCCTTTTATATACATTTATCTCTTTGAAGGAAGGGTACAGGCAGTTCTCTAAAATAATGGAAAGAAACATTTATTTGCGTCAGATACCCATGGCTTCCAAGGATGTAACCATAATCATCCCTGACTTCAATCTCTAGGGAGCGGTCTATTTCTGTGATTTTGTTCTAAAACATCTCCTTTTCCTGGGACCCCAGGGGAGTTTCCACGGGTGCTTGGGTGTGATGGAGAAGCTGCAGTATGCCAGCCTCCTGAGCCGGCTGCAGAGAGTGAAGGAGCAGGCCCAGGTGATCAATCAAGCAATGGCGGAGCTGGCAACCATTCCCTATCTACAGGACATCAGTCAGCAGGAGGCAGAATTGGTAAGTGTTTTTCTTTGTTTAAGGCTTTCACAGGCCCCCGGCCATCAGAAGAATAATACGTTCTGAAAAACAAAATTGTGAGAATCAATGTAGTCTGAGGGCAAACTGCCCAACCCTCCTGAGGCATTTTAATTAAAAAAACTGAAAAATGTAGAAAGGTGTGTTTCTGTCTTTTATTTGCTCATGTCGACTAGCCTCCATTTTTATAGTAAGAACTTTGTGATGTGTAAAAGCATGGAAAAGGGCTGATTTTCATATTGTGGATCAGGCTTTTTGCTTTAAATAAAATATAATTTCGATAAATTATTTCTTAAACTCCAAGATACGTTAGCATATAATTTTCTTGAAAGCAATAAGACAAGAGTAATTACTATATAAAAAACAACGTGTGAAATAGTCTTTGTCATTTTTTTTTTTTTTTTTTTCTTTTAATTTTTTTTTCTTTTATTTATTTCCAGGAGAGAGAGACAGCTGAGCAGGGAGGGTCAGAGAGAGAGGGAGTCACAGACTGAAACAGGCTCCAGGCTCTGAGCTGGCAGTCAGCACAGAGCCCGACGGGGCCCGAACCCAACCAGCGAGATCATGACCTAAGCGAAAGTCGGACGCTTAACCGACTAAGCCACCCAGGCGCCCCGTCTTTGTCATTTTCTTATTCACTTCTACTGTCATATACATGTTGGCAATGCCAACACACACACACACACACACACACACACACACACACACACACACACACACACACAAAGGCACATTTAAATAAAACAGTTGTTCCATTACAGAGAAAAATGTAGTTAGTCAAATGACTTTTTTTTTTAATTGAAATGACTGATTAACTCAGAAAACACAGAGCCGGTCAAAAATCAGTTGATAGAATATCTCACAGAAACAATCTTCAAACAGATGTGTCTGTTATAACCATAATTAATATTAGAAATGATAGCTCCTCGCTTGTAAAACTATTACTAACCATTGTGAGGGCCATTCGAGGAAAGGTAAAAAATCACTGTATATGGAAATTCTAATGTGTTGTAAGGGAGGGCTCTTTACTTTAAGGCTTTAATTGAAGGTAGCTAAAACTAATTATGGACCTGAATTGAATTCACATAGCAAGGATGAGAACAGCCCAAACCAATCACCTGTAATTTTCAGATAACTAAAGCAACCCTCCCTCTTTGAGCTTTTAAAATTGTAACAAATTAATCCAACAAGAAGTGAACTGCCAACATTTATAATGTTCATCTGACCCTATAAAAGCGTATTAAATAAATACTGATATGCAAAGTAAGTATATAAAATGGTCTGACTAGCCAAATAATAAAACTGTGCGTACTAAAGTATTAAATCTATGGTGGGGGGGAGTCTATTAATCAAGGAATTACTAAGTCAGAACCAGCAATAATACTTTGTAAACCTTTATGGTTGTGTGCAGCGGAGCGCCTTCTAAAAGGCTAAGTGTTTCTCCTTCCATTCATAAGGCATTCAGGAGTGCAGTAAGTATGGAGTTTTCAAAGTGCATATTATAGCCAATTTTAGATGATTAATGCTCCTCTGAGATAAGAGGAAGCAAAGAAAATGTTAATTTAAGAAGCTGGCACAGTGTTGATCCTGTCTTCCTAAAAAGCACAGTTAAGATTTAAATGAAAAATACATGGGAGTTTTCTGCACTTAGGTCTTCTTAACCACCTATCTGCAGCTTTTTTTTCCCCCCTCTGGGAATACTTATATTTCCAAATATGTACAAACAGCATCAAACTAGCATTATTGACACTTCTTACTCACATGTTAGTGTAATATCCCACTATCTGAAACCTTGGAAAATAGGATTTCATGGGATATTTTCATAATTTACATGCCTACTAGAAAAAAAATGTAATATATATGGATGCATATGTGCAGGCCAAATATTTAAAAATCATGCATCTGCAAGATTTCATCACCTTAAGTAATAGATTTTACTTTCCAACTTCCAAGCATAGGTTAACTTAGAAAATAAATCCTAATAATATCTTTTATGGTGCTATATAAACAGTGACTGCTTCAGTAGAAGAGTTTTGAGTGACTCAACTCTCTGCCCTCCTGCTTCAGCTCTGCAATATCTAAAGTACAGAGAGATTATCTAAGGGTTCATACTCTTTGATGCCACAGTGAACTGAACTGGCATTTGTTCTTTTTTAGAGAATTTTCTTTTCTAGCTTTGAACATCACATGGCTTGATGCAGCTTCATTACCTTGCAACCACAAACATAGCATGTAGATCGGATTCTTTCAGATTGGAACAGGGCAGTTTGGGGCAAAGGGTGGAATTTTTTAAACTTGCCTTTCAAAAAGGCAACTTGTTATTTTGAAATTTTAGGAAATAAAAGGAGAGTAAATGAATGTAAATGAGCTAGATCCTTTAAAATGCAATAAAACACAACAATTTTAGTATTGTCCTCGGGTGAGCTTTTGCATGAGGCCTAGAATTATGATACATTAGCCTCAGGAGAAAATACTAAAATGCGCTCATGTACTACATGCCATTTCCTGAGAGAATTAACTACCGCCTTCATTCTTTACAACCCAAATCTGTTTTTACAAAACAGCAACACTTACTACATTAAAACCTATATGTTTCCTACAAATTTCCAAGAAGAATCTTTTCATTGTTACAATATTTTATATGTGCAATAATACTTGGTAATGACTGAAGCAAAGATGAGGTGGCAGTGTTCATTGTCGGAAAGATGAGTAATAAAATCATCAGCGTACAAATGATTTTTTAATTAGGTTTTAATCTGTGTATTTAGAGAAGTTATTTCTGTGTGAATTCCACGCTGATAATTTTTATCTTGGTACCACAGCTGCAGTCACTAATGGCAGATGCTATGGACACCCTTGAAGGAAGAAGAAACGATAAAGAACGTGTGTGGAATACAATCCAAAAGGTAAAACTTTGAGCTGAAGGAAAAAGATATATTATTCTGAGAGAAAATGTCCATCTTGGGTCAAATCTGTTTAGAAGATACAAAGAAAAGAAAGCTCTTCAGGTTGTTTTATTGTCTGTTGGGTTTTTGTTTGTTTGTTTGTTTGTTTTAATAAATACAGCTGTCTCCCTGGAAGTAGAACCAGAATCAAAATGGATTTATTTAATCTGTTTCCTCAGGTCTGCTTCTCCAACAGATTGTGGTCATATGCTTTCATAGGTCTTCTTATTCTCATTTTCATATTCTGTTTTTATTATCTGCCTTTTCCATTATTGCTTATTATAGATTTTTAAAAGCCCTTTTACCAATGTTTTAGTCCACCTCCCAAAGCTTTCCCCTACATTTTGTCATTTGAGGAATAAAGGCTACATTTCAGAGAACTACGGAAAAACTAGCACATTGATGCTTTGAGTGGAGGAGTAACATACTGGTTGTTAGAAATACAGGAATAGTCAGGGTGCCTGGGTGGCTCAGTTGGTTAAGCAGCTGATTCTTGATTTGGGTTCAGATCATGATCTCATGGTTCTCTCTCTCTCTCTCTCCTTCTCTCTCTCTCTCTCTTCAAAATAAACAAATAATAAAAATCATTTTAAAAAGATGTAGAGGAGTAATCTACAACCATACAACCCTGAATGCACCCAATCTTATCTGGCCTCAGAAGCTAAGCAGGGTCGGGCCTGGTTAGTACTCGGATGGGAGAAGTAGAGGAACACCCCTTCATTTGCTACCAGAGTTAAATAAAACAAGCACAGGGATGCACCTAGCACCAGGTACTCAGAAGATTTGTGTGACACTACAGAGCTCTCTGACAATGTAGGAGGGAGTAATGTTAGGTCTCCAGTTGAATTAAAGGTAATCAATTCTGGTCAGTCTACTCTCCACTCAGTCTCTTCGAATCACTGTAAGAACCCATAAAGGGAGACCTGGTATCAGGAGATGTGAGAAGAGCAAACCAAAGAAGCCTCTGGTTGAAGAGATAATTGTCAGCCATGATGGATTCTAGTGCATCTGAGGAAATGGGTGTCTTCTGTAATCACTTCAGAGGTCCTGTGGTAAAATACACAGAACAGAAATTAACTGGGGGCATCTGGATGGCTCAGTTGGTTAGGCGTCCGACTTCATCTCAGGTCACGATCTCATAGTTTGTGGGTTCGAGCCCCACATCAGGCTCTGTGCTGACAGCTCAGAGCCTGGAGCCTGCTTCAGAGTCTGTGTCTCTCTCTTTCTCTGCTCCTCCCCTGCTCATGCTCTGTCTCTCCCTGTCTCTCAAAAATAAATAAACATTAAAAATTAAAAAAAAAAAGAAATTAACTGAATGCGGCAAATATTTGTTGACAATCTACTGCATTAGAAAGAACACTTTGTAAAAAAAAAAAAAAGAAAGAAAGAACACTTGGTGTTAAGGATATTATGCTGGACAATATAAACACAGCCCCTGCCACTATGAGCCTGACCGTCTTGGAAAGAAGAAAAGTATACAGCTACAAATTTACTGAATATTATAGTTAAAAGGCGGACATTCAATAATCTATAGAAACAAATAGGGAAATATGAGCAGGTCTGGGAGGTCAGAAAAGTCATCTCTGAGAAAGTGACAGTTATACAACATTTCAAGTATATGTAGTAGTTATCCAAGTGAAAAGGGAGATTTCTGCAGAAAGGGAAGAGTTTATACCAAGAGTGCAAAGAAAGCAGGGCACATTTAAAAACTTATCAAAAAAATGTTAAAGAAGCAAGGAACATATTTCTTTTTTTATTTTTATTTAAAAAAATGTTTAATGTTTTATTTCTGAGAGAGAGAGAGAGAGTGCGTGAGCAGGGGAGGGTCAGAGAAGAGGGAGATACAGAATCCAAAACAGGCTCCAGGCTCTGAGCTACCTGTTAGCACAGAGCCCGACATGGGGCTCGAACCCACAAACTGTGAGATCATGACCTGAGCCGAAGTCGGACGCTTAACTGACTGAGCCACCCAGGCGCCCCCATATTTCAAAATGAAGTGCAGAAATGGAAGTCAAATCACAGAAAGATTCATAAATTATGTTAAGGAGTTGGAATGTTTCAGAAAGTGTTTATCTGGAAAATGTTTTTGAGACTTCTCTAGGGCTACAGTGGGAGCTACAGAAATGTGGGGCAGTCAGTTCTAAGACAGTGGCCTGATCTATGATGGTGGCTGTGGAGATGAATAGAAGCTGACAGATAGAAGGAATGTGCAGGAAGCCAAATCTACAGGCCTTATTCACCAATTTCATAAGGGAGTTTAGAAAACAGGAGAAGTTAGAATGATGCCCACACATTGGGCTTGAGTCACGGGGCAGGGAGTGGGATGAGGTTTGCTGGTACCATTTACTAAGGAAGCAAGCCCTTCAAAAGTATAGCTTTGGGCTGAGACTATAAACCCTTTCACAATCCAGTCAGGAGGCAGAAACCATTCTACATACTTGAAAGGGAATTTAATATAAAGAATGGTTAACTAGGTATGTATGACATTGTTAACTAGGTAACTGAAAAAGCAGAGGAGAACAATAAGTTAGCATAGAAGAAGCAACTAAAGGGAGCAGGTACCACCCATTAGGGCTGGGAAATCCAAGAGAAGAGACTGGAACTACTAACACTTAGAAATTTAGAGCAAGGATCCTGCTGGACCAAAACTTGGACCTCCCACTAGAAGGCACTGCTCAGCTAGCGCTGTTATCTCCAAGCTTGGAGGAAGAATCCTGAAGGATTCAGACCCAGGCTTCTGAGGAGGGGGCACTAACTCACTGGTGCTGATGGGGGGGAAGGTGGCAGGAGCAGGGAGGGAGGGGTAATGGAAGTAATTGTGCAACTTCTGGAAAGACTAGATTCACCTGCTATTACAGAAAAGAACTTAACTTTCTGGAGCAAAGAAGCCTTGCTTTAGAGATGCTCACAGGAACCCCAAGCAGACAGGAAGTCAGCAGCAAGTCCCTCCTTTCTCCTTTGGCATCAGAATGCCCCTATATCATCTCCTACTGACAGAGACTAACAACTGGCCAAATAGAAATGAGGTTTGCAGAGTTCCAGCTCCCAGCATCACAGAGCTAATCATAGAAGGGTGGGTTTGGCGTTAAGAGATTATGGGCTAACTAATAACTGGCACAAAAGTGCATTGAACTTAGGGTGCTGGCAAGATATCCAAGGGAAAGTACAGGAGTCTGGAGTTCTGGATAAAAGACCAAATAGAGAGTTTTTAGTTGTTGGCAAATTGATATGAACTGAAATCATTAGAGAAGGTGAGATGGCTGAGAAAGAGAAGAGAATAAGAAGAGAAGAGAGCCTTGCAGAGCACATTTCAAACTTAGGAAAAGAACCATACAAAGGAGACTCAGAAGAAATGGCTAGACGAATTGGAGCTGGAGGTAAACCAAATGTAATGCTGATGAGAGTCAAGCAATAGAATCAAGTATCTCTGTTCACTATAGACATCACTTTTTTAGCATGAGATTAGAAAACTGCAGCCCACAGGTCAAAACCAGCTAGTCACCTATTTTTGTAAATAAAATTTACTGCACACAACCATGTCATTCATTTACATATGGTCTATGTCGCCTTGGCCAAGTTGAGTTGTTGCTACGAAGACTGTATAGCTCACAAAGCCTAAAATATTTACTAACTGACCCTACACAGAAAAGGTGTGCTGTACCCTGCTTTATAGCATTATCCTTCCCAAAAATATAAACCTTTGTACACTACATATTTGTATTTACAAATCCAAGTGATAATAGAGCAACAGCCCAGTTATGAAATTCCAAGGACTAGCTAAAAAGGTGGAAGAGAAATTGACATGTGTCTATATCTACGCAGATCTTACAGAATACCACCAATTCCACCTCACAATAAGCCAGTTTTTGATGCCCACACTCAAAGGAATGTTTAGCCTGTGACTTCCCACTTTGCTCCTATTGCAGTTACTTATTGCTGTGTTATAAATCAATCAAATATAGTGGTTTTTAACAATAATCCAATACTATCTCTTCTCACGATTCTATGAGTTGACCAGACTCAGCTAGAGATGGTTCTTGCTCACTGTCTCTGATGTAATTCAGTCAGGTGGCTTCTGTGCCTGGGCCTAGAGTCATCTGAAGACTAAGGTGTGCTGGACTACAACATGGCTCACTCATAGGGCTGACACTTGACACGAGTCAGCTGAGACGACAGCTGACTTGAGTGCCTACCCATGTGGCGTGTCCATGTGAATGAGGCTTTAAACAGCATTACAGCTGGGTTCCCAGAGGAAATATATCAAAAGAAAGGAAGTGGAAACCATCAGTCTTCTTTAAGGCCAGTTCCAGAACTTTCCACCATATTCTGCTGGTCAAAGTAGTTATGAGCCAGCGCAGATTCACAGGGTTGGAGGAATAGATTCCATTTCTCAAAGGAGGAGTGAATTCATGAGGAGAATGAAATGATAGCATCTGTCTTGGAGACAAGCTCCATCAGCAGAGCTATAGATCTGGGTCCTGTGCTGGAAAACACCTGCAAGCAAGAGTCAGGAGGACAGTAACATCAAAGTCTCTGAGGCTGGAACACTGCAAAGCCACTCTACTCAACCACTAGGTGTCTAGAAGGACTCACTGGTGAGCAGCTCATCTTTCCAAATTAAAAGCCCTGGTAATGATCCTAGCTTTCTAAATGGAAGCTCCTGAGAGATCTTTACGAAGATGTGAATGGGATGGAACAGGGTGCCAAATTTTTCCCAAGGGCTTTTAATTTGGTTAATGTGACTCTACAAAGGATGATCATATCACTTTCAGACAATTCCGATAGCAAGTAAGTAATTTCCTTTTACTGCTACAGAGTTAATTTGCGTGTGCAGAAAAAAATAATTAAAAAAACCTAATTGTACAAGCTACACTGTGTTCTGAGCCCACTAGAAGTTGATATCAGCATCACCACCTCTGAGATCTGTTATCTGTAATAGAAACAGCTGTTGTACCTAATGAAAACACTTGAAATTTTCATCTGAAGCAGCAGAATTATAGCAGCACCTCCTAGTTCCGCGTACTTAAAGGGTCTGTCAGAATCCCCATTACCTAACACAATTTCCAGAGCTTCACTTTGTTATAGGGCTATAAAAAGCCCATCAAGATGAAGTCTGATTCATGAGTGCTGACCTCCTGTCTACATTTTTTTCTTTGAGATTTCTTGAAGAACCCAGAAGAAGAAAGAAAGAGACGATTGTGGTTTTCCCTAATTTACCAGAAAGAAAATATATTCTTTATAGAGTTTTAGGAAAGTGGATTTTGTTTTGGTTTGGCTTTACAGCATATCTCCTTTCAAGTAACTAACTCAAAAAAGATATATGTATGTTGGTTTAGCTTTGCAAAAATAAGCAGTTTACGTCCAAAAAACGTAAATTTTCTTATGTTGGAAAGTTCTATGCCACAGCAGGATCCTTTAACAAGGTTCAGTCCTTAACAACAACAACAACGAAGACAAAACAGAAAAGTCTGAGAAAACATACCATTTTGAATATCCAGAGATCTTGTGATCACACTGCTCATTCATGCATTCATCCAACATTTACTGGGCATCTCCTGTGGGTCAGACATTGTTCTAGATATTGGAGATACAGCCATGAAAAAACAGTACCATCACAATGTTTGCATTCTGAAGTAGGCTCTAAACTACCTAAAGAAATATGGAATTTATTGTAAGTAATGAAAGCCAAGGCTGCAGGAAGCAGGAAAGGAAAATGAAAGTGCCAATGGTTGCAACTGCACTAGAATAGTCAGGCCAAGATTCACTGAAGTGGCGTTTGAACAAAAACCTGAAAGAAATGCAAACCATGCAAATATCTTGTGAAAAGCATTCCAAGTAAAGGAAACAGTAAATGTAAAACCCCAAGATTAGAGAGTACCTAGCATGTACAAGGAAATGCAAGGAGTGCTGGGGGACTGAAATAGAATGAACAAGAGTAACAAAAGATGAAGTGAGAAAGCAGATGGCATAATGCTTTTCAAACAAAAAAAATCAAAACCACTCTAGGCTGCTGAGATGATAGTAGATTGAAGGGGGAGGGGGAGGGCAAGGATAGAATCGAGGAAACTAGTCAGTAGTTTATTGCAATGATACAGAAGAGTAATTATGGTGGCTTGCACCCAACAACAGATGCGTTGAACTTTGAAGCCAGGTGGTGGTAGTGGATGTGAGGCCAAGTGGGGAACTATGGTGACTTCCAACTAATGTGGAATTTGACCATAAACCAGCACAATTTGTTTGTCTTCAGTTCTCAAAATAAATTTCAATCTGGGCCTAAGAAGTCACAAGGAATTTCTAGTTTAGTCTACCTCAATAATCCACCTACATAAGATCCACATCCTCTGTTCCTTCGTTTTTCATCCATAATCAGGAAGAATACAGAACCTAACTCTGCAAATCCTTGACCATTCAGCTCCCATTCATGGTACTTTGGGCAAGTAACAACCTTCTGAGAAACATAATGTGTTCAAATCCTTACCATCCCCAGAGTCTATGATTTATGTTACCTAACATTGAATCCTAAAGCCCATTAGAGCTTTATGAACTAGGCCTGAAGATAGAAAAAGAAGTCTTTCGAAAAGGGAGGCTTTTAAAAAAAATGTGCCAACTGTTAAGTTGGAACATTCCTATTTCTTTTCACCGCAGAATCAGTTAAGAGAAACAGTTAAGCAGCACTCTGTCTTGAACTCGGAAGGAAAGTTGTTTTTCTTTTACAAAGTCTAAACTTCACATTGAGAAGATCAGAATTTAATCTGGTACAACATATAAAGTACTGTCTTATTCTGATATGCCTCTGGATCACTGATTTGAGACTAAACAAGGAAAAATGAAATTTTGTTATTTTAAAAGTAGAAAGACTCTACCATATGATCATGGTCCTGTGAATTTTCATGAAAAGAAGTTACACTTTAAGTTTCACCAAATATTATAATATAGTACATCACAGTCTTCAATGAATTCAACTAAAGGAGTATATAGGTGGATATCTATAAGCCATCCATATGAACTTGTTCAAAATTATTCAGCTTTTATGTTCCTTTTTATCTCAGAATCTTAACTTATAAATTGTACTCATCAAACAGACGTGACATTCATTGATATACTAATTTGGTCTTTCAAGATGAAAATGGGATAGAATTGTATGTCACTTAGCAACTCTGTGCCGTTCAAGGCTGTTGATGTAGGCAGAGCAAGCAGGGGAGAATACAAATCTGGGAGATGGGCCAGGGGCAGTTGGTTGAGGAGGAAGAGAGAAGAGCAAATTGGAACATTTTATTTACTTTCCACATCAGCATTCAAACCTGAATCCCTCCAGAAAATCTTCTGAGAGAGATTGCACATGCGGCACTATCATTCATCGGCCAGTCATTTGGGCTGACTAATATGTGGTTAGGGCCTACAGTTGTGCCTCTCTGAAAGTACCGCTCTCTTTTCAAAGATTCAGCAGCCGTACTACTCATTTGCAAAGCAGTTTTTCCAGCAATCAGGCTTTTCCTGTGTGTCTTGTTCTTTAAGGAGTCTCCGCAGATTTATTGCAATTTGATTGTGAATCTTCTCCGCTTCTGGTTATGGGCTTCCTCATTAGCATATCCCCAAATTCCTTTACAGTGTGTACTCTAAGCACTGCTAAGCAGTTCTGTCCATGGCATAATGCAGATTATGTAGGGAAACCTGACCGCTCTTGTTGTTGACCACACTGGAGAGAAGGACAGAGACAGACTATGAGCACAAGGAAAGAAGCAAGGCCCAAGGGACAGAAGAGGTCAGGTGCCTGGGGTAAATCATCAAGGTTCCTGGGATAAATGAACCTGTGCCAGTAGGTGTCCAGACAGCAGGTGCAGTGGAGGAACGTCCGCCAAAGCCTGAGAAAACCTCCTGATTGTGGTCAGAGGTGAGCCCTGGGGGCGTTGGACCCACAGGGAGCATTTCATCCTCAAGTGTTGCACTCAGCAAAGCCAAGTCTAGCCTGGAAAGTGGAGGAGGCCAAAAGCCTTGGTGCTGGCCATCTTCCCAAGCTACAGTGTGATCCTCCAAATCTAAATGACAAACTTTAGTTACCATTTAAACCAAACAACATCTTTCTTCTCTGACTTAAAGGGAAAAAAGCATGTGGTTAATTTGTTAAATATTTTCAGCAACTGTATTTGCTGATCACTTATTTCCCACCTGTGTTTGGTCTTCCGTCCAAAACTGGGAATACCTCTTTTATATACTTTGTTGGTTGAAAATATTCTAAAACTTTAATGATTCGGCAAGAAATTTCTACAGCAGAAACATTTCTGCGCAGGAGTCAGTTCCTAGCATGGCCTTATCTAGAGAGCAGGTATCCAGGAGCTTTGCCAGTTCTCACCAGAAGTTTGTCAAGGGGCAGAGCTAACTGCCATTGTGCTCACATACATAATAAAATACTGTGTTAGTCAACAAAGGATCAAACTATGTTAGTCTCTTTGAAGTTTGCTTTTGAATAACGATCACAATTTAAATAAGCTATAAAGAAATTTATTTCAGATAAATAACTAAGTTAATTAATACTGTGATGATGACAAATATTATCAGTGATTGCTATTGATCCTTTAATATAGTGCCAAACACTTCATCAAGTTATCATATTTAATCACGGCAACAAGCCTATGAGGGAGATGCCATTAGTTCTCCTTTGAAAGATGAGGAAAGGAGCTTTGTAGAATTAACAAGGAAACAAACCTAAGTTTGTAGTGACAGGGTCTAGTTTTGAATTAGATTTGTTTGGGTGGATCAAAGGCTCTGTTCTTAATCATTAGGTAGGACACTTAATGTGAAACCAATTGCAGCTACTAAAAGTCAATTGACAAAGAATATTTTCTGACCCAAGTGCAGATTCTGTAAGACAAACAGTGAGATGATCCTTGAGTCTACCTTTCAGCAGTGAGTTGAACAGGAGCATCAGAGGCTATTGTAGGAATCCTCCATCCTTCTCTAGATCACAGCTGACTGGCCTAGCTGAGGATGCATCCAGCCAGCATTCCCTGACCAAATCCAAAACCTGGAATCCACTGTCCCATGGATCATCTGCTCTTACTGTCTTCCCTCACCATCCCTCCTTCTATAAACATCGTGCTTAGGTTGGCTTTGATAGCTCACTGTCTTCCCCCTTCCTGTAATATTAGAACTTCAAGGAAACAGCTTGGAAGTCTGGTCATTTCTATAGTGTACTTACTGTCAATCTGAGGGTCACCTTCTGGTGAGTTATCTGAATTATTCTGAAATGCAGCCTGTCAATGATATCGCAATTTCAGAAGCACATATTGCCATAACTCCTCCAGGCTTTATCCTCGGAGCCCAGAAGCCTTGAGACTGAACTGGATAGCACGTTTCTCACTCCTTCACTTCCTGGGATCCCTCCCTGCCTGTCCCACTAGTGAGCTGATATAGGAAGGTAACTAAAACAGAAATTGGAAATGCTTATATTTAGTTTTTTAATGTCTATAAAAACTTTTCAAAATGCATCTTTCAGAAGTTCAGTGAAATATCTGGGGCAAGGGAGGGGAGCCTATATCTCAGTTCTATTTTGAACCGAAGAGCGAGTTTGCAGTTCATTCTAAAAGTTACTCTTCTTAAATTACCAAAGGTGTCTTCTTTGCTTGGCAGCCCAGCACTTTATTGCATGTATTTTATACATTAAGTTTTGCAATCCTTTATAATTCTGGAGAATAACACAATAACAGCTTATACCACTTGGTAGTTAAATGAACCATAGGACATCTTCCATTCTGTATTGAAAGTGGGATTAATACAGAGTTCAGAGCAATTGACTTGTAGCTCATTCAATCATTTACAGTGTACTCATTATACCTTTCATCTTTTGGAGAAGGGCAGAAATGAAAGTGCCTTTACATGCAGCCCTAAAGGAAGGTATGGGCCATTTCTCATTCTGATTATGACTTTCCTAAAATGGTGTCTGTGGAGGAGGGGGAAAAACTATAATCTAAAACACATACAAATGCCATAAGCATAAACACACCTTTATCTCTTAGCATTACAAAACTATGTGTGTGTAAAACTTACATGTATTCTGCTAAAAATGGTTTTCTGTTTGAGAAAAGGTTCTAGAGAGGAGTATGAATGGCTGATGAAAAGAGAAACATAGGCCTATGTTAGAGATCCTAACTCTATTAGGATAGTAACCTAAAAATAAGATAAGATTAGGTAGACCCTCTCACTGAATTAAAAGAAATCCAAAAGACTTTTAACTTCCCAAGACCTCTCATGCAGAAAAGACCTCTTCAGCCTCATAATGATTCCCTTAAACATATTAACATAGATATTTAGAAGCAACTGGAAAAACTGATTCAAGAAATGACAGTATATCAGCTATATACTATCCTGAAGTACAGGAGTCAAAAATTATTTTTTAAAAGTCCATTATAGGGGCGCCTGGGTGGCTTAGTCGGTTAAGTGTCCGACTTTCGCTTAGGTCATGATCTCGCGGTTCATGGGTTCGAGCCCCGCATCGGGCTCTGTGCTGACTGCCAGCTCAGAGCCTGGAGCCTGCTTCGGATTCTGTGTCTCCCTCTCTCTCTGACCCTCCCCTGCTCACGCTGTCTCTCTCTCTCTCTCTCTCTCCTAGAAATAAATAAAACATTTTAAAAAAATAAAAAATAAAAGTCCATTATAGAGGACTTCCATTTCAGAAATATGGAGTAAGTAAGCTTTTCCCTACTTCTCTGATTAAGTACAACTAAAAATCCTGGACATTATATGTAAAATAAACACAAGACTCTGGAAGATAGAATGAAAAGGACTGACAACCAAGAGACATGGAGACTTGAGGAATGACATGATGGTAAGTTCACTGGATATTTTTTCCTCATACATCCTACACTCATTGCTGAAGAAGCTAGTAATCCAGAAACACTAACATGTGTAGACAAAACAAGCCCCAACAAAAGCCTACCCTCTCTAGCCAAAGGACAAAGAAAGAGGAAGCTTAGTAAAATGGAAAATTCGTAGACAATAATCATTCTACTCCAGCCAAACATCACAGGAAAAAAATGGTGATCCAATACCCACCCATGTAAGCAAAGGACAAGTAAGGAGTCAAACTTCTACTCTCACTAGGCTATAACAACATGTCCCGGCCTTCCCACTCTAACAGGGTGGTGTCAGAGAACACCCGATATGGAGCCTGGACTTTCATCTCCACTGGGTGATAAAGCACCACTTCCTCCCTTCCCCCTGCTGGTGTGGGGTCAGAGGAGGGGCCTCGTAGACAATCAAGAATTTTGCCACATGCCAGCAATCATGAGCCTGCCTCCTCTACACGATGCCAGTGGAGACTGCATGGCAAGCACTGACGTGGGATGGCAACCCCTCCCAGCTGGGGAGGTATCAGTGACACCCTAGTGAGGAGCTTGAATGCTCATTCTCACCCAGAAGTAATGAGGAACTTCCCTCAGGAGTCAATGAAGGCTGAGTGGGGAACCTGAATTTCCATACCCACTTGGCAGTAAGAAGGAGTGCCCCCCCATCCTCTGCCATAGCAGCATCAGAAAAATCCAGCTAAATGGGGTTTAAATGAGATCCAGAACCTCATATCATAATGCTCCAAGTGTCCAGATTTCAACTGAAAATCACACATCATACCGTGAACCAGGGAGATCTCAAATTGAATGAAGAAAGACAATCAATAGATTCTAATACAGAGATGAGAGAGATATTAGAATTTTCTGACAAAGATTTTAAAGCAGCCATCATTTAAAAATATGTTCTAATGAGCAATTACAAACCCTTAAAATGAATGGAAAATATTGAGTGTCCACAGAGAAATAGAAAGGTTCGACAAATAATAAAAGATATAAAAAGAACCACACCAATTAAAAAACAAAAAGAAACAAAGGCATCCAAATTGGTAAAGAAGAGGTAAAAGTGTCACTATTTACAGATGTGATGATACTATATACAGAAAGCCTAAAGCCTACAACAAAAAATTACTAGAAGTGACAAATTCAGTAAAGTCATAGGATACAAAATTAATGTGCAGAAATCTGTTCCATTGCTATACACTAACAATGAAACAGCAGAAAGAAATTAAAGAATTACATTGAAAATTGCACCAAAAATAATAAGATACTTAGGAAAAACCTAACTAAAGAGGTGAAAAACCTGTATTCTGAGAACTATAAAGCATCGATGAAAGAAATTGAAGATGACACAAAGAAATGGAAAGACATTCCAAGCTCATGGATTGTAAGGACAAATATTGTTAAATGTCTATACTACCCAAAGCAATATACACATTTAATGCAATCCCTATTAAAATACCGACTGCATTTTTCATGTGACTAGAACAAACAATCCTAAAATTTATATGGAATGACAAAAGATCCCAAATAGCCAAAGCAATTTTGAAAAAAAAAGCAAAGCTTGAGGTATCACAATTCCAGACTTCAAGTTATATTACAAAGCTGTAGTAATCAAAACAGTATGGTACTGGCCCAAAAATGGACACATTGATCAACAGAAAAGAACACAAAACCCAAGATAATCATTAATTACATGGCCAATTAATCCATGAAGAAAATCCAATGAGAAAAAGTAGGAAAGTAGGAAAGAATATCCAGTGAGAAAAAGACAGCCACTTCAAAAAATGGCTCTGATAAAACTAGACAGATACATGCAAAAGAATAAAAATAAACCACTTTCTTACACCATACACCAAAATAAGCTCAAAATGGATTAAAGACCTAAATATGACACCTGAAACCATAAAAATCCTAGAAGAGAGCACAAGCAGTAACCTCTCTGCCATTTGCCATCACAACATTTTTCTAGAATATGTCTCCTGAAGAAAGGGAAATAAAAGGAAAACTATTGGGACTACATACATAAAAAGGTTCTGCACAGTGAAGGAAACAATCAACAAAACTAAAAAGCAACTACTTAATGGAAGAAGTTATTTGCCAATGATTTATTCGATAAAGAGTTAGTGTCCAAAATATGTAAGGAACTGATACAACTAAACCCAAAAGACAAATAATACAATTAAAAATGGCCAGAAGACACAAACATATTTTTTCAAAGAAGGCATACAGATGGCCAACAGACATATGAAAAGATAGCTCAACATCATTGATCATCAGGGAAATGCAAATCAAAGCCACAACTGGATTATCACCTCACACCTGTCAGAACAGCTAAAATAAAAAACACAAGGAACAAGTGTTGGTGAGGATGTCAAGAAAGGGAAACCCTCTTGCCCTATTGGTGGGAATGTAAACTGGTGCAGCCTCTCTGGAAAACAGTATGGAGGTTCCTCAAAAAAATTTTTTAAAAAAGAACTACCCTCCAATCCAGGAACAGCACTACTGGGCTTTTACCCATAAAATACAGAAACACTAAATCAGAAAGATACACGCACCCTGGTGTTTATTGCAGCATTATTTGTGATAGCCAAACTATGGAAGCAGCCCAAGTTGATTAGTCCATCAACTAGTGAATGCACAAAGAGGTATATCTATATACAATGGAACATGATTCAGCCATAAAAAAGAATGAAATCTTGCCATTTGCAATGACATGGATGTAGCTAGAAAATAAAATGCTAACTGAAATGTCAGTCAGAAAAAGCCAAATACCATTATGATTTCACACACATATGGAATTAAAAAAAAAAAAAAGCAAGATAGAGAGAGAGACAGAGAGAAACCAAGAAACAGACACTTAACTATAGAGTAGAAACTAGTGGTTGCCTGAGGGGAGGTGGGTAAGGAGGTGGGTGAAATAAATGATGGGGATTAAGGAGTGCATTTGTCATGCTGAGCACTGGGTGATATATGGAATTTTTGAATCACTATATTGTACACTTGAAATTAATACAACACTGTATGTTAACCATACTGGAATTAAAATAAAAATGTAAAACTCCATGGAGGAGCTCAATAACAGAATGAAGGAGAAAGAGAGGAAAGAATCAGTACAATGAGAATAGAAAAATAGAAATCACCCAATCTAGGAGTGCCTGGCTGGTTAAGCGTTGGACTTCGTCTCAGATCATGATCTCACAGTTCGTGCGTTTGAGCCTTGTGTTGGACTCTGTGAAGACATCTCAGAGCCTGGTGTCTGCTTTGGATTCTGTTTCTCTCTCTCTCTCTCTCTCTCTCAAAAATAAGCATTAAAAAAAGAAAGAAAGAGAGAGAGAGAGAGAGAAAGAAAGAAAGAAAGAAAGAAAGAAAGAAAGAAAGAAAGAAAGAAAGAAAGAAAGAAAGAAACTACCCAATCTAAACACCACCAATTGGCTCTAATAAAGGTAGGTGCCTTGGGTCCTGTCTCTCTCTTTCTCTCTCTCTGCCTGGATAGTGCCTCACCCTCCCCATATGGCATCTCAAAACATGCTATGTACTTCCTACAGGACTTATGGATAATATATTCTCTATTTCAGCTTCTCTTGTGGTCTTTTGTTAAACTGCATGCAGTTCATCATCCAGTACCCTTGCTCTACTTAGCACATGTTAAAAGTTATGCTTCTTTTTTACTTTTTTTACTGGTTGTCCTGGAGTCTGCAATATACATTTACAACTAGTTTAAGTCCTCTTTCTTTCTTCTTTTCTTTTCTCTTCTCTTCTCTTCTTTTCTTTTCTTTTCTTTCTTAATGTTTATTTACATTTGAGAGAGAGAGAGACAGTGTGTGAGCCATGGCGGGGGAGGGGGGGCTGGAGACAGAGACAGAATTTCAAATCAATTATTGAAACTCCACCTCAAGAACATAAAAAAGAAAAGTAAACCTAAAGCAAGCACAAAAAAGGAAATAATTAAAAGAAAACTAAAAATCGATGAAAATGAAAACAGAAAAAAAATAGAGAAAATATATTAGGCTCTTTGGACAGATCAATAAAATCTGCAGACCTCTAGTAAGACTAAGGAAGAAAAAAGAAAAAGCAAAAATCACCAATATCAGGAATGAAATTAGATATCACTATACACCCTGCATGTATCAAAAGGAAAGCAAAGGAATACAATAAATCTGAAAATATAAATTGGAAACCTAGATGAAATGTACTAATTCCTCAAAAAACACAAATCACCACAACTCACCCAATATGAAATAATTTCAATCACCTATAACTATTAAGGAGATTTAATTCATAATTTAAACCTCCAAAAAGAAATCTCCAATACCAGCTAGTATTATCCTGATAACAAACAAGACAAAAACAGTAGCAAAAAAAATGCAAATCAATATCCATTATGAATACAGATGCAAAAATCCTTAAAATATTACCAAACAGAATTCAGCAACATGCAAGAGTTATAGTCCATAACCAAGTGGAGTTCATTCCAGAGATGCAAGTCTGAATATTTGAAATTCAATTTAATTTCCATACTAACAGTATACAAAAGAAAAAAATTACATGATCACATCAATTGATACAGAAAAAGCAGTCAATAATATTTAACACTTATTCATGATAAAAAAAAAAACTCAGAAAAGTAGAAATAGAAGCAAAACTCCTCAACTTGTTAAAGAGCATCTACAAAAATCCTACAGCTAACATTATACTTAATAGTCGAAACTGAAGGCATTCCCCTTAAGATCAGAAACAAGGCAAGGAAGTCATCTCTCACCGCTCTTATTCAACATTGTGCTGGAAATTCTAGCCACCACTGAAAGACAAGAAAAGGAAATAAAAGGCATAGAGTGAAAAAAAGAAGAAATAGAACTTCCCCTATTTGCAGATGTCATAATTGTCTACATAGAAAATCCCAAGGAATCTACAAAATAATGATGATGATGATGTTGATGATGATGATGATCAGTGAGTTCAGCAAGGTTGCAAGATATAAGATAATTGTCCAAAACTCAATTTTATAACTATGTACTAGCAGTGATCAAGGTCACTGAAATTTAAAATATAATACCATTTATAATTGCTCAAAATAAAGTGAAATGCGTTGGTATGAATCTAACAAAACATGTATAGAACATATATGCCCCAAATGACAAAGCATTAAGGAAAGAATCAAAGATCTAAATAACTGGTGAGACATACTGTGTCCATAAATTATAAGACTCAGCATAGTATAGACATCACTCACTCAAAATTGATATACAGGCTTAATGCAACTCCTATTCAAATTCCAGCAAGATTTTCCATAGATGAAGACATGACTATCCTAACATTTATATAGAAAGACAAAGAAAACAGAATAGCTAAAACACTTTAGGAAAAAAATGAAGCAGGAAGAATCAGTCTACCTAACTTCAAGACTTTGTTAGCTGTAGTAATCAAGACTTTGTGATATTGATGAAGTGATAGATACATGGCTCAATGAAACAAAATAGAAAATTCAGAAATAAGCCCACACAAATATGTTCAACTGATGTTTTATAAAGAATCAAAAGAAAATTAATGAAGGAAAGATAGCCTCTTCACCAAATGGGGCTGGAACATTTGGACATACATAGGGGGAAAAATCTTGACTTAAGTATCACACTTTATCCAAAAGTTGACTAAAACTGTAAAATATAAAACTATAAAACTTTTAGAAAAAATAGAGGAAAATCTTTGGGATCTTAGTATTTGCAAAGAGGTTTTAGATTTGATACTAAAAGCATGATCCATGAAAGTTTAATTGGCAAATTAGACTACAAAATTAAAAACTTTTGCTTTATGAAAGATTGTGTTGCAAAGGATGAAAAGACGTTACAGGGCAAAAGAAAAATATTTGTAGACTACATGTCCAACAAAGGACCAGTATTTAAACTATATAAAGAACTCTCAGGGCATCTGGGTGGCTCAGTTGGTTGAGTGTCTGACTCTTGATTTCAGCTCAGGTCATGATCCCAGAGTGATGGAATCAAGTCCCGCATCTAGCTCCACATTGACTGTGGAGACTGCTTAAAATTCTCTCCCCCTCCCTCTGTCCCTTTTCCCCTCTCACTCTCTCTCTAAATAACAACAACAACAAAATGAAAACACACACACAAAATCTCAAAATTCAACAGTAAACGATTCAAGCAGTTAAACCAATTTGACAATGGGCAAAAGACATGAACAGACATTTCACCAGAAAGAATGACAAGTAAAAACACTTTAAAAGATTTTGAACATCATTATCCACTAGGGAAGTGCAAATTAAAACCACAGTGAGATAAACCACTGCACATCTATCAAAGGAGCTAAAATAAAAAATAGTGACACACTAACTGCTGGTGAGGATCACTCATACGTTGCATACATTCATATGTTGCTAGTAGAAGTGTAAGATGGTATAGCCACTGTGGAAAACAATATGACAATTTCATTATAAAACTAAATATGCATCTACCATATGACCTAACAATTGTACTTCTGGGCATTTGTTCCTGAGAAATGAAGTCTTATGTCCACACAAAAACCTATGCAATTGTTTATTAGCAACTTAATCCATAAAAGCCAAAAATCAGAAGTAATCTAGATACCTTTCAAAAAGTGAATCATTAAATTGTGGTACATGGAATAATGCAACCATGAAAAGGAACAAACTGTTGATACACACAACCTGAATAAATCTCCAGAGAAATGTGGAATTATGTACTATATGTTTGTACTATATGTATACAACCTACTTAAAATAACAAAATTGTAGAAATGGACAACAGATTAGTGGTTGCCAGGGCATAAGAGATGTGGAACCTGGAGAAAAATAGGTGTAGCTATAAAAGGGCAACATGTGAGATCCTTGTGGTAATGGAGCTGTTCTGTATCTTGACCGTGTCAATGTTAACATCTGGCTGTGGTATTCTACAGTTTTGCAGGATATGGCCACTGAGGCAAACTAAATGGAGTACATTGATTCTTCTTGTTTTGCTTCTCACTGATGTATGTGAACCCACACTTGTCTCAAAAAGTTTTAAAGCATGTATTTAAACCCTCAGATAAATTATACCATTAAATGTTGAAAAATATTTTTTTTAATTTAATTTTTATTTATTTTTGAGAGAAAGACAGAGCACTCATGGGGGCTGGGCAGAGAGAGAGAGGGAGACACAGAATCTGAAGCAACCTCCAGGCTCCTAGCTGTCAGCGCAGAGCCCGAAGCTGGACTTGGACCCATGCACTGTGAGATCATGACCTGAGCCGAAGTTGGACCTTAACTGACTGAGCCACCCACCCAGGTGCCTCAAAAAATAATTTTTTAAAAAACTGTGATATGGGGCGCCTGGGTGGCTTAGTCGGTTAAGCGTCCGGCTTTCGCTTAGGTCATGATCTCGCGGTTTGTGGGTTCGAGCCCCGCGTCGGGCTCTGTGCTGACTGCCAGCTCAGAGCCTGGAGCCTATTTCAGAGTCTGTGTCTCCCTCTCTCTGTGACCCTCCCCTGCTCATGCTGTCTCTCTCTCTCCTAGAAATAAATAAAAAATATTAAAAAAAAAAAAACTGTGATATATGGTTTCCTGGACAAAGTGATAGCAAGGTTTTGTAATTGTTCTTTATACTAAACATAACAAAACGTATTATTATTAAGAGAATTTTCAGTCAAGAGTGGTAATACAGTTTAGCAGGAAGTGTTTTTGTACATTTTGTGACTTCTAGGGGCTAGGTGCCTCATATTTTCACGTTGTACTCTTATGACTAAAATACTAAATAATAAATTAACTAGATGAAATAAAGGAAATATATGGGGATTGTTTGCTTGAATGCAGGCCAACAGCTAAAAGAAACTGATATATTATGAATAACAGAAATAACTCCATTTCAGAAACTAAGTTTATTTTAGAAATTAATTTCAAGCCTGTTTGAAAACAATTGTCATTCTAATAAGAATTAAAATTCAAACTATTTTGGATGATAAATATTTAAAAGCATTTGGTCTGGAAACTGAATGGAACAGAGCAAAGAAATTAATGTTATCAAATCCACTGTGGTGGAGTGAAATGCCGGTTTTGCCGAGAGAATTTTGGTCCATCCTGCTAATCTCTAGAAACACATTCTCATTCTGTAACTACCATCATAGTCATATAAACATGATATTTATTCCTGAAGAATGTGATTCTTATTTCATCTACATTTTTCTTCTTAATAATTATCTTTAAAAGCTTTACTAAAAAATCCTTTGAGTACCCAACTCCTAAGGCATGAACATGTGCAAACAAACCCCTATAAACATACCTAATCCCCTCTCTGTGATCCAGACTACATGAAATCCAATAGGAAGTCCCAATTCAAGTCTTCTCAGTGTAATTTACCCATGTTTTCATGTTTGAGGTCAACTTCTTCTCCTTGCCATTATTGGAAAGAAGCCATCTTTGTTCCCAAGGTACACCCTAAACCTGGCTGGCAGGCTTAGTGGGGAGGCTCAACCAGCAGGAAAAGTGAATTTTAGAAAGCATCCGTCATGTTTGAGGGGAAAAGTTAGAACTTAAGTGAGCTTCCATTCATTTTATAGCTTAGTTGTTACATTAGTTTGCTAAAGCTACTGTAACAAAGTACCACAAACAAGTGGTTTAAACAATGGAAACTGATGATGTAGCAGTTCTAAAAGCTGGAAATTCTAAGATCAAAGTATCATAGAGTTGGTTACTTCCCAGAGCCATGAAGAAGAATCAGTTCCATGCCTCTCTCGCTTCTGGTGGTTTACTGGCAATTTTTAGTGTACCTTGCCTTATAGGAATATCACCCCAGTCTCTCTTTCTCTGCCTTTGTTTTCACATGACACTCTCCCTGTGCACCTACCCAAATTTCCCTTTTTTATAAGAACACGAATCATTTTGGATTAAGCCACACCCTAACGACTTGATTTTAACTTGACTATCTATGTAAATAAGGTCACATTCTGAAGTGCTAAGGGTTAAGACCAACAGATGAATTTTGGGGACACCTGGGTGGCTCAGTCGACTAAGCATGGGACTCTTCAGCTCGGGTCCTGATCTCACACTTTGGTTTATGAGTTCTAGCTCGGAAATGGGCTCCATGCTGACGGTGTGAAACCTGCTTGGGATTTTCTCTCTCTCCCTCTCTCCCTGTCCCTCCTTCACTTGTGCTCTGTCTCTCTCTTTCTCAAAATAAATAAATAAGCTTTAAAAAAAAAAAAAAAGACCAACATATGAACTTTGAAAGAACACAATTCAACTCGATCCAGTACAGTTTGATTGTAAATGACTTTAGAAGGAAAAAGGCCACCCAAATCTTCAAAGTGACTCTCCCTCCCGTCTACCATATCTGAATGACTCCCCTTTCAAAGCCTTATTAGGCCACTGCTACGTAGTCCCATATTGTTATCATCTCTCACCAACTTTGTTCATGTTGAGCTTCTTGTCACTTCTTTCCTTAGTTTGCCCCATTTCTAACTATTGCCCTAAAATTCAGTTTCTTCCTTAGCAATGCCTTTGGTCTTGTGGCCAGCACTCACACAATAAATGGAAGGCAGTAATGTGGCTTATCTGCCTTCAATTACCACATGAATATAAGTTGGATATATGTGCAAATGGAGGCACAGTCAGCATCACACAATGCTGGAAAGTTAATAACAATCCTCCTTCACTTGAAAGCTCTTAAATGAACAATGTCACCTGACCCAAGAGCATCCTTATACTTTTCACCTAGATATAAGTTACAAACCAATCTATTTTCCCCTTTTTTAAATTTAAATTTTAGTTAGTTAACATACAGTGAAATATTGGTTTCGGGAGTAGAATTCAGTGACTCATCACTTAGTTACCACACCATGTGCCCATCACCACAAGTGCCCTCCTTAGTACTCATCACCCACTAGCCCATCTCCCACTCACCTCCCTTCAACAACTCATAGTTTGTTCTCTATCATTAAGAGTCTCTTGTGGTTTGATACAAACCAATTTAAAGTAGAAGACTATTGGAGTAAATATTCAAGTACTTTTTAGCATGCCTATTTTAAAGGGATTATGAGTGGCTGCATGTGGGAAACCATATTATTTTTATCTGTAAAAACGTTGCATTTTATCCTGAAATCCAGCAGAAAGCCATAAGTTTTGATATGCTGAAAAAATATCAAATCATTAACTGAAAAGAAATATTTTAGTGCCAGCGCATAATCTTGTGCAGTTTTAAGATGAAAAGGAAACGAGTGCACTGTGAACTACTCTCTGCTATTAAGCTAATCCATAATAGGGGCCCCTTTGTATACAACATACAATTTTGATACATCTAGAGAAGAAAAGATAGGTCTTTTAGATATGATAATTTTATAAATGGGACATAGGGGAGGCTCGAGAATCCCACTACCTATGGGTGCTTATCTTAACCAGTTCAGTACCTTTCAGTACATACAAAACTACAGCAACGGAAGTTGTTAGTTCCCTCTCGTTTCCATAATGCTTCTCCGTGTGGTACAGGCAAGTTGCAATGTGTCTTCCTTCCACGGAGCACATTTCTGTAATGAATCCAGGCCACACTAAACATCATAGAATCAGTCCTTTAATGTTGGAATGGATTTTTTTTAATTTTTTTTTATTTCTAGGAGAGATAGAGAGAGACAGCGTGAGCAGGGGAGGGTCAGAGAGAGAGGGAGTCACAGACTGAAACAGGCTCCAGGCTCTGAGCTGGCAGTCAGCACAGAGCCCGACGCGGGGCCCGAACCCACGAACCGCGAGATCATGACCTAAGCGAAAGTCGGACGCTTAACCGACTAAGCCACCCAGGCGCCCCAGATTTTTTAAATGTATTGTATTCGACCCCTAGTTCATACATGATTCCCAAATACTTCATGCTCTCCAAAAGAATCATCGAATATGTGATTTCCAATCTCGGGGATGAGGATTGCCATACCTCACCCTAAAGTCCCTTTCCTTTTTAGACAATTGTGAAAAAAAATAGTAACATCTAGTATTGACATAATATCTACTTATTCACCTATTTGATGATTCATTTAGTTATTCATTGATTCAACAAACATTTACTGAGAACCTACTGTGTCACCAGTAGTGAACCAGTCACTACACAATGTACTGCTATTATAATCTTCATGGGTGGGTTAGCCATTTATGAAAAGCTTTTCAGAAATATCAAACCATTTAATCCTCACAAAAACCCTGTCAAGTAGACAATGAGTATCATTATAAATTTGTTATTTTTAATTTTTTAATGTTTAATTATTTTTGAGAAAGACAGAGCATCGGAAAAGAGTGTAGAGAAGGGGCAGAGAGAGAGGGAGACACCAAGTCTGAAGCAGATTCCAGGCTCTGAGCTGTCAGCACAGAGCCTGACGCGGCGCTCAAACTCACGAGCTGTAAGATCATGACCTGAACTGAAGTTGGACACTTAACCAACTGAGCCACCCAGGCACCCCTATTTAAAATTTTTTTAATGTTTATTTTTGAGACAGAGAGAGAGAGAGAGAGAGAGACAAAGTATGAGCAGGGAAGAGGCAGAGATAGAAGGAGACACAGAATCCAAAGTAGGCTCCAGGCTCTGAACTGTCAGCACAGAACTCAAAGTGGGGCTCGAACTCACAAACCGTCAGATCGTGACTTGAGCCAGTCAGATGCTTAACCGACTGAACCACCTAGGTGCCCCATAAATTTGTTATTTATACTAGATATGAGAAAAGATAGGTTCAGAAATTAAGTCACATGACTAGTAGAAGAATCAAGAATCAAACTTGCCCTCTAATTCCAGATAGCACACTTTCCACTGTATGAGCTAACACAAAACAAATCTGTCACTCTCTCCACATAACAACCTTGGTATGGACACCACAGACTCCTGTTATGATTCCCATCTTCATATTAGAGACCTCCAGATCCTTCAACTCTTCTTCATACAGTTTGGAGTAAGACCCTTGACACACCCACAGCCACACGTGATAGCCCAGATGTGATATGACCTGAGTAGAGAAGGGATAAAAGCATTTGTCTCCTTTGAAACAGATACATTTTACTTGAAAGGGATTTTTTTCATATTTTATTGAGACATAATTGACATATAACATTATATTAGTTTCAGATGCACAACATAATGATATTTGTATATATTATGAAATGATTACCACATATAGTTAACATCCATTGCCACACAGTTATAAATTTTTTCTTGTTATGAGAAGTTCTAATATTGAATCTCTTATCAACTTTCAAATATACAGTATAGAACTATTAGCTATAGTCACCATGCCATACATTACGTCCCCATGACTTATTTTTTTGTAACTAGAAGTTTATACCTATGACAACCTTCATCTATTTTGCTGACCTCCCACCCCCACAACTTTTTAAAAAAATTTTTTAAGTTTATTTATTTACTTTGACAGAGACAGCATGATCAGGGGAGGGGCAGAGATAGAGGGAAAAAGAGAGAATCCCAAGCAGGCTCTGCAGTGTCAAAGCAGAGTCCAATGCAGGGCTCGAACTCATAAACCTGAGACCAAACTGAGAGTCTAACACTTAACTGACTGAGCCACCCAGGCGCCCCCATCCAACTTCTGACAACCACCAGTCTGTTCTCTGTATCTATGAGCTCAGTTGTCTTTCTCTGACTTATTTCACTTAGCATAATGACTTCAGATTCCATTCATGGTGTTGCAAATGACAAGGTTTCTTTTTTATGGCTGAATAATATTCGTGTGTGTGTGTGTGTGTGTGTGTGTGTGTGTGTGTGTAAGACATTGTCTTTATTCATTCATCCATCAGTGAACACTTAGGCTGCTTCCATGAGGCAGACACATTATTTTCCAAAATCAGATTAGTATGTAGGGAGGTCACCAGAAAATACTGTTTATTTATAATGAGCTTATATAGGCTATCAGAAACTCATCTTTCTTCCTCCTTTTCTGCCCCCTCCTAATTCTGACTTATATTATTGAATTTTGACCTAATCAAAAGACTTTAATGTATGGCAACTACAATTAGCATAGTTACCGAGGCAGCATCCCTCACAGAGTTGAGGGTAAACACACAGCCCCTATTAAAGTTATTTATATTTTTATTTTATTCCACTTTTGTATTTTTTCATTTAGTTACGCTTTTTCTATTTACCAAGCATACACTTCCAGATTCAAGTATTAACACTACTATTAAATAATAGTGATTCAGACCTATGCAAATAATTCACATAAATTGTCTAATTTAATCTTACTAAGATCCTGTGAAGCAACTGATAGAAAAGGAAACTTAGGTTTTAGGAAATTAGATAAAATTGCACAAATTCACACAAGAAAATGCTGGAGCTGGAATTCCAAACAAGATATATCTGACTTCGATCCAATACCATATCTCTGTAATAATCACCTTTTTACTCTGAATAACTTAAAGCATCAATCTTGTTTTCTTAGCACCTTATAACTACTAGAATGCTTTTCACATGATAGACTGAGGTACAGAGGTTGTTGGTTTTTCTTTTAATTTGGGGTTTTGTTTCATTCTTTTAGCCTAGTACTAGATTATTATTATTATAGATCTACCTTTTATTAATTTCTGATTATGTGAGCTTTTTCCTATTTCTTACATTTGTCACTAGTCAAACTCATTTATTTTCCCTAAAACTGTTCATCTAATTATATTTCATATCTCATTAAAATATCATCATTATCTCAAGTTAGAAACTGTGCAGTCATTTCTAATTTTGCCTGCCTCTTGTCCCACCACAAAATTTTTGATCAAGTCTATAGAGTTTACTTCCTAAATGTCCTTTAAGTTCTTGATTCAGGCTCTTAAAGTATTCTCCATACTCTGTTACACCTGTCCCTTAATTGATTCACCTGCCATTAGTTTCCCTGACTGGATGCCATTCCATGTAATGTTACCAGATTTACTTTCTAACCACAAGGCTAAATATTTTTCAACTTTTTACAAGCTAACTCCAATCAGTACTTCCTGCTGTATATGTCTCTACTCTTAGTTCCCAGATGCACACATCTATGCTATAAGAAACTTATCAGTCAAATACCCCATGTTCTTTCACAGCCTTGTTCTTATGGATGTCCTTTCCTCTGCCTGGAACGTACTTCTTGTCCTGGCAAAGAGCCAGCTCCTATCTCCACCAATGCACATCCATATCCCTTCAAATAGAATTTATTGCTCTAAAAAAATTCACTGTTCTGACATTTTTGCTAATAGAACTTTTTGTACATAATTCTTACATAAACAGTTATGCTTTATTGCAATTATTTCTTCATTAATTCTCTCCTACATGAATATGAGTTCCTCATAAACAAATATCTTGATATTTTTGCTTATCACCCTAATTATAGTGCCAAGTGCATAATAAATGTTCAATAAATATTTGCATGAAAGAACAAATGTGCTTCCTTTGAAATCTGAGCTGACTAGAAGTTTTCTTATATTTTTTAATGTTTATTTATTTTCAAGAGACAGAGTGCGGGTGGGTGAAGGGCAGAGAGAGAGGGAGGCACAGAACCCGAAGCAGGCTCCCAGCTCCGAGCCCAAGCACAGAGCCTGATGCAGTGTTTGAACTCATGAGCCATGTGATCATGACCTGAGCTGTAGTCGGATGCTCTGACTGAGCCACCCAGGAACCCCTAGTTTCCTTGTAATTTAAATTGGTCTCTTTAGTTACCTCCACATTTCTCTCTTATTGGCATTATTTGTTTTTATATGGTTAGAATTTTAATTTTAAGATCTCCTATACTTTCAAGCTGTCTTCTCATTTAGAGTTGCATAGGCATCTTCATTCTGAACTTCTTGAATCTACACTAAATCATGGCTGACATATTTTTGTGCATAAGATTTAAAGGTCCTGAGAAACTAGTGGATAATAATTTCCTTATTCTTTGATGTGGATTATGACTGATAGCCATGTGCTAGATGAGAATCTCACTGACACCTTCAGCCCCCGTGATCATCTGACATCCCAGAATTCTTTGCATGCTCATTTGGTCCGATGTCCCTATCCCTGTAAAGCTAAGTCAACATTGGCACATAGATACATAAGAAAATGCTATCTGCCCATTTTGCAAATGGGAAAATTAGACCCAGAATGACCAAGTAGACCATCTGATATAGTTAAGCAAGTAGATTCTGTACCAAAAAGGAAGTCTAATAAGGCCTTTGCTCCAGAAACTGGCTCATTTCCTTCCTTACATGCTTACATATTTCTTTGTGTTCTATTTCCCTAAGGGCTTTATAGAAATTTCTATCATTTGCAATCTGTTCTTCTTAGTTATATGAATCTATTTTCTCTTCAACCAGCATTTTTCTTTCCTTGACTTAAAAAAAGAAAATAAAGAAACAGCTTTACTAAAAACATGTTGCAGCTCTCCTACACTTCAGAAAGTATAAAAGCTAAAATTGACTTACTTTACTGCATAGTGTGTCATTCATCTAATGGTATAATCTAAGAGAATAACCTGTGGTTTGAAAAATGTGAGGACTCATGTAAGACTGAGCTAACCTAGATCCGATGTGAGTACAAGTCATGGAATTTTTTTGGCTTGGTGTGTCCTTGGAAATTATCCAGGCCAACCCTTTCTTCACCAAAGGTTGGTTAAACTGAAGCTCAGAAAGGCCAAGTGACTTCTCAAGAGTCACAGGTCAGGGTTTTAAAGCCATGAGGGTTACAAGCCATGAGCAGAATTCAACACTCCTGACTCTGTCCAGTGCCCCTTCTACCTCAGTCTGTTTCAAGTATGGAGACCACACCTTGTTATCATCTTGCCTGGAGACTCTCAAAGCTAAACAATGGTAATAGAATGACGGCACATGAAAATGGTGATTATTTAATTTGAAAAAGATAAGAAAGCCTTCTGCTTACCAGACATCACTTTGAATATGGAAAAACAAATTGGTTTCTGAATGCCTTCTCTATTATCAGAAGGGAAGATTATTGACGGTCCACCATATTCTAGATGCTAGGAATAGTGGACAATGTGGACCTAGTTTCTGCCTTATAGTCCTGAAAACCCAGATGGGAAGACAGATATTAAATAAATCATTATAATCAATTAAGATATATAGAGATGCATGTATGTATATGTATATGTGTGTATATATATGTATGTATACTTCACATACATATATAATTTGCAAGGAGATGAATGGGCTGCAATGGGAATGTTGCTGAGAGACCCAACCTGGTCTGGATTATCCAGGAAGATGTCCCTAAAGTGCTGATGATGAACCTGAAATCCAGAGAAAACTCAAGAGTTTTCCAATGGGAGCATTCCATCACGTGGCATAGTATTAAGAAGATCAAGAACACAGAGTACACTGCACTGCTGTGTTCAGATAACTGAAAGATGTACTTCATAGCTGAGGCAAATGGAGTGATAGGAGACGGAATTAGAGATGTGAGTGAAACCAGATCACTCATAACTGTGTAAGCCATGCTAAGGGCTTGGGAATTCATTTAGGCATTTCATCAAGGGAAAAATATAACCAGATTTACATTTTAAAAAGATCATTCAGGTATCATTAGGAGAATGAGTTGAAAGGATAACATGTAGACAGACCAGGTAGGGTAAGACATGCACATCATATATAACTCTAGACCTCCAGCTTAATTTGACAGTACTCTTTGTTTGAACCAGACATTTGATGTTTCTTCTTTGGTCCTCTCTAATGAAACGCAACCCAGTTAGTCAACACTGCTTTTAATAAATACAATTTAAAAAGAAAAAAAGACAACAGCCACCTAATGAATATTTTAAAACAATTATGTTTCTGTATCATTGAAGAAAGTTTGTGCATTAGGATTGTAATTTTAAATTGTATTTAAGCTAATTGCAAACATTCTAATTGTAGAGAGCTTTGATTTAAATGATACATTTTCAGTGCAAAAACATAAGTGAGTCATTAACTATTGAAGTAATGGTAAAGTGCCATCTATTACATTTGTTTTGGTTGTGCTCTAAGTTAATTTTTTATTTATGATTTTGGTGTAAGTTGGATAGTATAAATGTATGGAATACATAGAATAACTCACTGACTTCATGAGTACAAAAATATCCTGTCAAATTATTTTGATGATTGATGAAGTGATGAGACATCATAAACAATGCCAGCCTTTGGAAAAATTTACCTGAAGTAATTTTAAGTTTTCAAAAATAATTGCTTTCATATAAATAAATTATGTAAGTTTCTTAAGTAAACCAATGGACAATTTACATCACCTGGTGATAAGACCTACGCATAACATATAGATGAATGCTACCATTTATTATGCTTTTTGACAATTTGAGTTTTCTTTTGGATATTACCCTAAATGATAAATCAAGTGACTTAAAAGTAAAACTCAAAATTGGAAAACTAGAGTTTAAGTGCTTTTATCTTAAGGAGATCACATTTGCATGTACCTTGAACAGTAAGTGCTCTAGCTTTGAGCTAACTATATGACAATGGGCTCTTCAGTGAGTGATTTTAGGCTAATACGCTATGCAGGTGCTGGGTAGTCAAGGTTAAGTACAAATTGTTGTATCTACAGACTTTCATGAGAGCCCAATGCAGCATATATGTAAACTGTTTTATTCTACAGTTCTTTAGCAGAATAAAATTGTGATAAATAGTACAACATACTCAACCGTCACTGAATAATTATAAGTTTTCTTTTGAGGAAGACAAATAGTTTAGAAGTATTGTTTTGTATATCATTACTTTATCTTATTCCCTGGAGTGTGGCATTTTTTAAGAAAATGTATTTTTTCAAAATTTTGTTTTGATTTAAAAGAGAAATCGTTCTTGCTAAGACAATGTGTAATATTCATTTTTCTCCGAAGTTGGCCAGGGGCATATAAATGCTAGAATCTCTGGCTTTGAGGGGCGTAGATTTGTTTTTCCATTCTTCCTTTTGCTAATGGTGGAGTTTTTCACCATTTATTTCTTTTTGAAATTCCAGGTTTCACTGACCATTAAAGATAGTGGATGATGATATTCCCCATTTCTATACCCAGTACATAGGACTGAGTGGTAGAGCAAACTCCTGCATGTCTGCTTCATGTTCCTAAAACAGAGGAAACTGAAATGGAAACAGGAGACTTTTATGTTCAATCATGCCTATCTCCGCCAATTCTGTTCCAACATGGATCTGTATGTGCCGTTTCATTTTAAATACCTCACCATTTTCCTAATGACACAAAACCTGGGGAAAAAACAACAAATCTCATTGTATCTGTTTGTTTCTTCTAGGTTGGACGAATTGAAGACTTTCTATACCAATTAGAGGATAGTTTCTTAAAAATGAAAAAACTGAGAACTGCCAGAAGACAAAAAACAAAACTGAAGCGGCTTCAAACTGTGCAGCAAAGCTAGTCCCTGGGGCGCAGGCGCTACCATCAAGATGTCCCAGAGAGAGGGGCAATGGCCTCCAACCAACCTGACTATGACAATCCAGTAACAAAGGCCTATCACCAAAGGAGTGAGGTTGTGCTTCCCTTGGCTCTTCTTTACAAGCGTGTCCTATACTTTATTAATCTTGACTGGCAGCAATAAATGTTCTCAGCAAGTTTGACTTGACTCTTGTTCAAATTCAACTTACTTGGTTAAACAGCTTATAAAATAAAATAACCATTGCTGCCTCTTTCACCTGCTTTTATCTTTCAAAATCTACTAAGGTTCACCAGGTCTACCCAAGTATTCTTATAGTATTCATTCATATTCATGTGTATGATCAAGAATTATTCACATACCTTATATAGATAGGGACAAAGAATATGCATGCAAATCTAAAAATTATGAAAGCGATAATATACTTTCTCAGTCCTTATGGAGACAGGTCAAATGCAGTATGGCTGATATTTTCAGTTGAATTATCTCGTTAAAATCTCTAATCTCTCCTCTGGATTCTTTATATCCCCTCCCCTTAAATGTGTGACTCCTGACTCAAATGTGTGATGAACACACACATGTGACAAGGTAGTGAGCCATCCTTAAGACCCATGCTGACACCAAAAAGGGGGTTTAAAGATAGAGTAAGAAAGAACTCAGATACAGAGTAAAATAATCAGGAAAACATAAATTTTTTTAATAATGGAAAAAAATGACTAGGATCTTAGCATACATTGGTAATGAACAACATGAAAAGGAAAAAAGAATTACATATCTAGCGCTGAATTCTTTTCCAGTGAAATTGTAAAGGAATCAATTAATAACTTAACCTTAAATGCATGTTAGGTATATGTAATTATAGTTATGCAAAGTATAAACATTTTTAAATTTTGAAATAAAGTCGGACTTTGGTTTTCCTGTGGACCATCTTACCTTTATCAAATAAGCCCTTCTTTCCTACGCTACTCCAAAGAACTCCATCACCACTCCCACCTTCCCTCAAGTTAGTGGCTAATACAATTGTAGGCAGTTAGAGACAGTTTAAGAAACTCCTTTTTGTTTTTAAACTCACAGGGGCATGGCATGTCAGTTCTATTCTCGTAAAGAAATATTGGAAAATAATTGCTTTCTCTGGGAACTGGAGTGTAGCCAAATGTGGGAGTCTAACATAAAAGGCTCAGCCTCCCTTCCTACCACCTGTACAGTTCTGTTATTACTTCTCACCATCATGAGAATTTCCCATTATTAAAAAAAGAAGAAAGAAAGAAATCCTCACAACATCTCTAGGAACGGAAGCTTCTTAGCTTTGAATTTTAACTTTAGTGTTAAAATTTTATTTTCCAAAAGGATTTCTATGTCCTGTAACTGCTTGTTTGCTTTTCATTAAGAAAGAATCTTAGCACTGTCTATTTACTCAACTGTCTTCCGAAAAGCCTATTGGTATTCAGTAGCTAATCAATTGCTTTATCTATTTTTTTAATTAGAGTTCTCTCATTCCACAGTGCCTGAAGATTGTATTTAAAAATAATATAATTTCAATTATGAGATTATGGCTTCACTGTTTGACCATTTTCCCCAAACCAATACTAAATGTCCATTGGTCACTTTGGCCGGTGCTTGGTTAGGGAAAGAAGAGATGTTCTAGTCGCTGTTAGGAAGGATGATATATAATAGAAATCCAAAACTTTCAAAAGAAACTTCTTTTCAGAAAAAAAGAATTAATCAATATTAACAGCTTTTCAATAAGGTATCAAGGTATCAAATCTTTAGAATTCTTAATAGATTCAACAACATTGCCCATAGGAATGAATTTTGCTCATGGTTTCCACATTAGTGCAAGAGCCTTGAATAGTAACAAAGCAGCATAATTTACTTCACCTGGCCTCACATTCTTTCTTTAAGTTTTCTGCAAAGGAAGGATTTGTAAAGTAATAGGTATTATTTTTAAAAATTAATATTAGAGAAAGCAAAGTTTACAAAGTACTTTCAAAAATGCTTGTTTTATGTCAACTTCACAAGAATTTCATGTATGCATTTTCTCCATCTTATAACTGAGGAAACCAAGATGGAAAGAGGCCTTTTTTGACTCCAAAGACTTGTTCTTTCTCTACTTGCTATTTGAAATGTGCTCCATGACCAGCAGTATCAGCGTCACCTGAGAATTCATGAGAAATGCAGAATTTTTTCTAAAGTTTATTCATTCATTTTGAGAAAGAGCATGAGCAGGGGTAGGGCAGAGAGAGAGAAAGAGAGAGAATCACAAGCAGGCTCCTCACTGTCAGTGCAGAGCCCAGCGTGGGGCTAGATCTCAAGAACTGTGAGATGAGATAATGACCTGAGCTGAAATCAAGAGTCAGACGCTTTTAACTGACTGAGCCACCCAGGCACCCCAGAGAAGTGCAGAACTTTAAGTTCCTCTCCAGATCAACTGAACCACAATCTGTGTTTTTAAGAAGATCCCTGGGCGCTTTATAGGCACATTAAATTCCAAGAATTACTCCTTTACCATGTTGGAAAATATTTTCTTGTCAGCTCAAAGTTAACCAGACACAAGGACTGATGATGTAGCCACTCTTAAGTTTTGGTTCAAATTAATATCTTCTAATATCCTTTTTGCAGAGATTCATGGACCAAAAGAACTAGAAATTAAAAGCTCAGTGATAATAGGATATGTGCTATTTGTCTACCATTTTCTTGAAGAGATCTTGGATTTTATTATGTAACATTCCAAAGACATTAAGTGAAACAAACAAACAAAAAAGACATATTAGCCAAAAAAGGAGAAGAGTTATACACTTGATGTTCAGACCAATTTAAATATTATTCATTGTATAGCTAGTCCACACCCTGGATACTTCAATAAACTGAAGTTCCTTTGTCTTCTACTACTTCCCATACCCCTCCATCATTTGCTGAAGCATCTCAATGGGAAACAGAACTCTGCTGATCTCTAATGCTAGGGGCAACTTCTCCTCCAAAATATCTCAGCAGATTCCTCACAATGTCTACATTAGGGTGATAAATTCTGTCCATAAAATGTATTTGGGGAGTTGTCACTGGGTAGTCTGCTGTAAGAAATAGTTCAAGTATAGAATTCGAAAGGAGACCACCCATGATCACATGAAAATCATGTATATTCTGATCCATATCTGCCTTGATGCCAGGCCCTTGATCATTCTCACTCATTCCTGGATCATTCTTCAGGGAATTGTGGTATTGTTCGTTGTGTGCAGGGTTCAGAATGTCACCCTAAAATATGCTACATTGGCATATTGATTATTTTGAATAAAGATACTTAAGAAACAACCAGTGCAAGAAAGACATTCTGACTTTCCTCTGTCCCCCTGAAAGCAGGAAGTAAATCTCCCATGTGAAAGCTACCCTCCTTGTCCAGGTTAGAAGACATCCTTATCACCAAAGATACGGAATCTAGGACCAAGACGTCTGTATAAATAAACCTTGTTAATTCTTTACCATTTACTACCCCAAGCTCAAACCCTTCTGCCTTGACAAGGCATTGTTTGTCTAAATGATATAAAAGCTGCCCACGCTGGTCACTTCTTTGAGTCTCATATCTTTGAAGGGCTTCTCAAAGATATTCATACATACATATATAATTAAATTTGTTTTTCTCCCATTAATCTGTCCTGTTACACAGAGGTGTCTCAGCCAAGAACACAAAGCTAAAAGAAAATTAATTTTTCCTCCCCTACAGATGTTAGTTTTCCTTATCTTTTCAGTTTCAAACTTTTCAAACCTATGGAAAGTAACAAGAATTGAACAACATAACTGATACACTTTTCACATGAATTTCCCCAATTATTAATATTTTGCCTCATTTACTTTCTCTACCCCTTGTATCTCTCTCTTTCTCTCTATTTCATACACTCTCTCTCTGATCAGGTAAAATCCATTAAAGCATGCTCCTTAAAAATATCAAATTGTTTCTCTTAATAAAATCACCTTTTCATGAATATACTATGCCAATTTCCCACTTTCAGGTCTAATTTTGTTCTCTGCATCAAATGGAGCCACGTGGCTGCAGTTACTTAGACACACAGCTGGGGGAAGAGCTATGGACAGCACATAGCACACTGGCCCTCTCCTCCTCCCTTCTAGCCTTTCTATGGCATTGCTTTGATGGTCACAACAGCATTCAGCAGGAGCAGGGTCCTTGAAGAAGGCAAAGCAAAGTAGCAAAGGCTATTTGCTGGTAATTCAAACGTTTGTATATCTTCGAGGGTCACCGGTCTTTATTCTCTGAGAACAGATCATGCAATTTTTGAAAATGGCCAAAAATTACTCAGACCCCAAATGGATAGTGCTATTCTATGTCTAAATCACGGGTACTAACAATAGTACATAGTGCTATTCTATGTACTAAATCTCTGAAGTAAGGGTATGTACCAAGTCAACTACATTTAAATAAGTATAGCTTTCCAAGGTGATTCCTCTGAAGAGAATTACCTGTATTTTGGCACCTACATGCTAGTATGTTTGTTTAAAAAATCTGTCTTGCTGGGCACTACTTGTGCTTCTGACGGAAAGGAACATTGGATAAATTATAAACCTCTCTAGAAAACAATTTGTCAATATGTATCATGAGCTCTAAAGATATTTATAACCTTTGTTCCAATAATTCCACTCTTAGGAAACTATGAAAGGAATAATAAAATACGTGTTAAAATAGAAAAATTCAAAAAAAAAAAGATAAAAATTTAAAGGTATTCATCACAGGGCTATTTGAAGTAGAAAAATAAAATGAACTCAAGCAAAATTTTCCAGTATAGGTAATAGACTAAATGATTTATAATGGTCTATCCAATGCCTAACCTAATAACATAAAAATTTTATAATGTTAAAAGAAAAAAGTAAGATATAAAACTATATACAGCACAATTATAACTAGGTTATAAAATATATGCATATAAAAGACTGGAAGGAAATACAATAATATATTAAGAATGGTTATCTTTAGTGGAAGTAGTTATGGGTGATTTTATTATCTTTTCCTTAATATTATACAATAAGTATATGTTTCTTGAAAATAAGAAAACAATCCTTCAACAACTAATTATTGAATATTATTCTACAGAGAAAGACCAATTCTTGGTCTTTGCCCATTTACAAGGAAAAAATTTTATATTCAGACACATCACAGATAATTGTTGTTGCAGAGACAGAGGCCTGTAGAAGCATTTCATTTGCAGAATTCTTTGTGGGATAAAATTTTTTATGACTACCTCTACCACATATTCCTGAGACACACAGTCCAGAAGGTCACTGAAGTAACTATTACACAACACCAATTATGATGTTTTATCCGCCTTTGTTAATCACGACATGATATCATACGTGGGTGGTCCCTATTTGTTTGTGTTCCTCATAACTGTCTTCTCTGATTGTTCTGTCTCATTCTTTTCCTGCACTTACAGGATATCATCTCATAAAGTATAAGATGATCAGAGAACAAGGTCCCTTAAATCAAAATGTATTGAAAGTTGAAAAGACCACTGGCAGAGCAAAGCTTTTAATTTACAGTGGCTGGATTCATTGAGATGGTGTGTTGGAGTCCAAGTTCAATCAGATATTTCACAAGTTGCCTGTTCCACTCAGCAGTGCCTGGGCTCCATGACATGGATACAAAAGACTACTGTGTAGCCTTGACAAGTAGCAGATTGTCAAGATGGGATGGAATGGAACGACACCTGGGGACAGACTTCTGTTCTTGACAAGTCATCAAAGGAAGGCAATTTACAAACGTAAACATATTCTGCCTCTGCTTTAAGGAAAAGAAACCAGAGGCACTCAGACTACATGAGATAATTAGTGCTCAAAATCACTCTTCACATGTATTCTTTAATAAATGGTATGAGAACTTAAACATTAACTATTGCCTATGCTCTTTTGCTGTGATCTTCTATCGATCCAAGGCAGTGTGGAGAACAAACATTCATTAAAAATCAAGACTTTAAGGGGCGCCTGGGTGGCTTAGTCGGTTTAGCGTCCAACTTTCGCTTAGGTCATGATCTCGCGGTTTGTGGGTTCGAGCCCCGCGTCGGGCTCTGTGCTGACTGCCAGCTCAGAGCCTGGAGCCTGTTTCAGAGTCTGTGACTCCCTCTCTCTCTGACCCTCCCCTGCTCATGCTGTCTCTCTCTCTCTCTCCTAGAAATAAATAAAAAACATTAAAATAATAATAATAGTAATCAAGACTTGAACTTTCTTTTTAAGTAAGTGTTCAGGGAAGTAGAAAGGCAAATAGTAAAAAATGGGAAGAAGGAATCCTTGATATGGACAACAAGTCCACCTTTTCTCTAAGCCTCATACGGTAAGTTTATAGATATGAACACTTGTGTTGTAAAACCAGATAGAGAAAATTGGTGAAGTGCGGCTATTACAAATACGGCCCTAAGAACAGTACCTCCCATAGAGCCTCTCAAATCAGCCTAGCTGACGGTGATGATAATCATAATATGGAAAACAAAATGGGCTTAGATTTTGAAGACCTGTGTTCAAGTACTAGATCTTTTATAACGGGAGATAATAATTCTTTCCTTTTATAGTGAGATTTCAGTAAGGAGGACGTGAAATAATGAAACATAAAAGGATTTTTAAACTCTCAAACAATATGACCTTGTCTCTCTTGATAACACACTATAAGCTGGGCATTGTCCTATTTAGTCCTCACTACAAAGCTGAGGCTGGAAATATGATTTTCTCCTTCCACAGATGAGTAATCTGAGGCCCAGAAGGTGAAGTAACTTCCTAATAGATAGAAAGTTGCAAACCTGGAGCTCAAACCCAGACTGGGAACTTGATGTACAGTTTCTTCGTGTTTTATTGTATTACTGTTTTTAGGACCTGTTGGGTCCCAGGTAGCATTAACATTAGACACCCCTGGGATGGCCCAAAAATGACCCAAGAACTTGTTCTGTGTCCATTCAGGAGTCACTAGTTATGTAGGGTTATCAAGCCCCTAAAATGTGCCCAGTACAAAGAACCAATTTTAATTTAAACTTTAATTTTTAAAAGTGTCAAATTTAATTTAAAAATTGGTACTTAATTCGGGTATTGGAAAACTTTGAAGTATGTATGTGAAACAATTTGGGTATGAAAATCTACCTTTCAACTGTATATTTTATGAAATCTAAATACAGATCAAGTGGGGCGCCTGGGTGGCTTAGTCGGTTAAGCGTCCGACTTTCGCTTAGGTCATGATCTCGCGGTTCGTGGGTTCGAGACCCGCGTCGGGCTCTGTGCTGACTGCCAGCTCAGAGCCTGGAGCCTGTTTCAGTCTGTGACTCCCTCTCTCTCTGACCCTCCCCTGCTCATGCTGTCTCTCTCTCTCTCTCTCTCCTAGAAAATAATTAAAATAAAATAAAATAAAATAAATACAGATCAAGTATTTCCAAAGAAAAGTTAGTGTCCAAATGGAGAGATTCTATAAGTATAAAATACGCACCTGACTTGAAAGACTTAGTATTAAAAAAACGTAAAGTATCTTAATAACAACTTTTATATTGATTGCAAGTTGCAATGCTATTTTGGATATAGCAATTAAAAGAAAATGTTCACTCAGTTCACGTATTTTCCCTTTTTTTTTTTTTTTTTTACTGTGTCTAGTAAAACACCCAAACTTACATATATGGTTCACATTGTATTTCTATTGACAAACTCTGACCTGGACAATGGAACTGAGAGCTCTCCACTCTTCCCACCAAGAGGGCTGAATAGGAATTGGCCTTCCTACCCTGGCTATAAAGTTACCATGGACCCCAGGTCCCCTTTGTTTTGTTGATGCTTCACAAATTTATTGTTTCTTTGTCTAAAAGATATCAAAGCTGCCTGCTTCAGTAACTTCTTTTTGTAGGGTTTTTGTAGGTAAAAAATTAAATTTGTTTTCCTCCTGTTAATCAGTCTTATATCAATTTAGTGATTAGACTAGCCAAAGAACCTGGAAGGGAAGAAGAGGCAAGTCTTCCTCCCCTACACTTGCCCTATACGATGAGAGAGTCAGAAGGAAGCAGGTCTTGCTCCTAGACGGTTCACCCTCAGTGTGCCCAGCACAGTGCTCTGCACATAGTACATCTTTCTGTGGATGTCTTGACCACCACATCTTGATGAACCTTGCTTAAAATTTCCCTAATAAAACCTTTCTGACCCATAGAATTTGCCATGGCTCATGACAGATGGTGACCAGAAAGGGACCCATCTTGCACAACAGAGGATCCTGGGAATACCTGGAGAAAAATATATAGGAAAAGACTAAACTTCCTCCTAACAGAAAGGTAGGTACTGAAAGAACACTGAGATTTGTGATCTTATTGTAAATATGACACATGTGTAATTAACACAGAAGAAGTCAAGGACATACTAGTTACATTTGTAACCAGTGTTGGTCCCTTGAGTCACATTATCCCGTAAAAACGTAAGTGGTATTAAAGCAAAATTCCTGTACTAACACATAATGCTGCATTTAACCCAGAATAAAGCTGAAACACAATACGATTTATATACTCCAGGGACAGGAGAATCCCTATCCACTAGCAAGCATGACAGAGGGCTACCTATTGATGAGAAAATCCACCTTTGTTTAAATGCTAATTAAACATCTACTGAGAGTATCCAACTCTATGCCAGAACATAGAATAGACATTAGGACAGTAATGTGAAATAATATAAAAAGCATTGGCTTTCTCATTATGTGATCCAGGTCTCAGTCTCCTAATGTGTGAAACAATGATAATAGTCTTCAAATGGGTATTGAGGGCCTTAAGTCCATCATGTTTTTAATTGCCTAGACAGTGTGTGACATAGCAAAGACTTTAAATCTCAGTGCCCTCTCTCTGAGAGCTAGAAGAGTGGAAAACAGTCCCTGTCCTAAAGGAGTTAGTGCTATAGTCAGAGGAGCCGAGCAGTCTCATCCCCAGACTGCTATGGCAGTGCTGTAGCAGGGGGTAACCGTGCACCTCCACCTTGGCAGGCAGGAAGGAGGGCCCTGCAGCACACTGTATGTGAACTTGGGATGAGAAGAGGCAAGGACATGGCACAGACGATGTAAGAAACTGAGCTGGTTTGAAATGATCCCACCACAAAAAGAAAGAATTCCCTCCTTGAAAATAAAATTGCTTTCCATTTGATTTCTTGTCATTTGCTTTTCCTATAAATGTTTAGCACAGAAAAAAACAACTATTTGAGGAATTTAATAAACTATGGTCCAAATAATCACAATCTTAAGCTAAATATGTGTGTGTTTTTACCAGAATTCTAGATTTTTGTGAAATAGAAACACACCTCTCACTTTTACAAGTAGGTGTTCTAGGTGTTCGGGATTTTTTTTTTTTTTTTTTTTCATTTTATTTCAAAATCTCTGATTTGTCCAACCCACTCCATTGGCTCCCATGGTCACTATCTTAGTTCAGACTTTTTATCCTCTTTCCGTTGTTATTCCCGATGGGCCCTCCTCTCTAGTTGGTCTTCGCTCCAATCTCTCTTGCATGTCGTGATCAGAGCAACCTCACAGGATCCCATTGTCTGCACTGCTTTCTGCACTGCCAGCAGCTCCCCATCCTACAGGAGAGGCCAGGCCACTTGGAAGGCACCGCCACCACACGGCTTGTCCTACCCACTGTCTGCCCTGCGTCTTGAGCAGCCCTGCCCAGGAGCACCTTGCATGGGGACAAGGACAAACGGACATGTGGGGCGCCACACCCTGGCCATCTCTGCCTTCCTTAACTTGCTTCCACTCTTCCCTATGCCCCTCCCTTCTCTGTGCTCTGCGTTCAAACCTCAACCACAAATGTCTCTTACTTTTCTAAATCTTCATCCATTCACTTCTTCCTCCAAGCCCAGGCAGACTCTTAATCATGGTTTTCTCAGCATTTACAGAGCGCCTTGGTCAGACCACCCACACAACTCTGGTCATATCACATCGTATTAAAATGAACTGTGTACATCTTTTGTATCCCTAATTTAACGGTGGGCATGGGCAAGATACCATCTCACAAAGTCAGGGCAGCCTGTCGGTAGTCCTTTAAAGTGTCCAGGATGGAGTGAATTCCTCCAAAAATATTTATAGAAAAGAGGAAAACTAGGGACCAGAAAAGAGAAGGAGAAAGAAGCGGGTGCTTTGAAATTAGGTTTAGATTTTAACATAATTGGTTTTTAGCCTAGTTCCTAGAGATGACGTTGCCATACTGTGATCAAGGACAACGCATATTGTTTCTGTGAATGTCACTCATCCCATCTGCAAAGGAGAAATAATAATAATAGATCTTACCTCCCTGGCACTGTTATGGGAGTAAATGAATTGAAAGAGTGGCTGTAAAACTCCAGTTTTGAATTGAGTCCAAGGTCGTTCTGTTTTTTGAAAAAGTATTTTTCAGAAAATTGGAAATTTGGTCTAAAATTTTTATTGAAAAAATATTCTCTTTGGTTGAATAATGATGATAGATAAAACATGCCACAGTTCCAACTCATCCCCCTTTATTAATGAATTAAGCCACATCAAAATGCAATAAAAAAGGTATAAGAGGCTCCTAAGAAGCATTCAAATTTTTATCAGTCATTCTCCCTTCATAAAATAAGCATTTCTATTAAAATGGTATTACATAAAAATGGAATTTTAATGGGTAAAGATTCTTTAAAATCACAAGACCACCTGGTAAAACGCAGGCTTAAAACTACTTTTCCCTCCACAGAACTTAGAAATGAAAGAAATCAAAATGAAGTTAGAAAATGCAAAAAAACAAAATAGCCACAAAATAAACGTACTTCCCAAATATGGAAGTGTCTGGACTTCCAATTCAAAGATGCCATTGTTAAGAATATTAGGCTCAGGGCGCCTGCATGGCTGTCAGCTGAGCGACCAACTTCGGCTCAGGTCATGATCTCATGTTCTGTGGGTTCCAGCCCCGCGTCAGGCTCTGTGCTGACAGCTCAGAGCCTGGAGCCTGCTTTGGATTCTGTGTCTCCCTCCCTCTCTGTTCCTCTCCCCCTTGTGTTCTGTCTCTCAAAAATAAATAAACATTTAAAAAAAAAAAAGAATGTTAGGCTTTCGCTCAACAGTGACCATGGGAAGTAAGAGATTCTGCATTAGTAGTGAAACCAGATGGGTTATGCAGAAAGGCGCACTGCAGGGAGAAAAGCCACATGTGACTGGAAGACACGGATTATGATACTGCAGCACAGTGGAAAACATGAATTACTTGCCAACAAAGGACCTGCCATGGGAAAGAGTCACAGTAGGCAAAAATGCAATTGAAAGGATGGTCACTCCAGAGAAAAACGGGCTCCAACTTCGGGAAGAGGGTGCGTTTGGCAAATTTGTATCCACAGTCAAGCTGTGATGTCATTTTGGATATGACTGTTGGTGAAGAAATAGAAAGCATTTCAAATTGAGACCTGTTGAGGCAATAAGCATAAATGCTCATAGATTGTACTTGCAAATATTTGGGGGATGTGAATATTTATCTTGCTCATATCTAAAGAATTTTAATTTTTCTTCTTTATAATTTTAATCGAAGCATTACTATTCATTTTTTCTTAACTCTTTCTTATAGGCATCAAATTATAATATCTGAGTCCATTTTGGGGGAAAGAAACACCACCAGGAATGTCCCCCTAGAACAAAGTAACGATGTTCATTCCTCGAAACAACAAAATTTGAAGTTTACCAAAACAAAAACAAAGAGCCCACACACAAAAGAAGTCACAAAAATCACATTCTAGGGATTCAGTGCAAGAAGCAGCCTTCACTTGGCAGTCTCATCATCCTTCAGCAGACTTTCCAAAAAAATAACACCCTAGCTCATCAAAATATACATTTCTATTTGTTTGTTTTTAATTAAAAATAACAATTAAAAAAATAAATAAAACCTGAAGGAGTTCACAGTCATTTGCCTTACACATGTCGATGTCATGTACCACCTCTGAAGGTCAGGAAGGCTATTTGTAGCACCCGTGATTAGCAGACACCGGTCTTCAAGGTTCGGCTTTCTTCCAAATGGTGTCAAATACCCACAGTTCCAAGAGTGAAGGAACACAGATGATCTCTTTTGAGAATTCCACAGGATAATACAGGCACCCGAGCTGTTCTTCATGGAGTGCAGGGCTTCCGTCAAACTGACACAATCACTCTGTGTAAAATATTTCCCTTCTGTTTGAGTACTTCCATTGAAAGGCCAAGAATCGGTCTGAGAACTCCCATGTGGAATCGTCTTCTGGAGCTGTGAAGATTGGAGCGGCTGTCAAGTCATTAATCATATCATCAGTGTCTCTCCTTTCTTTGGGGTACCTCTTCAGTATTGGAATACAGTCTTCTACTAGAACCTGAGAGCAGTCCCCTTTCCAATCGTTTAAGGCAAAGCCACATGTTTTTCACCTGTATTCTTACATCCATCAATCACCATTTGGTCAATCACTACCACAGTGACTAGCTTTGGTTTTGGTTTAACTATTTACCATAATATGCCCCCATCTCTGTCTCCTAGAATCAGTATGTCTTTCCCACTGTGGTCTTCTTTTCCATTGTCCATGATGGCCTGGGTATGCACAAATCACTCTCCACCAGATTAACATCTCCAAATTGCTTCAAGCATAGAATTTCAATGTTCTATTAAGGTTAATCTTCCTCATACACCATTTCATCTATGTCATCCCCAACCAGGCAACCAATAGCTATAGGCCAGTTAATGGTCTCTCCTATAAGAGATTACCATTAACTGGAGATTATACTGGAGGTAATAGGAGATTACCAGTAGTGATTACCACTATAGGTGGTAATCACTCACTATGGTCCTGACTCAGTTCTTTATTCTTTCTTCTACTTTGTCCAAAAGACTGTGGTTCATGTAGATCGCTCGATAACTGCGGTCTTGCCAGGTGTACCCCGACTCCATCATCCTTTGTTTCCAAAAAATGGACTGGAGGCCTTTTAGAATGTTCTCACCATCAGCTTTGGTGCCAGGCATGAAGTCCTGTGTGCTGCACTGTGCTGCTGCCATAGTGAGGCACGCACGGCCCTGTGCCATGCCTGGAGGAGGCAGAGGCAGCCTCAGGAGACAGGGGAGGCTGCAGGCATGTCAGGCTTCTCTGAAGAATTTTAATTAATTTTAAAATAAGAGATAAAAAAATGTATGTGAGAACAAAAGACCCAACAAACAAGAGTCCTCCAGGGTATCAGATGAGTAGAGTGCATCACCTCCATCATCCCTCAGATATAGCGCAGGAAATGTTTTCTTTTTTTTCTTTTATTTTTTAAAAAATTTTTAATGTTTATTTTTTGAGTGAGAGAGACAGACAGAAGGTGAGCAGGGGAGGGACAGAGAGAGGGAGACACAGAATCCAAAACAGGCCCAGGCTCTGAGCTCTCAGCAAAGAGCCTGACATGAGGCCTGAAGTCATGACCTGAGCTGAAGTCAGACGCTTAACCGTCTGAGTCACCTAGGTGCCCCAAGTTTTCTTACACTAGTGTCTCCCTAGTGTGGTAGAAGAACTGGGTCTCCCAAGGGATATCATTCACTGTTAATAGTCTTTTATAATCAGTAAAGATCTAGTTCAAAACATTCAATGTACTTAAGAAATCTATAAGGTCACAAATCACTAGAACTATTATCTCCTGTTTAGCTTTTTTACTTTACTGCCGGATATCATCTGACAATATTATACATTTGCAATATCGTAATGTATAAGAAATATATATTTGGTCAAATATATATTTTCCTTGTCTATTTAGCCTTTGTCCACAGTTCATAGCTCACAGCTCCCCAAACCCTTGGAATTTCCTAAGTGTGAAGAGACATAAAGTTGTCACTTGTAATATTAATGAGGTGACTTTTGCAAAGCACCTAAGACTCGTGGCTAGTGGAGCCAACCAAGTGATCTGAGGGTTGGAAATTAGAGTCCCACCCCCTGACCTACGGAGAGGGGAAAAGGGCTAAAGATAGAATCAATTGACAACGGTCATTGATTTAATCTACTGTGCCTTTGTAATGAAGTCTTCTAAATCCAAAAGGCGGAGACTCAGAGAGCTTCCAGATTGACAAACATGTGAAGATTTGGGGAGAGCAGTGTGCCTATAGAAGGCACGAGAGCTTCATACCCTTTCACCATACCTTGCATCTCGTCCGCTTGACTGGTCTTTTAATATTGAACCAGCATTTTAGTAAGTAAAATACTTCTCTGAGTTCTGTGTTCTAGACTCTCTAGCAAATCGATCAAAGCTGAGAGGAAATCTTGGGAACCAATGATTTATAGTCAGTTGGTTAGAAGTGCAGGTAACAAGTCTGAGCTTTGTGGCTGGCATCTGAGGGGCTCGGGGAGAGCAGTTGTGTAGGACTCAACCCTAATCCATGGAATCTGATGTTATTTCTGGGTAGATAGTGTCAGAATTGAATTAAATTGTAGGACATTCAGCCAGTGCCTGGAGCATTGTTTGTTGTGGGGGATCTCACACACACACACACACACATACACACACACCAGAATTGGTCTCAGAACACCATTTTAACATGTGAAAAGCTGGCCCTAGTTCCAAAGCAGCTTCACACACATTAGTTCCTTTAATGTCATGGATGCAAAAGCAAAGGCTCAGAGAAAGAAGGTCATATTCCTAGAAAGAGGCATGTGGAAGGCAAAACTCCAGGTCTTCTGGGTCCAAATCTACTGTGTGTCTCACTTCCCTTTTAAGTTGCATAATGATCATAGGAAGTTTCAGTTCTCAAAAAAAAAAAAAAAAAAAGAGCAAAATCTTTGGCAAGTGCTCTTACGTTTTTCCAGAGCTTCTTGGAAGAGTAGGTGCTGTGTTTTAATCTCCCGGAGACAAAGAGACCACAGTGAGCTGAATTTCTCCTGTGCAAGGCGCTGGCCGCAGGCTCAGGCTGCAGATGGGCAGAGGGAGGGGAGACCAGGGTGCGACGCTCCAAATGGGGATTAAACATCCAAATCGGAAGGAGAACAGCTGTAGCCCCTTTACATTACAGTTTTAAAATTCTGAGCGTGTAAAGAACTATAAAAATCACAAGTAGGCCCTGGATCATAACAGATGAATAAGGGATTTATAATCTTTAAACTGCAAGGAGAATGGCTTACATTTGTACCATTTCCTATTTTGATTATAATCATTGTCCTGAGAGCAGATTCATGTTGTGCCTTTTCTGATTCTTTTTGCAATCCATCACAAGGAGACAACAGAATGGTAATGCTGCTGTACGTTCTTTGAAAGACAATAAAAGACCATGTAACTTCAGACCTTCCCATTTGGGTTTTTTTTTCCCTTTTCTTTTCTTCCACTCCCCCCCCTTTTTTTTTTGATTGTCATAATTTGATTGGGCAGCCATTATCTATTGTGGCTTGTCAGCTATCTCATTAACCTGGAAAGGTGAGACAGTCTAGACAATTACCTTCCAGAATATTAAAAAAGTTAAGGAAAAAGCCTACTACTTAGTGCTTTTCATAAACTAGCTGGAGTATTAAATCCTGATATCTTGTTCCAGGCTCCCAGCCAGTAATCAAGAAATAGCACAAAGCAAGGCTCTTCCTCCTGAATTGTTTTAAAATGACATTCTTCTCCTAATGTTTCCTGGCCGTATGTAGTTTATGTGTCAATAAACTTTGGGGAAATTTCTATGCTTCCTTTCCCTACAGTGCCCTACAGTGCCCTGCTACAGGAGAATGTGCTTTATTCCCTTAGTAGGGACTTTTCTCAGCTCAATCTGTTTTTCTTTGTATTAAAGGAACTTCCATAAAATTGATAAGAAGCTCTATAACAACCCAAATTTTCTATTATTCTAGGAATTCACCATTCACAAAAGCAGTGCAAAGATATCAAAATTCATATGCAAAGAAATGAATGCAAAAGCCTTAGAAGTGTTAGTGCCTCCGGGCTCTAGCCTGACTATTAACTCTTACGGCCTGAAGACGAGCCACAGTGGTGCGCACTTACCTGTATTATTGGGCTATATATGTAGCCATCTGGAAAACTACAGCTGCACCCACGCAAGAAAGATGAGAAAGGAAGACATGGACTATGTTACATTGTTCAGGTGTTATTCAAATCCTACAGTTGGGTAAATACAAGGAGGATATAAAAATCCAGTAAGTCCTAAATTAAAAAGGAAATATTAACATTTTCTTCTCTGTGTTGATTTTTTTTTTCACTCTCAGCCCAGCTAGACTGACCCAGGCTTTTATAGCATAAAAACTGTATGGAGCATAAGAAACTAGTAGCAGGCCCACAGCTGACCTGACTTTCTAGAACTACACTCCTAGCCTCATCACTATATTCTAACTGCCTCTGGGTAACTTTATAGACAGGTGGCCTTTGGGACCTATGGGAAGTTTCCCCTTGGAGGCTGCAAAGCTTAGGGAAAATTATATCACATGTGGCATATCTAGGAGTTCATTAAAACATTTCTACACAGTGCTTTATGATAGATTTGGCAGCCTCAGAAATTCCAGTAGGATATATAAAGAGCCTCTTGTTGTTTGTTATTCTAATTGTGGTCATTACACAAATGTAAATGAAACTACACTCTGCTCCTCATTTGCATGTAGATTTGGCAAGTGGTATTGGAAAAAAAAAAAAACAGTCTCGTCACCCACTTCTTTTACCAGTCAGTCAGTCTCCTCAGACAATAGATCAACTCCTGCCTACATCTCATACACTGGGCCCTGCGAGAGGGTAACAGGCACAAGATACACAAAACTGATAAGATGTCTCTGCCCTACTGGAGAGGGAAATATAAACAGATAAATCATAAGTACTATTTGTTTGTTATGTGGCTTAATTCATGTACAACTAAAATTCTGTGTTACCTACAAACGCAGGTAGGTTTTGCAGAGATGCTAGATTTGAGTTAGATTTGAGGAATGAGAAGAACCTTTCCAAACGGAGACAGCTCAGAGGACATCCTTGATAGAGAGAAGAGCAAAGGCCAGGAGAAGTGTGTCAGAATAATTCAGTTTTAGTACTGGCCTGAGCAAAATCGAATTAAGTAAAGGAAATCCACTTTCCATTGCTTCCCCTCCCCCTACCGTGAATCACATGACTCGGGCGAATTCCAGGACAGATCATTTGGAACTTTGCTCCTGTTCCTCTCCACTGTTACACACAAAGACAAGATTTTGTTACAACAGCCACAAAGGCGCCGCGCTCTTTCGCATAGCTATCTCCCTTGATCTCACAGGTCGCAGGAAACCAAATACAGCTGCGGGACACAACGAAGTCTCAGGGATCTAGTTACCGCCCCAGCAATGAAGTGGTATCGGGACTGTATTTGCTAAAGTCAAAATGAAAACATGTGGTCTGGTAAACAGGACCTGGGATCTGAAGGCAAGATTCTCTTGAAGAGCTGCCTGGATGGAAGGGCACAGCCGCCACTTCTCCAAGCAGGACATGTGCTCCATACCAGTGCTGCCCAGCAAGAGTATAATGTGAATTACAAATGTGAATCACATATGTAATTTAAAAAATATTTATAGCCACACTACAAAAGTTAAAAAAAAAAGTGAAATTCATTTTAATTTTTTTAATGTTTTTAATTTTATTCCTGAGAGAGAGAGACAGTGTGAGCAGGGGAAGGTCAGAGAGAGAGGGAGACACAGAATTTGAAACAGGATCCAGGCTCCGAGCACAGAGCCCGACGCGGGCCCCGAACCCACGAACCGCGAGATCATGACCTGAGCCGAAGTGGGATGCTTAACCGACTGAGCCACCCAGGCTTCCCGAAATTCATTTTAATAAATTTTATTTATTCTAATCTATCCAAAATATAAACAATACTTTTAAAGCAGTAGCAAGATACTTTACTTTTTTTTTGTACTAAGTCTTTGACATCCAGCGTGTATTTTCAACTGACAGCAGGTCTCAATTTACAAGTGCCCCCGTAGCCACGGGTGTTTGGTGGCTGTGGTCTTGAACGATACAGGTCTATACCCAAGAAACTATCTGCGGTCCTCCCTTCCCTGCACCACTCTGCATTGGTAGTAATCCCCAAATAATCAAAAGACTAGTCAGGGTTAATCAAAACTCTAGCTAGAGACACATGGTAAATATCCTTGGTTCATTGATTCATTCACTCATTTCTTCACTTACCACACACTGGGTCTGCAGCTATTATTATATGTCAGGTTATGTGCTTTGTGTGGGAACATGAAATGAGGCTCGGTCTCTGCTTTCAGAGTCTCATTGAGGAGAAACAATAAAACAGTAATGATGCAAATGGCTCCCATAGGGGAGGAAGGTGAAGAGGGTAGAGAGCAAAATGGGTGACAGGAAGTGGGAGGTACAGGCTTCGATTTACGAAATGAGTAAGTCACAGGGATAAAAGCTACAACTTGGGGAATATAGTCAAGGTATTGCAATAGTGTTATATAGTGACATGTGGTAACTACACTTGGGGTGAGCAGGGCATAAACTATAGAGGAGTTGAATTACTATCCTGTGCACCTGAAGCTAATGTAACATTGTGTGTCAATTAGACTTCAATATATAAAATAAGATAACATTAAATTAAATTAAATTAAATTAAAGGCTTTAACAGGGAGGGAGGATGGTAAATTTGTAATAAGGCTGTTCCAGGGATATCAGAGAATATGTTAGGAAAATTTGGGTCTATGTTGCATACCCAGCCACCGTTGGCACGACATGGAACCGGGGAACCTGCAAGCTGGCAGTATGAAGTTTAGAGTCTTTTGATAATTCCCAGCAAAATCCCTGCAACTTGTTTTTAGATGGGGACAGTAGATGTCTATTCTTAACAGTCCAGAACCAAACTAAAACCCCAACAAATTATGCTGCAAATGTATATTCTGGGTATGAATGTAAGGTGCTGTCACAGCTACTTAAGCTTGCTGTATTTTCTTTTTTTTTTGTAATGTTTATTTATTTTTGAGAGACAGAGCACGAGTTGGGGAGGGACAGAGAGCGAGGGAGACACAGAATCTGAAGCAGGCTCTCGGCTCTGAGCTGTCAGCACAGACCCCAACGCGGGGCTTGAATCCATGAACAGTGAGATCATGACCTGAGCCAAAGTCGGACACTTAACCAACTGAGCCACCCTGACACCCCAAACTTAAAGTATTTTCAAACCAAAGGCCCGGGGCTTAAGGGCAGGATGTCTTGCTTATAAAATAGAACATTCTGTACCAATTCAGATAACTTTTGTTAAAATATTTTCAGCAATATTAGCAGAATTACAGTTACGCTCGTTGACTCCCCTTGACTTTCAGTTGGCAGGCAAGCTCCATCCCTTGCCTACACCTCCATCCCCATCTCCATCCCCACTCGGACATTCACATGTACAAGTGCACTGCACCCTAGTCATGGAAAATTACTTACAGTTCCAACATACATACCTGCAGTCTGTCTCAGTCGCGCACCTTTGCACATAAGATCCCCAGAAGGCACTGCTAATTTCTACCTGCCTCAAAACTCAGCTCAAGTGCAACCTCCTTGGGGGACCTTCCCCATCCTCCGACTATCCACCCTGCTGGGTAGGTGTTACTCTTATGTGCTCTCACAGACCTCAGTGAATATCTCCACCACAGCTTTTTCTTCCATGTACTTCCATGTTTTCTTTCCCCACAAGACTGTTAACTCTTAGTAGTCAAAGAGGTTTTTTTTTTTTTTTTAAATTTCTATATCCGCAGCACCTACTCAAATGCTGAGGGATGATAAATGAATAAAACAATCAGTTAATCATATTGTTTTTAGAAGAAAATGATTTGGGTGGAAGAATTTATGTGTTACGAATAATTTATACACAAAAGGCAGAGTTGGGGCCAATCAAGTATTTCTGAAGAAAAGTAACGCATGGTAAAGGATATAAAAGGTTATACTTAATTTAAGAAGAGGCAGATTTGGGCTCAAAGCAGAACTTTTCTAACAACCAGGGTCATTCCACAAAAGAAGGGTCTATCTCTAAGTAGGCCAATTATGCCAGTGAGCTGAATCCAGCCCACTGACTATTTTTGTAAATAAAGTTTTATTGTAACTCAGCCACACCCATTTGTTTACATATTGTCCTTAGCTGCTTTCACACACAGAGGCAGAATTGAGTAGTTACAAGAAAACCATTGGGCGTGCAAAGCCTAAAATGTTTACTCTCTGGCCCTGTACAGAAGAGATTTGCTGACTTCTGGTCTGCTAACGAGGTTGTGAGATTCCCATTACAGAAAGTATTCAAGTAGAGACTGGATCTGTCCAGGATGTGGAAGAAATATGTTCTTTAAAAGGGAGAACAGTAACTTTAAATTCCCTCCCCTCTGGGCAGGTCTATGATTACAGGCCTACTTTTCTATGACAAAAACAAGTTATACTCTCTAATTTGTCTTTGACTGGCAGCGCTATAATGGGCAGCATTGCTAGTTGTAGAAAAGGAAATCATTGCCTAGCCATGGTTTAGATAATGCACCTGACTCCCTAAATACAGTTTACTGGTGCTCTGAATAATGAAAGAAATAAATTTTTGCCTTCAAGCATCACCAGGGCACTATCATAGGAAGCTGTCGTGAAAGATTCAAAGGACGCCAAAGGGACAGTAACCTGACCTGCTGCTAACTCCGTATTTCCAAACAGACCTAAAACCAGACTCTCCCTCTGGACCACAGGTATTAATCAGCAGGCAGCCCTTCAGCCTTCACTGTTCTTTATGAGGCTGGGTGGTCACAGTGGGACAGGAATCACCTATGAGATTACCTCCCCTGCTTGCTTTATTCTTATCGACTACCCTCCACAGTACCTGGAGGTCAGGCCTCCAAGGATTCTTTTTCATCCTTTGGCAGGTTTATTTACTAGGAATGACAAAGTCTCAAACACAAGCACTGGATGAAAAAGAATTCCCTTTCAGAAATCATTCCATCCTCACATATTAAAATGACGCTCTGTGACATGTTGTTAATGTTGAACGAAAACCACATGTGTGCAACCATTTGGTGTTTATTAGCAGGGCTGACTGTCTGCACTCCAGAGGCTGTCCCTTTGGGTAGATTAAGGAGGGAGCCGCCAGGACAGGAAGACAGAAGGCATTGCCCGTATCCTGCTACAGAAGGTCTTGCTGCAGAAAACTAGCCAACGACGGCAGGCTGGGGGCAAGGAGGGTCCTTGCCTTCACCACCACATCCGTAATGCTTGGCGATCACCATAACACGTTTCTGGCATCGCTAGGGATATTGCTCTACAAATAATGGAGGGACAGAAGCTAGCCCCAAGACTGTATTTTCAAGTGGTTACATGAGCTTTCCCCACAGACATTTACATTCATTCAATCCCCTTCAAATTGCTCCTCACCAAATACATCAAGTCCCAGGAGACGCTCAAGGATAAAGGCAGAAACGTTTGTGGTAGAAATTATCTATAGCTGCTTACTTCTTCTGTGGTCACATCTGAAAATGCTCCCCAGTTTCTAGCAAATCCTTCTTCTTTCCCTCCCATCCCTTTATGCAGTGGTTGTTTCCTTGTTGATACAGTGGCTGCACCAATGAGCTGTGCTCTTGCTTTCAGATTCCTGGCGACTCCTGTTATCAGTCTGAAGGAATTGGCTGCTTTAGAAGGAAAGGGAAAAATCTCTCCAGCATCGCGTAGTATAAAGGGGGAGGATCGTGTAAATCACAGCTGTCTGGGGCCAACTTGCACAGATACTGGGCATTTGTTCCCCCCATCCCCTCCCCCAATCCCCTGTGCCCGAGGATACCTGATGTAATAAAAAATAATGGAGAGAATTTTGCTCCCGTGAAACTTTATTGGAATGCTCCACTGGATGGAGTGACTAGAGGTTGGTAGGGGAAATGTTCAGTCAATGGGATTCATAGCGTTGCTCCCTCTTCTGAACTGCTGTGGCACCAATTGGCTGAACCAGTCTGTGGCATTTATCAAATCCTGCTCTGCTCTGCTGTCCATGTGTGTCTAGCTCATCTACTTAAAGAGTGTGTAAAATTTACTTAAAGGCAGTATAATCCCACATGCTCTCTCCTGTACTTCCAGTTGCCCCTAGCATAGGACCTTGCACCCTGAAGTCATTTGAAAATATTTTTTTGGCATGCTATTTTTGAACTTGTGAGCTCGTTTGAATATATTTTAAGAATTTTTAAAAGTTTGATGAGTAACCTGAACACAGAAGAGATGGGATCGTATTTTTTGATCCTTCCTTACTGCAGTAGACAGAATGACGATGCCCCGAAGATGTCTAAATCTTAATCCCCAGAACCTGTGAATATGTTGTGTTACGTGGCAAGGGGGAACTAAAGTTGCAGATGGAATTAGGTTGCTAATCAGCTGACCATAAAATAGGAAGGGTTTCCCGGATTATCCGGGTGGACCCGTATAATCACAAAGGTCCCTGACAGCGAAAACAGGAAGTAGAAGAGCTAGTGTCAGAGCCACACCACGTGAGGAAAATTCTACTAGCCTTTGCTGACTCTGAAGATGAAAGGGGGCACAAGCCATGCAATGTGGGCAGCCTCTGGCACCTGGAAAAGGCAAGAAAACAGGTATTCCCCAGTGCTTCCAGAAAAGAAGGCAGCCCTTCTGATTCCTTGCTTTTAGCTCAATTCTGACATCCTGAACTGTAAGATAATAAGTGTGTATTGTTTTAAGCCACCAAATTGATAAAAGCTTGTTACAGAAGCAGTAAGAAACTAATAGACTCAACTATCCAAGATTTATGGGAAAGGAAAGAAAGTTTAATAAGGAAATATGAAGGAAGTTTAATAAGGAAGGTGGTATGATTTCATGGAAAAGGATGAGGTCCCCCAATTTACTTCCCCAAAAATGTCCCTCTCCCTTCCTGCTGGGCCTTGAGAAATGGAAAAAGTAATAGCACAGCCAGTTAAATAGGGCAGCATCCCTGATTTCTGTAAGGAAATCTTATAACTGTGGCTCTCAAGGGTCCAGTTTTCACAATGGAAAACCACTTGCTATGGTGCCTGGACAACAAAGTGTCATTTGAAAGCGATGTCCCCAAACCTGATAAGCGATGGATGTCGTCGATTGAGACAGGCTTGTAACCAACAATACTGGCTGGAAACACAAGGTGATACACAGAGACACAGGTAGTTTGCCAAGCCAAGGAGGAAAATAGAGAGAATTGGGCTCCAAAGGCCATCTTTGCTAATATCACGATTTTGCTTACTGTCAAACACTTAAAGGGGTAGGCTCCCCAATTCAGTCTTTATCAAGTTGATTAGCCTGGGAAGGCTGCAGAAGCTGCCTCTATTACATCCACTGAGTGAAAAAGGAGCCTCCAGGGTTCTCGTAATTGTTCAGTACCGAGGTATAAGTCAAACACATTTATGAGAGCTGGCCTCTAGCCCACTTCTTATGAATACACATAAACACACCTTTTATTGCTCAATAATGTTTTCCCTTTTGTAACTTTTTATGAACCACTAAAAAAAATGGGGCTAGCAATTTAATTTTTTCTGAAAAAGAAACCACAGAAATACCAAATCTTCCAAATGGGAACGCCTCTTGTCTGCTGCCTCAACCAAAAAGTATTCGCCAAGGGAGTGGTCGAAACCTCAGCATCAACAACATGATATTAATTTGGTCCAAGTCCAACTGACTAGCTCCCCAGACTGAGTTTCTGCATTCCTCTTTATGAGCCCAACCTCAAGCCCCTGGGGTACCTAAGGTGCAATGCAGCAGAATTCATCAGCTCTTTATGCCGATGGGATGTTCCTCACACACACACACACACACAAACCCCTCCCCGGCTCTGTTACAAATTAGCATTCTCTAGAATTGGCTCCCATCCAGAAAAGCAAGAAGCTCTTTCCTCCATGCAAACCTTTCATTGCCACCTCTACACCATGAGTCCAAGCCTTCATGACCTCTTACTTGGACCATTGCAATAGCTTCCTAACTGGGACCTCTATCTCTGGTATCCACGTTCTCCAATCCTTATAACCAACCACATTGCTGCCAGATTAATATCTAACGGAGAGATACATTCATACCATCTTAGCTTAGATGCTTCAAAAATTCTCCACTTCTCATCCAGTGAAATTCAACCACCTTAATCTGTCACCTCACTTCAGACAACCTGGCTCCAAGTTACCTTTCTGGATGTATCTGGATGTATTCTGCACTGCAAACAGTCCGGATGGTTTGGCGCCCTGCAGTGTACCCCACACCTGCTTTTGCTCTTGCAATTTTTGAGTTCTTTGTTGCAAGTCCACAAAAACCAATGTGGACTACCTTGGAAACAAACGGATGTGCTGAAAAGATGTATGGAAGTTCACAGAATCTGAAGAGCAAGGCACAGAAAGGATGGGAACCAGATTTACTCAGGGGAGAGGGCTTCCCAGGAACAGGAACTGTGGACAAACCCTTCAGGGCAGAGCCAAAGTGAATACATGCACCCCAACCTTCTGAACGGTTTTGTTTGCCACTCTGCTTTTGCTTAGATTCCAGTTCCAGAGAGTATTCAATAGACCTAGCTTTGGCTAGGAAAAATTAGATCACTTTGATAGATAATTTTGCAAGCTTTATCCAATGGGAGGAGAGAATCCCCCCAAAGCAAATCAGAATGTTGTTACTAAAATAACAAATAATGGAGGGAGGTGGTCAACAAAATAAGTACCCAAAAGCAACAAACATCTGCACCACATTATCTTCATCTCAGATGCTCATTCTCTAACTACCATTCCTTGCTCATCCTCAAGACTCATGTTAGACCTCATCTTGAAGCCTGTCTTGTCATGAACTTCTGGTTCACAGTGTGCCACTTCTCTCTTGGGGTTCCCCTTACTTTCTTCCTTGTTTTATAGCTGTTATGTCTCATCCCCTTCCTCACTAGCTTTGTAACAAGGAAGTTATCTCCTCTTTTTCTGCTCCAGTTTCTGGATCTATGAAAAACAGACAATACAATAACTATTTCACAGAATCGTAGCCTATAATGGAATTAGTTCAGTGCCTGACACATAAGTCCTCAGCAAATGTTGTTATTGTTGTTTCTATGAGCCTTTCATCACCGTCATTATCAGTATACAATTCTTTTAGACTGAGAACCGTGACTTATTTGTCTTTATAGACCCTAGTGAAATATTTTACACACAAAGCTATTTGCTACTCCTGGTGGATAAATGACTCAATCAATAGAAGAATCAATCAATGAAGTAAGAAAAAATGTGGAAGCTGAAATTAAAAGCGGGGCTTCAGTAGGCCCACTTCTTCTACTTTTACCAATAACAGACTCCAGCTGTAAGAACAAGGGCCATTGTAGAAATTCCAAGAAACAGACAGGAAGAGAGCTTTCCATGGAACATTCCATGGTTGTGAGGCAGGTGGAAATACAAGCCCAGTTCTGTTCTTTTGCAGCAACAGCCTGTGTCTTCAGTACTATAAAATCGATAATGAAAAGAAGGAAGACATGAGGGAAGGAGAGAGGGAAGAAGAGCATTCATTAAAACTTTAGGGTAGTCCGGGGCGCCGGGGTGGCTTAGTCGGTTAAGCGTCCGACTTTCGCTTAGGTCACGATCTCGCGGTTCGTGGGTTCCAGCCCCGCGTCGGGCTCTGTGCTGACTGCCAGCTCAGAGCCTGAAGCTTATTTCAGAGTCTGTGTCTCCCTCTCTCTCTGACCCTCCCCTGCTCACGCTGTCTCTCTCTGTCTCCTAGAAATAAATAAAAATATTAAAAAAAAAAAAAACTTTAGGGTAGTCCATGGTAATAGGAAACATACACCCTAGCCCCTGACCTAGTTTCCCAATGCTGTCTGCAGTCCCCTGGAGAGACATCGCTGGTGTTGCTCCTATTTGCAATAGTTAGGGATGCTCCTCAGGCTGTCTTATCTCCCTTGGTTACCACTATGGGTCTTTCTTCTATGAATTATCTTAACCCTCTTCAAGTCTATTTATATGTTCAGCCTTTGCCACTTTCCACTTGTATCTTAAAGCAAAGCTTGAAGTCTCCTCTAGAAGACTAGGGGGAAAAACAAGAACAAGAAGAAAAAAATAATCCTTTCCAACAAAAATCTAAGGAACTTTCCATTTAAATCTTACCTGTGTCACTCACTCAATAGCCTTGGGGCAGGCGTGTGCTCTGTCTGCTTCATTTTGATTTATTTAAAATTGATATAATAATCTTCAGATTAGTGCATTAAAGGTTAATTAGATTTTAGCTTTTTCATGCGATTCAGAACATCAAGGAGATTATTACAGATTCTGGATAAGGATCTTTTTTTTTAAGTTTATTTTTATTTAAGAGATATAGAGAGCAAGCAGGGGAGGGGAAGAGAAAGAGGGAGACAGAATCCCAAGCAGTCTCCACGCTGTCAGTACAGAGCCCAATGCAGGGTTCGAACTTACTCCATGAGATCATGACCTGAGCAGAAATCAAGAGATGGATGCTTAATGGGGCGCCTGGGTGGCTTAGTCGGTTAAGCGTCGACGTTGCTTAGGTCATGATCTCGTGGTTCGTGGGTTCGAGCCCCGCGGAGGGCTCTGTGCTGACTGCCAGCTCAGAGCCTGGAGCCTATTTCAGAGTCTGTATCTCCCTCTCTCTCTGGCCCTCCCCTGCTCACGCTGTCTCTCTCTCTCCCCTAGAAAAAAAAAAAAAGAGTTGGATGTTTAATGACTGAGTCACCCAGGTGCCCTTGTTTAACTCTTAAAAGAGAATCTTTTTTTTTAATTTGACTAAATGTGCATCCCTCCCTGATCACTTCTTTGTCATCATATTTTTTTAGACACCTTGGATAATTCTTGTAGGACCACAACATATGGTTCTCTAAACTGTGCATTGCACTACTCTAGGGGACAATATTCGTATCTTGTTTATCATAGATATCTCCATTCATTATCAAAATTTCCAGACAAAGGCAGTGAGGTGTCTTGAGGAAGGGGTACCTCTTTCTACTTCAGACAAAGATATCAAGAAGACATTATAGCTGGATTTGAGGCAACAACACGTCTTCTTCCACTTTATCCTGAGGTTGTAATAAACTTCCATTTATTAAATAGATTCAAGGGAGCCCACTGGTATTTCAAATGCAATACATATGCAGTAGTCATCTTCAGGATTAGACTCACAATATATTGACAGTCCTTTGATGGAAGCTTCCTTATGGAGCTGGATTTTGAGTCCCCACGTTTCCTCTTTTTAAGATTCCAGTGAGCAGGTGCAGAGATATCCTCAATTTACAGCAGCCCAAGGCAAGCCTCATATGCAAGTAAGTTCCTTTGTTTATTAAACCTGCCACTTACCAATCTGGGGTGGTCTGCCTTTTTCTTTGGTCTCTTCCTGACCTCTGTGTACAGTGGGTGGGGTTAGGGCAGTAGTTTCAGATTTCACCTGGGGAACTTCTGAGATTGCAAACTGCAGCACCTGGACGTGGGCCTAGCATAAAATAGGAAATGGTGACCGAAGGAACAAAGGGAGGGAAGGAAATAAGGGAGGGAGGGCTGGGGACAGCAAGATGACACAACACAGTGATTTGTCCCTGGGACTTGCTAGGCTCCATTATTTGGGCATAAGTTTGTTTCTACTTTTCAATTTTGAGCCTAAGAACAAAGATCATAATCTAGAATCATCTTTGTATTCTGTCCAGCCAAAATCCTAATGTAGAAAGAATCAAACATGTACTGAACATTCAATCAATGTTCACTAAATTGAATTTCCTCAATGAAAGGCATTGGCTTTCTTTCACTTTCAGGGAGGGCAATGTGTAGATTAGCCATATTTTTAAAATACAAAGATTTTTGTACCTGGATAACTTCTAAATCCAAAATTATAATGGGCTTAGTACTATTACTCATAGCAGTATAACTGCTCTTCCTATGTCTTGTGCCCAGGAATACTTAAAGATTCTCATGGATAAAGGAGACAGGAGTCTTTTAAAAACTCAAAATGAAAGGAGCATTGGGGCACAGGGGTAGCTCAGACAGTAGAGCGCCAACTTCAGCTCAGGTCATGATCTCCTAATTTGTGAGTTCGAGACCTGCGGCAAGCTCTGTGCTGACAGCTCCGAGCCTGGAGCCTGCTTCAGATCCTGTGTCTCCCTCTCTCTCTGCTCCTCTCCCACTCATGCTCTGTCTCTCTCTCTCAAAAATAAAATTAAAAAACATTAAAAAAAACAAAACTAAAGGAGCCTGCCTTCACCTTCTCTCCAGTGCACCCTCAAAAAGTTATTCCCTACTTTGGGGGAATGAGCAGAAGCAGCATTATCCCATCTAGAACGGGAAAACCAGGCCCTTGGGACTCAGAGGTCTTCCAAGCAGAGCCTGCTAAGCTGCATCAGTTTAAGGAGGATTTAAATGCTTTTGCCTTTTTTCTCCATGTCAGAAGTGAATCACATTGAGATGAGAAGGAGGTCTAACAACAACAGCAAGCATCTCGCAGGAGGTCAGTTGGCAAAGTCTATCCTAAATACTTGAAGTCTAAAGATAGCAACTGTATCTCTGGAGTTAGCACAACTTCGAATTATTAAGAACAGGGATTTGAGATTAGAAAGAAGCCTTGCATTTAAACAGATGGGTTTCTCTTAATTTCTAGGGAAATTAGGAATGCCTCAATGCTGATGCTGATAGAATTGACTTCTCCTATTAGCATACTACAAGGTTGATGCTGGGTCATTTGTGCTTTATTGCTCTGTAAAAATTCAAAACCTTTAAGTGCTGTGAACTGTAAAAACCCAAGCAAACTGAAGAAGCTCCTTTGTCCACATCCCTCACCATCTTCCCCTTCCCCTCTTCTGCTGTGCACCAAGAACTTTCTGATTAAAAGGCAGTCACCCATAAAAAGCATGCAGAAGCCTAGCAAATGTAGGTAATGTATTTTTTCCCTTTGGAAAATGAGTGGAATCTCAACTTAATACCCTATCTAGCAGCACACCCGTGTTTCAGATCTCTAGCAAGCTTTCTAGGTGATAAGCAGTGTAGAAGAACTCTCTCATAATTTGAACAGACCCTTCTTGAGCATCTATGTTATGCCAAGGATTGAGCTGTCAGATGTACGGTCAGAATCCATCACTAAGAGTTTAGGGCAAAAGGCCATGGTCTAGACCTCACATGCACAAAGGCCAATGTACATAGTTCAGTTAAATGTAGGCTGTGATATCTTTCCAAAAATACACTGGCAAGACTGAAAGTTCTTCATAGTCTCTAGAGTGGACTTTGAAATACATTTTTATAAATCTTAGGACTGTCTTGTCCTAAGAAAACCTACTTACAGTGCATTATATTTTTGTGTTAAAAGAATTGATTGTTCATAGATAGATAAACCTACAGACACACCTATTTTTTTAATGTTCCACAGGTTTTAACCCTATTTTAGCATCTCTCTGTTGTGAATGTACTAGGTGTCTCAAAATAATGCTAAAGATAGCATTAAACCATGGAAGTGACATCATTGTTTTCTAGCACTTAAATCATCTCAAAGTTAGTTACTACCCTTTATTTTATTTTTTTTTAATTTTTTTTAATGTTTTATTTATTTTTTAGGAGAGAGAGAGACAGAGCGTGAGCAAGGGAGGGTCAGAGAGAGAGGGAGTCACAGACTGAAACAGGCTCCAGGCTCTGAGCTGGCAGTCAGCACAGAGCCCGACGCGGGGCTCGAACCCACGAACTGCGAGATCATGACCTAAGCGAAAGTCAGATGCTTAACCGACTAAGCCACCCAGGTGCCCCTCTACCCTTTATTTTTAAATCTCCACCAAAGGTTTCTTATTGATTCTCTTTTTAATGGCATGATGGCATTTCACTGTACTTTGGAACTATATTCTGCTGCACTTTAATCTAAATTCCCCCAGCATCAATATCCCTCCATTCTTTCTTGACCTATTGGTGTGAGTAGAAAAAGAGTCATTGACCATCTTTTTATAGTGGTATTCCTTACCTTACCTTTCTGCGGTGTGTGTGGATAGAGTACATCACTTATCATAGATGTTGAACAAATGTTGCTCAGATTTAACCACTCAAGCAGATTAATATAAATTAATATAAATACACACACACACACACACACACACACACACACACAGAGGGAGGGAGAGAGAGAGAGAGAGAGAGACTATTGAGCAAACTATTTCTTCCAAAACACTTCATGTATATTATTTTGCAAAATTCCTATAAAGTTGTTTTTATTATCCTTGATTATACAGCTGAGGAAACTAAGTTTCAGAGACGCTAAGTGATTTGCCCTAGGTCACACTGCTAATAAATTACAGAGTTGGGACTTATGCCCAAGCACATCTGACCTCAAAGCCATATTTTTGGCTCCAGACTACCAGGTAGTGTCTGACCTTTGGTCCTGGAGTGAGATTTGGCTGCTTTTAATTGCCGATGGGCTCCATATGTACTTTCTGATGAAAACAATTCTTTAGCTATGAGCAACTCTACAGAGAATTTGAAAAAATGAAGAGTAAATCTGGAGGGGTCAGGGCTTTGAAATTTTTTTTCATCATATTTCTTGAAAGTAATTGCCCAGGAAGATAAGGTGGTACCTACTTACTTCCAGTAAAACTGTGACAGTCCCAGAAATGCTGACTCACTTGTAATGGCGCATCATTCCTGGAACTATGTCCTACATAAAGTGTCCTGTCCCAGCTTGAGCAGGCCTGGAAGGGCCTCTGTGACCATGGCACCTCTTCCCACTCACTTCAGCAAAGGTGTTCACGAGACACCTAGCTGCTTGCAGCTCACGTGACATATCTGCCTCTTAGCCATCACTTCCCTGGCTGTGTTCTAAAATATGTAGCTACCGGGACACTGGTTTTCTTTAAAATGAACAGGGTTTGAAATGAATAACTTACTTTGTCTCCTTTACTACCTTGGCGTTTCATATTTTGGATTATTTTACCCCTACTTCATTCCTGTGCCAGTCGCCTTGATGAGTTCTGCCTCTACATCATATAGAGCAGGAAGCAGACCTCTAGCCAACTCTGTCTTTCCAAAACCCCTTGCCCAATAATTTCTAGTATCCCCCGATGGCCAAGCTTTATAAAGATTCATGTCCATTCTATCGCTTCTCATTCTCTCTTCCATATTCAACCTTCAACCCACTGTTTCCCTGACTGTGGGGAAAATGGGCTCACTCATGCACCTCCAAGAAGCCATGTTGAATGGATGTTCCATTCCTTATTTACTTGACCTTTGCAGTACCTGGGGCCATTCACCATTCCCTCCCTAGAACTTTCATATCTTTTGAGTTCCTTAGTATCATTCTTTTCTTGTTTTCCTCCTATTTGGCCAATCCTCCTTCCCATTTTCATTCATTTGATATCATTCATTATTCTTTTTCCTCCTGCATATTGAATGTTAATCATTCATGAGATCTTGCTCCTGAGTTTTTAACTACATTATCCTTAGGTGGCCTTATTCTTAAGATATTCTTATAATGTGCCCATTAAACTGTGTCTGCCAAACACTAGAATCATAATAAGGGCAAGGATCACCCTAATTTTGGCCTGGAGCATAAAAAATGGTTACCAGATATTTGTCGAATGCAGTAAATATCTATCTCCAGCCCAGGTCTCCCTTTTGAGCCCCAGACAATATGTATATGTGTACCTGTATCTATACATATTATATGTCTACCTATTAGACTATGGGGATCTCATGTTTATCTTACCCAAAAGCAGCTTATTTTCAACTGGCCCCCAACCTCTTCCTTATTTTTGGTTCTCTTTTTCAGTAAATGGCACCATGCAAATCAGATACCCTGGAGGTTATCTTTAGGACATACTCTTCATCCACATACCCTCTACCCATATCCAGCTATTTATCAAATCCACCTATTTTTCTCTTCCAAATCTTTCAGATCTACCCTTTATACTCCATCCACTCATGTCACCACTACCTGAGTTCAGGCCTTCATCATTATGTAACCACCATGGCCTTTCTCATTGGTCTAAGTCTTCACTCTCTGAACACCTGCATGCATCCTCTACATTGCTGTTAGAGTGTTTTTTTCTGAAAGCAAACCAAATCATGTGCAATTATGTATCCAGTATTAAAAGTCCATGAATTTGCCCTTTCTCTTTCCTTATAAGCACTGCAACAGGCACATTTCATAATTGGGGCACTGAAGGTAAATGCAACCATACCCTTATAACAGGATTCAGCTGACCTTCTCTAATGGGAATCAGAGCACTACGTCAAGAGCACCCTAGATTATTTTTTAAATATTTATTTATTTATTGGGAGAGTGCAAGCAGGGGAGGGGCAGAGAAAGGGGACAGAGGGACTAAAGCAGGTTCTGTGCTGACAGACTGACAGCAGTGAGTCGATGTGGGGCTAGAACTCATGAACTGCGAGATCATGAGCTGAGCCAAAGTTGGACACTCAACCAACAGAGCCACTCAGGTGCCTGAAGAGCATCTTAGATTCTTCTACTTAGTTCATGCAAGAGGAGTGGTGCCTACACCATATTCCTACGTAATATACCCGTCTTGAATAGTACTTTTTTCACTGGTGTAAAATTATTGCTAGCATCCCTCAAGCTAGTTAAAAAACCCTCTAGTGCTAATTGAGATGGCTGAGACTTAAACATTTACAGTAGCTACCTAGTTAGAGTCTTTCAAATGCTAACAAACCTCCCCTGGAGTATATGTTTCTGATTAAGATACTTCAAATATTAGCAAGCTGCCTCTGGGAGTAAGTTAAACTAACTGAAGACACACATGTGCTACACTTTCTATGCCGAATGGCTTTATTTTTATTTTATTTATTTATTTACATAGAAATTTTTTTTTAACTGTGTATGCACGTGGAAGGGGCAGAGAGAGAGACAGAGAGACAGAGAAAGAGAATCCCAAGCAGACTCCCTTCTGCCAGCATAGAGCCCAATGTGCGGTTCAATTTCAGGAACCGTGAGCTCATGACTTGAGCTTAAACTCAGAGTCAGATCCTTAACCTGCTGAGTCACCCAGGCATCCCATACGCTGGATATTTTTCAACTAAATTACAAGGGCACTTGAGTGGCTCAGCTGGTTCAGTGTCCAACTCTTGATTTTGGCTCAGGTCATGATCTCAGGGTTTGTGAGATCGAGCCCTGCATCAGGCTCTGGGCTCACAACACAGATTCTGCTTGGGATTCTCTCTCCTTCTGTCTTTACCCTTCTCCTGCTCTCTCTCTTTCTCTCAAAAAATGAACTAAATTACAGAAAATATAATGCCATATTTGTGGGGCCTTACATGCATGGATAGTTTATCTGGTGGATAATTAAGTGGTGCCAGTATATATACCAAACCCTTAGCATCCTTGCCTCAATGATCAGTACAAAAATGGAGAGGCAACAGATGTTTTGTTAATGAATAAATGAATGACTTTCTTAATTTGTGAGTTAGGATCTCAAAATTCATTTTATCTATCTAGGCTTCAACCTTCTATTTCTCTGAAAGTAGCTAATACTAAGTTAAACCATATGAAAATGTCATCTTTAAAGGTGAAAAACACACAAATATTGGCAATTTTCTATGACTGGGTCTTCCATGAGGCTTCCAAGCCACCTTCAAATAAATGAAGAGAAACTAGTTTAAAGTACTTGTAAGAATCAAGTTCTTTTCAAATGCCTAAAGCCGGATGTCCCAGGAGGAGAAGCAGATCCCTACCTCTGGCGAGTGCCTCCAACCTCCTTAATATTCTTAATCATTCAATGGGGGCTGTGACTGCCTTGAAGTTCTCACAGATCAATTAAATCCTGGGCACTTCCGAGGTGACATTCAGATTAGTGGGAGGGTGAAAAGAAATCAATTCTTATTTTTCAGCCTGCAGGTGCCCACAGATTTCCTGGTGTGAATAGTGAACTCTCATTTCAAACACAAAGGCAAAGGTGGCCTCTCCTTTCAGGGCCACTAGCTGATTGCTGAGGTGATGCGTGGAAGAATAGGAGCCCCGGGGGTTCTTGCCTTGCCATTAAGGGCTCTGACACAAAAAGACCTCTTTATACCAGCAGTGAGAGAGAGTGGAGGATGGAATTCCTATTTCACCAATCCTTGAAGTAAAATCACCTTGAGAATTTGGGCTTCAAACTGGGATAAGAGCACCAGCTTTCATTATCCAGCCAACGCGTGAAGGGAAGAAAGGCTTTCTGTGGAAGAGGGTCACTTTGGAGGGGTGGGGGGAAGGAGGGATGAGGCAGGGTGAGGCAGGTGAATTCCACCATTTAATAAGCAATCACCCCTGACCTGCCAGACACAGATAGTGTAATTCCTGAATGGTTAAGTCAAACCGAAAGAGCAGGTAATTAGACAGCAAGCACTAGAGCATTGAGGAGCGTTACATTTCCAGGGTGTGCACTGAGAGCAAATTGGATATATGTGCTATGCTTCTAATATATTCTGTTTTCTAATTAGCAATCAGGGCTGATTTGTCAGTCATTCCACCTATAATGCATAAAGCACTGGAACATAGTGGGGGAAAAGCAAGTTCAGAAAATCAATTATGCTTATATTTACATTCCCTCAAGGCTGAGGTGTTACAAAAAATGCCGAAATATTATCTTTCTCTTTACAAAAGAGCAGAAAGGAAGGGTGAGATTGCAATTCAATATAATGAATAAATCTCTGGCTGTTTGGGGAGAGGTACAATAACTGAATATTTATGAGACTGATGATGGGAAAGGCACTTCATAAGGTCAGCAATTGTGGAAATAGTCTGCCATTTTTAAAGAGCATAGGAACAAGTACATGTAGAAATACAGACTTATCTTTTATATACGGAGAATGGAAATGTTTTAAAACTCGGTCATTTTTGGGGGGGGATGGTGGTTAGCAGAATGGGAATTTCTCATCACCATGTGGGTGTAACCAAGAACAAGGAACACTATACAAATATACACACAACAAGAGCGTTCCTTCCTGGCTTCTCAAGAGGGGACTCTAAACGCATTCAGCTTCTTCACTTCCTCAGCTCATATTCAGTCTCCAAAATCGGCATTCCTTTACCACCAGTGCATCTAAACTCCCACTGCCAAGGCCACCGGGCCCTCTTAATTTCCAATTCCGTGACTACTTTCCAATACTCATCTTCTAACAGACTTCCGGGCGGCTGTCGCCACTGATGACTCTTCCCTTCTTCTTGGAAGGCTCACGTCCTTGGTTTCTGGGATACTTCACTCTTGATTCTCCTGCTTCTCTGGCCACTCCGTTTGTGCTCTCTTCTGTGAGCTTCTCTTTATCTGCATGTGTCCTGAATATCGGTGCTTCCTGCTTCAGCTGCACATTGTCTTTGAATTTCTATTTGTTTCTAACTGTATTGTTTTAAGTGCCACTGTCAGGCCAGAGATGCCTAAATCTCTACCTCTTGTTCTGATCAGGTACCTGAGCCTCAGGCTCAACACCAAACTCCCAGGCGGACATCCCCACTGACAAATTCACCAGCACTTCATGCTCTCCTGTGTAAGTAGAACTGGTTACCCTTCCAGCACCCAAGCCCGCTCTCCCTGAGACCTTCTCTGCTGCTGTTTGCTGTTTGTGGCAGGAACTCTCTGCAATAAGCCCCCAAAGGCTCCCACTTCCTGTTCATGCCTGTCATCCCCTCCCATTGACCGTGTGCTAGACCTAGTGATCTGCTTCTAACAAATGGAATGTAACGATAAGTACCTCCAAAATTTGGTGGCTGAAAAAGATGATGGCTTTCTTCTTATTTGCTTTCTTCCTCTTTCTCACTGGCTCTGAGGAAAGCCAGCTACCATGCTGGGCACTGCCCTGTAGAAAGGCTCACACCTTGATAGCTTTGCAGAGCTTTGCAGAGTTTGAGTCAGCTTATATGCTATATAATAGAATTCACTATTTAATGGATTAAACAATACATTATTTAGGGGAAAATGCATATGAATGATAAAATTAAAAAACCAGAGACAGACATGATTAACACACTAAAAAGAGCATGGTAACCTTTGATAGGAGAGTATGGAGAATAAAATCAAAGAAAGGATCATAGGAACTTCTGCATTCCTGGTAGTATTTAAGCTTGATGGTAAGAAGTGAGTGTTATTTAAATTTTATCTTTAGTTCATGTGGCTGTGTATATATTTGTATAGTATACTCTTAGTGTATTTGCTACATTTCACAGTAAAAACAATCCAGCGATTCTATTTCTAGATATATATCCAAGCAGGATATATTGAAAGCAGGGTCTCAAAGAGATATTTGCACACCCATGGTCATAGCAGCACTATTCACAATAGCTAAGAGGTAGAAGCAACCCAAATGTCCATTGATAAATGAATAGATAAACAAAATATACTATATATACACAATAGAATATTATTCAGCCTTATAAAGGAAATCTTGGGGCACCTGGGTGGGTCAGTCATTAAGCATCTGACATCAGCTCATGGTTTGTGAGTTGGAACCCCACATTGGGTAAGCCTGAGCCCTACATTGGATGAGCATGAGCCTTGCATTGGGTAAAAACAACATGAGCCCCACTTTGGGTGAGCACCACTCTTCTCTCTCTCTTTCTCTCTCTGCCCCTCATAGGATTCTCTCTTTCCCTCCCTCACTTGCTCCCTCTCTCTCAAAAAAAAAAAAAAAAAGGAAACTTGCATCATGCTACAATGTGGATGAACCTAAGGATTATGCTAAGTGAAATAAGTCACACAAGTGCAAATACTATGTGATTTCACTTAGATGAGGTACATAGGGTAGTCAAAATCATGGACATCAAAAGCAGAATGATGGTTTACCAGGCATGGGGGGAAGAGAGCAGAGAGGAGTTGTCCCATAGGTGCAGGGTTTCAGTTCTGGAAGATGAAAAGGTTCTGGAGATCTGTTTCACATCAGTGTCAAAGTTTTAACACTACAAAATTTAACCTTCAAATGGGCAAAAAAAAATGGGCAAGGTGGTAAATTTTATCATATTATCTTTTACCACAGTAAAAGAATTTCTTTAACAAAAAGTAAATGTATACTTTTTTCACTTCAGAATGGCAAAAATAGTATATCCTACTATCCTTTCTGAGACTAGATTTAAATGCTAATAAATGGTTTAAATTTTTATTTTAAAATAATTTTAGACATGAAATAAATCTGAAAAAAAAAACAGTTCAAAGTTCATGTATGCCCTTTACTCTTCCTCTAATGTTAGTAACTTATGTAATTTATATACATAGTTTAATGACCAAAACTGGGACATTAACATTGTAACAATACTATTAACTAAACTGGAAAACATATTTAAATCCCATCAGTTTTCCCCCTGAAGTCTTTTTACTGCTCCAGGATCTAATCAGAATCCCAGATTGTCTTCTTAGTTTGCTTTATAATCTGTGATAATTCCTCATTTTTTCCCTGTTTTTCATGTTCTTGACAGGATACTGGCTTGTCATTTTGTAGAATGGAGCTTAATTTGTTTTTTCTCATGTTTTCTTATGATTGGATTGACCTTAAGTCCTTGGGGCAAGAATATGACATTAAGTGCTATTTGGCCTTCTCAGTGCATATCGGAAGGTCATGCCTTATTAGTTGTGATGTTAGCTTTGATTGTTGGCTGAGGTGGTATCCGCAAAGATTTTTCTTTCTAAAGCCTATGATCCCCTTTGTAATTAACAGATAGTTTGACATTGTGCTAATATCCTGGGTTTCCTCAAACTTTTGCCCAATCATTTTAGCATCTATCTTACTTAGTGGATCTTCCTTCTGGATTTGCTTAGGAATGATTTTGTATTTCCTTCTACACTTTTTAAAAAACATTTTTAAAAATATTTACTTAATATTTATTTCAGAGAGAGAGAGACAGAGTGCAAGCTGGAGAGGGGCAGAGAGAGAGAGAGGACACAGACACACAGAATCCGAAGCAGGCTCCAGGCTCTGAGCTATCAGCACAGAGCCCGAGGCGGGTCTCGAACTCACAGACCATGAGAATATGACCTGAGCCGAAGTCAGACACTTAACTGATTGAGCCACCCAGGCACCTTTCCTTCTACATTTTTAAATTGGATTTTTTCTGCAAGACAGAGCTATCTCTTCTCTTCATGTATTTATTTGATTTTTCTATTTAATCAAATAATCAAGTAGTAACTCAAGGATATTTACTTTATTTTATGGATTAAAAACTGTTACATATTTAATTGTTAAAATTGTCCCATCTTTGGCCATTGAGAGCTCTTTCGGGTTACCTCTTGTGTCCTGATGACATGCCGTCAACTTTTTTTTTGAGCACCTCCTATTTCCTGACACCACAAGATGTTTCAGTCTCATCTTCTATTTTCTCTGCCCCATCCCTGAAGTCAATTATTTTTAAAGGAGTTCTGATTTCTTTCATTTGAGAATCGTATTTATAAGCCAAGATTTTGCCCCTGGGTAAGTTCATGGCTTCTAGAGTATCATTACTTCTGTGCCCTCTCAGCGGACAAAGATTATGAATACTAACCCACACATATACACATCTATATTTATTTCTACATGTATCTGCATTTTCTTAAAAACCATAAATTCATACTGTTACTTATGACTTGATTCTAATACCATGAGGTTCATACTAGCCCATTCCCTTTATGTTTCTGTAACTTTTGTCCCCAGAGAGACCCAGCTCTCATTATCTACAATACATCCCTTATTTGTTCAATACTAGTTTACCCCAAAGGTGGTTACACTATTGTTCATCTATATCCCGAGAAGAAACACTTCCCAACTAGATAACAGCATTTGTATATTGTCCGTATCATGTTTAACCTCACAGTATCCAGTCAAAACATTTATCAAAGCTACTTAAGTGAATTCTTTTTTCTCCATTCACTTCAATACAGTTAGGTCTTTCATTTTTAATACAGTTAGGTTTATCTGTCACTGGTTACAACCTATTTTGGATTTCATTGACTTCCTCTTCATCTATCGAGGAGATGGCACATACATGAAACATTGCTATGGTTCTGGAAATCACACCTATATGTTAAAACACATATAGTATAATGTTTGTGTGTCTATATATGCATACACACATATACTCAGAAGAGTGTTTCTGCCTCTACATCCCTACTAACCTGTTCCCGTCAATGCCTTCTTCCTGCATTTTTCCCTGCAGGGAACCAGTCTCTTTAGTTTCTCATTTATCTTTCCTGTATTTTTTGCACAGATATGCAAGTAGATATGTATTTTCTTATTTCCTCTTTTTCACACATGAAATGTAGCATGTACACTTGTTTGTAATTTTCCTTTCCACTTATTTGTAAATATGTCCCAGAAATCACTCCGTAACAGTTCATAGAGATCTTCCTCATGTCTTTTTCTCATAGCAGAGTATCCATTGTGTAGGAGTGCTATATTTATTCAGCCACTCCGTTATGTATTGGGATTTAGGTTGTTTCAATATTTTGCAATTACAAACAATGCTATCCTAAATAACATTGGCATATATGTTTTTGTGTTTATTGGAAGTATATCTTCAGGGTAAATTCCTAGAAGTGGGATTTCTGGGTCAAAAAGCAAGTGCATACGTAGTTTTGTTACTCTCCAGAAGCTATAGTAGTGCACATTCTCGCCAATAATTTATGATGGAATGTCTGCGTCCTCATAGTCTAACAAAATGAGTTGACGTACTTTCTGATTTTTGTCACTCTGATTGAAAGAAATTATGCTTCAGTATTCTTTAATGTGCATTTCTATATTTATAAGTGAATCTGAACATTTTTTTTCATATATTTGAGGGCTATTTAAATATTTTTGTGTTTGCTCATGTTTTTTTCCCATTTTTCTAATAGGTCTTGGCCCTTTGTTTCTCCATTTCTGCAAGCTCTCTGTGTGTGTGTATATATATATGGATATATATATATATATCTTTGTCTGGGGTATATGTTATAGCTTTGTGCTCTAGTTTGTCAGTCCTCCCTTGAGCTGTTTATTGTATGTGGGTTTTCTTGTAAATAATCTTTTAATGCAGTTAGATGTCTCTATCTTTGCTTTTATTGCTGCTCAATTTTGAGCCATGCCTAGAGAGCTTTTCCCTCCACCTTTAATAAGGTTAAAAGGGAATTTGCTTATGTTTTCTTCACATATTGTGTGCTTTTATTGTTTATATATCCCTAATCCTTTTGGAGTTTATTCTTGTGTATAGTTGGTTATGGATCTAATTTCATCTTCTGTCAAATGGCTACTCACTTGTCTAGCACCCTTTATTAAAAAGCCCAGCTCTCCCCCAGTAATCAGAGATGCCACCTAATAAACTACGAAAACAATGCCAATAAAGAAACTGTGAGAACTATCTACAAGCAAGAAATTTCAAAAAGTATTTATTACAAAAAGCAGAAAGAAGAGCACTGCAAAGGAAGGTGAGCTAAAGAAGCCATGCCTAGAAGAATATATACAGAGGAGGGACATTTTCTAATGATAAAAAAAAAAATATAACCAAGAATACATAACAACCTTAAATGTGTATAACTGTAGTGTGTCTCTTGACTGATTTTCTAATCTAACAAAATGTTATGGGTCTCATTTAACAGAAAAGTTGGGTTGGAAAAGCATTTCTTTATTATTCAGGAAATTGTTTTCCATTTCAGCCCACAGAGCCAGAGGCATAATGGGGAGCTTCCAGTCACATCTACAGTAGCATCTTAATGTTCTCGAAGTACATTAGGTCTTTGGGAAACAGCTGGATATAGTATTCATTTAATTTTTCCAGCTGTGAGTTTTTAGCTTTTGCTTTTGGCTTTTTAAAATTTTACCAATTCATTTCTATTCTTCAGATAATGAAAATATCATGTTTTTTAAGGGAGTGGATCTGGGATAAGACTTTTTATTCAGAAAGACCATGGAAAGCCAGGCTACATTACATAGGCAATTCAATTCCATGTTAGTCCTAATCACTGCTCTGCTTTCTACCCTGCAGAAGCATTGAATTTCAAAAACACTTGGTGTTAATTACAAACTGGGTGATGAATTTTGTTATAAGTTGAATCAGTTTGATATTTAGAAAACTCTCCAGAATCCAGTTTTAAGATGGGCATGCGATGGATTGACTAAGTAGCTAGAATTCATACCAAAAGATTTATCCATGTCTGTGAGCTGTTAGAATCAGTGAGTGAGCTAAAGTCTTCTTTTTGTGTTTATGAAATGTGTTTCCTCCAGGGAGTTCTTCTTGCTTTCATTATCTCATTAATCATCCACTTATTCCCTTAGAGAAAAGAAAATGGGTAAATGTGGGTTATGTTAGCTCTTTTATTCCCATGAGGCTCAGAAAGAGCAAATAATTTAGTAATTCAAATCTGTGGGGGGAAAATGTTGTCCTAAGAAGTATGCGGAGTAATCATGTAGATCTTTATTTTTAATCCCTACAATTGATATTGAGAATGAAAGGTGAACTCTGTCCAATGAGTATCATTAGTGTTAATTTGTAATGTAATGTGAAAAGAACTTTACAGTACCAATGTTGATCAAAATTTTGACCTAAAACCCAAACTTAGGAGAGTCTCTTCTAGCCAAGCTGCTGAAAGCCATATTCTTCTGCACATATTATGAAGACTTATGATGGGGCGCCTGGGTGGCTCAGTAGGTTAAGCGTCCAACTTCGGCTCAGGTTATGATCTCATGGTTCATGGGTGCGAGCCCCTCATCGGGGGGCTAGCTGACAGCTAGCTCAGAGCCTGGAGCCTGTTTTGAATTCTGTGTCTCCCTCTCTCTCTGACCCTCTCCTGCTCATGCTGTCTCTCTCTCTCAGAAATAAATAAAACATTTTTAAAAATTTAATTAAAAAAAGACACGATGTGATACAGATAAATCACTGTATTTCCTCATCTATAAAATGAGTCCTCTGGCCTTACCCATGCCTTTTTGTTCTAGGTATTTGGTGAGAATGAAATATTTGAGAAGTTCCTTACTCTTTTTTTTTATGTTTCTTTCTTTGTTAATTGAAAGAAAGAGAGTGTGCACACAAGTTGGAGAGGGGCAGAGAGAGGAGAGAGAGAATCCCAAGCAGGCTCTGCACTGTCAATGCAGAGACCGAGGTGGGGATCTCAAACCCACGAACCATGAGATCATGACCTGAGTCAAAATCAAGAGTCAGCAGCGTCACTCCTCATCAGGGAAATCCAAATCAATACCACACTGAGATTCCACCTCACGCGAGTCAGAGTGGCTAAAATGAACAAATCACGAGACTATAGATGCTGGTGAGGATGTCGAGAGACAGGCACCCTCCTATATTGTTGGTGGGAATGTAAACTGGTGCAGTCCCTCTGGAAAACAGTGTGGAGGTTCCTCAAAAAATTAACAATAGAACTCCCCTATGACCCAGCAATAGCACTGCTAGGAATTTACCCAAGGGATACAGGAGTGCTGATACACAGGGAAACATGTACCCCAATGTTCATAGCAGCACTCTCAACAATAGCCAAATCATGGAAAGAGCCTAAGTGTCCATCAACTGACAAATGGATCAAGATGCTTACCTATACAACGGAATGACAATGAGAAAGAATGAAATCTGGCCATTTGTAGCTGGAACTCGAGGGTGTTATGCTGAGCAAAATAAGTCAGGCAGAGAAAGACAGATACCATATGCTGTCACTTATAAGTGGAACAGGAGAAACTTAACAGAGGACCATGGGGGAGGAGAGGGGGGAAAAATAGTTGGGGAAAGTGAGGGAGGCAAACCATGAGAGACTCTTGAAAACTGAGAACAAACTGAGGGTAGAAGGGGATGGGGAGAAGGGAAGGGAGGTGATGGCATGGAGGAGGACACTTGTTGGGATGAGCACTGGGTGTTATATGGAAACCAACTTGACAATAAACAATGAAAGAAAACAAAATCAAGAGTCAGATGCTTAACCGACTATCCCACCCAGGGGCCTTGTTCCTTATTCTTAAAAACAAAATAATTACATATTGGTAATCTGCACATTTTTGCAGGTTGGAGGCCCCAGAGGACTTTATGCCACAATGAACTCAGTGAGAATTTTAATAAAAATGAAAATGTATCATGAAAGTACCTACTACTGTTTTGTGGCTCCTGCTATTTATTTCTAGTGGATCATGGTTATGATCCCAACCAATGAGGTTTTTATAGGCTGGCTGCCATTTGAAGGTATTGAAAAGTTTATCACACCTTTGAGAGCATGGAATTAACATTTGGGGGATACTATCTTCACATGCATTCATTGTAATTACTCTTAACATCAACCAAAACAATAAAGCATTACCTTCATTTTACAAATAAAATGAGGATACAGATAAAATTATAAAAGAAACTTATCCAGGATATCTTAGCCAGTATGTGGTAGAGCTGAGATTTGAATTCAGGTCTTTAGATTCTTAAATACATGTTCTTTCCATGCAGGGAACATTTGTCGGCAGTGACATATTTCATCTCCATTTGAATTACTGCAATATCTTAAATTGTGTACTTCACAAAATGGACATGCTTCTTTACCTGTTGTTTGGGAAATACTGGGGTTCTGGATAAGATGGGAGCAAATTCAACCTTCATAAGTGGAAGAGGGATAAATGGTGCCACGTTCTGAGAAAGGCATCCCTGGAGAGTTTGAACTTATAGAGATTCTCTGAAGGGTGTCCCATGACTGTTCCAAAACCTCGTATGTCTGGGAAAGGAGGTGTTGTGGGTATTTTCAAAATATCTGGCAAAATAAAAATGTTCAAGGCTAAAATTACTACTGCCATACATTATGACATTAGTTTTCAACTTCTATTTTACCCCAATGTCCCTGTGGTATACAAGACACCGATTCCAGTGATAGTGGTGTGGTTTCTGCTACACCAATTCACAGCCAGGCGGGAAATCTATCTGAATTCCTGAGGGTCCTAAAGCCCCGACAATAATTTTAAAAAGCCCCCTTCTTCAGATAATTTAGCTGTAAGAGTTGGGGGAGGTGGGGAAAGCCATACTCTCACCACTAAATAAATCCAGTCCTCATTAGAGCAGCCATGCTCTCAAAGAAATTATTAGAAATAACAGCCTAAAAATTACAGATTCCTGTAATCATAATGGCCTGATGTAGCTCCATCCCAGGGTAGTACAGACAATACTTCAGTACCTGCTCTCCTCTCTGGGCCAATTGGAGCACACTCTCCACAGCTACAGGCACCGATCCTGCTCAGGGACTGTGAAAATTCACGTCTCCACATTTCATTAGAAGTACAGAATGGCTCCAGACAAGACCTGTTAAGATTAAAACCTCAATCTCTTTGCTACTCTATAATTATAAACAACTCAGTTGATTTACTTACCAAAAACATTTAACCTAACTAGAAATTAAATACAAATTAAAATGATTTTTCACTTCTCTAGGGCACCTGGGTGGCTTGGTTGATTGAGCGTCTGACTCTTGATTTCGTCTCAGGTCACAATTTCGTGGTTCAGGAGTTTGAGCCCTGTGTGGGGCTCTGCACTGACAGTGTGGAGCCTGCTTGGAATTTTCTCTCTCCCCCTCTCTCTCTGCTCCTCCCCAGCTCATGCTCTCTCTCTCTCTCAAAATAAATAAATAAATGTTAAAAAAAATAATTTGTTAAAATAAAAATTAAAAAAACCAAAACGACTTTTCACTTCTCAGAACTGTGATTTTGTAGTTAAACCAATGCTAATGAAGGTAACGATGATAACGTATGAGGTGGTACCTCATACATTGCTGCTCGTGGCTTGCATATTGGTACAAACTTGCTAGAAAGCATTGTGGCAACATGATTCAAAAAAGATGAAGCCTATGTACTGTATAATTCTAACTCTATGACATTCAGGAAAAGGCAGAACTATGGAGACAGTTAAAAATGTCAGTGGTTGCCAGGGGTTAGGGAGAAGGAAGGAATGAATAGGTGAAATAGAGAAGTTTTAGGGCAGTGAAACTATTCTGTATAATACTATAAATGATGGATACATGTCATTACAAAGTTGTCAAATCCCAGAGAATGTAAAACACAGTGAACCTTAATGTAAACTACAGCCTTTGGGTGATGACATATCAATGCAGGCTCATTGTAACAAGTGTACCCGTCGCTGCAGGATGCTGATAATAGGCGAGGCCGTGCATGTGGGGGGCAGGTGGTATATTCTGCAGAACTATAATTTTTGCTCAATTTTGAAGTGAACCTAAAACTAATCTAAAAAACATGAAGTCTGTTTTAAAGAAAATTTTTAAAAGGCAAAGATGTCCTGATCCTTTGGTTCAATAATCTTACTACTAAGAATCGATCTTGAAGAAATACTCAAGATACAATCAAAAAGTTACATTAAATATGTGTATCAGACTAGTTGTGAAAATTGAGACACAAACTAAATATCTACCAGTTCAATAATAGTAAGAGAATTAATGGTACAGCCATAATGAAATACTGTGCAGACATTTAAAATCAAGCTTTTGATGAATGCATAAAAATAAGCGAAAATTCTCATTGAGGGTAAAAATCAGGATCTAGAAGTATAATCCCTAAGGTATACAATCCTTTCCATCTCCTGCATATAATAAAATCTATATTTAGGAGAAAATGTGGAAGGTTTTTCTTTAACTTTTGAGATGGGGAAGTCTTTCTAAAGCATGACAATGCAAACAGAATCCACAAGAAAAAAATATATTAATATATATTTTATATATATACATATAATATACTAATAATATATATTTTAACTTCTAGCATCAATCAAAACAGCAACATAAATAAAATTAGATGTAAACACGGGGGAGGGGGGGAGGATACAGCATATGTGACCCAAACAAACAGTTAACAGTTAACTGTTAATTACCTCACAGTTAGGTAATCCAGATCATTACATATTCATGTTTGATCATATTAAACCTCTCTTGACTCAGTTTCCATTCTCTAATAATAGCTACCACATTAGGTTGTTATAAGAATTAAATTAAACACAACTTTTAAAGTTCTTAGCCTAATGTATGACACATAGCTCTAAATTAATAATAGCTATTAGTATTAATAAGCTAAAGAAAACTCTAGAAAATCAGCATTTTTCACCCAAAATATTAGTAAAAAATAAAATGAAAAATAGTACCAACAACTGGGAAGGGATGAGTCCCTTACACCCCCCTTTGCTGATGGGTGGTGTAAATCTGCTAAATCTTTTTATTTATTTATTTTTGGGAGACGAACTTAAATTTGTTACTACACAGGGGCACCTGGGTTGCTCAGTTGGCTAAGCGTCTGTCTTTGGCTCAGGTCATGATCTCAAGGTTCATGGGTTCGAGCCCCACATTGGGCTCTGTGCTGACAGCTCAGAGCCTGGAGCCTGCTTTGGATTCTGTGTCTCCCTCTCTCTCTCTCTGTCCCTCCCCGCCTCTCACTCTGCCTCTGTCTCTCAAAAATAAATAAATGTTAAAAGTTTTTTAATAAAATAAAACAAAAATTTTTTACTATACAGATACATACATATACAATAAAATGCACCCATTTGAAGTCTATAGTTCAGTGAATTTTGACAAATGTATACATTAGTATAACCACCACCACAGTCAAGATACAGGACACTTTCCATCCCTGTAGAAAGTTCCCTCATGTTCTCTTGCACTCAACTCCCTCTGTCCTCCAGCTGATTTCCTGTGTTTAGCATTTTATACATATATATGGAATTATAGAGTATGTTTTATTTGGTGTCTGTCTTCTCTCAGCACATTTGTGAGATTTATCCATAGTGTGCCAGTAGTTTGTTGGTGTGTATAGATGGCAATTTGGCAATGCTTATCAAAACCCTTAGAATGTGGGCACTTGGGTGGCTCAGTCACTTAAGTGTCTGACTCTTGGTTTTGGCTCAGGTCATGATCTCATGGATCGTGGCTTTGAATCTTGCATCAGGCTCCTCGCTGACAGTGAGGAGTGGGCTTGGGATTTTCTGTTTCCCTCTCGCTCTTCCCTCCCCCACTCATGCTCTCTTTCTCCCAAAATAAATAAATACATAAACTTTTTTAAAAAAAATCCTTAGAATGTCCTTATATACTTTGAGAAATTTTGTTTCTAAGAATTTATCCTGAGAAATATCAAGTACATTATAATCAGTGTACAAGGGTATTCATGACAAAATTGTGTATAAAGTTGGAAATAATCTTAATGTTCAACAATGAGAAATTGATTAAATAAATTATGGTACATTAATACTACTAGGATTTTTTGCTTATAAAAGAGAGGCATGTTCAATTTGCCTTAAGTAAGTGAATATTTATTGAAATTGTAAATGGCACAAAATGAAGATGAGAATCTTATCCACATTATCGTGCTTCGGTGGAACCCAAAAATATTCTCAGAGGAATCATCAACCTAACTATCTGTTAAGACCTTCCAAAGATGAGGGGCACTTGGGTGGCTCAGTAGGTTAAACATCTGATTCCTGTTTTCAGATCAGCTCATGACCTCATGTTGGTGAGTTCGAGCCCCATGTTGGGCTCCATGCCAATGGCACTGAGCCTGCTTGGGATTCTGTCTGCCCCTTTCTCTCTGCCCCTCCCTGGTGCGCGCTCTCTCTCTCAATGAATAAAACTTAAAAATAAATATGCCAAAGATGAGAATGAAATTAAGAGAAGGATTCATTCTGCAAACAGCACCCTAAGAAACCCCGAGTATTTCTCCACTAGTCACTGTGAGTTTGCTAGTCTGTATCATGACTCAGCTATAGATTGTATCATGACTCAGCTGCTAACTGCTTCTACTAACCAACCACCTCACCCTCTGTATTATTAGTTTCTAATAATAATAATTTTCTCTTACTCTTGGCACCTGCTTTTTTATTTTCCTCCTGCAAACCTTTCCCATGAGGATATCTACCTTCTGCTCTGTCACTGACCCAATCCTTGTATATACTGTACAATTCTCAAAAGGATATGATTGATTGTGTCAATTGCCATCATCCCTGATTAAGCAAGCTTTGGTGATGGGCCATTTCTTAGGTCCTAGGCCTTTGGAACATTCACACATTGATCGTTCTTAGAAGGGCCAGAGGGTGCAAACAACTCACATGTGGACTAAATCTCATCTATAGATGTGATCTGTTTGGTTCGAACTGTGTTGGCCACACAGTGGAAAGATCAGGGAATTTCATTTCAAAATAGAAACTTTGAGCTCTTCTTAAATATCCAAAAGTTTGGGCAATTTGTAGTCTTTATTGCCTTAATAACAATAGTTGGCAAAACCAGAGTATTGTCCTCTCCCTTAAAACAAGACACGCTCTCCTCGGTTCTCTGCTGTCTCCAGTGAACTCCCTATTGTCTTACGCTTCTGTCTGTTTACATGCCTGGCCCTCTAGTGGCTTTTGAGTTTGCAAATCCTGGCTAATTGCCCTCCTACGCTCCAATCATTTCTGACCAGAGTGGTGGAGTCAGGCGATAAGAAACAGTTCCCCATTTGTAAGAAACAATATGTTCCTGCTCCCTCAGCAGAAGGTCATGGACAGGAGGGCTTCAGCACAGAGCTGTGGGTACGGCAGGCATTCTGAGGTGTGGCTTATCCATCACACACACACATATGCATTACAAACGGGGCAAATGTATACATGTTTATAATCAATATCTATTATTTACATAGAGATATGGTCATCATATTGCAAAAGAGCAGATTCAGGGGCACCTGGGTGGCTCAGTTGGTTAAGCCTCCGACTTTGGCTCAAGCCATGATCTCACAGTTCATGAACGTGGGCCCCACGTTGGGCTCCGCGCTGACATCTCTGAGCCCGGAGCCTGCTTTGAATTCTGTGTCTCCCTCTGTCTCTGCCTCTCTCTCTCTCAAAAATAAGTAAACATAAAAAAAGCAGATTCAAAGTGCCCCTGGCTGGCTCAGTTGGTAGAGCTTACAACTCTTGATATCAGGGTTGTAAATTTAAGCCCCATGTTGGGCATAGAGATTTCTTAAAATAACAACAACAACAACACAAAAACAGGTTCAAATCAATAAGATTAGTATCTAATTTTTTGTAAAAAGTAGATGCATTTGTATATAGGCATTGCTTATTATTTGAATCTAATCTTTCCCTGGTTTGATACATTGGATATCAAATTTGGAAGTAGTGAGAGAGTAAGCTATATATATTCCACTATTTGAAATAGGAAAAACTATAATCTGTTTTAAGCCCATCCAAAAACCCCAACAAATTTTCCAAAATTTAACTAAATATTCTTGAACACCTACATAAGATAATATTGCCAAGGATTTCTGCATAAATCTATAAAATGTCAACTACATAATTATTTAATACTTAGTGGGCTTTTTAGTGGATATATCTTCATGTAATATGCAACAATGCAGTAGAAATTAGTTTCCTTCTGTACTGCAACAAGCACATACTATAATGTAAATTCAAAGCTACTATATATTTTAAAGTTACATTATAAATATAAATAACAGTTAGTTAAGCAAGCATGGAAATTGTCTTTAAATGATTACATATGGAATCAGGAGTAGTTTAAGGAGAGGAAGGCAGAGGGAGGCTGCAGTTACGTAGGCACGGATGCTGCTCAGGATGACATGACAGTGAGTGGGAGTGAGTTGGGACCACAAATGAAAGAGCAAACACCTGCGGCTCACCTGTGTTCAAGCCCAAGATTCTCGTGGACAGTCGTCTCTTTTTGGCACTTGTGTCTCTAGAAGTGGATGGCTGCGAACCATTATCTAAAATGGCAGATGACCATGGGGCAACAGAACAAAACTTGCAAGAACAATCATTTATCTGCATAATTCCAAGTTCCCTAAAGAGCAGCAACAAGTATTTATGGCTCTGCTTCTCTCTCTTCTTTGACCTAGAATGAACATCGAGTTAAACAAGTGGCTTGGTCGTAAGTTCTTTGTACCAGCCACTTCACTAAATCTACCCTTCTTCACAAGATTTAGGATTTTGGCTTTGCGTTAATCACTTCCTCCAAACCTTGAAAGTCAGCAACAATTGCGGGACTACTTTCTCCCATACTGCATTCATTGTTTGTTATGATACATGCCAAACCCAGTTGATAAATTTGAAGACCTTCTGAATGTCAAACCCTTCCATAAATCCTTAATCGAAGCAGTGTTGCCTGCATCATCAGACCATTTATCAGCATCTAAGCACCACAGACTGCATCGCCATCTGTAAACAATATGCCTTGAAGGCTGCAGCAAACCTTAGGACTGGAGGCTGCAATAATGACATAATGCTGGGAGGGAAAAGACCACTGTGATATTATCTCTGTAATTGTCAACACTGAAGGACATCTGGGAACATTGTCTATTATCAAAAGAGCCTTGTTTGCAAGTTTTCCATCCTTATGTACTCTCTGATGAATAAAGACAGTCAGCCCCTCAAGTAATCAGTGAACACAGACTTGGTCACCCAGTCTTTAGGAGCTGAGTACCACATAACAGGCAATTCACTCTTCAATAGTCCCTAAAATGCAGCGGGGCTTTTGAAGGGATTCAGCAGCCGAGGTTTTGGTTTATCATCATATCCACTTTCAAGCAACGTTAGCCTATTTGGGATGGTTTATGTTCTGGCACTTCTGTCTCCTTTCCTGAAATGAACGTACAAGGTAGCCTTCACTTCCAAAACAGCCTGGTTTCATCAACATTAAAAAGTGGCTTTGCGGTTCAATCACTTTGGTCAATAGTTTTCTGCAATTCATGGGCCCATCTCCTTCTTTGTCAGGCTTTTCACATTCTTAGAAGACAGTTTCATGTAATAACGTGGGGATCTGATGAGATAACGCACAACATGGTTTAACCGTGCAAGCACAGGATTCAGGATTATCAAAGCAAGAGCTGAGAACCATTGCAGTGTGCTCTATGTTTTCTCCTCCAGTTTTGTGCACAAATCAAGCAGTTTTGGGGTGTGATAATGTAGATTTGCTGTAACAAGTTCTCTTTTCAGATAGTGGATTTGGGCGGGGGACAGTTATGTCATTTAAACAAAGGTTTGGAGGGGCGCCCGGGTGGCTTAGTCGGTTAAGCGTCCGACTTTCGCTCGGGTCATGATCTCGCGGTTCGTGGGTTCGAGTCCCGCGTCGGGCTCTGTGCTGACTGCCAGCTCAGAGCCTGGAGCCTGTTTCAGAGTCTGTCACTCCCTCTCTCTCTGACCCTCCCCTCTCATGCTGTCTCTCTCTCTCCTCGAAATAAATAAATAAAACATTTAAAAAAATAAATAAACAAAGGTTTGGATAGTGAGATTCAGAGGCAAGACATATCCATTAGAGTATGAGAAGAATATGAAAGGATATAAACCAAGGTTAATAGTAACTATCTCTGAAAGATGGGACAGCCATTTTAAAATTTTCCTTTTGTTCAGTAATGCTTCTAATCTGTCAAAAATGAATATGAATCCATTTTTGTAGTTTAAATGGGAAAAAGAGGTAAATCTATAGAATAAGATGCCATCTACCTGGGCCAGCAGAGTACCTTACACATGAACCACATTGTCTTTGTCCTCAAAGTAAAAAGGAACTTTACTATATTTCTCATCCACTTATACTGCAGAACTTTATTTAAAATGTAACAAGGTATTAAAATGGGACTCTTCTGAATCTGGTTCAACAGAGGCCACCAAGAAGCTGAGAGCCAGACAATAGGTGAGAAAGGAGACTTGCAAAGAAGGTTGTCAGAAAACTGGTTTTTCAACCATGAGATGAACACTGAATCAAAGGTATAAAAAGGTTTTATAGGGGCACCTAGGTGGCTCAGTCAGTTAAGCATCTGACTTTGGCTCAGGTCATGATCTCACCATTCGTGAGTTCAAGCCCCACATCGGGCTCTGTGCTGACAGGTAAGAGCCTGGAGCCTGTTTCAGATTCTGTGTCTCCCTCTTTCTCTCCACCTCTTTGCCCGTGCTTTGTCTCTCTCTCTTTCAAAAATATGTAAACATTTTTTAAAAAGGGATAAAAAAGATTTTGTAAAAGAGGTGAATAAAGAAAACCTACCAGGGCTGTGAGATTTTCTTTTACCCCTCCTTTGGCACAAAGGATGTTTCTCCTTTACCTCAAGCTTGGGAAAAGGGTGAGGATGACGTTTAGAGCCTGACATGTGTTTCCTGGAATGTGGAGGGCACAGAGGATGGGCGCCCGACACACCCTGAAGGATCTGCCACCTGAGGTAGAAGAGCCCATGGAAAGCCCACGCTGCAGGGGGCATGCCCCACACTTGCACGGTCACAGCACTGCTGGGTAAGTAAGGTGCTTCCTGACCCCAGCTTCTTCTCCCTTCCCCAGGTCAGAGCTATCCACAACCTAGTCACGGGGGTAGAGGGGCAGAGTGTAGTAAAGGAAAGAAAGAATATTTCAGGACCTGGAAACGGACAAGATATAAGACGTTGTTCCTCCTTTACCACCACCGATGTCCAGCCCAACTTGGAAGGAAGAGGAAAGTTCAGTTTTAAAGGAAGTTGTCTCTCAGGTGTGAGTCTTAAAAGTTAAGGTGTCTGATGTGGGGTTCAAACTCTTTCCTCCCCAGGGAGAATTCCAGGTTTGTGAGTTCCCTCCCAATTATCGAGTGGACAGAACATACTAGACAAAAAGGAGTCTATTCTAGTAACCAAAAAAAAAAAAAAAAAACCACCACCATTTCATTTTCTGAGGATAATGAGAAAACCCAAGGAACCATGTCCTGAACTTAAAAAAAAAAAAAAAAAAAAGGGAAAAATCAACAGGCATTAAATAGATAGCGATTGTGGTGTGGGGAGCAGGAGAATGAAGTTGCTCCTAATTGTGGCCTATCAAGTTCTCTTTGCTCCTATTTCTACAACTCCCATATGCATCGCATTGCATTACTGTCGTTATGATAAATAAGTTAGGCAGCACATCATACTCCAACATGAAGCATACCTTCCTTATGAGAGCCCACAGGAAGTAACTTGCCCCAGTATTTGTTCCAGCAATAGGTCTACTCCACAGCAAATTGTTTTCATGTTACATTCACTGACTCAAGGAAATGGTCCTGCTAGTGGTGAAACTGGCTACTGCTCAGCTGTTAAGATGTTCAGAATAAACTGTGTGGTGCCCTTCTAACAAATGGTCCACTTTGCAGGCACTTTGAGGTACCACCTCAATCCTAGATTCGTCTTACCATTTTTTAAAAATGTTTTATTTATTTCTGAGAGAGAGAGAGAGAGACAGCATGAGCAGGGGAGGGTCAGAGAGAGAAGAAGACAGAATCTGAAGCAGGCTCTGTTATACCCAGATCGCAGTATCCTCACTGACCAGAGACCACCAGGGAGACCGAGTCACGCATGCAAAGGCAAAGGGCTTTATTACGGGCTTAAGCTCGAGCTCACAGACTTCACCAGCTCATGGGTCCGTGCTGAGAGCCCCAAACAAGGGCAGAGTAGGGCTTTTATGGGGTTTGAGATGGGCGAGTTATAGAAGTTGTGACATGGGAACAGTGATCCAATCATAATTATTCAACATCATTGACAGCGAGTTTGACCATACACATTGTCTAGAGTATTCGTTACTTTTGACGGGATCCAATTACAACGTTTAGAGTACCTTTAAATTCAACCAATCACAGAGCGAGCCTAGGGTCTTGTTCGGTGACTAATAGGTTAACTTTAACATTAGGTAACAGGGTCCTATCCATAGTTTCTATCTCCAGGCCTCTCGCTTAGTAATGTGGAGGGTGGTCGCTGGACTTTCCTGATTGGGTGTTGCAAGGGTGGTTTCTCCTGCCTTGGGCAATGTGTAACTGCCTGATAGTTTCGGGAAAGCTGAAACTCCGGCCTTGTAGTTCAGAGGGGAAACTTAAAGCCTGTCATGGAGTCAGTTTGGTTTAGACGTTCAGACTTGTGGCCTTATATTTCCCGCTCTGTCTTGTAACTGACCCAATCCTGGGTCAGTCGTATCTCCATCACTTTGGTCTAAAGGTTGATATTGGGCCTGTAAGACCATTAGTTGAAGGGTACCTAATCTTTGTTTTATATATTGGATAGCCAAGGCGAGTTGTTAAACCATGATTCAAACCATCCTTGGTTTTGTTCTCGTTCCTGCTTTTGTTTGGTTGGTCCCTTTCAAACTTTAGCTAAAGATTCTTTTATTACACCCGAATGGTCTGCGTAGAAACAGCATTCTTCTTTTAATGCCGCACAGAGTCCTCCTTGTTGGAGGAATAACAAGTCTAGTCCCCTTCTGTTTTGAAGTACTACTTCCGCCAGTGAAGTTAGGGACTCTTGTAAATGGGCAATGGAATTTTCAAGCAATCTATTCAAATGACAAAATCTCAGATGGACATTGTTAATCAGAATATTACATGATAACCCTATACCAAAACATTAAAACCTTAGGATGTGCATATATATTTGGGCACTTATAGCATCTACCCATGCATTACAACTTAAGGTTTGCTTTTGTACACAGTGCTTTTCCAAGTAACTTAGCATCTCAAATAAAAGGTCCTAATTGGCCAAAAGACCCCTTTTTTACTATTCAAATCCTGGTAAGTTTGTTAAGACCTTAGAAAGCTATAAAGCGTATCCTAAATAGGATTACAGATTACAAATCTTAAAACTTTTTCTATTCAACCAAAGTGGCAATAAAAGATCTTAAAGGCAAATGTATAACATAATATAGTAGTTAGAAACCAACATTGGTTGGAGTAGCTCCTTCAACATTGAGAAGTTTTAACTATACAAAGACCTGATAAAGATGAAACCTAAAGCTTTGGTTTTCTTGGCAGCAAAAGGGGAAAATCTTTGTTTACATTGTCTTATCAAGAGCAGATTTACAATCCAAGAAAACTTTGTCTTTTGACCGGAGAGAAAAGTAGAGTTTTAACCTTATACCAGTGTATTTTTTGAATTCCATTCATCTCAACCTTCCTGAGCACACATAGAATTCCTTTTCAAAAATTTCCCTTCACAGACCTTCTACACCTTCTCTTTACCTTTAAACTTTGTCCCTTACTTGGGGCGCCTGGGTGGCTTAGTCGGTTAAGCGTCCGACTTTCGCTTAGGTCATGATCTCACGGTTCATGGGTTCCAGCCCCGCATCGGGCTCTGTGCTGACAGCTCAGAGCCTGGAGCCTGTTTCAGATTCTGTGTCTCCCTCTCTCTCTGACCCTCCCCTGCTCATGCTGTCTCTATCTCTCAGAAATAAATAAAAACATTAAAAAAAACAAAAACAAAAACTTTGTCCCTTACAGCTCCAGGCTCTGAGCTGACAGCACAGAGCCCAATGCGGGGCTCGAACCCACAAATCATGAGATCATGACCTGAGCCTAAGTCAAACGTTTAACCAACTGAGCCACCCAGGCGACCCTGTCTTAACATTTCAACTTTTTGCCATTGTTATCTTTTATCTTTTTGTGTACTGTTTGTATGTAAACCACCTCAAAGCCTTTCTGTAATGTGGTAGGGCAATAAATATATTTATTACAAATGTTTATAGTCCTAGCTTAATGTAATTTGTATTAAAATTAATTTTGAACATAATTTAACTTTGTTCTCATACCTGTAAAGATGCTTTGGGATCTTGTATTGCCTTAAAATATGATTATATAGTATGAACTACAAATTCAAGGTCACAGGTAGGGAAGAAGGCGGGAAGATAGGAGGCTGAAGAGAGATTAGTTAAAATTCTTCTACTGAACAACACTCTGGGAGATGGGAGCGGGGAGGTTGTGGGCATGGGGACAGGTGAGGGGAACACACGGGGAAACAGCCTCACAAGAAAGGCATGTCTCCCAAAGCATGTAAACTAAAGATTTTGAACAGTTAGAAGAAGGCTTGCTGAAGAAACGGAAACCCACTTGAACCGGATACGAGGATCATTTGGCTTTCATTGGCTAAAACATGGCTTTATGATCCTAACATCATCTGCATCTACACTGGATAGTATTCACTCCATCCTAACGAAGTAACCGCTGCGCATTAATGTTCAAACTTCGCATTCACTCATGAAACACATCTGCAAAACTTAAAAATGTTAACAGAACGTGGCAACGTGCTGACCTCATACAGTTAGCTTCAGCGCGGCCTGCTGAACGCTCTCCGCCTTCAGCACCGGCCCGCAGCGTCCTCTGTGAGGTCCTGTGTCCCAGGGCACCCGTCGCGGGGAAGCCCCACGCGGGGCGCACGCCCACCGTCCCCGCCTCGCTCCCACCTGCAATGCCCAGGCCTTGGGGAGCCGCCTTTTCACTTCCGCAACTCAGACGCGCACACGCGTGCTCGAGTAAGAGGGCTTCCTCCGAGGACGCAGAGTAAAAAGAACTTAATGTCTCGTTGTGGAAGGTCAACAGGATGTGTGGGGAATGAAAAGGAAAAAGAAAAGAGAGAGATAGAGCGATAAGGCCTGGGGGGCAGTAGATACGACGGACCGGGTGGAAGGAAGGCAGGCATTCCAAGAGCCTCCTCTGTGAGACACAGTAGAGCTTCCTAATTAATAGCAAAGATATTGGAGCCATCTCAGCACTACCACTTATTAATCTGTAACCTTGTGCAAGTTATGTAACTGCCCTGTGCCTCAGTTTCCATGTGTGAAAATGGGGGCGGGGGAGATCATCATGATTTATTAGGTCCAGTGTGAGGATAAGTGAGTTAATGAAGTATTTAGAATGGGTCCCGGCATGTATACAGTAAGCACTCCATAAATTTAATATTATCTACAATCATTGGGAATTATGAGATGCTGTTCCACTTAGTAGAATAAAAAATAAAACAAAAATAACAATTGTTTTAAAGTAAGGTGGAAGGTGGGGGCTTATGTAGACTAAGTATTTTTCAGCCTCTCAGAAGTTCAGCTGATAAATAATGCCTAACGCTGACAGTTGAAGAAACAGCAGTGTTTTGTATTATTTAAAATTAAGGAAGTAACCATTAGAAACACTAAAACCAGAAATAGTATAAGCATTTATTATTTTTTAATCAAGTAGAAAATTATACAGTTCTTTGCTTAAAAAAATAAAGTTATAATAAATTTGGCATGAATTAATTCTAGGGAAGTTGAAACCACAAAAGCCAAACAAATCAAGCTTAATCTATTCTTTTGCAAATGAATTCAGCCTGGCAGATTTATTTGGAAGTGAGAAATAATCTCACAGCCTACAATATTTTCCCAGGTCTCTGCCACACTTTCCCAGGGTTATTTCCAGCAACGCCACTCCTCTTGGCAGCAAGGCTCAGATCCTGGGGAGGTACCATATTAGTGCCTTATGTCACATTTTCAAACTCTACAAAAATGATCCTGGCCCGCAGCCCGATTTCATCCAGGCTCCTGTGGCTGCTCTTCTAGCTCCAGCGGGTGAGGGCAGTGTGTGCACATGGCTGAAACACTCCCTCCGATGGATCGCTACAAAGGTTATCAGCTTTCACACTTCTTCCAGGCAGGCGATCGGCCAAGCACTGTTCCCGTCAGGAACAAGATTGCTCTTTGGACCATTGCAGCATGTCAGAGCCGCCACCTTTCTCTTCTCTTTACCTAACACTCTTCCATGTGATGTTTACAATCCGCATTTTCCTATGGCACATCTAACAGGGACATGTTCAATTTATACATGCTGAGAGGAACTGAAACCCCAAAGGTATTTAGATGTACATTGAATGTGGTTATTCTTCAGTAATATAGCTGGTGCACTTTCCTCAACATGCCGGGACAATGTGAAGTTAGTGAGCATCTGCTACCTGTCAGGTTCTGTGCTAGGAACTGATAATCTAGTTTGACAGATAAATTCAACCCCCAAAAAGTAACAAAATATAACTACTCGTGATGAAGACAAACACAGAATGCTGCTAGAACATGCAGAAGGGGAACTAACCTAGCCTGAGACAGAGTAGAGTAACAAGGAAGGCTAATTAAAGGAGAGAAGAGTTCAGCAAAAAAGGAGAGGATGGGCATTCAGGGAAGAGGGTACTCTATAGATCAGGAGCTAAAATAAGAGTGAGGAATGTTCTGGGAAGGTTTTCTATAGGGAAGTGGTGAGTGAGGGCTCTAAGGAGGCAGATTGGGGCGGATCATAAGGGGAAGACCATTACAATATGCTAAGAAGCCTACATCTTCCTGGAAATTTCTAGCAGACATCAAAACGTTTTAAGAGGTTTGGGAAGATTACTCTGGCTCTAAAGGATGGACTGCAGAAGGGGAAGAAAAATATCAGTGAGAAGGGAAATCAGACACTTCCTAATCTACCTCAAAACCCGTCTGTCTTACTGAAGCCATTCCTGGAGTATGTGCTACCTACCTCTCACTTCTGCGGCTTTGAGGTTGTCAAAATTGCTTGACATTCATCCACACACTGCCTGGAATTGCTGGAAACCTAACTTAAAAAAAACAGGATGGAAGCACAGAAGTCAATGCTTCTCCCTTTCACATAACAAATAAAAGTTTTCCATAAGACTGAGCAATGGTGGCTTGTGGTGGTGGCCAACTTGGTAAAGAAGACTGTGTTGGCTTTCCCTTCTGTTTCTTCATTGCTACACTCCAAGATAAACCACCTCAACAACAGCAACCCTGAACACAAGCCTTATTCCCCATTGTGCTTTTGTGGATCTCCAGCTCAGACTAGATTACCACACAAATCCAGGAGAAAAGTCGTGTGTGCCTGAAATAAAGCATAGCAGTTAGAATAGAGATGAGGGCATGGATTCATTTATAAGACTCTAAGGATGTGGGATCAGCTGGCTGACTATGAAGAATAAGAGTGACAAGCCAAAGCATATGATGATTCCTAGGTGTCTGGCTCAGGTGATAGTGTGAATGGTAATGCTAACAGAAAAAACCAGTATCACAGGGGTGAAGGAGGAAGAGACCTCAGATGTGAAACTACAAAGTGTGAGATGGTTTTAAATCCAGGGATGTATTATAGTTTTATAGATATATATGGATATAGATGTAGGGATAGAGATATACATACATACATACATACATACATACATAAAGTAGTATACTGTGAGTTTATACAGATGCAAAGAAATTAGGGCCAAAGATGGATATTTGGGGAGCGTCTACATAGAAAGGATGGGAAAAGATTATTTTATACACTCAAAGAGATAGGTTGAGATGTAGCTCAACAGGGAGGAGGAAAAAAAGTAGTGACACAAAATCCAAAGGAGGAAAGAGTCTTTATAAAAGGAGGGAATGGTGCATCAAAAAGAATAAAATACCTAGGAATAAACTTAACCAAGGAGGTGAAAGATCTGTACACTGAAACTACAAGACATTAATAAAAGAAAGTAAAGAAGATTCAAATAAATGGAAAGATAGTCCATCCTCATGGACTGGAAGAATTAATACTGTTAAAATGTCTACTCTACTCAAAGCAGTCTTGACACAATGCAGTCCCTATCAAAATTCCAATGGCATTTTTTTACAAGAAAAGAACAAACAATCCTAAAATTTGTATGGAACCACAGAAGACCCAAATAGCCAAAGGAATCTTGAAAAAGAATGGAGCTAGAACCATCACACTCCCTGATTTCAAACTATTACAAAGCTATAGGAACCAAAACAGTATGGTACTGGCATAAGAACACACACATTGTTCAGTGGAAGAAATGAAGAGCCCACAAATAAAATCAGACATATGTGGTCAATTAATTTGCAATACAGGAAGTAAAAATATACAGTGAGGAAAGGACAGGTTCATCAAATAAAGAGTGCGGGGAAAACTGGAGAGCCACGTGCAAAAGAATCAAACTAGACCACTATCTTCAACAGACACAAAAAATTAACTCAAAATGGATTAAAGACTTGAATGTAAGACCTGAAACTATAAAACTCCCAGAAAACAATAGGTGGTAAGCTCCCTGACACTGGTCTTGTTAATGCTTGGATTTGATACTAAAAGCAAAGGCAACCAATAAAAGCAAAAATACACAAGCTTTGACTATATTGAATGAAAAAGCTTCTGCACAGCTAAGGAAACCATCAACAAAATGAAAAGGCAATCCACTGAAGAGAAGAAAATGTCTGCAAACATGTAGCTGATAAGGAGTTAATATCCAAAATATATAAAGTAAACATACAACTCAATAGTAAGAAAAAAACAATCCAATTTAAAGTGAGGACCTGAATAGACATTTTCCAAATACATACAGGTGGCTAACAGGTACATAAAAATGTACTCAACATCACTATCAAGAAAATGCAAATTCAAATGCAATGAGATAATCCTCTCATACCAGTTACAATTGTCTATTATCAGAAAGGTAAAAGATAACAAGAGAGATAAAAATGTGGGGAAAAGCCAACTCTTGTTGATGGAAATGTAAATTGGTGCAGCCACTGTGGAAAGCAGTATGGAAGCACCTCGAAAATTAAAAATATAACTACCGTGGGGCGCCTGGGTGGCTTAGTCGGTTAAGCGTCCGACTTTCGCTTAGGTCATGATCTCGCGGTTCGTGGGTTCGAGCCCCGCGTCGGGCTCTGTGCTGACTGCCAGCTCAGAGCCTGGAGCCTGTTTCAGTCTGTGACTCCCTCTCTCTCTGACCCTCCCCTGCTCACTGTCTCTCTCTCTCTCTCCTAGAAATAAATAAAACATTAAAAAAAAAATTAAAAAAAAAAAATAACTACCGTATGATCCAGCAATATTAACTATTTTGATATTTTCAATTATGAAATGCTCTTTTTTTACAGGGATGTCTAATTTTTTGGCTTTTTAGTTCTTTACAATCCAATTCTAGATGAGTCCTTTATCAGTTATGTATATTGTGAACATCTACTCTGTGACTTTTGCTCTTATGATGTCTTTTCAAGACAAGAAATTCCTAATTTTAATGCAGATCTATCAATCCTTCCCACTATAATTATCTTAAATATAGTGACATACTTAAGCAGTATTTTCCAGCCCCAGAAAGGTTAAGATATTCTCTATATTATCTAGGAAAATTTTTATAGTTTAACTTTTCATATTTAGTATTTCTCTAATTCCCTAATTCTAATTCATTTTGGATAGAGTGTAAAGAGATTAGATTTTTCTCTTTAAAGACAAAAAAAAAATACCTAATTTTGGAGGGAGGGGCAAGATGGCGGAGAAGTAAGGAGCTCCGTACTTGCACTCGCGCCCATACATCACACGGAAAAGATCTGAAGCCATTGGAAACTTTACAAAACCTGAGAGATTGGGAGAAAAAGGACGCAGAATCCACTGAGAAAGCTTCTAACGTGAGTGCCAACCGGGGAAGAGAAAATCGGGCCGGGATCGGAGCCTCCAGGGTGGGAGGCGATCCCCCTCTACCCTCTACGGGGAGTGAGAGGGGAAAAAGGAGAGAGTCCGAAACAGAAAAACCTCCGCTCGGTGCATAGAAAGACCATACTTGCCAAATACCTGCACACCAGGTCCCCTCGCGCCAACTGGTCCTGGGGGTGGGGGGTGCTGAGCACACAAACTGCTTCTTTGTGCGGGCTCCTGGTGGCTGGACTTCAGAGTAGCCGCGCGCCTGCTGCCATTATAGCTCCCTGGCGGCTGAGGCGCCTGAAAGAGCCACGTGACACCGAGCGTCCGCGCTCCTGGCGGCCTGGAACTCGAGAGGAAAGGCAAAGAACTAAAAACTGGGAAATTTGCCTGTGAGTTCGCGTTTCGGGTGAGGAGCATAGAGGGACCTAGTTTTCCTCAATCCAGTGGGCTCGGGCTACGCAGACCCGGCAGGCAAGCCCCCGCGCATGCGCACCAGCCCGACCCAGAGAAGGAAGCAGCGATTCTGACTCCACCCACAGAGCTTGGCAGGGGGCCTGGAATTGCCCGAGGGGGTTGCCTGGGGAACTGTGTCTAAGGCAATTTCAGCGGGGCGCACGTACTGGGATTTGGAGATTGGAACAGGCCTGGGTTGAAGAGTGCAACCAACTTTGGCTGCGCCCTGGCACGGGGAGTTTACACGCCCAAAAAAGCGAGGTGCAGCACTTGGTTCAAGAAGGGATTGGAGCACCATCACTCTCCTCCCCACAACCACCAAGGCAGAGCTCCCGCCGAAGGCTTTGGATCACGCCACGCCCATTCCTCCCTGAGAGCTGCCCTCCTCCCCCACCTTTTTTTTCCTTTTTCTTCTTCTTTCTCTTCTCTCCTTTTTCCCTAGAACACTAGGCTGATTAACTCTGGTCGCCGGCTTGCTTAAACAATCACAACGAGTCCATTCTGCTCTACACCTAACGACATTTTCATCTCTTTCTCTCAGGAGTACTTAGACTATATAGTTTCTCTGGATAATTCCAGCATCCTTCTCTCACCTATCCAACCATATTCTACCCTTTACCTCTTTGAAAAAAACTTCTTATCCCTTCTGCCTGTTCATTCTGTTTCCAATTTTGCCTCATCCCCGCCCTGTCTTCTCTATCTCTATGCTCTTCAACCAGCACTGCATACACACAGCTATTTAACTGTAGCTGGGAAATCCAGGTATATGCTATATATATATATATATATATATATATATATATATATTTTATATATATATATATATTTATAAATATATATATATATTTTAAAATATATATATATTTTAAATTTATTTCTAGGGAGAGAGAGAGAGAGAGACAGCGTGAGCAGGGGAGGGTCAGAGAGAGAGGGAGTCACAGACTGAAACAGGCTCCAGGCTCTGAGCTGGCAGTCAGCACAGAGCCCGACGCGGGGCCCGAACCCACGAACCGCGGTATCATGACCTAAGTGAAAGCCAGAGGCTCAACCGACTAAGCCACCCAGGCGCCCCTCCAGTTATATGCTTTAAACCGTTCTTTGTCCATCGGTTTTCTTTTTTCCTTTTCTTTTCCCTTTTTTGGCCCTTTTATGTATTTTATACTCCCTATTATTCGCCTTCGCTCCTCCATCTTTTCTCTTAACTTTTTTGTTTTCCCTCTTGCTTTGCATGAAAGTTGAATTAGCCTGTGCGTTTGTGTGCACCTGCTCCGTGTGTGTTTGTCTGTCTGTTTTCTTTTCCAGGGCTACCTCAAGAAACAAGCCAGAGTACACAAGGTGGAGAGTCCCAAATATCACTAAGAATAGGAAAATAAAATAAACAAGGTCCCAACAAGAGAGACCAAGAGATATCACTCAAAAAACACTCTCTGAAAGGATAGACCCTAGAAAGTCAAAGAGTCTTCTTGGATATAGCAGCGCTCATAGATACAGAGAGCATAACAGGTCTTTAAAACCAAGAAGAGCTGGGGCGCCTGGGTGGCTTAGTCGGTTAAGCATCTGACTTTCCGACTTTCGCTTAGGTCATGATCTCGCGGTTTGTGGGATCGAGCCCTGCGCCGGGCTCTGTGCTGACTGCCAGCTCGGAGCCTGGAGCCTGTTTCAGTCTGTGACTCCCTCTCTCTCTGGCCCTCCCCTGCTCATGCTGTCTCTCTCCCCTAGATATAAATAAATTGAAAAAAAAACATTAAAAAAAAAAAAACCAACAAGAGCCGGAAAGCTAAATGACGAAACGAAAGAGCTCTCATCCAAAGAAACTCCAAGAAGAAATGACAGCTAATGAACTGCTCCAAACAGATATCAGCAGCATAACTGAACAAGATTTTAGAATAATAATGGTAAAATTAATACCTGGGTTAGAAAAAAACATAGCGGACATCAAAGAAACTATGGCTACAGACAGAATGGAAAATAAAAATAGGCATGAAGAATTAAAAAATGCGATAAATGAGATACATAATAAATTAGAGGCCTCCAATGCACGGCTTGAAGGGGCAAAAAGGAGAATAAGTGATCTAGAAGACACCATTATAGAAAAACAAAAAGCTGACAAAAAAAGAGACAAACAGATCCAGGAACAGGAAAGAATTCGAGAGCTCAGCGATACGGTCAAACACAAGAATATCCGTATCATAGGAATCCCAGAAGAGGAAGAGAGAGGGAAAGGTGCTGAAGGAGTCCAGGAACAAATTATAGCAGAGAACTTTCCCAACCTGGGGAAGGAAGTAAATGTGGAAATACAAGAGGCTCAGAGAACTCCCCTCAGACGTAACTTGAATCGATCTTCTGCATGACATATCATAGTAAAAATGGCAAAATACAAGGACAAAGAGATAATTTTGAAAGCAGCTAGGGAGAAAAGGGCCCTAACATACAAAGGGAAACCTATCAGAGTGGTGACAGACCTAACTACTGAAACTTGGCAGGCCAGAAAGGAATGGCAGGAGATCTTCCATGTGATGAACAGTAAAAATATGCAGGCAAGAATCCTCTATCCAGCAAGCCTATCATTCAAAATAGAAGGAGAGATAAAAACATTTCCAAATAAACAGAAATTGAAAGAATTTGTCACCACTGGGGCACCTGGGTGGCTTAGTCGGTTAAGCGTCTGACTTTCGCTTAGGTCATTATCTCGCAGTTCGCGGGTTCAAGCCCCGCGTTGGGCTTGTGCTTACTGCCAGCTCAGAGCCTGGAACCTGTTTCAGAGTTTGTGACTCCCTCTCTCTCTGACCCTCCCCTGCTCACGCTGTCTCTCTCTCTCTCCTAGAAATAAATTAAAAAAACATTAAAAAAAGAAAAACAAAGAATTTGTCACCACTAAGCCAGCGCTACAAGAAATCCTGAGGGGGACGCTCTGAAGGAAAGGTTGCAAGGAACAAAGATACCAGAGAAACCACCACAAACATGAACCCTACAAAAGATACAAAGACTCTAAACCCATATTTCAATAATAACACTGAATGAAAATGGGCTGAATGCTCAAATCAAAAGACATACGGTAGCAGAATGGATTAAAAAGCAAAATCAATCTATATGCTGTCTACAAGAAACTCATTTTAGACGGGAAAATACCTTCAGATTAAAAGTAAAGGAATGGAGAAATATATATCATGCTACAGGAAAACAAAAGAAAGCTGGAGTAGCTATACTTATATCAGACAAACTGGACTTTAAATTAAAGACAATAACAAGAGATGAAGGGTACTACATAATAATTACAGGGTCCATCCATCAGGAAGAGCTAACAATTATAAATGTCTACACACCGAATATGGGAGCACCTAAATATCTAAAACAATTCATCACAAACAGAAACAAGCTCATAGATAAGAATGTGCTAATAGCGGGGGTCTTTAATACTCCGCTTACAGCAATTGATAGGTCAACCAGACAGAAAATCACTAAAGAAACAATGGACTTGAAAGACACATTGGACCAGATGGATCCTATGGATATATTTAGAACTTTACATCCTGAGGCCAGGGAACTCACTTTCTTCTCAAGTGCGCATGGCACATTCTCCAAGATAGATCACATACTGGGACATAAAGCAGCCCTCAATAAATATAAAAGAATAGAGACCATATCATGCACACTGTCAGATCACAATGCTTTGAAACTTGAAATCAATTGCAGGAAGAAGTCTGGAAAACCTCCAAAAACATGGAGGTTAAAGAACACCCTTCTAAAGAATGAATGGGCCAATCAGGCAATTAGAGATGAAATTAAAAAATATATGGAAACAAATGAAAACGAAAACACAATTCAAAATCTACGGGATGCGGCAAAGGCAGTCCTAAGAGGAAACTACATTGCTCTCCAGGCCTATTTCAAGAGATTAGAAAAAGCGCAAGTCCAAAATCTAACAGCTCACCTAAAGGAACTAGAGGCAGAGCAACAAGAACGCCCTAAACCTAGTAGAAGAAGAGAAATAGTAAAAATTAGAGCAGAAATAAACAACATAGAGACCAAAGAAATAATTGAGCAGATCAATGAAACCAAGAGTTGGTTTTTTGAAAAAGTAAACAAAATTGACAAACCTCCTGCCAGACTTATCAAAAAGAAAAGAGACAGCACCCGAATAGACAAAATTATGAATGAAAATGGACTTATTACAACCAACCCGTCAGAAATACAAGCAATTATCAGGGAATACTAGGAAAAATTATATGCCAACAAATTGGACAACTTAGAAGAAATGCACAAATTCCTAAACACACACTCACTACCAAAATTCACACGGGAAGAAATAGAAAACCTGAACAGACCCATAACAAGTGAAGAAATCAAATCAGTGATCAAAACTCTCCCAACAAATAAGAGCCCTGGACCTGATGGCTTCCCTGGGGAATTCTACCAGACATTTAAAACAGAATTAATCCCAATTCTTCTCAAGCTATTCCAAAAAATAGAAATCGAAGGAAAACTCCCGGACTCATGTTATGAAGCCAGCATCACTCTGATTCCCAAGCCAGACAGAGATCCAGCAAAAAAAGAGAACTACAGGCCAATATCCTTGATGAATACGGATGCAAAAATCCTCAACAAGATCCTCGCAAATCGAATCCAGCAGCATATAAAAAGAATCATCCACCAAGATCAAGTGGGACTCATTCCTGGGTTACAGGGCTGGTTCAACATTTGCAAATCAATCACTGTGATACATCATATCAATAAAAGAAAAGATAAAAACCATATGATCCTGTCAATAGATACAGAAAAAGCATTTGACAAAATACAGCATCCGTTCTTAATAAAGACTGTAGAGAAAGTCGGGATAGACGGAACCTACTTAAACATCATCAAAGCCATCTATTAGAAGCCTTCAGCTAACATCATCCTCAATGGGGAAAAACTGAGAGCTTTCCCCCTGAGATCAGGACACGACAGGGATGCCCACTCTCACCACTGTTGTTTAACATAGTGCTGGAAGTCCTAGCATCAGCCATCAGAAAACAAAAGGAAATCAAAGGCATCAGAATTGGCAAAGAGGAAGTCAAACTTTCACTCTTCGCAGATGACATGATACTCTACATAGAAAACCCGACAGACTCCACCAGAAGCCTACTAGAACTGATCCAAGAATTCAGCCACGTTGCAGGGTAAAAAATCAACGTACAGAAATCGGTTGCATTTTTATACACCAACAATGAAGCAACAGAAAGAGAAATCAAGAAACTGATCCCATTCACAAATGCACAAAAAACCATAAAATACCTCGGAATAAACCTAACCAAGGATACAAGAGATCTGTATGATGAAAACTATAGAAAACTTAGGAAGGAAATTGAAGAAGACACAAAGAAATGGAAAAACATTCCATGCTCATGGATAGGAAGAATAAATAAAGTTAAGATGTCATTACTACCCAAAGCACTCTACACATTCAATGCAATTCCAATCAAAACTGCACCAGCATACTTCTCAAAACTAGAACAAACTATCCTAAAATTTGTATGGAACCACAAAAGACCCCGAATAGCCAAAGTAATACTGAAGAATAAAACCAAAACGGGAGGTATCACCATCCAGACTTTAGCCTCTACTACAAAGCTGTCATCATCAAGACAGTATGGTATTGGCACAAAAACAGACACAGAGACCAATGGAACAGAATTGAGAACTCAGAAGTGGACCCAAAAGTATACAGCCAGCTAATCTTTGACAAAGCAGGAAAGAATATCCAATGGAAAAAAGACAGCCTCTTTAACAGATGGTGTTGGGAGAACTGGACAGCAACATGCAGAAGAATGAAACTAGATCATTTTCTCACACCATGCACAAAAATAAACTCAAAATGTTTATAAAGGACCTGAACGTGAGACAGGAAACTATCAACACCCTAGAGAAGAAAGTAGGAAACAACCTCCTTGACCTCCACTGCAGCAACTTCTTACTTGACACATCCCCAAAAGCAAGGGAATCAAGAGCAAAAATAAACGATTGGGACCTCATCAAAATTAAAAGCTTCTGCACAGCAAAGGAAACAACCCACAAAACTAATAGGCAACCAACGGAATGGGGAAAGATAGTTGCAAATGACATATCAGATAAAGGGCTAATATCCAGAATCTATAAGGAACTCACCAAACTCCACACCGGAAAAACAAACAATCCAGTGAAGAAATGGGCAGAAGATATGAACAGACCCTTCTCCAAAGAGGACATCCAGATGGCCAACAGACACATGAAACGATGCTCAGCATCCCTCCTCATCAGGGAAATACAAATCAAAACCACACTGAGATACCACCTCACGCCAGTCAGAGTGGCTAAAATGAGCCAATCAGAGAACTCTAGATGCTGGCGAGGATGTGGAGAAACGGGCACCCTCCTACACTGTTGGTGGGAATGTAAACTGGTACAGCCCCTCTGGAAAACAGTGTGGAGGTTCCTAAGGAAACTAACAATAGAACTCCCCTATGACCCAGCAATAGCACTGCTAGGAATTTACCCAAGGGATACAGAAATGTTGATGCATAGGAGCACATGTACCCCAATGTTCATAGCAGCACTCTCCACAATAGCTAAAACATGGAAAGAGCCTAAGTGTCCATCAACAGACAATGGATCAAGAAGATGTGGTTTATCTATACCATGGAATACTACATGGCAATGAGAAACAATGAAATCTGGCCATGTGTAGCAACATGGATGGGCCTTGAGGGTGTTATGCTGAGCGAAATAAGTCAGGCAGAGAAGGACAAATATCATATGTTTGCACGTATAGGAGGATTAGGAGGAACTTGACGGAGGACCAAGGGGGAGAAGAAGGGGGGAAATGGTGGGGGAAAGGGAGAGAGGCAAACCATGAGAGACTCTTGAATGATGACAAAAACTGAGGACTGACGGATGTGGGGGGAGGGGGAGATGGGCATGGAGGAGGGCACTTGTGGGGATGAGCACTGAGTGTTATGTGGAAACTAATTTGACAATAAACTATTAGAAGAAAAAATACCTATTTTTCTCAGCGCCATTTATTGAATAGACTGTTTTCACGGTTTTAAAGTGTCACTTTAGTCTGTTTACTGGTTTTCAATTATGATCTACTAAAATCTGTTCAGTGCACCAAAACTTCCAATACCTCACTGTCACTATTTTTTTGAAACGTTTATTTATTTTGAAGGGGGGCGGTACAGATAGAGAGAGAGACAGAGACAGACAGACAGAGAAAATCCCAAGCAGTTTCCTTCTATCAGCACAGTGCCCAACGTGGGGCTTGATCTCACAAACTGAAATCTGAGCAGAAACCAAGAGTTGGACGCTTAACCAAATGAACCATCAAGGTGCCCCTGATTACTAGTTTTATAATAAACCTTGTTTCTGATAGAGTAAGTTCTCTCACTTCTTCAAATGACTGGTTATTCTTAACCACATACGTTCTGGACACAATTTGTCATGTTACATAAACACCACAAACATGAACTTGTATTTTGCCTGGCTTAGATTTCTATCAATTTCACACATCTGGTGATTACTATATTTTTCTTTTAACCTCAGTTATACACTAAAATTATTTTTAAATTATATTTCAGTCTGGCTGGCTTGGTTAGTTAACTGACTTCCCATTTTGTCTCCATAATGGTACTGAGTTAAGATATACACTTGAATCAAACTGTTTTAGTCCAAGACCAAAGTAACAGACGAGAATATATTCAGATTTCAAATTACTGTAATTCACCATTGTCCTGTAATCATGCTGTGTCACACGACTGATCCTTCTTCCTTCAGTCAAGAAAAGTATGTTCCATTTACCATGATGATTATGTCAATTTAGATCTACTATGCTTATTAATCAGTCCAATGATTATATATCTGGTTAGATTGTTATTTTCTTAACTGTACTTCTAGACTCAATTGTCAGTAATTTATTTAGAATGAGTACTTCTATATTCATAATTGAAATTAATCTGTACTTTTCTTTCTTACACTATTGTTTTAAAATGTTGATAAAAGCTTGTTAACTTCATGAAATGAACTGGATACCTGCCAATCTTTTTTAATTCTGCAAAGTATGACTATTATTAGACATTAAGTAGTCTTTAAATGCTGGAACTCAGCTTTAAAATCATTTGGAATTTGCATCTTTAACAGTGCATATTTAATTTTCTAACTTGTGCTATTTATTGGGCCATTTGAGTCAATTTTGGCTATACTTTGCCTAGGTCCTCCAGATTTTCAAATTTGCTATGGAGTTAACATCTTCTTACATTTCTTTCATAAATGTGATTCTTTATTGTTATGGTTCTATACTTAATACCTCATGTGTGAATTAAATGGTGTAGCCTACAAATGCCAAGAATAGGTTAACATTACAAAATGTATTGTGGTAATGCAACAGATTACAGATCAATAAATAAAACACTTTCTCAATAGAGAAGGAAAGCTTAATTATATTTAATATCCATACATGATAAAGCATCTGAACAGATAAAGGATACAGTCAGTTTTAAACATTTTTTAAATGTTTATTTTTGAGAGAGGAGAGCACATGAGCAGGGACAGAAAGAGAAGGGGACAGAGGATGTGAAGGGGCCTCTGTGCTGATAGCCTGATGTGGGGCTCGAACTCACGAATCATAAGATAATGACCTGAGCTGAAAATGGATGCTTAACTGATTGAGCGACCCACGCACTTCCATAGAAACAGTCTTTAATTGATAGTGGGGATATAACAAAAATACTAGTTCTAGAGTAGGCATCATGAGAAAAGCTAGAGGCATTCCCTTTAAAGTTAAAACGAGCTACCTACTAATATTTTGCCAGTGTTCATCCAATTTGTTTCCAACTTCATGTCTTACGTCATGTCATTTTTCTCTCCCTGGAAAAACCATATTTTTGGAGGGAATCACAGCTCCATTTCTAATAAAATGATAAAAGCTCTGTAATTTCTGCCAGAAAAATGCATACATGAACATAAACACAAAATTTTATATAAACTATCATAGGATTCACTACCCCCATTCTGCAAAACAGATTCTAGATTAAAAGCTGCCATCCTACATAAAGCTCAGTATATGTAATGCTCAAAACCATTAATGGAGAAAGGAATAAGCAAATAAATACACAAGCAACTAAGAGAGCAGAGGTAGATGCAAGCATTCATACCAACCCCTAAAAATCTGTGTAAAGGAATTGTTTAAAACATGAAACAAAATATACTTGAATTTTAAGTATTTATTTACAAAGTTCTTACTAATACACTGCTTTTAAAATAATCAATGGTCACTTTACTACTTAAAAATGGCAAATATGTGACACAAAAAAATATTTAGTCAGTTAAACTATTAAAGAGGATGACTGAAATTGCTAAAAGAGAAATATTTGCAGTACTCCTTACAGATAGGAACTAAAAATGCATTTATTCATAGGTACTTGATTATTTTGTTATCACTGACTATAAAAAAAAAGACTATTGTGAAAATTAACATCAGGGTTTGAAAAATATTTTATAATAGCAAATAAATGTATTTTGATTTTACATTTAATTATAGGACCAAAGTAAAAGGTAGACCATACACATAGCTATGTATTTTACAGCAGATTAGTAAAACTGATGCCAACTTTAGAATTATTTCATAAAATGTATAGTCTATACCACAATTCTCCCCATGGTCTTATCCTTCAAAATAAAATTCCACACACTATCAAACTAAATAAAGATTTGCTAGTGGCTAAAATCACCCAAAATATATGGTCTCCGAAAAAGTTATGAGTATACACTAATATCGTGTCTGGAAAAATAAACATTATTTTTTAGTCTTTCTGTCCTTATCTCAATTTGCAAAAGTATTTTGGAACAATCTCCTTTAATTATTATTCTTGTTAACAAGGGCAAATCTTTAAAAATCCTCACTCTAGATCTTGAAAATACTTAAGAATAAAATATACTGCAACAGGAACAGTTACACACGACTTCAAATAGGACACGTGAAACAAGTCCCCACTATTAATCAGGAATCTGTGGCTTTTTGTCTAGTAAGTACTGTGATATCACTTAATTTCTTCACAAACTGAGATACACAAATAGGTATTTCCAAAAATTCATTCATTGACACTGTATATACAAAGAGATTCACAGCAGTATTTCGCATCCACCAATAAAATTTATTTACTGTTACCAAGTTGCAAAGCTACTAATATCATGAATAAGTTAAATTATTGGTCTTTGAATGAAGGACTCAAGGGAAAAGAAAAATTACATCAAAATCAATATAACTTTTTACATGAATTTACTCAAAAAATGTAAGAGGTTAACCTTACTCTTTTGAGAAGAAAACCACATGGCATAGTTAGTGTTACCTATATTCTTTCCAGCTTTCACCAAGTGCTAATGACAAGTACCATTTAAGTCAGTTTTTAAGTATGAAGTGTTTATAAGTTGCTCTAAATTAAGATTTTTTTAAGCTTCATATCAAATGAGTTGTAGATCGACTTAAAGTATGACTTCTCCTTTCAAAGAAGGAAGGCAGGCTGACAAGGGAGGGAGATGGGATACCCTGTAAAAACAAGACAAATATTTTATACTTAAAATTTTTCTTTTAAAAAAATATAAGAGTTTAGCATTATGCATATTATTTTCAAATTAACACAACAATTAATATCTGAAAATTCTAAACTCTTCAAATAAATAACAGAATCTAAATTACAGGAAAGGTGATAGGGAGAAAATTAAAACTATTTTAGTGTTCTGGAAAAAAAACACAAATGGACTACTTAACTACATATTAACTCAGAGTAGATACTGGCTTACTGCTAGGAAAGTACTTCTGTGAGATAGTAATGATTACTTCACATTATTTTAAAAATTTATGAATTACTAAGTTTTTGAGAAAAAAAAAAAAAAACCCTAGTGGTTTCTTCTAAATCATAAAGCAGAATTCAGAGGAGTGTAATTACTTCATGAGAAACAAGTCTCTACGATTAAAGGTCATTAGATCCTAGAGAGTTTCTGTATCACGTGTGCAACCCATACACAGGGGTATGTGTGTACAAGTTTGCTCCATATACAAATTAAGCAAAATAGCAGCACTTCTTATAATAGAGATGAAGTTACTAAGCTATCTAAATTTATTGTTTCAGAGGTCAAAGTTAAATGTCCTCAGAATTTTCAATAACAAGAAAACATGCACAAGAACACCCAAAATCCCAGAGTGGCTGTAAATCAAAATGAGTTCCAGAGAAAGCTACTGCTTAATTTTAACATTCATGAATGGCTAACCATCCTAAACTTAGAGCCCATAGGTACATGGCCGAAAGTTCCCATCAACAAGGTGGTAAAATATAGTCCTTAAAGAGCTGGGTGGGTAAAGTATTACCATTCAAGTGATAACAAAGATGATTTAAGTAGATAGTATAAAAGCTTACTTTATTTTCAGGTGAAACATTTATGATCTGCCATATTAAAAAAGCAAAATTTTATATAAGTGCCATAAATCTAAAATTAAAAATCAGATTTGAAATAAAATCCATTTTAGATCACAATTATTACTATTCGTTAAAAATTATCATTTTCATAAAGAGGAAAATTTCTAATGGAATTGATTTTTTTCTGGACTTAAGAGTAAATTACCTAGCAAATAATATCTTTATGTTTATTCAATACATAAAGAAACTCTATGAAGCCTAAGTGTTGTGAATTCAAAGAAGGTATAAAGTTGTGAATTCAAAAGTCCCCACCCACCTAATAAAGATTCAGTGAAGAAAGAATACTTTCTTTTTTCACAAATACACATTTCAAATAGCTAATAGGCTCACATTAAACTTCATGAGGCTTGCTTGTTTCCATTACTGGCTGGCATATCTCCTAATTCTTCACAAATGTCAAAGATGACGTGGATAGAATTTTTTTGGAAATTTGAAAAATCAATAGTTCCTTCTAGTATCTCTGAAAAGCTAGCTCGGGAGGCAGAATGACGTATAGATCGAAACCAGGAGTTTTGAGAGCGCCCAGCGGTAGAGTTTGAGCGCTGTGCATAAACATACTTAGTAAATCCAACTGTATTGCTTGTGGAAACAAAATGGGTAATCTGTTAGAACAGAAATAAGCAATTGAGAAGAGGACATGAATGTCTTAAAGATATTTTAGGTACTTCTTATATTGTTTACATAAAAGTAATAAAACTATACATAATTTTCTAAAAATTTTCCATAAAGTCCAATTACTTTCATTTGAAAAGCAATGTTTATAACAGTTACTATAGATGCAGAAAGTAAACAATGGACAGTACTTTGGCCTAACTGTATTTTGTCCATTTTAATTCATTTTCATTTATCAAAATTCTTTGCACTATTTATATTATCAGGCACAACTTCTCTCCCATTGGAAGGTTAACCTTCATCCAAAATTTTTATAAACATACTCATAGATTCAACTGTAGGTCTTTGATGTATTAACTAAGACTTAATTGGCTTTAAAAAAAAAGTTATTGAATATTATGTACCCTATCTATAAATTTTATATAATAAAAGGTAGCCACTCATAATAAGAGGTAGCTACTCACAAAACACTAGACCATTCATGATGTGCCAGGTACTGTTCAAAGCACTTCTCATATATTAACTTATGTAATCCTTACAACTACTACTTTAAATTCATCTTACTAATAGTGAACTGAAACAGAGAGATCTTTAATAACTTGCCAAAAGTCCTACAGCTCGGAAATATCTGAGGCATGATTTGAACATGTAAGTTCCAGAGTTCATGCTCTTAACCACTATTCAAACTGCGTCTCCTATATAATCACATCATACATATACATGTGTGTATGTGTGTGCATTTAATCCTTATAATAACACTATATGGCTATGTACTATTAACCTTTTTCTCAGGGGATAAGAGAATAAGAAAAATTGATGAAAGACACACAACTAAGAAGTGACAGTCACTTGGGACGTCTGGATGGCTCAGTCAGTTAAGCACCAATTTCAGCTCAGATCATTATCTCACAGGTTCATGAGTTTGAGCCCTGCATCGGGCTCTGTGCTGACAGATCAGAGCCTGGAGCCTGCTTCAGATTCTGTGTCTCCCTCTCTCTATTCCCCTCCCATGCTTGCGCTCACATGCTTGCTCTCTCCCTCTTTCTCTCTCTCAAAAAATAAAATAAACATAAAAAAAATTTTTTTAAAAGTGTCACTTGCTTTAACCTTAGCCTAGATCAATAACAATTTTACAAAGAACAGATATATAACTCACACACTTAGAATGTTAGCAATGTCCCCAATATTAATTAAATATCAAATACATCTAACACCACTAGGAATCTGAATTATTCAGGAAACATTTAAAAATACACACATGAATTTAGAATCATCCTTCAGCTTCAGAGGTTATATTCTACTTATCACAGAAATAGGTTTTTAAAAAAAAAAACCTCAATCCCTGCAATATTATTGGAGCCAATCTACCTAAACAGAACCATCATTATTCACATGATTTATTAAAGTGATGGGAATCATTAAAACAGGTTTTTTTTCTTAGAGATTTTTAACGTATTTCAATCCCAATAAAATTTCCTATCAAACTACACTCTTATGTCTCTAGTTCATTAAGTGAACTTTTTCTCAGCTACCTTTACCCAATAAAGAGATCAGAAGTTTACAGGTGTAAAAAAAAAAACGGGGGCGGGGGATTAAGATTTCCGTCTTCACAAAGTTAACAAATTCCATACCAACTCCATAAATGTAAGTCATTTAGCCCATTAGATCAAAGTCACTTACTGCTAATGATGATGTACTAGACAGACGACTCATTACATGCTTGTCATTGCTGGAAGGACTTCTTCCCTCCACTGAGCTTTGGGATGTCATAAGGGCCCTTCGCAGAGCTCTTTTTGGAGTTTTGGAGAAAGAGAATGCTCTTGTAACCTACAGTTAAAACAAGTTGCAATTAATTAAGCCTAGATAAATCTAATACAACTGGTAAGAACATTAAACAAAGCCAAATACACATGAAGATTTTCTACTAATATTATTATGTCAGAATTAGAATCTCTTTGGACAAACAACAAGAAAATGTAGTAGTACACTGTAGACTATTCCATTCTGCATTCATAAAGGACCATAGTCAATGCGAGAAAGAAGGCAGGAGGAAAAACAGGGCCTGAGAGAGGAGAAGCCTGGGTTTTTATCTGATTTTGCTAAAATTTACTTGTAAAATCTCTAATCCAAAGCCACTTGAACCTCAATTTACTTATTAAAAAGTGAAGGAGCTCACTGAAACATTATTCAGCATGTTTACTATTTATCACATTAAATGCTTGGAGATCCCAGGATGGTTAAATAAAGGAGAAGGCCTCCCCTTAAAACCAAGGAAAACAACAGAAAATTGTAAATTTAGCAGATGATGGCAGCAAATTTTGTTTAAAATATTAAAATGCTAGCTCTACTTTTAAAAAGCCCCATTACCAACATTCTTACATAGTCCTCAACTCTGGTAAGAAGGGACGTGATCTTGATCATTAGAAGAAGATGGAAATATACATAAGATCAGGAATAGATCCCAGGTCTCCTGACTCTGTCATGTGCCCTTTGCTTAAAAATATCTAAGGCAATATTTAAGATGAGTGCACACATATCTGCATCTAAGCTACCATCAGTACATTTCTGCTGAAGCACAGGTCACAGAAATATCACAATGAATGGGAGCGGTAACAAGAGCTAAAGAATTTGCTGCAATAAAACTATTACCTCTATGGCCATTTCCTAAAACCAAGAAAACAGCTCTGCTATACAGGCTATCTTTACACTGATGTTTGTGCCAATTTAATTTTAATATACTCTGAAAAATACATTTTGGAGACATATTAAATAATAAGCTTCCTCTGACTCACCTTTTTTGAAGTCTTTTTTATTGCTCTAGATGCTCTGCTCAATGTACTGTCCATATCTTTAGTATTTACTTCAAAGGATTCTGGATCAGCACTGTAAATAAGATTCTCCTGTTGAAAATATAACACTTTTTATTATTTTAAAATAAGTAAAATAGAAAATAAAAATACACAACTGTTTCTAAAATCAAACCTTTAAGCACTTCTATATACATGAAAGTATATATGAAGTTACTCAAGATTTTTTATATGTTTGACATAATTTCTACTCTGAAATGTACTAATTTAAGGACAGTAAAAAATTAGCATTCACACAATGAAAACTTCATTGCAAGGACCATGGACACCAAAGCAACTAGAAAAAGAACTCAGTACAAAATCCTAAAACCAACAATTAGAAACTTAGTGGACATAACGCCTAAGTATAAAGCCTGCTATGAAACCAATATCACAAGCAATTTCCTTGAGATAATCTAAAATGAAAACATAGACTTTCTCCTTTTTCCTTTATTCCTCAGTACCTAGATGGATTCTAAACTAGAGGTTCTAAACCTGTGACCAAGAGCTTCTAGAAGTAGCAATGGATAGAAATCAGGAGGTATGCAACCTCTCTGAAATCACGTGCAAATCTGTGTACACATAAATGCAAAGGGCATTCTTCCGAGGAGTGGGCTCATAGCTCATTCTAAAAGGAGTCAAAGATTTCATATAGGATTTCATATAAGAACCACTGATCAAAATTAACCTTAAATGAGACAACTAATCTCCAAGTAACCCAAAATATCACTCAAAATATCACTTACACTTGGGCTTTTCAAAAAAAGCAGGTTAGACAAAATGATTTTGCATATTCCTATAACCAATTTGCACTTTAAATTTATAAATCTAGGCCATCGGCAAGTTCCCCCGCTAGTCTAGCACTATTAAGACTATTCGCCAGCACTGTCATTCTGTGGCTAGAGAGAATTTTATACAACCCTGTGAATATTGTTTTTTCTGGAACTGTTCTCATCTATTAAATGTAGAAAATATCTAGTATAATTAACCCACAGGAATCATAAAACAAGATAATGCATAGTAGTCCTTTGAAATAAAAGGTTAACCCCCTTTACAAACAAAATAGCCTTAAATATTATATTCTACAATTATAAATGCTTGCTTTTTGGCTCCTCACCACTGACGTCCACATAGACAGGCTTGGTTTTGCCAACGTTTCTTAAAACAAACAAGCAAATCCACCCTGACAGCTGTAGACCCTCTCATTTCATTTCATCTCCTTGCTAATGAGTCCATAGTTTATCTAATCCCAACCAGGTAACAGTACTTATAATGATCAATATCCTTTTTTAAACGTACAATTTTTTTCTAAGAAAAAAAAATCACATCCATTATAAAATATTTGAAAGAAAAAATTTTTAAAAATTACCCACAAATGTACTGACCATTTGCTTTTTACATTTAAACATACTTCTTACATTTTTCTATATGCATAAAATGTTTTAATTTAACAAAACCTTAACCTGAAAAAAATTCTATTCAGTTTTATATCTTGTATTTTCAAGTTAGTTGTATGTTATGGGTTTTTTCTATATCATTAGATACTCAAAGAAATTACTATTAATGAACAAATGACAGAAGTCTCTTCTGATTATATGAGAATTTTACCATTACATTATTTTTGAACAAAAAGTGCCTCTACTTTCTCGTTAAGAAATAAATATGATAACATCAAAAATATAATACTTAGGAATAAAGTTAGTCAAAGAGATGAAAGACATACACTATAAACTATAAAATGTTGCTGAAAAAAAGAAGACATGAATAAGTGGAAAAACATCCTGTGTTCAGGAACTGGAAGACTTAATATTAAGATGTCAATAATACCCAAAGCAATCTATAGCTTCAATGAAATCCCTACAAAAATTCCAATATTTTTATAAAGAAAAAAAATTTCATTCCTATATTCATATGAAATTACAAGGGACCCCAAGTAGCCAAAACAATCTTGGGGGAAAAAAGTACAAAGTTTGAAGTCTTAAATTTCTTGGTTTAAAAATCTACTACTGTAATAAAAACAATATGGTACTGGCATAAGAAATAAAATAGAATGGGATGAAACAGAATAGAGAGCCCAGAAAAGAACCCATATAAGGGTCAAATGACTGGACAAGAGCATCAAGACTATTCAATAGGAGGACAGTCTTTTCAATAAATGGTGCTGGGGAAACTATCCACAAGCCGTAGAATGAAGTTGGATCCTTATCTTACACCAAATACAAAAATTAACTCATAATGGCTCAAAGATCTAAATATGAGAGCTGAACTACAAAACTCTTAGAAAACAAGGAACACAGAAGTCAAAAGCCTTAAGACATTGGATTTAGCAGCAGTATCTGCCACAGATAGAGGCAACAACAACAACAAAGGCTAGAAAAATTGGATTTCATAAAAAACTGTTAAATGTTATGCACAAGACTCCATCAATAAAGTAGGCAGCAACCCAAAGAATGGGAGAAAATGTAAATCATATATCCGGCATATCTGAGAAGGGAGTAGTATCCAAAATATATAGAAAATGCCCAAAATTCAACATAAAAAAAAAAAAAACAACCAGATTCAACATTCACCACCTACATCTCCATTTTTTTAAATTATTTTTTTGATGTTTATTTATTTTTGAGAGAGGGAGAGAAAGACACAGCGCGAGCAGGGGAGGGGCAGAGAGAGCGGGAGACACAGAATCTGAAGCAGGCTCCATGCTCTGAGCTGTCAGCACAGAGCCTGATGCAGGACTTGAACTCATGAACTGTAAGATCATGACCTGAGCTGAAGTCGGATGCTTAACCGACTGAGCCACGCAGGTAACCCTACATCTCCATTTTCTTATAGGTTTTTGAGATGGTCTCACTTTCAACTCTTGAATCTACCTATAAACTTATGTGGATGGATACAAGGTTAGGTTATACATCTAATTTTCCCCAAGTATTTAACCAACTATCTTAGCACCATTATGTTAACAATCTTATTAAGTTGTTAAAGTTCTACATTAATCATAAAGTCTTACTTCAGGGACATTTATCCTTTCCATTGATACACCTTTATAGTGCAGCTGTGCTCGCATCACTGTACCTTTAAAAATACAATGTAATATCTCATAAAAGAAGCACTATTTTTTTTTTGAGAGAGAGAGAGAGAGGAGAGAGAGAAGGCACAAGTGAGCGAGGGTATGAGAGAGAGGGGGAGAGAGAGAGAGAGAGAGAGAGAGAGAGAGAGAGAGAGAGAGAAGCAGGGCTCACCTGAAGCGGGGCTCAAGCTCACCTGATACTGGACTCAAACTCACAAACTACAAGATCCTGACCTGAGTCAAAGTCAGATGCTTAACAACTGAGCCACCCATGTACCCTTGACCCTTGTTCTCTATGTTTCTTACTGTTGCTTTCTCTTTAAAAATTATCTTTGGAATCATTCTGTCAAAATCTAGAAATTTCCTGTAGGATTTTGTAAGAATTATAATGAATTGACATCTTTATGGTAGTCAGCATTCTCATTCATAAGGGATTTCTCCATAAGGAAATATCTTTACATATATCATTTTCTTAACATAGGGTTCATTTATTTTTTTAAGGCGATTCCTAGATTTATACTAAAATTTCCTAAATCTACACCAAGCTTTACTGGGAAGTGGGGTTCTCCGTTTCCTACACTTTACAGTTGGTTACTGCCAGCATACAGAAAAATTATTCATATGTATGTATTTTTTATTTGGTTACTTAAACTAAAAAACACTTATAAGTTCTAATACTTTTCAATTGGTTCTTGTTAAGTATCTAGATAATAATTTGCAAAATAACTCTGAATAGTAAAATCTCTTGAGAATCTATGGGAAACAAAGCAGTTGGGACTGTGATCCAAGCTCTACCTATCCCCGAGTCTCCCTCATCCCCATTCACATACACCTGCAAGGCTCTGCATTATTAAGATTTCCTACATCTTAGGGGCGCCTGGGTGGCTTAGTCGGTTAAGCGCCCGACTTTCACTTAGGTCATGATCTCGCGGTTCGTGGGTTCGAGCCCCGCGTCAGGCTCTGTGCTGACTGCCAGCTCAGAGCCTGGAGCCTGTTTCAGTCTGTGACTCCCTCTCTCTCTGACCCTCCCCTCTTCACGCTGTCTCTCTCCTAGAAATAAATAAAAAATTTAAAAAAAAAAAAAAAGATTTCCTACATCTTATAGTAGAGGGATCATATTCCTATACTGCTGTACATATTATACCATAAACTAAGCACATTTGTCACTTTAGTTTTATAAACTCGATTTTGTTTTCATTTCAATTTTAGTTTCACTTTAAATTGGCTTTCATTCAATCAACAAATGTATATTAAAAGCCTATTTTGATAGAAGTCTTTTATGTCCTAGATACAGAGACAAATTCAGAAAAAGGATGTTTTGACACAAATATATTTTCCTTCATGGTGTTTTGGTTTCAAAACACAAAGTAATTCATCAATGCTCATGCTAAATTGGTCAACCTCAGACATTTTTTAAGAACTAAATGCTGAAAAATACAATGGAATTTGGTGGGACACAATTAGAAGCAATAAGAGAATTAATTTAATAAAAGTGGTTATAAAACTAAGATACATATCAAAGATTAACCTATATACAAAACATCTAGAAAACAACTTAGCAAAAATATCTCATTTGTGAATAGAATTACAAAGATAAAATCACCTAGGAATACATCTAACAAGAAATGCATGTGTCTACACTTGTCTTTCTAGAAAGAGAGATGAATCAAAACTAGCATTGCTGAAAAGAACAGCGGGACAGGTGCATTACATTTTACTGCAGTATACTTTCATCTATTTAATGTTTTCTTATGTGCAATTAAGAATAAATAATAAAATCAATTATTTTTCAATTTAAGTTAGTAAAACTCATAATATGAATACAAAACTAAATACAGGTAAATTTTAATTTACTCAATAAATAAAATTTTTAGATGCAAAATGTAAAATGTATATATAAAGAAATTCAACTCCAAGTGTGTTTAATTTTGATGAAATGATTTTTTAATAATAAACCCCCTGAAATTTAAATCCCTAAGCAGTTGCTAATAAAGAAAAGAGACCCTCGGTCCTTCCTGCTGCTATCTTAACTATTATTAAGTATATAATAACCACATATGAACTGAAAAGAAAGCAGATGGCTTCATATTTTTCTCTCAACGAACACATAAATTACTTCTAATGTGATGAGGGTACAGAGATATGAGGTCTTTTACATTTCTTGAAGGCTCAGAATGGTTGAAAGGGTAAACATCTAGGTAGTTCTAGTGGCTGAGAAGACCATATAGCGGTTTACTAAGATGTAAAAATGAAGTACTTCTTGTAGTTCTCTCTCCATAGAGGAAGACAAAGAGGGCAAATCACAGACAAAAACTCTAAACAGGGAAACTTGTTTTCAATATTTCTAGCCTTTTTTCTATTACTCTCCTTTTCTTATTGATAGTTTCCACTCTCTTCCAAATATTAAAAAATTTTATTCTAAGGGCAGTGTTGCAATCTGGCCTTTCCCTCAGTTTTTCCCTTCTTGTTCCCCTGAGCCTTTCCAGACAGCGCTTACACAGGGGACTGGGGGAAGAGAGTGTTTAAAGCCGCAGGGAAAATGGTGGAAAATTCACCATTGCTATTGCCAGAAAGTGCGATCTGTGGCTTTGTTCTTTTCTTAAGCTCCCAATTTGGTTTCATACTCTTATCTTATACGGGCTTTTATTCCTGAATCTTGACTAAACACCTTAGGCTTATTAACCTACTGGCCTCAAAAATATTGCACAGTTGCACTGCCCATCTACCTCTTCATTACTATGGTAATCGGTTATGTACACTTACTTGGGAGTAAACATGAGAAGTACCTTTCCACTCAACTCCATTCATACAATCACAGATAACTATGCTAAACACTAGCGGCAGAAGAAATATCAAGAAGAGGCCATCCCAGCATTAAGGGATATTCCATGGGGCACCTGGGTGGCTCAGTCGGTTAAACATCCAACTCTTGGTTTTGGCTCAGGTCATTATCTCACGGTTTGCGAGTTGGAGCCCTGCAACCAGCTCTACACTGACAACGTGAGGCCTACTTATGATTCTGTCTCCCTCTCTCTCTGCCCCTCCCCTGCTTACTCTCTCTCATCAAGTTTTTGATGTATTAATTTTGCCCATAATTATTTTGACTATCTCTTATTAATACCCAATGTTGAAATGTAAGAAACAGTAGGTTGAACTTTTCTTAGATTAATTTCCATTGATATTATAAATGCTCTCAAATATTAGCTATTAATAGGATAAATAAAATACTGCATCACCATATACCAGATTAAAAAAAAAAAAAGTATCAGTAAAAATAAGAAACCTCTCCAAAAAAACCTTTCTTCTTCTAAATTTCCAAAATAAAATAAAATAAAATTATACCATAACAAAACCTCATTTTTAATAACATACTAACATAATTCTAATAACAATTAATGATTTAGTCAACATAATAATGAGCCCCAAATCCACATGTACCTAAGTCTTGCTCTAAAAACAGATCTGGGGAGTTCAAGATTAGAAAGTAGTAATAGAGGCTTTCAGTTAAGATGGGGAAGGAGTAGGGAGACACGAGGCTTGTCTTGACCCTCAAACACAACTAGATAAATATCAAATCATTGTGAACACCCAAGAAATCAATCTGAGGACAGCGAGCAAACATGTACGACTAGAGGAGAAAAAAATGCCACATCAAGAAAGGTAGGAGCTGTAGAGAGATAACTGGGCAGGGAGAGAAGAGCTGCGGAACTGCAATGAGGAGGAGACCTGATCAGAGAGAGAGGAGCAAGAGAAAAAGAAAAAGAAAAAGTGAATGTGTACACAGGGAATTTCACAAGAAACACTCTTCCCCAAAACCACTTACTGGGAAAAAGAGAGGGGCTGAATACTCCGACTTTTCATAAACAGTGGAGCACAGAGCCTAAAGTTTTGGATGTCTGTACCATTGCCAATGTTGCACCTGGCACATTTAGCAATGTTCCAGTGGGAAAGGAGGTCAGAGACCCAGGAGTGGGCAACAGTGGTCTGAGGATTCCGAGTCGCACAGGGAGAAGCAGTTCCCCTGCCTGGAGTCCATTTGGGGAAGGTGGCATGGCCTCTCTGGGAACGAAAGACCCAGAAGGCACCACGGAGCTGACCAGTTCACTAACATAGGAACAAGAATGCTAACTGAGGGTGGCAAGCCTTGGAACCAGCTTTCCGTTGTGCTTTACCATAAACTCCAAACTGCTGCACGGTGGCCCGACCGATTTCTGAACAAGCTGGACCCAGCCGCAGCGCAGTGAGACCCTCCCCCAAACACTCAGCATGGGTCTCCAAAATTTGGAGTTCTGAAACCTACCCGTTCACCTGAGATAAAATACAGGAGTGCTGTGCTGACAGCTCAGAGGCAGGCAGGGTGAAGGCGGGGACCTGGTGGAAACGGGGACACAAGACAGGTGATTGTTCTTCTGTGAGGGCTTCATGAACAGCAAGCAGCGGGCTTGAGCTCCCTGCTCTGGAGATGGGACAGCAGGACAACTCCATTTTCACCCCACCTATCAGGACTGACTGACTTTGGTGAACAAATTAGTGCCACCAAGTGGAGGCCAGAGCCGCTTACACCACTAGGGCAACTCCACCTGAGAATCAGCACAGCAGGCCACACCCACAGAAGACCAGCACAAACCCCACCCACACACCAAGTCAGCTGATCACAGGGTGCTACAAAGCTTCGGCTCTAGGGGAAATAGGATCTAGCCTCCTTTGTGTTTTTTTATTTTCTGCCCACCCCCACACCTTGGGATGCAGAAAAGGCAATTTTTTTAAATTTATTTTATTTTAATATACATATTAAAAAAACATCCTTAACCTCCCAGGGAAGACAGATCAAGTTTGCAGCAGATCTGTCCACAGAAACTAGGGAGGCCAGAGGCAGTGGTAGGAGATAGTCAACGTGCTAACTGGGAAAAATATGCAGCCAAGAATACTTCAGACAGCAAGGCTATTGTTCAGAATAAAGAAGAGATAAAGAGGTCCCTGCCGCCACAAAAAAAATAAAGGAGTTTGTGACCATTAAACCTGCCCTGCAAGAAATACCAAAGGGAACTCTTTGGGGAAAAAAGAACCAAAAGAAACAAAAACTAGAAAGGAACAGATAACATCACTAAAAACATCAACATTATACTAACACAAAGGTACTAAATTCATATCTGTCAATAATCACTCTGAATGTAAATGGACTAAATGCTCCAATTAAAAGACATAGGGTATCCAAATGGATAAAGGAAAAAGGAAAACAAGACCCATGTATATACTGCCTACAAGAAAGAGACTCATTTTAGACCCAAAGACCCATGCAGATTGAAAGTGAAGGGATGGAGAACTATCTATCATAGTAATGGATGTCAAAAGAAAGCCAGAGTAGCCATACTTGTATTAGACAAATTAGAATTTATTTCTTTTTAATGTTTTTATTTATTTCTGAGAGAGACAGAGACAGGGTGAGCAGGGGAGGGTCAGAGAGAGGGAGATACAGAATCTGAAACCGGCTCCAGGTTCTGAGCTTGCTGTCAGCACAGAGCCCGACATGGGGCTCGAACCCACGAACCACAAGATCATGACCTGAGCCAAAGTCAGGCGCTTCACTGACTGAGCCACCCAGGCACCCCTAGACAACTAGAATTTAAACCATGAAGAAGAGATGAAGAAAGGCATTATATCATAATTAAGGAGTCTATCCATCAAGAAGATCTAATGACTAAATATTTATGTCCCCACTGGGAAGCACCCAAATATATAAATCAATTAATAACATAAACTCATTGGAAATAATACAGTAAATCGGGGCGCCTGGGTGGCTTAGTCGGTTAAGCGTCCGACTTTCGCTTAGGTCATGATCTCGCGGTTCATGGGTACGAGCCCCGCGTCGGGCTCTGTGCTGACTGCCAGCTCAGAGCCTGGAGCCTGTTTCAGTCTGTGACTCCCTCTCTCTCTGACCCTCCCCTGCTCACGCTGTCTCTCTCTCTCTCTCCTAGAAATAAATAAAACATTAAAAAAAAAAAAAAAGGAAATAATACAGTAATAGAACAGGACTTTAATACCCCAGTTAGAGCAATGGACAGACCATCTAAGCAGAAAATCAACAAGGAAACCCTGGCTTTGAATGACACACTGGACAAAATGGACTTAACAAACACATTAAGGATATTTCATCCTAAAGCAATAGAATACATATTCTTTTCAAGTACACAGGGAACATTCTCCAGAATAGATCACATACTGGGTCATAAATCAGCCCTCAACAAGTACAAAAAGACTGAGATCATACTATGCATATTTTCAGATCATAGCGCTATGAAACTTGAAGTCAACCACAAGAAAAATTTGGAAAGCCCTCGAATACACGGGGGTTAAAAAACATCCTACTAAAAAATGGATGGGTTAACCAGCAAATTAAAGAAGAAATTAAAAAAGTACATGAAAGCAAATGAAAATGAAAACATAACAGTATAAAACCTTTGGAATACAGCAAAAGCAGTCCAAAGAGGGAAGTATATACAAATACAGGCCTACCTCACAAAGCAAGGAAAGTCTCAAATACACACCCTAACCTTACACCTAATGGAGCTGGAAGAGGAATGGCAAATAAAGCCTAAAGCCAGGAGAGAAAGGAAATAATAATGTTTAGAGCAGAAATAAATCATATAGAAACAAAAAACCTAATAGTGCAGATCAATGAAACTTAGGGCTGGTTCTGTGAAAGAATAAAACTGATAAACTCCTAGCCAGACTTATCAAAAAGAAAAGAGAAAGGACCAAAATAAATAAAATCATGAATGAAAGAGGAGTGATCACAACTAACACCACAGGAATACAATTATAAGAGAATACTGTGAAAAATTAAATGCCAACAAACTGGGCAATCTGGAAGAAATGGACAAATTCCTAGAAACCCACAAACTACCAAAACTGAAAGAGGAAGAAACAGAAAATCTGAACAGACCCATAACCAGCAAAGAAATTGAATCAGTAATCAAAAACCTCCCAACGAACAAAAGTACAGGGTCAGATGGCTTCCCAGGTGAATTCTACTACACATTTAAAGAAGAGTTAATACCTATGCTTCTCAAACTATTCCAAAAAATAGAAAAGGAAGGAAAACTTCCAAACTCATTATATAAGATCAGCATTACCTTGATTCCAAAACCAAAAAGGAGAATTACAGGCCAATATACCTGATGAACATGGATACAAAACTTCTCAACAAGATACTGCAAATCAAATCCAACAGTATGTGAAAAGAATTATTCACCACAATTAACTGGGATTTATTCCTGGGCTGCAGGGCTAGTTCAATATTCTCAAAGCAATCAACGTGATACATCACATTAATAAAAGAAAGGAGAAGAACCACATGATCCTCTCACTAGATGCAGAAAAAGTATTTGACAAAATATAGCAACCATTCTTAATAAAAACCCTCAACAAAGTAGGGATAGATGGAACATACCTCAACATTATAAAGGCTATATATGAAATACCCACAGCTAATATCATCCTCAATAGGGAAAAACGGACAGCTTTTCCACTATGATCTGGAACAAGACAGGTATGTCCACTCTCACCATTACTGTTTAATCAGGACATAGTTAAACGTTTGCTGCCATCTTGTGGCTAGATTATATGAAATTTTTTTCACTAGCAGTTTATATATCGGTTTTAGAATTATTAGCCATCTTGTGGCCAGTAATTCAATAAATTGTATTTTAAGGAAATTTTTCGATTAACTGTTTACTCCTCCATATTATGGTTATAAATTTGGAAAGGACTGCACAAGCAATCTAGTCTGACATCATGATAAATGTAGGATTAATTTCTACAATAAGCAGTCACTACACTGCAAGGATCTATTTTTTATATGGATACCTGGAACTATGAAAAAAATCCCTCTTAACAATAAGCACTTTTGTAGGTTTATAACAACATCTGTCTCCATCATTTTTCTAGCCAGCATTTATTGTATGCACTAGATGTATTTATTCCCTTCTGTAAAACTTTTGGTGGAATAATCTTTTATTTATAACAATATATTGTTGGCCCACAGAAATTTTTTTAAAATGCTGGATGAAGCATTCCATGACAATTAGGAGAAAATTGTCAATTTCAGGATTTTATTCCTTGGTTTTCCCTGTCATGTCACTAACTGAAAAAGAGAAATTGAAATCTCCTGCTTAAAAAAATAATAATTCAAAAAGTCTGTTGGTTGTTCTCAACACCTAGATAGGTTTTAATCAAATACTACCTATTCTATAAACCACTATAATTATACCTCAATAGCCTTCAAGGTCAGATTTAACTATAATAAAATAAACATTTATTTCCAACAGGAATGTCCAAGGCAATTGTACTACTGTAATGAAAAGGATTGCTTATCATTACATTCTTCTCTGTCACTTCTCCAAAGATGAAAAGGTCTATACCTGTCTCTCCCATATATAATGAAGAAATCAAGTTATCTGTAAAGGTATACAGATATCTTTCATCCACAGTATACTATATAGGCTACCTGGTTTTTGTGAGTCATTTAACTTCAATAATTTTATTTTCTCATGTAGTTGCATTTAATCTGTATAAGATAATTATATATTCATAGGGTATTTGATTTTCAGAGGTGGACTGAGAAAACTGGATTGGCAACCTACCTAAGAGAAAAAAAAAACTTGTTACAACTTACCTATTGCTTTCAACAAAGGTAAAGAACAATAGAACAAAATGCCCTCTATTTTACAAATAGACAGGTCAAAGAGCACCAACGAAAATCATAGGGTATATCAGAACAAGTCCCAAAAGCCCCACTAACTCAGAGGCATAGGAACTTTGAGGGCCTATCTATAAACTAGGTACTCAAAATGTCTCTTATGTCTATACTTAAAAAAAATTTTTTTAATGTTTATTTACCTTTGAGAGAGAGAGAGACACAGCACAAGTGAGGGGAAGGCAGAGAGAGAGAGAGACACACACACAGAATCTGAAGTAGGCTACAGGCTGAGCTGTCAGTAGAGTCTGATGAGGGGCTCAAACTCAACTAACCACAAGACCATGAACTGCGCCAAAGTCAGACGCTTAACCAACTGAGCCACTCAGGTGCCCCTCATGTGCCTATAACTTATAAAATTCTTTTCCAAAACAACTTATTAAACCAGTTTTCCTCAATACACATAAACTAGAACTTTCTTACACTCATAATTTCATAATTATGACCAAGTCATTAGAAATATACAGGGTTAGTCTGAATGTACTGCAATGAAGTTAAACCTTTCATTATAATAGTGGTTTAAAAACTTACAGCATCTGCTTTACATATGGTATTGGCTACATGTCGACACAGCATCTTTAGCCAGTTCTCTTTTGGAAGTTCCTCTGATGTCATCTGGAAACTGAGCAATACATTTGCCCGCTCTGTTGGTGGCCTCACAAGCAAGGCAAAAGCATTATGGCAATCTAGGGTTCCAGAATAATCATAAACATTAAGTGTTACTTCTTGGAAAATGATAGATTTTTGCAAGTTTAGTTCCCTCAGAACAACAAAATTCCAATGAAATTATCTCTTCCCCACCCTTTCCATCCCTTGTATTTTTAACTAGATAAAGAACATCATATTACACTGAAACATTTATAAAAATTATAATAGTAAGTACCATGTGAAAAACCAACAATGATGATCTATTGACATTAAGTAAGCAGTATTTTCTATGGAATTTCTTTCTGAGAAAGTTGTTTTGAATTAGATCATTTGTTAGAATTCCAGAATTTAAATTTTAAATTAAAATGGCATTATAAGACTAATTTGATAACTTAAATCAGTTGGAAGAAATAAAATATCCAAATATTAAAACTGTTACAAAATGTTTTTGAACCAAAACACTAAAACAGAACCTATTTTAAATAATAATCCATGATTCAAATCCAAAAACATGGAGATAATTTAAATAAATGCACTATGGTAACCCTTAATACAACCAGAATCTGACAACCAAATAAACACAACAAAATAAATTGTTATTTGTTTAATTGTTTCTCATAATCTCAAATCCTTTCATCATTGGAGGATGAATCAGTAATGGAACCAGGTTACTTGTAAAAACATGTCTAACATCTAAAATATGGCCATGCACACACATTACTAAATGCCAATTAAATAAACAGATGATACTGTTTTTTATAATTTCAGGCCTTCAGAGAACTCTCCCTAGCACTAAACAAAGTTGCATAAAAGCTATCCTTAATACACACGGGACCCATGTTGAGTCTACCAGAGTTACTTTGGGTATACTTATTCATGCACATGTCTTCCGGTCATATTCTAAACATATTTCTAGCAATGCCGTCATTGCCAACAAGAAAGAAGTAAGATGCAGAGCACAGTGTAATAGACTGGTGATTTCTTTTGCATTCTGAAGGAACAAAATAAGTTCTGATGTGGGAAGAGGCTAGGTTAGTGTACTACCTTGATATGTAACCATTTAAAAGCTCTTTGTTCCTTAAGGGATGAAGATATCCCACATAATGAGATGGCATTTTCATTTGAGGAAAATAAAACATCAAGTAGGTTCTTAGAGAAGATTTTGGATAGAAATTAAAGAAAAATTACTTTACCAAAACTAACCAACAATATTTAAAGATAATTTACTAGTTTTAAGGAAAAAAAAAAACATAAGAGAGTGAATCAAATCAACAATGAATATAAACTATTTTCATTTAGCCAACATTTATCCAATGAGCATACCTTCTGTTTCTCTTATGTCCAGCACTTTCTTAATTTGAGAAAGAGGCATTAGACGAATATGCTTAAGAGAAGCTGGGGGTCGGGTATGGCCATGAGGACTCCTAAAAGTGCCAATCACCTTATGTCGTTTTCTTGCTATCTGATCACAGGAAAAAAATAATAATGATATGATTGAAAACAAAGACTAAATACTTAAAACGACACTAATCACATAAATCTACGTGCGATTCATTTGACTATTAATCATCCCAGAATTACTATGCAATAAGAAGCAGAGTTACCATGTAACCAATTCATACATGTAATTGTATAGCAGAAATGTTCATGCATATATAAGAAGAGCTAAAAAGTCAGGAAAACAGACCAAGGGACAGGACCTAAGCAAAGGGTCTGAAAGATGTGAAAGAACTTAGAAGCATTTTGAGAAGGAATAACATCTTGGGATAGAGGAATCTTCAGTAAAAGGCCTTGAATTCAATCAAGAAATGGAAAAGCTGCTCTGGGAGCTCAGTGTTGGGTTCAAAAGATAACTGATTTTAGTTGAAGAGCAGAATTCACAATTATCTCAAATCCTGTATAGGGCTCTGAGGACAAAAGAGTGAATAATATAGAAATGGTTCTGGCATCATGATATTTACATACCATTGAGAAAGCGATAGGGTAAAAAAGTAACTAACATTAAACAAATGACTCAAGATGCATTGTTAAGATATAACTTGACCTAAGCTGGGAACTCCTGCAAAAGGAGGAAGTAGGTTAAGTAACTGAAGCAAAATCAGAAAGGACCTTGTGATTCATGAGGTATTGAATTATGTGAATTTTATAGGGTCTTTAAATTTATTATACTTATTTCATGAAAGCCTAATGTATTATTTTGCCTTTTTAAAAGAACGTCTCTTCTGAGGTTATAATCATCAGCTAAAACACATTAACACAAAATGATTTGGGATAAGTTACTTGATGAATTGAGATTGGTCATCATCATGAATATGACAAAATATGGCTAAAAACGCATTACCCTGTGTTGGCTACCAGAAAAAATCAAAAGGCAGTCAATATCCTATTCACATAAATATGACTCAAATATATGTTACATATCAAATATTAAATGTTAATTTATGAGTATAGTAAAAATAGGCAATAAAGATGAAATAATTTCTACTGTAAATTTGAATATACTTTTAAATCAATTTGGCTGAGCAAAGCAAATAATTTTAAAGTTTATTTTTAAAAAGGTAAAACAATGACAAGTGCCAATATTGATGACACAAATGTTAGCACATCAAGGTAAAAACTCAAACATAGATGAAATATAAAAAGGAAAATATGTCTATACATCCTCAGTTTAGATTTGGTAAAATATCATCTGTCCTGTTTAAGAGAAGTCAGTATAGATTTTATCCATTTTGAATGTTTCTAACTTTTATCATTTTCTTCACTCAAAATTTGCTAAGGTTTTTTTTTTTTTAATAAGCTAAAGAATAGAAGTTTAGGATTATAAGTCTTGAAGTCCAAATTTAATAATAGACATAAAGCTATTTCAATTAATGTGATTCTGAGTTAGGGAGGCTTAAGAAAAACTAGGACAAAAGTCAGTGGATTTAAGAAGGTAAAGGAAATGAGGAACCAGGGTATCACATAATGCACTCAAAAGCTATGGGGAATAACCAATGACAGGAATTAAAGTGGCAGGTAAGTCAATGAACTAGTTATAGAAAACTTCATGGAATTTGATGAAGATGTAAGATCAAAAATTTAAAGTAAGCTACAACTCTCTCAGGATTAAGAGGATAAAACCCAGGATGGATTAGCAACCTATCCTATAAGATGAATGGACCCAGTTGACCTGAGCACTTCAATAGAAAGAGAAGCAAAAGCAAACAAGTAGAAGTACTGAGCAACTATGTAAAGTAAAACCCCATTGGAAACTGACTTCACCTAGCCCGTTCGCCAAAGAAAGCAGGCTGAAGTTCTCCTTACGGAGGAAACAAGTAGTTCAGAATTATCTGCCTCCTTTTTCAGTTAGGATATGGTCAACTATGTATTTTCAGTGTCTTTTGTATTTTGTGACATTACTGACCAAATAAAAATATAGTTTTTCATTAACCTCGCTACAAGAAAATGCATTTTACACAATTTTTTATTTTTATTTTTTTAATGTTTGTTTATTTTTGAGAAAGAGACACAGAGTACAAGTGGAAGAGGAGAGATAGGGAGGAAGACACAGAATCTGATGCAGGCTCCAGGCTCTGGGCTGTCAGCACAGAGCCTGATGCAGGGCTTGAACTCACTAACCATGAGATCATGACCTGAGCTGTAGTCGGACACTTAACTGACTGAGCCACCCAGACACCCCTACACAGGTCAATTTTTGATGAGATTTTATTACGCCTATAGCTGTATATGGTTGGCTCGCTAAGATTCCTTTGTATTTTATACTTTAACTAATAATGTATATAAGAGGGCAATACTTCAATAGTAGTAGAAAAGGATAAAAGGAAGAGGTATAGACTTTAAAGAAAATTTTTAATATATGAGAATTTTAGAATTATAATCACTGTAGCCCATCTGATATACTAACCACTCATTCACTCAAAAATCTGTTGTCTTAAGGAATCATTAGGGGATCATATTCTTAATAGTCAATAATCAAGTTATTACTCTTCAACAAAATATTGGTTCCTTCTTTGCTTGAAAAATCTACTTCAATAAAACATTTAAAAAAATATTATAAAAAAAAAAAAAGGGGGGCCGCCTGGGTGGCTTAGTCAGTTAAGCGTCCGACTTTCACTCAGGTCATGATCTCGCAGTTCGTGGGTTCGAGCCCCGCGTCAGGCTCTGTGCTGACTGCCAGCTCAGAGCCTGGAGCCTGTTTCAGAGTCTGTCACTCCCTCTCTCTCTGACCCTCCCCTGTTCATGCTGTCTCTCTCTCTCCTAGAAATAAATAAATAAAACATTTAAAAAAAATATTATAAAAAAAAAAAAAAGAAAAATCTACTTCAATTTCAAATTATTTTGTAGATCTTATATAAACATACTTAATAGAGCCAGTAAGTTTAAAAAATTCTTGACCTAAACATTAGCATGGAAATAAATTAAATTTTCATCTTGACTTGGATTTTAAGTCATGAAAATTTATCATACTTCTTAGTATTTAGGCCTTCTCCTAAAAGCATTCTATTAATACTACTGAACCAACAATGGACTCAATTTTAAAAAATGTGATTATTTAAGTTAAGTTTAACTTCTACATTTTAATTCAATCAAAGCTTGGCTTTAAACATTCAGGCAAGTCACACAGATCAGCAGTGTTATTATACTGTATTAAGTACAAATTTACCTCCAGGCAATCGTTGAAGAGAAAGAGAGTCACTTGCTCTCCTCTATCACAGGGATGTTCACCTAGAGAAATTGTTTCAACTCGCTGGACTAAGCTTCGGTGAGAAGACAAAAGATTAGCCTGTATAGATTGAAAATATCAGTAAAAGAGATCACTTGGTAGTAATCTTTTAGATTCTGTTTATATTAAAACTATAGAATCTAAGTAACAAAAAAGAAGATAAATTGACAAATATCAAAAATGAATACTTACTGGGCATCCATCTACTTCATAAACAACATCAAATATTTGCTTTTGGGCTTCTGTTTTTCTCTTATCCTCATTAATATGGCTGAAAAATTAATAAATTTAGTTTTAGAACTTCAACTTTTCAAACAATTAAAATATTAAAACTGCATTCAAAGGTATCTCATGTCACAAAAAAAGATCTTCCATGTAAGTCTATCTTAATTTTGACAACTGAGTCAGTTACAATACTTCCTAAAAGCATTCTACTATATTAAAAAAAAATTCTATAGAATCCATCGGAAAATTGTGTTCTACTAACTTCCTTCTATATTCTTTTTTTTACTATACTCACTATGCATTTCCTAAAATACATTGAAGTTGAACCAGTACAACTTCAAGGTAACAGAAGTTCTAAAAGTTAAGGTTTTATGTAGTTCATTCCCAAGTCATATTTTAATCATTTCAGTCAAACAAAAACTAAGACTGCTACTTCCATACAAGATGAAATAAGAAGGAAAGGATACACTTTCTTCCTGAAGCAACTAAAAACCATCAAAATATAAAGAAAGAAGGGTCATTAAGACACTGAGAAGTCAATTCCTATACGACAAGAGACAAATAAGGCAAGCCCATCTAACTATATGCTGCCTATAAGAGATCAGTTTTAGATTCAAAGACATAAATAGGCTGAAAGTAAAATGACAGAAATACTCTACTCAACAACAGCAAAATACACATTCTTCTCTAGTGTCTATGGACCATTTTCCAGGGTAGGCCATAAAACAGGCCTCAAAAATTCTGAGAGGACTGAAATAATTCAAAGCACCTGCTCCCACAACAATGGAGTAAAATTAGAAATAACAAAAGGAAACTTTGAAAATTCACAAATATGTAGGAATTAAACAGAGCACACCCCTAAATAACTAGGTCAAGAAGAAATCATAGGGAAATTATTCCTACAAAGAATCAAACTATAGAAACTGACTCAAGAAGAAATAATAAGTCTGAATAAATCTAAAATAGTAAATTCAAGTAGTGATTCTTAAGCCCAAGTGACTTCATTGATGAATTCTACCAAACACCTACAGACTTAATACCAGTTCTTTCCAAGTTCTTCCAAAAAAACAGAAGAGGAGGAAACATTTTCCAATGTGTTCGTTAAGACCAATATTAGCCTGATACCAAAACCAGAAGACACCACTAGAAAATTGTAGACCAATATCCCTTAGGAATACAGACACCAAAATCCTCAACAAAATACTATCAAGCCAACTCCAACAACATTTAAAAAAGATTATGCACCATAGTGAAGATTTTTATCCCAGGAATCCAAGCTTGAGTAAACATGCAAAAATCAACAAACCACACCATTAGAATAAAGACAAACACTACATGATCACCCAAATAGAAACAGAAAAAGCACTTGACAAAATCCAATGTCCTTTTATGATAAAAACACTCAACAAACTAGAAATAAATGAGGACTTCCTTGATCTGGTACAAGGAATCTAGAAAAGTCTGAAAGCTACCACCGTGGTAGTGAAAAACTGAATACTTTCCCCCTAAAATCATTAACAGGCCAAATACAAGATGTTCGCTCTCATCACTTCTGCTTAACATTGTAGTGGAGTTTCTGGCCAGGGCAATTAGTCAAAAAAAAAAAAAAAAAATGAAATAAAAGGCATCCAGATTGTAAAGGAAGAAATAAAACTATCTCTATTTGAATATGACATGACCTTGTTTACAGAAAATCTTAAGGAATCCACTAAAAAATTATTAGGACTAAAATACATTCAGCAATGTTGCAGAGCACAAGATAAACATAAAATTCTACTCCCTTTCTATACATTATACAATCCAACAACAAAATTAAGAAAGTGATTCCACTTACTAAAACATCAACAGGAATAAAATACTTAGGAATAAATTTAATAGAATTATGATTTTTTTTTACTCTGAAAACCATAAAACATTGTTGAAAGAAATTAAAGAAATAAATGAATAGAAATAAACATTCATGGATCAGAAGACCTAATATTGTTATTTCCCAAATAGATATACAGATTCAATAAAATGCTTATCAAATTCCCCCCATTATCTCTTCCCCCACCCAGAAATTGACAAGCTGATTCTAAAAGTCAAATACAAATTCAAGGGACCCAGAATGGTCAAAACAATCTTGAAAAGGAAGAATAAAGTTGACAGACTCATATTTCCCCATTTTAAAACTTAATACACAAAGCACAGTAATCAGGACTGTATAGTACTAGAATAATCATAGTCATAAAGATCAATGAAAAAGAATTAAGAGTAGTCCAGAAATAAGCCCTCACATTTATGGTCAATTGATTTTCAATAAAGATGAAATTCAGTGTAGAAAGGATGGTCTTTTCAACAAACAGTACTAGAAGGGAGCTCCATATACAAATATAAACATCAATCCAAACCTTGCTCCTCATACAAAAGTTAACCCAAAACGGATCATAGACCTAAACGATTTTTACATAATGACTAAAACCACAAAATGTCTTGAGGAAAACAGGAAAAAAATCTTTGTGACCTTGGGTTTGACCAAAAGTGTTTAGATAAAAGTACTACCCATAAAAAAATAATTGAAAAATGGGACTTCATAAAAATCTAGAACTCCTGTTTTTTGAAAGAAATTGTTAAGAGAAAAAAGAAACCACAAACTCCAAGAAAATACTCACAAATCACATATCTGACGAAAGACTTTTAACCAGAATAAAGAACTCTCAAAACTCAATAGTAAGAAAACAACACAATTAAAAAAAAAAAAAACAACAGACAAAAGATTTGGACATGCATATCACCAAAGAAGATGATATGGATGGCAAATAAGCACATGACAAAATACTCATCATTTTATCATTAAGGAAAACACAAGTCAAAACTACAATGAGTATCACTACACAACTACTAAATTTCACAAATTAAAATAGCTAACCATCTGAAAGTTGGTAAGGCCATGGAAACACTGAAACTCACCATTTACTGTTGGTAGGAATGTGAAATAGTACAACTACTTTGGAAACAGTTTGACAATTTTTTTTAAGTTATACGTATTACCTACTATACGACCTAGCCATTCCTACCACCAGGTATTTATCCAAGAGAAAAGCATATGTTCAAACAAAGACTAGTTCACAAATGTTCATAGTAGCTTTATTTCTAAGAGCCAGACCTGGAGAAACAATCAAAATGTCCAACACATGAATGGATCAATCACTTGTGGTACAACCATACAATGGCAAACAATAATAGGGGATGCAATACTGATAAAAACAACAGAAGGATGAATCTCAAAATAATCAGCTGAGTGAAAAAAAGACTGACAAAACACAACATACTGTCTGATTCTATTTAGATAAAATCCTACAAAATGCTAATTATACAAATAAAAGGAATAGCAGTTGTTGCCCTAGGATGGGAAGGACTAGGAGAGGCAGGAAAAGGGATTACCAAAAGGCATCAATAAATTTTTGGAAGTGATAGAAATGTTCCTTATCCTGATGGTAGTGATGGTTCTGTGGGAGTGTTTATATACCAAAATTAATCAAAGTATATTTGAAACATATAAAGTTTCTAAAAACAAATATATATATATATATATATATATATATATATATATATATATATACACATACTGAAGCAACTAGAGCATATATCTATAACAAATTAATCTATATAAGCTAAGCATATGTAACTACTATTGTAAGAATCTAATTTTAGGGTTTTTTGGTTTGCTTAAATGACAAAGACTAGTTAAGTGGCACTATTTCTTTATTTCCTTTACATGAAAAACTATGGTTGTTTCAGTCAACTACAATAAGCATTTAATCCCTAAGCTAAATATTCAAAACTATCAAGAACTGAGACATGGTCAAACTGTTATCAAGTTTATAAATCAGCATCATAATTCAACATTAAAAATGACAGCTCCTTGTTATGTTGAACGAAATAAGTCAGGCAGAGAAGGACAAATATCATATGTTTGCACGTATAGGAGGATTAGGAGGAACTTAACAGGGGACCAATGGGGAGAAGAAGGGGGGAAATGGTGGGGAAAGGGAGAGAGGCAAACCATGAGAGACTCTTGAATGCTGACAAAAACTGAGGACTGATGGATGTGGGGGGGAGGAAGGATGGGCATGGAGGAGGACACTTGTGGGGATGAGCACTGGGTGTTATGTGGAAACTAATTTGACAAACTATTTGTAAAAAAATAAATAAAAAATAAAATGACAGCTCCTATAATTCAACATTTATTGAAAACTTATTATGAGCACAGCATTTAGGATAAGGATATATTAGACAAGATTCTGTCTCAGAAACTTAAGTAATGTTGAAAAAGAAAGAAATCTTTAATCACTTGTCTTATCAGTAAGGCTCATTATCCCTGTAGTAGCCAACTGATACTATTCTAAGAAAGACAACAGGTCAAATGACCATTCATTATTTAGGCTACTTTATAATCTTTGTTTATAAAACATATTATACAAAAATAACAAATACTATAAGATACCATCAAGTATCAGTGGTAAAGTATTCCACACAAATAAACTGGGCAAATAATAACCCCTTCAGCTTTCTCTTTCGTGAAAATAGAAGGTGTTGACTGCCTACTTCATAGAATTTGTTGAAAGGATACAATTATGTGCAGAGTATGTTAAACCATGAAGTTTGGGGGGAAAAAAACCCTATTATCCTGACCTCAAAATAACAAAGCAAAAGCATGAAGATTGGCTGATCAACATGTAAAATGTAAATAAGAATATAAAAAATTACACAACCGTTTTGGCAGCAACAGAGCTGGTGTTCACGGATTTGAACATTATTCTACTGCTGGGCCTTCTCTCTAGAACTAGCAAAGTCTCTAAGAACTCCATAGCAAGTATTTTAAGAAACTCTGTTTCATAAGAAGCACCTCAGGGAATCTCAGAAGTCATTTCACAAATCTATTAAACACGCTGATAACATAAAGTCCAAAGAGTTGACGTGCCCTTGCCCTCCATGACCCAGAACAATTAATAGCAACAGTTTTCATTTCTGATTATAATAATCAAGAAAGATCATTTCTGATTAGAGCTGGGTCTCCAAGTTAGACCTAGAGTAATTACCGTTAAGTTTAACAATCAAGTACCCAAGTCAATTCCCTGGAGTTTACACTTTGAATGCATCTCCAACCAACCCCATCAATTTATATTCCATTAAATTCAAGGTAAGAAACGAAAAGCCAAAGTAAAGGTGAAAGAAGTATTGTAAATGTTTACTTTTATTTTACCAGTCAACTTCCTGAGTTACATTTGGTAGTTTAAATGAAGACAAGAACAAGCTATGACTGGACTTATATGAAGAAAATGTCCAGAAGTGCATTTATAACATTACCAAATTTCTAAATCATTGTTACTTTCTATGTATAATAGTTTAATACGTTCAGAAATAAATGTTTTTGATTAATCACTGTATTCTTACAACACTTTACTCTCATCATTTTAATATGTAACTACAGTATTAGAAAAATAATTTAGGTATCACTTTATAAAAATTTACTATTGATATTTTTCTCTCCATTTAGGACTCTTAATTGCTCAATGCTATTTTAATCCAGGCAACAATAAGAAATTGGAATAATGCACTTACGTCATTACTTCCTTTAGTGATCCAATCGCTTTTTCTAGAGTGCTTTTGTCAGGATTTTCTTCAGCTGTATGCTTCTTAAGATCTGTTATGATAAAATGGTTTTTCATTTCTGTGATTAGAAACATATAGTGGTTTTTTATCAAAGTCTTTAGAACGCTGTCTATCTTAATGTAGGAGGGGTTCATTTTTAAAGATATTATATAAACTTTAGTTTTAAAAAATTCTTATGCAATGTTCCCTTAAGAGCTTTCTTCTTACACATTTGTTAAGGTTTCCACATTTTGTGTTGACTAAATTTTTAGAATATGTACAGATTTTCTTATACTGCTCACATCTAGGTTCCTCAAGGTCCCCCCATAGTGCTCGAATGAAAACATATAATCCTCGATTAGCTGAGAAGTTATTATATATATTATATTTCATGTTGGAGCCCATGGTTCTATCACAGAGAATAGTCAGTGACCTTGAGAGCAGGTTTTATTTATCCTTGAGGTTCGTGAGATGCTTATACTTGGACTATTCTTATCCAGGTTAAGTTCCCTATGCCATATTCCATCTGATGGCTCCACAATACCACCCCCACCCGGTCTTTTTTTTTTCCTATCCAATCTTTGAAGCTGGAATGATACAAGAAAGGCTTAGAAACTATTTGATGGATTTATACAAGTACCTAATGAAAAAATAAGGAAGATAATAATAAAAAAAAAAATCACACTGCTTTATAACGTTAAATCACACTATTTGTTCATGTATTCTCCTTATAATCTAAAAAACAGGACTGCTTTTATTCTTTTTAATGTTTTATTTATTTCTAGGAGAGAGAGAGAGAGACAGCGTGAGCAGGGGAGGGTCAGAGAGGGAGTCACAGACTAAAACAGGCTCCAGGCTCTGAGCTGGCAGTCAGCACAGAGCCCGACGCGGGGCTCGAACCCACGAACCGCGAGATCATGACCTAAGCGAAAGTCGGTCGCTTAACCGACTAAGCCACCCAGGCGCCCCAGGACTGCTTTTAAAGACTGGGGAAATAATCTTCGAAACTGACAATTCTAAACTACATCAGATAACCTTAGAAAAACCCAAAATGACAGACTTTTTAAATTATTACTATAATTCATATACTACTCAAAATATTTTAAGAGAAAAATAGATTAAATGGTCACAAACGTAGCCTCCTTATCTGTTATCCATACTACTATGCTTAAGGTTTGGGGCTCAAAATACTTTATTACAGACTTATTCCTGTTTGTAATTTAATTTTCATACTTAATTTAAAAAATATTTCCTAAAAATATTCACTACCTTACCTAAATGTAAAGGCATATACATATGCTTTTCTTTTGCTATAGGCAAAATTTATTCATAAAAAATAACTTTGTAAAACTCCCTTCCATTGATATGTATAGTTTAAGCTCCAGATAAATGGATGCATGCTTCAAGAGTGTTCTGCACAATCTAAGAAAAAGAAGTAAACATTAGAGCAAGTATACAGAACTTTACTTCAGAAAAGGACTCAGAAAAGGATTCAGAAAAGGACTAAATAACTGGAAACGTGAATCATCTCTCATCTTGTGATTCTGTGGCTGAATTTTGTTTAAGTGGATGTAAATTAACTGAATTAATGACACACCATGAAATGTAAGACTTTCGGTAGAGAAAGAAAAAATAGTATAATTAATACTGTAACAAATAAAGCATTTTAGGAGACTGAATTATTGTAGCACCAGTGATTAGTGAGATTATCCATTAAGGTATTTTCTATATAAGACATAAACTTTAATGCTGAAATCTAAGAAAACAAAAAGAGAAGAATTTCAAAATTTTTAGAACAAAACAGTTCCATAAAAAACATCCAAAATAGTCTGAAAATAGAAAAGACGAGTACCATTTAAAAGTAACGCAACACTGGGTAACCTCTGTACTGGTCGAATGAGAAGTTCAACAAGGCTTTGCCGTCCACATTCTGGTTTAGCTTGGTTTATCTGAAAGGAATAAATTAAAAATTTTTTAAAAAAGAGTTTTTTGCAAACACTAAATGCCCTACATTTATTAGATTACGCCTTATCATTAATGCCCTGAAAAGAACTAATAGAAGGAATGGGAAGGGAACTATTCTCTTAAAGATTACTATGACTGAATAATCTTCCAAAGCCTGAAATGACCTCCTGGCCACTCAACGATTAATATCTTAAACACAAAGTGAGTTTCTCTGCCTCCTCCTGTCTATTATATCTTAAGTTTCTCTTGAGCCTACACTAGTCACAAAAAAAACACAGTTTTGAACTATTAATTATGCTGAAACCATTGAATAAACAAAATAAAACCCTAGTAAAGCAAAAAAAAAAAAAAAAATCCTTAAAGGCAAAACCAAGTAAAACTGAAAAATTTTTAGGTGTTTGAGAACTAAAATATGCATAACTTTAAAAAATATGAATAACTACAGACAGCATTCTCATTCACTCAGTTCCCTCATGGCCTCTGCTATCTAAATCTTCTGAAGCTTTGTGGTGCCTGGGGGACTCAGTAGGTGAAGCGTTCCACTTTGGCTCAGGTCATAATCTCATGGTCTGGGACTTCGACCCCTGTGTGCTGGGCTGACAGCCCTCTGTGCTGACAGCTCAAAGCCTGAAGCCTGATTCAGATCTGTGTCTCCTCCTCTCTCTGCCCCTCCCTCACTTGCATGCATGCTCTCTCTCAAAAATAAACAAACATTAAATAAATAAGTAAATAAATAAATCTTCTGAAGCTTTAACATCACTGCCACTCTCAGGTACGGCTAACGTTAGGTGTTCTTACATGGATATATTTTTACTAAAAGTATAATTTAAATGAACTCCTTTAGAAATTATTCTCAAATTTTTATTTGAAAGAAATGCACATTACCTTGAGAAAAGCATGAAATCTTGGCTTCTGTTTTTCACATTTAATAATTGTTTCCTTGCTCATTTCAAAGAAGTTTACAAAAGGAGGGTATGTTTTTACCAAATCTTTTGACTAGGGAGAAGAAGAAAAAAAGTATTAATTTGTTATGAATGTTACCATTACCTGGTGAAATTTAAAGCCAAATAATCAATAGCCAAAATCTGACATACTGAACACAAAAGAAAAATTTGTAATAAGCTTCCTCTCAAGTTAAATACAAAATTTTACACATTTCTCATTAATGAGTCAATTGCTAAACAAAATGCATCAACTGATACACAAAGCCTAAAACTTAAAAAAGCAAGCAAAAACTCAGGAAGAAACAAAAGTACACGATACTTATTGTATTGACATAAACATGACAAAAGTTTTCAAATTTCTGTAATTTCGGAATATAGTAATAAGTACCACTTATTATGACATACTATTATTTACTGATTAATCCAAACCATCATTTAAAGTTTATTTATTTAGGGGCTCCTTAGTGGCTCCTCAGTCAATTAAGCATCTGACTTTGGCTCAGGTCATGATCTTGCAATCCGTGAATTTAAGCCCCAGGTCATGAGGCTCTGTGCTGACAGCTCAGAGCCTACAGCCTGATTCAGATTCTGTGTCTCCCTCTCTCTCTGCCTCTCCCCTGCTTGCACTCTCTCTCTCTCTTTCAAAAATAAATATTTAAAAATTTTCTAAAAATAAATAAAAATTAACATTTATTTATTTTTGAGAGAGGAAGAGCAAGCAAGGGCCCATGAATTGGGGAGGGGCAGAGAGAGAGAGAGAATCCCAATCAGGTTCCGCCAGCATGGAATCCAATGTGGAGCTCGAACTCATGAACCATGAGATCATGCCCTAAAGCCAAAACCAAGAACCGGATGCTTAACCAACTGAATCACCTAGGTGCCCCCAAACAACTACTTAAAAGATTAATTATAAGGGCACCTGGGTGGCTCAGCTGGTTAAACGTCCAACTCTTGATTTCAGCTCAAGTGATGCTCTCATGGTTGTGAGATGCAGCCCCTTGTCAGGCTCTGTGCTAAGTGCCTGCTTGGGACTCTATTTCCCTCTCTCTCTTTCTCTCTCTCTCTCGGCTCCTCTCCACTGGCAAGCATGCTCACTCTCTCAAAATAAACATTAAAAATAAAACATCAATTATATTACCCAAAAATGCAACAATAAAAGGAAAATGTCTCAGCTAACTGAAGAGACTAACAGGTATCAAAATGAAAAGTATGTGACCAAAAGAAAAAAAAAAGTAACAATAATTTGCATATTTGGAATTCTCAACCAATCAGAAAAAAAATGTAAGACTAAATGGTAAGAATGGAAGTTAGGAGGAGGCCTCCGAAAAGAAAAGTGTATGTGCCAGAACCTAAGGCACTGAAACCTATAAATTGTATTCACAGAGACTGAAAGACACTTAGAAATCCTATTCATAGCACCTCATTCAAAATGAACTTACTTTATTTGATAACTTAAGCTATGTGGTTTTACCCTAGCAAAGGAAAGTTCATTAGAAGCTTTTATGCAGGGCAGATACAATGAGATTAAAAAATGATATCAACTAAAAAGAGAAAATTAAAAACTCAGTTACAGAAAATTTCACAAGATCATTAGTCTGTGACCATTTATGAAGGACAAATAACTTGATATACAGTAAAATTTTATAGCACAGGATGACAATTGGTGTTCCCAACGATGACCCTGGGGTATCAAGAAAAGTGTTAAGCTATATACAGCAAATATATTTCAGAAACAAGAATATATTTTATAAACACAACTATGTCAGAGTTTTGAAAGCTCACACATTTAAACAAGTAACTGTCACTCCCTGAGAGTACTTAATGAGATGATGCTTTAACCTGAAAACCTAAAAATGAAATACTCACATATTTAAGAAAGATGTCACCAATGCTTTTGCTCTCATCCCAATTAACAATAAGGTCTTCCAGATCATCCTGAAAGAGCAGAAATGAAACTATTAAGCTTGAATTTGACAGTCCCTTAAACATTTTCCTATATTTTTGAAATATTCATTTGAAAGAAGTACCTTACAAAGTATCTTAATTCGATGTGCAAAACAGTAACACATTCTTTCTCCTAAAAGAGGAATTAACTCTTTGACTATAAGGAAAATACCCTTTGAAAAATAATTAAGAAAATATAAACAGTGTCAAGTCAATAAGACTAAGCCTAACTTTCCAAATTGATAAGCCAGTTCAACATCTTTTCTTATTAACTATAAAACTGATTGCCATTATTAATTCTAGAAAACTACTTTCAATCTTCCTGCTAAAGCACCCATTTCAAACTGTAATCTCTAACAGGTCAGCAAATTTTACATAAAGGGCAAGAAGGTAAGTATTTCAAGCCTTGCAGGCCATATGTTTTCTGTTACAAGTACTCAACTCTGTCCTTGTGGTGTGTAAGCAATCATAGATAATTCATAAACAATTGAATATGGCTATGTTTCAATAAAATTTTCTTTAGCAAAACAAGCAAAACTTTACCAAAATCCTAATCTGACTAGATTTGGTCCATCAACCATAGTTTGCTAATTCCTGACCCATAAAACTCCTCTATCATCATCCTAAAATATTAAATATTTGTAAAAATTTTTGAAGATATTTAAAAGCATTGTAAGATAATAAAACACAAATCAGATGATAAAATGAGATGTCAAGAAATGACATTCCCTAATTGAAATTCTAAAAGTGACTTTAAAGTAGAAACTAATCAGTAAATTCTTATAACCAAAAGTTCTCCAAGTGTCATCCACAGGCCCCCCAGGAAACCTTTGCAATGGAATTCATGAGATTCAAACTATTTTCATTACAACACTAAAGCTCCATATGTGTTTTCCACTCTTATTTCTCTCACAAGTATACAAGAGACTTTTCTAGAGGCTACAGGATATGAGATACAACAGACTGAATTCAGAAATGGATATGAGAAACAGTCTTCTCTTAAGCAACACAGAAAAAATGTAAAACAGTGTCACTCTTCTTACTATTTTTGCTTTGGAAATTAGTTATTTTCCATAAAGGTTGTTCTTTAAAACAAAAGAAAAATTCATAAATCAGACAAACCTTAGGGCGATATAATATAGTAGATTCTGACACTGACTTGCTATTTTAAATACTGGCTCTAACTTTCGGACATGGAACAAACTAGGGTTGGCGTAGGGAAGTGATGGGGAGGGGCAAGATGGATGATGGGTACTAAGGAGCACATTTGTGATGAGCATTGAGTGTTGTATGCAAGCGATGAATCACAGTTCTATTCCTGAAACCAATATTGCATTACATATTAACTAATTAAAAAAAAAAACTGGCTCTAGAGTTTGTTCTGTGCCCTTGGGCATATTATTTAACCGCTGAGTGCCTCAATTTCCTATTCTGAAAAATGATGATAGTAATAATTCCTACCTCAAAGGATTAAATTAGTTAATACTTGATTAGCTCTTAGAAGAATCCTTATGGGAACCTAGCTGGCTCAGTCAGGGGAATAAGCGACTTCATCTCGGGGTTTAAATTTGAGCCCTATGCTGGGTGTAGAGACTACTTAAAAATAAAATCTTCAGGGGCATCTGGGTGGCTCAGTTGGTAGTATCCCAACTCTTGATTTCAGTTCAGGTCATGATCCCAGGATTGTGGAATCAAGCCCCAGGTCAGACTCCACACTAAGCATGGAACTTGCTTGGAACTCTCCCTCTCTCTCTGCCACCCTTTACCCCTCTCCCCAGCTTGTACCCTCTCTAAAAGAAATTTTAAAAAACTAAGTCAAATTTTAACCAAAAAAGATCCTTAACAGATTGTAATACTGAGTAAGCAGTTATTAACTTTATTTACCTATGTATTTAATATCAAGTACACAGGATATTTGGAAAACTATGATACAAAAGAGAAAAACTTAAAGCTCTGCCAATATAATCTAGTAGTTCTCTTTTAAAGTGTTAAAAACTGGGGACGCCTGGCTGGCTCAGTCAGTAGAGCATGTGACTCTTGATCTCATGGTTCTGAGATCAAACTCCCCCACTGGGTGTAGTGCCTACTTTAAAAAAAAAAAAAGCATAAAAAACTATAAGACTGTAAGATGGCTGTATATATTTACATAAGAACATTACTATCAGAAAGCAATATAATCGAGGCACTTGGTGGCTCAGTCGGTTAAGGTATGGTCTCACAGTTTGTGAGCCATCCCTCAGAGTCCGGGGAATGTAATGTATAGCATGGTGACTATAGTTAACAATACTGTATTGCATATTTGAAAATTGCTAAGAAATTAGATCTTAAAAGTTCTCAACACAAAGAAAAAAGAATGTGTGGGGCTTCTGAGTAGCTGAGTCAGTTAAGCATCTAGCCATGGGTTTTGGCTCAGGTCATGATCTAACAATTTCGTGGGTTCAAGCTCCACATGGGCTGACGATGAAGAGTAAGCCTGCTTAGGATTCCCTCTCCCCCTTCCCTGTTCGCACTGTCCATCTCTCTCAAAAAATAAATAAACAAACTTGAATAAAGTATTTGTAACTATGTGTGGTGATAAATGTTAACTAAATAAATTGTGGTGATCTCTTCATAATATATACACATATCAAAGTTATCAAAGTATTATTTGTATTCTAAAACTAATACAATGATATGGCAATTATATCTCAATTTCCAAAAAAAAAAAAAAAAAGGCAAGATAGTATTAGGCTTTAAGGCTTTAAAGACTCTGAAGTCAGACAAACAAGTATTCAAATCCCAGATCCAGGATTTACCAGGTGACTGACTTTGGAAAAATTATTTAATTTCTGTGTGTAGCAGTTTCATATCTGTAAAATGTAGACAATAATACCAACTTCGTGGTACTGTTCACTAGATGTGCCAGTAACTCGATGGCTACAGTTAAAAGAAGGGGGAAAAAAACGCTATGTATAAAAAAGATAAGAAAATACAACAAAATTTAAAATTATGGGTGATAGGATCGTGAGTATTTTATACTCCTCTTTCTCTTACTCCTGGTCTTACAAATGTTTGACAACCTGGATTGGTTTTGTGGTAGAAAAGGACACAGGCTTTGAAATTTTTAAATGTGTGTCAAACTTGAAATCAGCTAAACAACAAACAGTTGAAATATTGACAATCCAACTTTATAGAAGAAGCTTAAAGAATTATGTTACATATGAGAAAACTAAAGGGTAGAAATCAGTTTCAAAGCTCCAGTGAATCAGAAAACATGATTTTCTCTACTGAGATTATGATCCTATACACATAACAAGGGTAACATTTTATATTGGAAGAGCACTTACACACCTAACCAGCTAAATGAGTGACACAAATTCAAACTGATCCACAAATTAGTTAGGACACCAAGATGAAAACCTACTAGCCGTCCCATTCTACCCTTCTGTGTTTCTTATGAAAGAAAAAATATAACAAAAATACTTTTTGAATATTCAGAAACTTAACTAGAATAAGGTTAAACTAGGCTGAAACTCTATAGCTTATTAAGAAAATAAAGATTCTTTCAGAGTTCCCTTTAGTTTTAGAAATAAGTGAAATGTGATCATGGATTTTGATAAAGTACAAATGTAAGAATTTAATAAATTAAATTTTTACTAACAAAGATCTTTTATACTTTTGTTTATAATGTACAGTAAAATCAAAAGTAATATAATGTACTTATTTGAAACATTCTGTAATTCAGACTGATCTTTTTATTGGAATATGAAATAACCACTAATATGGGTTGTTTAATATGGGAGGAGAAAACTGCTCAATTTTGCTCAATACTACACAGGAAAAGTAAGAGGAAATAAAGCTTAAACACTTAAGAGATCGGCTAAACATGTTCCAAAATTACTTTACTATGACAGACTGATAGTAAATCATGGACCCTTCATCAAAGGAAAAACCATTAAGAAGAGGATAGAACAGTCTTATGTGGGTTTTTTTTTGTTTGTTTATCTATTAACAGAGAAATGAACAAAATGGTCTCTAGGTCTCTTTCAGCTTCAGTTTTTCAACCTCAAAGCAAAACGTACAACTGGAGAGAACAGTAGGAAAATAAAAATACCAGTAGCAATCACTTCTCTATAGAAAAGACTTCATAAGGTTTAATTCCTTATTTCAGGATTAATCAAAATCAAAAAACAGGCAAACAACAAATATTAATAGGGCACTGGAGCAAAGGGGCATAAATGATTCAAAGGATTAAATGAGAGAATAAGTTTTAGGTATAAAACTTATTTACCCAATCAATAGTAACTGGAAAAAAAATTATATTATATAAACACAATCTGCAAAGAGTTACTACCAACCTAACATATACAAATTTACCTTTATCTTAGTGTGCACATCAAAGATATCAGGGATACTACCAAAAATAGTCTTAATCTCTTCTGGTGCAAGGATAGGCCCACCACGTTGTCCTTCCTCTTCCAATGGTACCTGAAATAACTAAACGGTTAAAAAAAAAGACTAGTTTAGATAGATGCTTCAGATTCTGTACCTCCCTCTCTCTGTCCCTCCCCCTCTCTCGCACACGCACTCTCAAAAATAAACATTTAAAAAATTAAAAAAATAATATAGACAGTGATAAGAGAGGAGATGTTGGTGGAAAAGAAAAAAATTTTAGAAAAATATTTCTTCCAAAATGAGACCTTTTTTCATTTCCTATTTTATCCTATTTATTTTTACATCTGTGTATATATATATATATTCTTATCATAAAATGTTACGTTAGAACCTCATAATATAAAATGGTTAGTATAATACAAGAGTAATTTGTACTTTTTATTCAAATTACTAAGTAAGAAAGCAAAGCAATCAATGATTTCCAGACTACACTTAATATAACTACTAAATGTTTAGACATTTAGCATTTCTGGGTCATAGGTTATACACATTTTTAACTTTACTGGAAGTTTGACAGTAGGGTGGAAACTAGTTTTTGTGGTGGTTTTCTGTGTCCACTGAGGCCTTGGGGTCGCTGGGGTAAAAGTTGTTTTTAGCACACAACTGTACTTAGATTTTGGCCTCTGAATATACCTCAGTTTATTATTAGTATAATAGAGGTTTTCTTTTTGACTTTTTTTCTGATTTCAGTATTTTTAATTGTTTTTAGCAGGTAGGGTTCACCATAATTGCAGAAATGGAAGGCCTGGAAAAATGTATTTATTTAATTTATATTTATATATATAAGTATTTGGGGTGAATAAATTCACAGAAATGTAATTCTTAAAAATAATAACAATTCAAAATCTTCATGTGAAGTGTTTTGGTTTTTTAATAAAGATTTCATTTTTAAGCAATCTACTTCCAACATGGGGGTCAAACTCACAACCCTGAGATCAAAGGTCACATGCTCTAGCAACTAAGTCAGCCAGATGCCCCCATAATTTTCATGTAGTTCTTTACTATTTATCTTTTATTTATTCTATTTCTTGTATTTATTTATTTACTTATCTATCTATCTATCCATCTATTTATTTATTTTTACTTTGGCTTATTATGGCCTTTGTGCTGTTATCACTCAATTTACTTCCACATATATTAAGGACCCAACAACACATTACTATTTTTACTTTAACTAGTCATTTGATTTTTTAAAATTTTACTTTTTACTTTAAAACCTACCAGCGGTCTTAAGACATGTTAAACTATCCAAAAACAGTTCTCATGTACTTGTTTTAAAGCCTCCATAAAACACTAGACAGCCAAACACTTCTGATTCTACCTTTCCAACATTTCTAGAATTTATCCTATTTTCATTTTCACTGAAAGAAGTTCAAGTCTTCAAAATCTCTAACTGAAACTGCTGAAATAACCTCCAAATCAGTCCTGTCTCCACAATTTCCCCTCTTCAGGACCTCCTTCAAAGTGAACCAAGTATCTTCCAAAAAAATGCTAGTCAGATACCATCTTCCCCTTCCCATCAAAAATTCTTCTCTATATTAGATATGGCATAACACTACACAAAAGCCTTCTCTGTGTGGCATAGACAGCCTGACCTCAACTCTCACTATATCCATACGCTACCCACTTACAGCTTAGTTTCCTTAAACCTAAACCCTAGACTAGTCATTATACCTTGAATGATATACATCTTCAATTGTCAATATTATTTGTGTAATTTCAAATACACTTCCTACCCATATTCTTTACATATACTAATCATACTCCTACTTCAAAATTCACTTCAGTTTTTATCTTCTTTCTGATACTTTTTCCAACTTCAACCCACCGAAACTTCCAACCCAACACCTTCCCTAAGCTTGAAAAGGTAACACTCTTACCTCACAAATCTCCAAATGCCTTAACTAACCTCCCTCATGATGTTCATATCATTTTACTTGGTATTATAATTAGGTATGTATGTTTTATCTCCTCTTCCAGTCTAAGCTCCTTTAAAATAGGAATCCTCTTTGACACTTGGGACACTAACTTATAATTAATAGGCACCCAAGTTATTATATGAAATACATAAAGAAGCTTCTGGAGATCCATTTAATTTGGGGGCTAAATTTAATTATTCCATATCCAATTTCAAAAACAGGAAGAAAAACATCAGTCCTAAAATAAAGACTGAAGAGAACATTATTATGACTTTAGATCACAATCTTTTAAATAAAATCTTAGGTGAGTTTATAGTAAGCACAGTGGTATGAAATGATCTAAGTCTAATAATTCAAAGGGCTTTTTTTAACGGCATTTTAGCTAATTTAATTGATATGCAAATTACAATTCTGAAACTCCAGTGCATTTACCATGGCCTTAAAGGATTTACATTTCTGGATAATAAATGCTACTAAAGTACATGAACAGTATATGCCAAGGGGATTTTCTGCTACTCGACTACATTTTGGCTGACTATAAAAACTTCAACAAGAAACTTATCCAGGATGATTTCCCTTGAGGAAGAAGAGCAAAGCTGACTTAAAACAAGTAAAGTTTAATACAGCAGAGGGCCTCATAAACCCTTGACTGCTGCTAAACAAATTAACTGTGAAGAATAACCTCTCCATGAATAGCAGGAAAAGAAGTCTTTCCATTTCTTATCCATGCGTTTTATCATGGTACAAGCAACTAAAGACTATCATATTGAACCTTAATGAGTTATATTAAAAATCCAAATAGAGGTCAGTTAAAAATTAACCCCAATCAGAAGCTCCCTATTATTTTTTTATTCAAAGACAAGCTTGATGGTATCAACTTTATTTTCCTGACAATCTCCTTCATTACCTAAAACAAATATATTCCCTCTTTCTGCAGATGCCAATATAACGTCCTATTATTGTATTTCAGAACCTTGAATTTCAGTTTATTCTTTAATATCATCTTCAATCTCATCCTAGAAGGATCCATTAGAATTGTTTTTCTTCAGCAATAACTTCATAGTACATTTTAATGATTAGCAAGGAATTAATATTTATGACTAACCACTGCATACTTTAAGAAACTTGACAAATGAGGGGTGGCTGGGTGTCTCAGCCCATTAAGCATCTGACTTCAGCTCTGGTCATGATCTCACAGCTCAGGAGTTCGAGCCCCATGTCAGGCTCTGTGCTGACAGCTTAGAGCCTAGAGCCTGAAGCCTGCTTTGGATTCTGCCCCTCCCCTACTTGTGCTCTGTCTCTCAAAAATAACTAAACATTGAAAAAAATTTTTTTAAAGAAACTAGACTCATGAAAGGATTACTGAAAAAATTTACATCCATACTGTTATGCTTCATTGCTATTGATTTTCACATACATACAATACTAAATAAAGCAATGACTCCTAGAATGCACACTTTCAGAAAAAGTTATCTACCATATCCGCATATGAATATAAATGCAGTATCCTGACAGGGAACATGAAAAGTTCTGCACTGAATAAAAGTTAGTCCTCTCCAAGATCATCTATTGAGGATTCTTCTCTTTTGAAGTCACTATAAAAAGTGGTGCTATTTCTATATGAATAAAAGCTACTATTACACTTTCCCTAATAGCAGACTTTTGTCATACATTTTCATTTTTAGTATCTATGTTCAAATTCTATGCTTACATAATTTGCTTGTAAGAAATAACATCTCTCAGATTTTTTAGTTAGAAACACAGGAATGGGGATCATTTTGCACCAAACTCTTACCTGAATGATTGTGGCCAATATATTTACATAATTACTTTCAGTTTGATAAAGCTCTTTTGCAACTTGCCACCTGGCTGACTGCTTTGAAGGAACTGGAGTGGAATTTTTAGAAGACTTAGTACAAGACTTTGGTGTTTCTAAAAGGTGAAAAAGAGGAAATATTTAATGAAAGTCAGATAGAGTACTAGATATTGTGCAGATTTAACAACAAAAAAAAGGGGGAAAGATATCCACTCTTACAAATGTACCCATTTAGATTTTCACTAAAGTTTAATTTCTTTATCAGAGAAAGCCACAAAAAAATAATGGTCCAAAGTATCAGTGACTCCAAAATGACAGACATTATACTAAATAGCTGGCCTGTACTCTTCAAAAATGTTAAAGTCATTGATCGAAAACAAAGAAAGCTGAGGAACTATTCCAGATTAGAAGAGACTAGAGAGAGATAACAACTTTCTCTATGACCCTGGATTGAGTCTTAGACCAGGAGGAAAAAAAAAAAAAACACTTTTTCTTTTCCTAAAAAGGATATAAGTGGAACAACTAATAAAAATTAAGAGTAGGTCATGGTATTAATGTCAATTTCCTAATTACAATACCTGTATTACAGTGGTACAAGAAATGTCCCTCTATTTTGGGAAATACACATTTAAGTATTTAGAAATAAAGCATGAAATATCTTCAACTTAATCTCAAATAGTGCAGACATAAAAAAAATATGTGTGTATATAGAAAAAGAGAGAGAATGAATGAATAAATAAATGCTAACACAAACATGGCAGAGTATTTCCATTTGGGAAATCTGAGTAGAGTACTAGAATATTTGTACTATTTTTGTAGCTTTTTGCAATCTGAAAATATTTCAAAATAAAAAGCTCAAATCAAATTTTAAAATTTTCCATAAAAATATTTAAGTTAAAGGATAAAAAGGTTGTTATGATTACACATTAACAGAAAACTTAACATATATATATATATGCAGGAAGCCTTCCTCAAAAAAAAAAACAAAACCCAACATCACTGCAAATTCTTGGTTAGTTCTTAATATAAAAACACCCAGTCCAACACAAAGTGGGAGGACACATGAAATTTCATAAAAGCTTAATATAGTATACTTTCTTACTATCAATATGATTAAAATACTTTAACATTATGTACAGAATCTCCTAATAGCAAGCTTTTCAATAAGAAAACTAATGTATAACATACAATAGAATGACATAGAAAAAAACAATACATAGTTCCAGTATATTAATTTTAGTCAATGATAATTTTAAGTATTATTAAAACAATGATATGTACTATGGAACTTTGAGTGCTTTTCAAAGCTGGTAGACTTCAAAGATGTTCCCACTTGCCATTTGTTATTTCAGGCTGCTCTCAACAGACCGAAGAGCTTCTGCCATTACATACTTCAAGAGGAAGAAACTGACATACATTGATCTAATTTAATTACTGTGTTTAGGCAGTGATCTACAAACTGGGCATTCTACTATACAGAGTACCTTATATATCAGTACAACTGTCATGTCTGAGTTTTGTCGTGGTTCATTTTCTTCTGTTCCCTCAACTGCATATTCAAGCTTCAGTACTTTATGACCAGCTCTTACTATCCCATACCCAGTATGTTCATCATGATTGTGGACCCAGTAAATTCTCAAACCTATGTATCTAATCATAATCCTCTACCCAAACACCAAGTTCAATTTTTCCAAATACCCAATGGATATTTGTACCTCAATTTTACCTGGATATTCTCTAACACTACACTATCTTCCTCTAAAATACAGACTTCCTATTTTTGCCAAGGTAACATCCTATTTTAATACTTTGCCATCATCCCTTATTCCCTTCCTGTCACTCCATTCCATCAGTTATCTCCACTTTTCTTTCCAACTATTAGGAACCCTGACTCAGGGCCTTATCACCTTGTGGCCTAAGCCAGTATAGATTACTTCATGGTCTGGCCATCTCTAAACTGCCTTCCTTTTAATCATTCTTCAGAATAATTCACTACAAATTTCCTACTCAACCAATTACTCTACTGCTCAATAGATTCTTAAAATTCTTCATTAATGACTATATGCAGCTCAAACATGCCAGTCTGACTTTAAAGTCCTCTAATATTAGGCCCCAACTAAACTTTCTAATTTAACTATAACTCCTCCATACTACAAGTCAACTAATCTATTCACTACTCCCCAAACAGCAAATTTGTATACTGTTATCTGTATTCTTACTCATCTTATTTCTCAACTCCACCGTAGTTTTCTGGGTCTATCCTAAACTGACACTCAATTCTTTCCATGAATATTTAGTGAGTACCTACTCTCTACTAGGCATTGTTCTTGTCTTTGTAAAGCTTACATTCTGGTGAAGCAAACAAAATTAACAAAAAATATAGTTTCTAACAGTAATAACTACTAGTAAAGACAACAACCAGGTAATGGGTTGGTGAGGAGTACTCAAACAGGGATCTAACTGCAGAAAACCCAAGATTTCTTTAAAGCAAAGAGGGCAAGTATACAGTTCCTGAGGTATGAATATAGTGGGACTATGTGAAGAATAACAAAGATAATTAGTGTGATGGAAGCTTAAATTACAGGACAGCATGATATCATATGAGGTTGAAGATAGCTGAGAAAGGATCATGTAGGAACTTGAAAGCTATGGTAATGCAAAGCCGCTGAATGAATACCAACAGAGAAGAGGCATATGTATTTTAGAGAACTAAGTGCTGCATGTAGAAAGGCAAAATTGGGGATGCCTGACTGGCTCAGTTAGAAGAGCATACAACTCTTAATCTCAGGGTCATGTGTTTAATCTCCAGGTTGGTGTAGAGATTACTTAGGTAAATAAATAAACTAACTTAAAAGAAAAAAGAAAGGTAAGGGGCCACCTGAGTGGCTCAGTTGCTTAAGCATCCAACTTAAGTTGAGTTCGAACCCCGCACTGGGCTCTGTGCTGACAGCTTAAAGCCTGGAACTTGCTTCAGATTCTGTGTCTCCCTCTCTCTCTCTGCTCCTCCCCTGCTCACGCTTTGTGCCTCCCTCTCTCTCTCTCTCTCAAAAATAAACATTAACAAAGTAACAATAATAATAAAAAATAAAAAGAAAGGCAAAAATGAATATAGAGAGACCATTTAGAAGCTCAAAATAATCGTCTGAGATCCAATTTATAGAAAAGGCTGATAACAAAGGATAGCAAAGTAATAGAGTTCAGAGTGGTAGAGAGAATCAAAACAAAAAGTTCTAATTTTATTATGCTAAATTTAAGAAGTATATTGGACATGGACAAGTAGGAATAGGTCTTAAGTAGGCAGTTGGAAAGAGAAGGAAACAAATTGGGAAGTCAATAGCATGAATGTTTTTAAAGCCATGGAATTAAATGACACCATTTAGGAAGGATACAATAGAGAAGAAATGACTCAGAAATAACCTTCAATAGTTAGACCTGGAGAATTTAGGCAAAAGAGAACAAGAAATGATGTACAAAAGCTATGGAAAAAAACTATCTCCAGGGATAGTGAGCTGTTCACATCCTCAGTGTTGCTGACTGCATAAAAACGGTCAGTCTCCTAAGCAAGAGCAATTTCATGCAGTAGGGAATAAAGTTCAGTTGGAATGGGTTAAAAAGACAATGAAAGCCAAGGAAGTGACACAATAGATCACAGTAAATCTTTGAAGAACACTCCTGTAAAAGGAAAGAGAAAACTGAGACAGTAAATAGAGAGAGTCATAGGGTTAAGGGGAGGTTTTGATTATTTCTTAAATCTAAAAAACACAACATATTTATATGCAGATTAAAAAACAAAAATGGAGGGAAAAATTGATGACCAGAGACAAGAGTTAATTCTAGGGCCTTCCTCTATCATTTGAGAACAAACCCAACTTACCCTACACTGATTTAAATGTACCTATTTTCTCCATAATTCATGTGATTCCTGTGATCTTTTCTTGCTAGAGTTAAAAATTGGCTCTTTGAACAGCTCTATCATTTTCTAGAGTAATACACAAATAAAATATAGAAAGCACTTAGCATATAGTAAGCAGTCATGAAATGGAAGCACTTTTATGTGCCTTTTCTCCTCAGCAAGAACAATGGTAATAAAAGGCAGAACCTTTCATATTCACTGTATCAGTGATTTACCTATATTCTAATAATTAATCCATTCTGCTAAACTTCAATCATCAATTTTTTAAAATGTGAATTACCTCCATAGTTAATGCTAGATTCTGGTGTGTTGGAGATATCTAGGAGTGACCCTATAGAAAGGGAATGTTCAGCTGACGGGCGCTTACGGGGAGGAAAAGGTGACATGTCTGTCTCTCTTGAAAGCTGAGCAAGTGTCTCTTTTAAACGACGTCTTTTCCGATTGCTGTTTGGGGTATTTAGAGAAAGCAGTGACACTGATTTCTTGAGCTCAGGAGTATTAGCCTGCAATCAAAAGCACAAAAGCTCAATTTTACTTCCTTGGTTCTATACAGAGACAGGGACAGAAGAAAAATGTATTTGCAAACTTGACAAAAATCTGGATCTTGCACAATGATTTTACAACTATATACTCTGCCAGGTAATTCAGAAGATTCATAAAACATAATAGTCAAGGGATCACTGTAATTGCCTAACCCCAAGCACCTCATTCTGTTTCTTCATAGCTCTATCACCATTATATATTCATCTGTAAGCTTGTTTACTGTCTAGTCCCCTGTTAGGCCATCAACTCTGGAAGACAGGGACCATTCATATTTTGTTCACCATATCCTTAGCATTTAGTACAGCACCTGGACATACTGCTCTCCAGTATTTGCCAAATAACACTTGAATTTAAAAACTCTCTCCTGATATTTTAAGCACAAATTTTAACTTTATGTTAAAAACCTTACTTTGAGAACAGAAGAATCAGAAGACAATATAGTACCTATTTAGATTTTATAGAAACATAACAAATCTGTACCACCTCTTCAGTATTCCATTCAAACTAAATCTCCAAATAAGGAAAATCTTCCCTTCATGTTTTGGTGAATGATACCACTTTTCACCAATCTAGGACAAAGGCTGCATTTTTCTTGCCTACAATCTACTATTAGAGTCATTTTTTAATGATATCTCTCCCCTTAGATATTCTTCAATGGCCTCCAATATTTCCCAAATTCTTTAAGATGTGAAAACTGCCTTGATTCTGTCTACATCATAAGCTATATTTGTTGGCCGTTCCCACACTCTTTTCTAAAGCCACACTAAACTACTTGCTTTTTCAATGTACTTTCAAGTACTTGCTGTCTAACTTGAATGTCCTCACAAGGTTAGTCTAGTAAGTTCACTAAACACTTATTTGTTCTTTTCAGTCCCTCCTGAGTCTCAGAGTGAGGCTTGTTAAAATAATTACTCAACTATAGCACATATTCTGCACTTAAACTGTATGTATAGCCATCTTTCCCTTAAGATTCTACGTTTCTGGGGCACTTAGGTGGCTCAGTTGGTTAAGCATCCGACTTCAGCTCAGGTCACAATATCTGTGGGTTCGAGCCCCACTTCAGGCTCTGTGCTGACAGCTAGCTGAGAGCCTGGAGCCTGCTTCAGATTGTCTCCCTCTCTCTCTGACCCACCCCTACTCACACTATCTCTCTCAGAAATAAATAAAACATTTAAAAAAATTTTTTAAAATAAGACTCTACGTTTCTAAAGATAGGACTGTTATTGTTCATAATGGTATCACTAAGTAGCAGCACAGAATGACATAGATTAGATTAAAATATATCTACTGCATTGAATAGTTTTACTTAAAGCTACACAGGCTATTACTCGGAATATTCAATTATCCTATTATTCTGAAACTCCTGAACATGACGTAAAAGATGACTGGTATGTCAATTATACCATGCTCTTTTTGGACAGAGGTACTATCTTCATACAATCAAATGAATAAGGTACAATAAAAGCATACCTTTTCATATAAATACATAGTTTCTCCAGCTCGGGCATCCATTTGAATGCTTCCCCAGAACCACTAGGTGAGAGACAAAAAAATTTTTTTTAATTAAGATTTTTACCTTCTCAGGAAAGCTATTAGGTAGGGCACCTGACTGGCTGAGTGGGTTAAGCATCTTAAATCAACCAGCTCTTGATTTTGGCTCAGGTTATGATCTCACAGTTTGTGAAATCGAGCGAGCCCCATGTCAGGCTCCACACTAACAGTGCAGAAGCTGCTTGTGACTCTCTCTCTGTCTCAATCTGTCTCTCTCTCCTTCCCCGCACTTGAGCTCTCTAAACAAACATTAAAAAAAAGAGAGGGGCACCTGGGTGGCTCTGCCAGTTAATCATCTGACTTGCCATGGGTCATTATCCTGCCATGATTCACAAGTTTGAGCCCTGCATCTGGCTCTATGCTGACAGCCTGGAGCCTATAGCCTGCTTTGGATTCTGTGTCTCCCTTTCTCTCTGCCCCTCCCCTGCTAGTTCTCTTTCTCTCAGAAATAAACAAAACATTAAAATAAAAAGTGGGGGGGAGGGAGGGTTGCCTGGGTGGCTCAGTTGACTAAGCAACTGACCGGCTCAGGTGAAGCCTGAGCTCCAAGCGTGGAGCCTCCTTCAGATTCTGTGTCTCCCTCTCTCTCTACCCATCCCCAACTCACACTCCGCCTATCTCAAAACTAAATAAATGTTATAAAAATAATTTAAATAAAAAGGAAAAACTATTAGTACTATTTTTTAAAAACCAATCTTGGGGCACCTAGCTGGCTCAGTTGGTAGAGCATGCAACTCTTAATCTCAGGTCCCTGAGCTCAAACCCCACACTGGTATGGAGCCTACTTAAAATAAAAATATTAAATTAAAATAAAACTCTATTAAAAAACAAAACTATAGAGTTTTATTTATTTATTATAATTATTCTAAAATTACTTGCCTCCTGCTTGACAACATAAAGTTTCTTCGAAGGTTCAAATGGAAGTTCTTTTACTATATTCTCTTCAACTATAAGGTGAGTGCATCTTTCATCTCCAACAGGTAAACAGTTACCTCCTAAAGAGAAATGCATACAAGCATAAATAAGCTGAACTATTTATCTCCAAACCTGAATTTTTAAAGAGGCATATTCACCAGGAGGGAATTAAGCAAGAGTAGGGAAGAAAATATAAAAATATAACTTTTAAATTATACTAAATTCTACCTTGCATTTCAGTCATTTCTTCCATATTGGTTTTTTCTTCATCTGAAAATCCCAGGAAACTTAAAATGCAATCTTGAAACGGAGGAACTTTAAATTCATTTCTAAAGTCATCAACTGATGCACAGAAATCCCTAAAAACAAAATATACTCTTCTAAAACAGCTTAACTTAAATATGAATTTATATATCTATAACAATTCTTAAAGCTTTAGTGTAATCCATTTATCAAAAATATTTTACATGTGGTCCTGAAATGTCCATAAAAACATCAGTTAAAAAAAAAACCCAAATTCTCAGTCATCTCAGAGTAACTTCTGACAAAATTTGATCACGAGTAGTCTTTACAAGACTTAAATCTCTGCTTTGGACATGAAATTTTCTATGTGTTCCAGGGATTCACTATAGTTTCATGAAATGTTAAGTAATGATGTAGAATAACAAGGAATTATGAGGTCAGATAGCTTAACAACGTTATGAAGTGCAATCACCACTTAGAACGTTACCAGATAAACATAATAAAAAACATAACACCATCTAAATATCCAGATGCATGAAACTATTACCTGGTAATTTTAGAATGTTAATGATAATCAAGAGAAACAAAAGCAAAAATGAACTATTGGGACTTTATCAACATAAAAAGCTTCTGCACAGCAAAGGAAATAATCAACAAAACTAAAAGGCAATCTACAGAATGGGAGAAGAGATTTACAAATGACAGATCTGATAAAGGACAAAAAGAATTTATCAGGGCGCCTGTGTGGCTCAGTGGGTTAAGCATCCAATTTCAGCTCAAGTCATGATCTCGCAGTTCCTGGGTTCAAGCCCCATATCCAGCTCTGTGCTGACAGTTCAGAGCCTGGAGCCTGCTTCGGATTTTGTCTCTGTCTCTGTCTCTCTCTGCCACTCCCCCACGTGCAATCTGTCTCTCTCAAAAATAAACATTAAAAAAATTAAAAATTTTTTAAAAATTATCTAACTCAACACACAAAAAATAAATAATCCAGTTAAGAAATGGGCAAAAGACATGAATAGGCACTTCTCCAAAGACATGGCTAACAGACACACTCCTTATCGGGAAAATACAAATCAAAACCACACTGAATACAACCTTACATCTGTCAGAATGGTTAAAATTAACAACTCAGGAAACAACAGATGTTGGCAAAAATGCAGAGAAAGGGGAACCTTCTTACTAAGCTGTTGGTGGGAATGCAAACTGGTGTAGCCACTGTGGAAAATGGGTGTGGAGGTTCCTCAGAAAGTTAAAAATAAAACTACCCTACAACCCAGGAATTGCACTATTAGGGATCTATCCAAAGGATATAAAAAAGCTGATCTGAAGGGGCATATTCACCTCCACATTTATAGCAGCACTATCAACAATAGGCAAATTATGGAAAGAGCCCATATGTCCATAAACTGATGAATGGATAAAGACACACACACACAAAGCATTATTACCCATCAAAACGAATGAAATCTTGCCATTTGCAATGATGTGGATGGAACTAAAGTGTATAATGCTAAGTGAAATAGGTCAGTCACAGAAAGACAAATACCATATGATTTCACTCATGTGGGATTTAAGAAATACAACACGAACAAAGGAAAAAGAAAGGAAAATTAAATAAGATTAAAACAGAGGCAAACTATAAGAGACTCTTAACTAAAGAAAGGGTCGCTGGAGGGGAGGTTGGTAGAGGGATGGACTAAGTGGATACTGGGCATTAAGGAGGGCACTTGTCATGATGAGTACTGGGTTATATATATATGTAAGTGAATGAATAACTAAATACTCCTATAACCACTATTATACTATATGGTATCTAACGTGAAGTTAAATAAAATCTTTGGAGAAAAAAAAGAATGTTAATGATAATCAAAATTATTCCACAAAGTAAAATCAAAAGGTGCAACAGATGTCTTTCAATTTTCAATTTTTTTATAATTTTTTTATAACTTTGTTCCACCTAGACTGTATTCCTTAGGCTAGCCAAAGACTAAGTTCATTTTGACTATACTAGGTATGAATTTAGGGTTTGGGGTACATAGGTTTACTTTGATAACACATTTAATTCTAACAATAAACTACTGAATTTCTAAATACTTACTGTTCATTCCGCCTTTCCCAAGCTTTATAAATCCATTCTGGCTTCATAATTGGAGTGCCCAGACTCACAGCAATCTAAAAATATGAGCATTAATTACCATAAACTTTCACTTTAAATAACTGCCTTCATAGAAGTTCCAAGCAATTTTATACATATTACTTTTTTGCAGTTTTATATCATTATTCATCTGCTTTATGATAAAATATAAATAAAAATTAACAAAAAAATTGTCTTTCAATAGTACAACTTAGGTTAAAATAATTTAGAATAAGTTCCATGATGTCTAAATCATTTCCTTATTTTAAATAAATAGAACTCTGAAGTTAAGTTCATCTTTATTTTACTACATTTCTATTTCTCCTCTGTATTTACTTTTATGTAAGTACTGACCCCCAAGACAGCACTACAGAGGCAAATATCTGATTAAGTCACTAAAAACTAAGATATAAATTAAAAAGTATACCTCCCAAGAATTCAGTATTACCCCAAAATTACCATTTGTTACATAAATACACTGATAGAGGGTAGGAACAAGGTGATATACTCTCCCTAAGATACTCCGGTGTAAACTTAAAATTTTAATTCTAACAGAAGCACCTTCTCCCGTTTCTTTAGTTTTCACTAGTTAAATCTTAGGACCATTTTATAAGAACATAGCTGCTCTTACTAAGACCATTTAGATAAGAGTGAAATATCTGCTCAACACTTCCCAACCCTCATTCACCAACACTCCTAGTAAATTTTGCTAATATTAATCTGCCAGAAATGTTACCCATCTACCAACCTCCACAATTCTACTCATTCACAAATCCTACTTATTTCAAGACCTAATTCAGGTTCCATTTCTTCCTTAATATTGAAAGAACCATACTCCTACGATTTAAAATTTTTACTTGTGGGAGAAACAGATAAGCTGAAAGTGCTGTTATTAATCCAACCTCCAAAAATACTATATTGAAATCCACCCAAGTTTACATACCCTGAATTTTTCTCCTTGTGTACAGTTTGCCACCAAATGTGTAACTTTTGAATTAAAGTCTTTTCGAATAACTCCACCCATGTGATGAACCAATGTCACCAATCTGACCTCAAAAGAAAAATTAAGCAACATTAACTTTATAAGAAATTTGAAAAAAATTTAAATTACATTTATAAGTCATTTAATACTGAATGATTTTTATTTATAAGGTACATGCAAGAATTTTACAAAGACATGAATTTGCCTTATTGGCATAGGCAAGATTATACAGAGACAAACTAGTAAAGAGGATTACACAAATAGTGAATTAAACAACTGGCTTTCATACATCCCAAACAGAATGTTGGTTTTTTTTTTTAACACCAGATTATATCTTGCCACAAAATTACAGTAATATTCTATTAGCTCCAAAGAAACTTTATGAGTCAAGGAAGTTTTGTTAATTGTCTAGGGCAACAAATATACTTTAGGGCTGGGCCTGTATAACAAGAAATCACAATGTGTAGGGGCACCTAGGTGGCTTGGGTCATGATCTCACAGCCTCTGGGTTCGAGCCCTATGTTGGCTCTGTGCTGACAGCTCAGAGCCCAGGGCCTGCTTCGAATTCTGTGTCTCCCTCTCTCTCTTCCCCTCCCCTGCTCATGCTCTGTCTCTCTTTCTCTCAAAAATAACATTTTTTTTAAAAAATGTAAATATTATTATTAAAAAAAGAAATTGTAATTTGTAAACAAAAACTTCATTCAAATAATATGGCTGATATGATACTTAACAAAATGACAATTTAAAGATGATAGTATGAAGTTTTTGTTAATTCATATGCGTGCCATCCTAAAAAAAATGTTTCTTTACAAGGCTCTTCAGAATGTTTCTTCACAAAATTTAAAACTTGCCTTTCAATGTTTTAAAAACCATGATATTACTACCCATTAAAAATGTCAGTTTAAATTTATTCGGCTGGAAAAAATATTCCCTTAATACAGTGTTTTAAAATACTTACTAGTTCTTCTTTCTTCCTGAATCCAGTAAAGCACAGTACTAGGTTTGTCATGCTTGTACAGTAGAGTGGACGACATGAGAATGGCAAAGGCTGAAGGGCACAACAGTTTTAAATCTGTGAGCTTGCTTTATAGTAGAGAACAGAACACGTTTCCCAAGCTAAACATATTTCCCCCTCAACTTTGTCAATCCAAAAATTTCTTGCATTTTTTGATATGCAACAAAAAAACACATTACAAGTTTTACAATAAAAAAATTTCCCAGGATTCCAAAATCATATTTGACACACATAATCTAAATTCTTCAGTAATGGCAAATTAAACATATTTGTATGCAAACCTCCAGTTCTAAAATATACTCTGACATATTCAAAGTCTTATCTACTAGGAAGAATTTCAGCCTCCATCCACTATTGTAAATATTTCCAATTAAAGCTAAAATAGTTCATATTTTATAATGAACAATATGTAAATGACATATATTTGAATCAAATATGATTCCAATTTTTCAGCTAAAAAATGAAAATAGTAGATAATTTATACATATATATATAAATATATATAAAATGGAAAGAGAATGGCTAAAATAAAACATGTATTGGGACACCTGGGTGGCCCAGTTGGTTGAGCCTCTAACTCCAACTCAGGTCATAATCCCATGGTTCGTGGGTTCAAGCCCTGCGTCGGGCTCTGTGCTGACAGTTCAGAGCCTGGGAGCCTGCTTCAGATTCTGTGTGTCTCTCTCTTTACCCCTCCCCCACTTGTGCGCTGTATCTCTGTCTCTCAAAAATAAACATTAAAAAAATTATTTTAAAAATATAAATATATAATTCCCACCATTAAGCAAATTAGTTCACAATTTTGGTCTTTAAAAAGTTTGATTTTTGAAAAGCACTTTTTTTAAGCTTATTTGTTTTGAGAGAGAACATGACAGAGGAAGAGTGAGCAGGCAAAGAAAGAGGGAGGGAGAGAAACCCAAGCAGGCTCCCCACTGTCAGCACAGAGCCCAAAACAGGGCTCAATCTCACAAAACCATGAGATCATGACCTGAGCCGAAATCATGAGTCAGTCGATTAACCAACTGAGCCACCCGGTGCCCCTGAAAGCAGCCACCCAGGTGCTCCTCAAAGCAACACTTCTGAATCAAAATAGAGCATTAAAGATAATCATTGTGCTTTACTAAGTATTTAGAACAAAAGAAACACAGTGTCTTAAACAATTTTAAATTAACAAGGTGAGCTTAAGATTGGCAAAGCCTGCAATAAAACCAAAGAATAGGGACTAACTCTACTACAACTCTAGCATTAAAATGTTATTTATAAACAAAAAGCCATGGGTGGGGGGTGGGGGAAGTGGTGCATCTGCGTGGCTCAGTCCACTAAGCCACTTGATTCTTGATTTCACAGGTCATGATCTCATGGTTCTCACATAATCGAGCCCCAGGTAGGGCTCTGCTCTGACAGTGCAGACCCTGCTTGGGATTCCCTCTCCCTCTCTCTGCCCCTCTCTCATCAAAAATAAACTTTAAAACAAAAACAAAAACAAAAAGCTGGGTGCCTGACTGGCTCAGTCAGAAAAGCATATGACACCTGATCTTGGGGCAGGGAGTTCAAGCCCCATGCTGGGTGTAGAGATTACTTAAAACAAATAAAGTTACAACCCAATTAAAAAAAAAAAAAGGCTAAAATAATTTTAAATAATGCAGTAACTAATAAAAATGGAAATGTGTATCTGTTTTATGGAAGAAAATAAATTTATATACATGTATATGTTTCTGGAAGCCAAGTTCTAAGAAATTATGTCTTCCCAAGGCATTGCTGGTATATATACAGACAAATATCTAGTTGTTATTAACTTTCAAAAGTCTTAGATTTTCACTCCTGAAAGTTATAATAGAAAGATTTAAAGGACTATAATAGAATAGTCACTACTATCCCTCCTATTTTAAATATTACATACTCCCAATAATTAACAGGATTTTTCTGCTTATGAATTTTCACAAAATTCATTAATAAAAATTTAACTGTGAAAGTCATGATAAATGTATATTTTCTTACCTCTCCTTTTTGGGCACAGTTTAAGATAACTGGTGGCCCAATAATTCTTTGATCAGCCTTGTATAAGTCATTAAAAACAGAATCCTGGAAATCCATGACTATGAATACATTTTCAAATTCTGGAGATTCCAAACTTTCAAATTCTTCCACTGATTCCATCTTTACAAAGGGTACTTTAATTTCCTTGATTTTTTTCCAGGTGGTTATTAGAAATAAAAATTATTTCAGATTATAAAATTAATTCATATAACTCTAAATAAGATCTAAAAATCAATTCAATATCAACATTTTTATTTTTGTATTTGTAGTAAACTTTAAAATCACACAATGAGCATTATACTTAATACTGAACAGCCTATTTCTTATTTGTATTTTTACACATACGTATCTCATCCATATTGACATTTAATATTAATATCATAAAGACACAACTTTAATGTGACTTAGTAGTAATTATAAATCATCTACAACACACATAAAACTAAAATGATTTTTAAGTACATACATTTTGACAATAAGATTCGTTAGAAAGATATCCACTATTACTTTTTATTCTCACCAAGAATATGATGCCACACTTAGTTCTTCCTGCATAAATTATCTTCAGAAAAATAGATACTATGGCACTTAGTATCTACAAAAAGGGTGCAGATTAACTTAATCATTTCAGTAGATATGAGAGAAATAAGAAAGATATGAAGTAGGTTGGCAGCTCCCACATAGCAAATGCAGGATATAATAAGTCAAGTTACTATTTAAAAGAACATTTTATAATGTACATCTACGAAAAAGAATGAAGGTATTTAAGTACCTGCATGGCTCCTGTGCAAAAAGAACAGAACCATTTAAAAGAAAATTCTGAAAGGTCAGTAAATTGTTTTGGCTTTATTTGCTAGGCTGATGTGATGAACTGAATTGTGTATCCTCAAGATTCACATTGAAGCCCTAAACTCTTTACCTCAAAATGAGACTGTATTTGGAGTTGGGCCTTATAAGAGGTAATTAAGATTAAATAAGAGGATGTAGGTGGATCCTTATCCAGTCTAATTGGTACTTATAAGAGGAAATTTGGACACACAGGAGGTATCAGGGATGTGCATGCACAGAAAGGCCAGGTGAAGACACAGTAAAAAACAGCAGCCATCTGCAACCCAAGGAGAGAGATCAAGAGAGATCAAGATGCCAACATCTTGATCTTAGACTTCTAGCCTCCAGAACTTTGAGAAAATACATTTCATTTCTGTGGCTTAAGCCACCCACTCTCAGTATTTTGTTATGGCAGACCTCACAAACTAATATAACTGGTAATACAGAATTTGATAAATTTCATTTGCTGAGACAAATTTCCCAATGACTGTCAATTATTATGATTTATAATTTGGAAGTAAAGCAAGAATGTGGAATAAAATTAATGGAAAAAACAGGAGGTGAAGAGTTTAAAGAAAAACATCCGATCTTTGTAAATATACAATGTGCTTTTAAATTTAACAATGTCAAAAGTAGTAAGGATTTTGTTATTTGCAAAATACACTATAGTTTGGGGTTTCAGAAATACCCAAATTTTAAAACTAATATAAAGTTTCTATGTATCTATCTAGCTTTGAAGTGCATGAAATGTATCTTGTGCCTAATTAAGGTCCAATCACCATTAAGTGATTAAGTGGAATATAAGACTACGATAAGAGCAGTACAGCATGCCACATGCAATGAAATGCTTGACCTACCATATTAACAACACTTTTTATTAATTTTTCATCCGATTTTCCAGGACAACTTTCTCTTATCTTTATAACAGGGACTTCCATTATTTTAATAGTCTGTGGAAAAGAGACTTAAGTATAAGATTAAGAAAACTATAAAATTATTTAAACACTGATGGAAGAAAAATAGCTTTTTTTTAAAAACAAAAAAAAAGCTAAAACTCCATACCTTTAAAGCTTTGATAAGTTCTTCATGTTTTCCAGCTTCTTGAGCCAATATTACTCTCGTTTCAATTTGAGGCATTTCTTCTATTAAGATTAAAAATGTTTAAATATGTTTATCGGGTAACAACATCAAAATTAGCAATTTCCAATCCCGCTTTTGGCTATATCTGGCATGTTTTCCATCTTTGAGAAGATTATAACATTCTCTAAGATTAAAATGACTTAATTCCCAGCTTATTTTTACAAATTTGGCCATCCATCACTTTAGAGAAAGAGAAAACACATTGTAGCAGAGTATACAAACATCAGCACCCTCCTGACCAAAAGAGCATTCACAGTCTTGCACAGCCATCCTCTTCAATAGCGGATGCTGCAGACATTTAGGACATTTACAAAATGGTTCAAGGGAAGAAGTGGCTCTTCACCTGATCCATCATAACTGAACAAATTCTAACAATGTTGCAGCTACATTGCCCTCACATACCAAAAAAGCAATATTGAACAATAAGATGCATTTTCCTTCAAAGTTGGGAAGCATTATTCCAAACAATAATCAAAAATCTACAGTGTAAATAAATGACTTAAGTCAACAAAACAAGAAAGAACGGGTGTTAGTGAGGATGTGGAGAAAAAGAAACCGTGTACAATGCTGGTAGGAATGCAAACTGGTGCAGCCACTCTGAAAAACAGTATGGAGTTTCCTCATAAAGTTAAAAATAGACCTACCCTATGATCCAGAAATCTCACTACTAGGTGTTTACCCAAAGATAAATACTAATTCAAAGGAATACATGTACCCCCTATGTTTATAGCAGTATTATCTAAAATAGCCAAATTATGAAAGCCAAGTATCCATCAATTGATGAATAGATAAAGATGTGGTATATATGTATACAATGGAGTATTATTCAGCCATAAAAAAAAGAATGCAATCTTTGCAATGACATGGATGCAGCTAGAGAGTACTATGCTAGAAGTAAGTCAGAGAAAGACAAATACCTTATGATTTCACTCATATGTGGAATTTAAGAAACAAAACAAACAAGCAAAGGGAAAAAATAAGAGAAAGACAAAGCAAGAGACTCCTTTAATATTTATTATTATTTTTAAAATTTACATCCAAGTTAGCATATAGTGCAACAATTATTTCAAGAGTAGATTCCTTCATGGCCCTTACCCATTTAGCCCATCCCCCTTCCCACAAACCCTGTTTGTTCTCCATATTTAAAAGTCTCTTATGTTTTTGTCCCCCTCCTTGTTTTTATATTATTTCTGCTTCCCTTCCCTTATGTTCATCTGTTTTGTATCTTAAAGTCCTCATATGAGTGAAGTCATATGATATTTGTCCTTCTCTGACTTATTTCGCTTAGCATGATACCCTCTGGTTCCATCCACGTAGTTGCAAATAGAAAGATTTCTTTCCTTTTGATGAAATCTCTGTAATTAAGAGTTATAGAGAATAAACTGATGGTTACCAGATGAAAGGGGATGGGAGGGATGGGTTAAAGAGGTTATGAGCACAGAGTGATGTATGGAAGTGTGGAATTACTATATTGTACACCTGAAATTAATATAACACTGTATGTTAACTGGAATTAAAATAATAATTTTAAAAGGATTTACACAGTATAGAGAGATGCTCTCAACAAATATTTAGCGAATAGCTACACTCGAGCTTAACAGTTAGTATTACATTTAAATCTTAAATCCCTAATCAGTTAAGCTTATGGATTAGGTGTTTTGAAGCTGATTAACAGGTTTACCTTCAACATATGAAGCAGATCCAATAAGCACATTTTCCTTAGAAATTTCAGTAACTTTAGAATCAAAAATAGAGGAGTCTGCCAAGCTTGTCCTTCCAGTAGTGGATGTTAATACACTATTGTCAGCCATTGTTTGTACTCTTCTACGTTGACTGAAAAAATAAAGTTTGAATAAAAATACATGATCATTGGGCAAAAACAAGCATTAGAAGATCTACTTTTATATCCAGAATCTATAAAAAGCATGACTCATTTTTCTTAATACTGAACCAAAGAAAAGTCATTCAACTTCTTTGAGTCTCAGTTTCCTCTTCTGTAAAATAAAGATACTAATACATGACTCATAGGAATACAGTAAAAATCACAATGTATGTAAAGCACTGAAAACATTACCTGCCATTTAATGAAAATTCAGAAGGTAGTCATAAATATTCTATCTCCCTCCCCAAATTATATTATTACCATCTCTCAAATAATCCCTGTCAAAAACCAGATCTATCCTTACCTTTTTCTCTACTTTCTTTGTCTTCCCCCAAATCCCTATCAATCCCATCTCAGGTACTCTGGAACCTCAGAGGAAGTATCTCTGATTATCATTTTATTGCCAGAGCAGCTTCTTAGGGAAAAAAAGCTGAGACCTGGCCCCTCTTCTTTGTGCTCAATGCCACAATGGTCAAATACAACAGCCCCAAACAACTTATCAGTTTCTTCAGGTTACTCTCCACATGGTTTCCTGGGGTATAGTCCTAAAAACAAATGTGACCGCCATTACCTTCCTGCTTAAGAATGTCCACGAGCACTCCTCCCTATATGGCCAAGGCCAAATTCACCATTAAGTTTACAGTTTGGTCCTAGCCTGCCTATTTAACCTCATCTCCTGTCCAATGTCCACATTCCACATATACTGTATGCTCTAGAAACAGTGTATTTCTTCACATTTTTTAAACACAGATCACAATTTACTCCACACTTACTTACATTTAATAGTGCTCAATTCTCCACCTAGCACATCTTTCAACCCTCAACCCACTGCTCTTGACTCACTCTCTGTGGATTTCTCTGTATATCTCATGTATAAGTGGATTGTTCTCTATCTGTATTTTCTTATTACTTTACAATCATCTCTCCTTTTAAAGATTTAACAAGACAGTTATGCATGGATTAGTGCCAATATGACTCTGGACAATGCAAGAAAATCTTTTTTTTTTTTTTTAAGACTTCCAGGATTTAGGAGTTGAAAAGTCAGGCAAGCATGGAATAAAGGAAAAGTTAAGTGAATTTTCATCAATTCGTATCAAGTTTGCTCTGTAAGTTTATTATTACCTTTAAGTTAACTTCCAGAATATTGGACAAATATTAAAAAGAGGCCCTAACTTTTTCTGGAGGTACATATCTGATCTTTTTTATCCTTTCCCACTTTTTTTAGATTAATAAAATATACAAATATCATCCACCTGGTTTTTATCAAAGTAGTAGTTTAAGTAAACTATATGCTGTGGAGAAACAGTAAGGTGTCATTAGCATCATTTCTGGATGGTGATACATCCAGGAGTGATGATGTGCACTAATAACCAATAACAACCACAGATCTGAGCATAAATGTTAGGTGCACACTGCAATGCCAGGCGACTCAGCTGCCTATCTCAACTCCTCACTCAGTTTTCCACATCGGTGAAAGAAACTCAAATTTAGTTGATAAAAACTGAATAGATGACATGTTAAAATGAGCAACAACTACTGCCTTTCATAATATTCAAAATGTGAACATTTTTTATGGTCTTACCATACATCCATATCAATCATTATTCTAAGATTCTCCAAAGGAATGTTCCAAGAGTTGTTAATACGGGTATTCATTTAGAATCAATGACAAATTCTAACCAGCCCTTATTTTTTTGTTGTTTAAGTCTCTTAACATTTAATTGTTACCAGTGAAAAAGAAAAGGCTTTCATTCAAAGTTCCCTTAAAAGAAACTTAAAAAAGTCAAGAGATGCATTAACGTACTTTAAGGGATGGAGAAGGGAGATTTTTAATAATCAAAAATATCATATGAGTTTACATTTTTCTCATGCCCGTTTATTTATTTATTTATCTTTTGAGAGAGCACACACACACACGGGCACATATGCAAGGGGTATCCTAATCTCCTCTTCTTATAAGGACGCCAGACATATTGGATTAGGGCACATATTGTGCCCGCCCCCACAGCATCTTTTTAACTTGAATTACTTTTTTCTTTTTCAATTTGAGAGAACAGAAAGAGAGCTACATGCATGAGCAGGAGAGGGGGACAGGGAGAGTGGGAAGGGGGTGGAACACAGAGACAGAGAATCTCAAGCAGGCTCCACACTCACCACAGAGCCAATCACAGGGCTCAATCTCACAACCCTGGGATCATGACCTGAGCCAAAATCAAGAGTGGGAGGCTTAGGGCACCAGGATGGCTCAGTCACTTAAGTGTCTGACTTTGACTCAGGTCATGATCTCAGAGCTGGTGAGCTCAAGCCCTGTGGTCAGGCTCCACACTGGAGCTTGTTCTGGATTCTCTGTCTCCCTCTCTCTCAACAATAAATAAATAAACTTAAAAAAAGGGAGTGAATGTGGGAGGCTCAACTGACTAAGCCACCCAGGCACCCCTCTCCTTTGCCTGTTTAAAGATCATCAAAATAGGTAATGAGAAATTAAAACTGTCTCTGATAACACTGTATATAATCAATTTATTGCTGAAATAGCTTCAAATTTTAGAGGAAAAAAAAAGAGCTGTATGGAAAGTTGATGACAACATCCAACACTCTGATTACAAATAGAAATACACTAATCACATTTTCATACTCATGTATTATGTAAGCTTTTAAAAGAAATTTAATGTTTATTTTTGAGAGAGAGCGACAGAGACACAGAGCACGAGCAGGGAAGGGGCAGAGAAAGAGGGAGACACAGAATCCTAAGCACGTTCCAGTCTCTGAGCTGTCAGCACAGCCCAACACGGGGCTGGAAACTCGAACTCACAAACTTACGAGATCATGACCTGGGCTTAGGTCAGACACTTAATGGATTAAGCCACCCAGGGGCCCCTGTAAGCTTTTTAAACAAAGACAAGAGGATCAGTGTTCAAAAACTATACTAAGTTTATTTCTCATCCAAGAACATGCTCAAGCAGCTTTTGAGTAAATAACAGTAACACATGCCTCTTTTCATCCCAAACAGAAAACCTGTCATTTAAACAAATACTCACTTTAGGTTTCCTTTTACTTTTTTAAGCAATCATCTTTCAGAGGAGTTAAATACAATACTGGGGATGATGGTGGTATTACTGACAATAACATTAGTGTTAACATTATTAAAATTTTGGTTAAGTAATAACGATTTAATGTTTAATATGTGGCAGACATTGCTCTAAATCTTTTACTTGTATTTACCTAATTTTTAAAACAATCCTAAGAGGCAGGTACTATTATTACTGTCTCCATCTCAAAAGAAGCCTAAAAAAGAAAGGTTAAGTAATCACCCAAGTCAGTAAAACAGGGATTCAAACCCAGGCTGATTCCAGAGGATGCACTTTTAACCACTAAGCCAAACAAATCTGTACCAGGAAGGAAGGCGCATGCGGGGGGGGTGGGGGGTGGGGTGGCCGGAATAAGCTGGCGTTTTATAAACTAAAAACTAAACTTCCTACAGAGAAGACACCAAGAAGAATCCTAGAATGAAACCACTAAGCACTGAGATAAGCCCACAAAGGCTGCAGCTGCCGGCCGCCAGAGCCGCGGAGGACAATGCGGCTGGTCTAGAGCACTCTTCCCAACTCCCTCCCTTCACCCAGCCATTCTTTCGGAAGAAATACCTAACCAGGTGAGCGGTGAAGATGCCCAACTACCTGGGGGACTTCGGGATCCCACTGCGTGTCACGGCGCCGCTGTGGGGAGTGCGGTGGGGGAGCTTCCAGAGCCAGGAAGCTTGGGCAGGGATGCTCCGGAATTCGCGGTCATCGGGGCGGGGCAGTAGGTATGTAAGGGGCCCACTGCTCCGGGGAGTTTGGCCCACTCCCACCTCCCCTACCCACACACCCACAAAGTCCTCACCACTCTCAAAAAAAACGCCTTGAAAGTCCACCTCTTCAAGCACCGACTCCCCTCACTGTTACCGCCATTCCTCGCCGGTGTCAGCCACAAACAATTCAAAAACTGAGTCGCTTTCTCTAAAAGCCATGCCGATTGGTGCGTTATGTCAACCTCTATCCCATAGGCTAGGGTCTCCAGAGGGGCGGTGATTGGCCGGTGCTCTCCGCCCACCTCCCCGCAGGCGCCGCTTGATTGGTTCTGCGTGCGTTTCAAATAAACCCAACGGCTCAGACGTCTGAACGTCAGGGGGCTGTAGAGAAGTGCCCGGATGCGACCGGAAGGTGGAAGTGGTAGCTCTTGGGCTTTTTTGGGAGTGTCAGGTGTGTCTGTGGCTACCGCTTGTTTACTCAGTAAACATCCCATTTCCTGGGTCAAGTTTGAGTGGATTCTTCTCCCCTGCCAATTTACTCCTAAGCGTCACTAAATCCTCTGAACTAAATCTGTGCCCCCACGTTTGAAACTTTTCCCACTTGTTGCTGGAAGCTGAAAGATTTTCCTCCTGTATGCTTTCTGCTTTAGAAATGTTATATAAAGTTGGCGAAAAGATTTTTGACCCTGTTGGTGTGGCAGGGCTAGGACTTGGGAATCCCGGGACTCTCCAGGAAGACTTCAAATCAGCAGCCGGTTATTTTAATTCGAATGTATGGGTACCCGGGTGGTTCGGTCAGTTAAGCATCAGACTTAGGCTCTGGTCATGGTGTAGTGCTCCGTAAGTTTGAGCCTCACAACTGGTTTGAGGCTGCTTTGGTTTCTGTGTCTCCAGCTCTCTCTCTGCCTCTTCCCTGCTCGCGCTGTCTCTCTCAAAATAGTAAACATTAAAGAGAGAATAAATAAATAAATTCTGATGTATGTAGACACTTCTCTGGTCTGGCAAATTTCACGGGTGACTAGAATAAATCCTTAGTGTTTCTCTGACTTTTTTTTTTTTTTAACATAAGCTTGCATTTTAACAAACGGAAAAATACTTAGGGAGATTCTAGAATCGCCTGGAGCTAAAGTGAACTGCTTCCTCCTGCCCCCTCCCCGCACCGTGAGATCTTTTCTTTCCTGTGAAGTCTAGCCAAGATTTTATTGTTTGTCCTGTATTACTATTGCGATTGCAAAAACAATCTTTTATTTTCTTCAACTTCTAAATATAGTACCCTATAATATTATCTCTTGAAAAAAAAAAAAAACTCCCCCCACCCAGGGTAGGTTTTGCATAGTTCCCACCTAATCACAGATTTAAGTAAAAGAAGGGGCATTCTCCGCCCAAATCTTAAATTCCATTAAAAGAAGGAAAACTTGTACTTTGGAATGGAAGACTTCCGAAATCACAAACAGGTGAGAATTTACAAGTTTTCCTAATTTTGTCAGGCCAACTTAAAACACCTGAAAATTCCGTAAGGTAATCCAAAAAGTGAGTGACAATCTGATAATTATTGATTTCCTTCTTTATTTGCAGTCTGCCTTCATTGCAATGCTGTGATAACCGTCAAGGCAAAAGAAAAAAATAATAAGACTTGAAATCTTCCTTGGGAATGTGCTTGCATACTTAAACCAGGGTGTGCCCAGCATTCCAAAAATTCTCATCACTTGAATATATTAAGCTAGTGAAGAAATCAGCCTATTTCCTCTGTGCACCGGGTCACTGTTTAACTAGCTCTGCACCCAAATCTAGTGACTATGTGGTATCAGCACACAAAATATGTGCTAGGCTAGCAAAAGCTATTCTTGATTTCTTTCAGGATATATTGCAGTTTGACTAACAAATAGACGGGCAATACAATCTTCCATTTCATAACCGTGTTAACCTCCTTTTACATTTCCTATCCATATAGCCTCAAGCAAGTTCTCTGTGCCTCAGTTTTACTTTCTATAAAAGGGTTTAATAGTACTTCATAGTATTGTGAAAGAGTTAATATACATTCAAACATTCTGTATGGTTAATACATGTTAATATAGGTAATTAAAACATATTCTGTATGTAGTAAACATCTAATACATGCTAGCAGTTAAGATTTCTGTGACTTTCACTACTGCTGTTGTCTCAGCTAAGGCCCTGTAACTGTCTGATGGGACTGAAGTTCTCTACACCACCTCCTCACCCCTGACCACCACAACAATGGCACCCATGCTTGCGTCCCTTTGCCCCACCCTGCCCCAGCCACAAACTAACCCCCTTCCCACCCAAGCTTCAAGCTTGAAGCAGCCAAGACTTCCAGTGCTTTCTTTTCCTAGCAGAAGGAGGACATTTTTCTTCTATACCAATTCTAGTCTTCCTTTTCTCCTTTAAAGAAACCCTGCTGTCCCGCTGTGCTCAAGGTGTCTCCTCTGGTCTGGAAGACACGGCTGTCTTGCTGTTGCCCTTGGCCAGGCTTCTGTCCCCTTCCAAGGCAGGTCCTAGCCAAGATTTTTTTTTTGTGTTAAATGTTAGCCTCTTTCTCTAGCCCCCTTCACTGGAAATACAGTTCTCCAAATTATGTGTCAACCACTGTGTGGGGTAGATAGATAAATCAAAGAAGGAGTAGTGTGAAAGAATAAACCATTCTTATGTGTCCTCCAACAACTCCAAGATACTGAATGAACAGGTTTCAGATATAAAATACTGAAGAAATCTAACTGAATTTAAGCACTTAGTATATTGAAGTATGTGACATTTCGCCCCCAAGCAATAAAATAATTTCGGGGGGGGGAGGGGGTGTAAAAATGATGAGGTGGAGAAAATGAAATGTGAAAGATGAAAGATAGAACTACAGAGATTCGCCCTGTGGAGGCTCGGCTTTCCCACCTCCATCTCCAAGTCAGGTGACACTCGGGACTCCCTTTCTTGACTCCCATCTTGACTCCTATCTCATGCTTGTTTCTCCGTCTAGTTCATTCCCTCTTATTCATAGTTCCTCTTTCCTCCATCCCCTTCTCCATCTCCATCTTCTTTCAGCTTCTTCAGAGCAGCAGAGAATGGGGAGTTAGGAAAGTTATTTTTGAGTTATGGGATATCTTTCTCTACTCCATACCCTCCCTAATAAGAACAGTATATCTGAAAAATTATTAAATCTGTTGCAATAAATGGGCAGTATTTGTTGTACTAGACTTTGATTTTATTACCTAAAATTGTAATGAAATATATTACAACTTCTAGATTTTATTTTGAAATGTGAAATGTTGGGTGGCTCAGTCAGTTGAGCTCCAACTGTTGATTTCAGCTCAGGTCATAATTCCAGAGTCATGAGATTGAGTCCTTCCTTGGGCTCTGTGCTGAGCATGGAGCCTGCTTAAGATTCTCTCCCACTGCCACCTCTCTCCTGCCCATGCTCTCTCTCTTTCAAATAAAAAATAAAATAAATAAAATGTGAAATGTTACATTATCAGTAAATTTAAATATTTTATTATAGGATTAAATATTTTACTGTAACTAAATCATAACATCATGATGTCACATAGATTTCAGGAAATTGTTTTTCTCCTCCTATCACCATCCTTACCTCCCCAGAACATTTTTGAGGGAGAGAATGCAAGTGCAAGTATGTGTGTGTGTGTGTGTGTGTGCGTGTGTGTGTGAGAGAGAGAGAGACAGACAGTCAGAAAAGAATCCCAAGCAGGGATTCTCAAGGGATCCCAAGCCCTACACCGGGCTCCATCTCACAAACCATGATATCATGACCTGAGCCAAAATCAAGAGTTGGACACTTAACTGACTGACCCACCCAGGTACCCCTCCTCAAAGAGTTTTTGAAGTACGTAGCTATATATAATGTCACAGGAAATACAAAGATTCAGTCTCTCTAAGTACTTATCACATAAGATTTATTTCAAAAATTTTAATGAATAGCCTTGGAATTCTGTCCTTCCTTGGAATTAATAACATTTTCCAATGGAAATGTCCTATTTCCAAGTTTGTTATAATGCAGAAACTCTTAACCTGTCATCTCTGCCTGTAAAACAAGCTTTAGAAATTATCATCACGGAGAGTCAGAAGAAGCTATTTTACATACCTCAATAGCCAGCAATTAGGATTTGAATGGTAGCTTTTTTCCTATGAATAAATCACTTAACATAGATTTGCAAGACCATTCAAATTTAGCACAAAGCTTCACTTGGACAAAGAGACTTAAGTTTGTTTGATGGAGCAAGAGGTTTCCAAATATGATAAGGTCATTATTTATAATTATGTAATTTGATTAGTAAAATTTTAGATGTGGAAAAAAATTCAGCTTGTTCACTTCATTCTTCATTTTACAGATGACTTTTAGCAATGCCAGTATCATGGAGGTTTTATTCCTTTACCAAGGTCAGATAACTAAGTGGCAAAATCAAGATTTCAAGTTTTATTTTCATTAATCTATCTCTCTTTTTTTAATATTAATATTTATATTCTACATCATACTTATAAAACTACCACTATCCATAAGATACTTTCAGTTCCATAAGAGCCTTGTTGGTCTTCTTCACCTTCTTCAGACCCCACAACAGTTCCTGGCAGATAGTACCTTCTCTAAAGTCGTTGCATGAAAAAGTTGTTATTGATCTCTAAGAATATATATTGCCTTCTTCTAATCCATTCTCCTGCCTGCATTCAGGGTGACATTATTTAAATCCAAACTCATCATAGCACCTCCTTAAAACACTTCTATACTACTGGGCCTGCAAACTCTGATCTCTGCTTAACATTTCCAGCTTCATCTTGTACCTTGTTCACATTCTTTGAGTTCTATACCTGCCTTCTCAAGGATTTTTGCACCTGTTCTTCTGTCTACCAAGCTCTGATCCATAGTCCTTTCACCTAGAGAATCAATTTCTACTGATCCTTTAGGATTTGCTCAATTTACCACTCCTTGGAGGATCTTTCCTAACTACCCACACTATCAGAACCATATTAGCCACAGTGCCTAACACATAGAAGGCATTCAATTAAATATTTGTTGAAATAACATGTAAATGAATTAATGGATGAACTTATTTTTATTATAATATCAGTTACGCTTTTTCCAAAGACACTAAAGAAAATTTGCATTATTTTTACTTTTATCTAACCTAGTATTAATGACAGGCTTTCATGGAAAATTAAGTGGCATGTTTCCAAAATTAATACATTTACATCAAGGATAAAATAACTTCCACCTTTGACCTTTGAGTAAATTACCCAAGAACTGAATGAACCACAGCTGGTCCCACTATGAGTGGAAGAGAGTTAATGGTACTGATGATTCAAGACTTGACAGTTTATGAACATAGGCAATTATCCATATCAAAAATTCGGTTTTCACAACGTTTTCATACATTATACACTGACACTCATAAATTACCTCTTTCACACTATCAACTAATTTGGAATCCTAAAGTAATATTGTCTTTTTGACAGCAGCTATCTTGTAAGTACCTATGACAACAATATGAATACCTTGATTGGTTTTTTTGTTGCTGCTGTTCAAATGAATGGGGAAAAATATTTCCAGGTAAAATAAAAATGGGACACAGGTCATCAAAAAATGGTGAATACTTGACCTCAATGCCTATTTGCAATAAGCAGATTATGGGTTTAATGATAAGGAAAAACTACCTATTTCTAAAACCTGAGATAGGAAGTGAATTTAAGTGCATCAAACTATATATAAATCCTATGTGGAGAAAATTAATTATGAAGAAGTGCAGTAAATGTTCTTAGTGTCTGTATCTTGCCAGTATCATTTGAGGAGATTATTTCTCCCTCTTTCCTTTTTTTTTAATGTGTTTTTTTTTTTTTTTTGAGAGAGAGACAGAGCATGAGCAGTGGAGGGGCAGAAAGAGAGGGATACACAGAATCTGAAGCAGCGTCCAGGCTCTGAACTGTCAGCACAAAGCCCAACACATGGCTTGAACTCACAAACCATGGTATGATGACTTGAGCCAAAGTCAGATGCTAAACTGACTGAGCCACCAAGGGACCCCTCCATTTTTTTTGTTTGTTTGTTTTTTGGTACTTCTCAAATATTTTATCATGAGTGCTTTAGTGGAAAATTGTTTTCCAGCTGTTAAACATTTAACCCTTCCTTCGTAATAATAATACTGCAGTATCCCTTTTGAGGAATCCCTCATGGAATATGGTTTTAGTGAGAGGTAATGCTTCTCTGTTATCACAGATATGAATGGGGCTGTGTTCTTCCCATGAGTAAAGCTCTGCCAATCAGATGCTATCTTCATAGGACTTTGTTTTTTAGCGTGTGCCAAAGATACGGAAAGGAGTAAGGATCATATGTGTTCCAATAGCCAACAGCAGTGTGCAGACCAGAGTCTGGATCCAATAATCTTTGCTAGTATTTCCACTACCTACTACTCCTCTCTAGCTCCTGCCTATTTCCCAAGGTTGATCTTCACACTAATTGTGGGGGAAAAAAAGCTTTTTATCCTTTAATATAGTTAAAATTGGTTTCTATTGCTTGCGACCAGGAATGCCAAGATATGTTGCTTTTACAAATCCATATTTGTCAGCTCTAGCTTCAAAATATATTGAAAACAGACCTGTTTTCCCCCCTCCATTACCCTTTTCTAGGCTAACATCTTCTCTTACCTAAACTATCGCAAGAGTCCCCTAACTTCTTTCCCCATTTTCACCCTTAAATATTCACTGTCTATTCTCAGTAAAGCAACTAGAGCATTCCTGTTAAAACAGAAGTCAGATCTTGTCACTGTGCTCAGAAACTTTAATAGCTTCCTGTTCATCACCTTCTCATCTCCCCTTCACAGTTTTACTTTCTTCTAGCCACACCAACCACTTTGCTGCTGCTCATGTGAGGACATGCTGCTAACACAGGCTGCTTCCTCTGCTCTTATGTTCTTCCCTCCTTTATGCATGACTTGCTTCCTCTTCTTCAGTTCTTACTCAAATGAACCATCTCAGTCAACCTAGGTGGCTACCCCAACCAAAACTGCAGCCCTTCCCCAAACACCCCAGGTCCCCTTTGCCTTACTTTTTTTTTTTTTTAATTTCATACTTGATGTGGGAAACAAAGGCAAAAGAAAAAAATTAAATTTCCTTAGAACTTACAACCCATTGGCAAGTCCCTGAGACAGGCAAAATGACATTCCTCTAGGAACTCCACTGCCTCAATGATGACACTTTGCTAAGGGCAAAAAGCAATCTTAGCTTAACATTATCCTGACCTCCAGGATCCTGTAAGTCTACCATAACATATATGAATTCCTTTGGAAACTTCCTTTATCTCTACCCCCTAAGATACATGTTAGCAATCATTCTCTAAGCATTTGGCCCACTGATATACATCTGAAGGATCTTATGACCGAGTTTTTACTAAACAGTAATAAATTACCCTTTCCTAACCATAGCTAGCCCCCTCAGGATTCTGGAAACCTTGTTTCCAAAATACCTTGGAGACTTGCTCTGTCCCTAACCTCCTTGTAACTTGAAAATATATAATCAGTCACCTGTCACAACCCCAGTGCAGCTCTTTCAGCCTAGGGCTCCTATCCCCACTCTTTAATAAAACTGCCTTTTTGCACTGAACTCATCTCAAGAATTCTTTCTTGGCCATTGCCTCTAAACCCAAACATTTCCACCTCAATACCATTCTTACCTGCAGTTATGTTATTGTTTATCATCTGTCTCTCCATACTAGAATGTGAACTCTATGAAGGCAGAGAGTTTTGTCTGTTTTGTTCCCTGATATATTCCAGTGACCAGATCAGTACCTGCCACATTATATGTACTCAATTTTTTTTTTCAAAAAAGAATAAGCAGAAGAAATGAGGAATGAAAAATGAAAAGGAGGAAAAAAGGAAAGATTTAAAAAATTTTTAAGATTACATGTTATAATGAAAATTTAGTCATTTATCAACTTTTCAAGTTTCTTTTAAAAAAGTTTTTATTTAAATTCCAGTTAGTTGACACACAGTGTAATATTATTTTCAGATGTACAATTTAGTGGTTCAACACTTCCATAAACAACCAGTCCTCATCACAACAAGTTCCCTTCTTAATGCTCATCACCTATTCCCCACCCCCCCTTCCCTCTTGTAATCATCAGTTTCTTCTTTATAGTTAAGTTTTCAAGTTTTTTCAAAAAAAATCTTTATTTATTTGAGAGTGACTGTGAGTGGGGGAGGAGCAGAGAGAGAGAGAGGGAAAAAGAGAATCCCAAGCAAGCTCCATGCTCAGTTTGGAGCCTGATGCAGGGCTTGATCCCACGACCATTAGATTATGACCTGAGACAAAATCAAGAGTCACAAAGCTTAACCAATTGAGCCACCTAGGTACCCCATGATTTTCAAACTTTTTGAATATTTCTTCAAATGAAACATCACAATGAACCTCCATATAAAACAGATAAGAGCCAAGCTGAATTGAAATAGGGGGAAAGAGATCCTGATATAACTTCATCGAGACTCTGCAGAAATGTAAGTTTTTCTAAAACACAAAATTTGAAAACCACTGACCACTGAATTTGAAGGATCAAACCCTTAACTTTTAGAACAAGAAGCCAAGATTTACTCCTAATAGAAAGTCATGGGTTCATTTATGAAGTTATCTTGTAAAAAAAGATAATTGTTTTTTAATTTGAACCTAATTAATCTCTAAATCTGATTTTTCTTTTTAGTAAATACAGGAAATAGAAATGATCCATTATACCATCAGGATACAATCAGCAAGATCTAGACTTGTAGACACTCTGCAAAGAAAAACCTGGTTTCTTCAAAAAATAGCAAGAAGAAAATGAACAAGAAAGGGGTAATCAATAGATTTGGCTTAAGAGACATATAACCAAGCACAATATATGGATTTTATTTGGATCATGATTCCAACTTTAAAAAAGATTATGAGAGGGGCGCCTGGGTGGCCTAGTCGGTTAAGCGTCCGACTTTCGCTTGGGTCATGATGTCACGGTTCGTGGGTTCGGGCCCCGCGTCAGGCTCTGTGCTGACTGCCAGCTCAGAGCCTGGAGCCTGTTTCAGTCTGTGACTCCCTCTCTCTCTGACCCTCCCCTGCTCACGCTGTCTCTCTCTCTCCTAAAAAATAAATAAAACATTAAAAAAAAAATTAAAAAAGATTATGAGAATAGGCCTTCTGCTTCTCTCATATCTGAATGAACTGTTAAATAACCAATTCTTTTGCAAGTAACAACTATACATTTTGAGGAAAGTGCAAAAAAAGGTTCTGAACAGTGGGAAAAAAGCAGTGATCAAAAGATTCTGCAGGGGAGTAAAATCTTGGGCTGACATGGGATAAGTTTCACAACTTTATGACTATTAGAATATGAAAACTCTACATTTGGTATCTTAACAGAGGCTAAAACCAAGAGGAAAATCAAACAGTCTTCTTTTTGTTTTAAGTTTATTTATTTTCATGATAGAGAGAGAAGGAGAGAGAGAATCCCAAATAGCGCAGAATCCAACATGGGGCTTGAACTCACAAATCATGAGATCATGACCTGAGCCAAAACCAAGAGTCAGGACACTTAATTGATGGAACCTCCCAGGTGCCTCAAACGGTCATTTTGGTATAAATAGCAGAGGATAGAGTTGGGGCAACTACAGCTGCTAGAAAGTAAGGAGCAAGTCCTGTAGAGAGCCTGAGAGGACTGTGCCAAATTCTGACTACCATTTTAGTGAATAACCCTGTAAAACTCTACAAAAGAGAGAATTTGTTTAAGTTCAAATAAGTTAATTCCCTTACAAAAATATCAAGAGAGGAATAAAACAGATCTAGAAAAGCCATAGAGTTGAAAATCAAACAGTCGGTTCTTTATCTGACTTATTTTATTTATTCTTGGGGGGGGGTGGTTTAAGCAAGCAGGGAGGGGTAGAGAGAGAAGGAGAGAGAGAATCCCAAACAGCGCAGAATCCAACATGGGGCTTGAACTCACAAATCATGAGATCATGACCTGAGCCAAAACCAAGAGTCAGGACACTTAATTGATGGAACCTCCCAGGCGCCTCAAACGGTCATTTTGGTATAAATAGCAGAGGATAGAGTTGGGGCAACTACAGCTGCTAGAAAGTAAGGAGCAAGTCCTGTAGAGAGCCTGAGAGGACTGTGCCAAATTCTGCTTATAAATCATACCATCTCTAGTGAATCTTTAACCCTGTAAATACAAGGAGCGCTGTAAGTAGCCCAGCCAAGAAATGAGATTTTAGCTGCTGCCCAAAAGAGAGAATTTTCAGTTTAAGTTCAAATAAGTTAATTCCCTGACAATACAAAAATATCAAGATTTTTTTGAGGAATAAAACAGATCTAGAATCTCCAAGCCATAACCATCACATCTAGGTTATAATCTAAAATGTTGTGTCCTACAAGAGTGCTAGACCTGCTCAGTCGGTAAAATATCTGACTATTGGTCTTGGGGTTGTGAGTTTAAGCCCCATGTTGGGAATGGAGCTTACTTTAAAAAAATTCTAGGAGTGCCTGGCTGACTCAGTCAGTAGAGTATGTGACCCTTGAGTTTGAGCCCCACTTTGGGCAAGGAGCCTCCTTTAAAAAAAATTGTAGAAAAAATTCTATGCCAAACAAACAAAAAGATATGACACATTCTAAGAAAAAATAAACCAACAGAGGCTAATTTGGCCATAATCCAGATGTTGGAATTAACATGCAAGGACTTTAGAGCCTTTATTGTAACTATGCTGAATGAGATAAAGGAACATGTGCTTATAATGAATGAAAACAGGAAATCTCAGCAGAGAACAGTATAAAAAAACAATCAAATGGAACACCAAAAGCAAGACCCATATAAGAAAAAATTCATAAATCATATTTCATCAAAATTAAAAACCATCCTTCTAAAGGCACTGTTAAGAAATATTAACAGTTAAGTGAAAAGATAAGGCACAGACTGAAAAAAGTTATTTTCAAAATACTTCCATGATTCAAGATTCATATACAGAATATTTAAAGAACTCTCAAAAAAACAAAGTCACAACTTAATCAGAAAACAGCAACCCAATTTTTTTTTTAAAATGGACAAAGAAAAAATTGACTGATGCCCACCAAAGAGGAGATGTGAATGGCAATTCAGTGAGGTCTATCTCAACAATCCCCAACCCAGCCCACTACTCTCCTTTCTGTACAACTGGAGTTCACAAGGCCATACAACATCCTAACCATCCATGGTAGAGAGGTAATTTCATGGTAATATGTATAAAATAGAAAATGTTTCCCTACTGTACACTCACATGAAAGTTGTGATGCTTGATATCGTCACAGATGTGATAAAAAGCCTAAAGCTTTATCTCCCATTATTTTTACCTTCTCTTTCACACACAGTTGAATTTACTTTATAGAGACTATTAAAACATTAGGCTATTTTCTCCTTCATTAAGCATAATTTCCTTTAATTTTTCATTAACATTTTGCCTGCTTCTCTTTTTGAAAATTAAATGAAACTGTTATGTATAGTATAGTATTGAGTTGAGATGTTTATCAATATTTTAAAATTACATTGTTTCATTTTGCTAATTAAAATATTGTTCATTTGTTTTCTTTTCACATCAATGTGACTGACCAAGGAACTTGTATGCATTGAATCACTGTCTTGGGAACACCAATATGAAATTAAAAGCCGTTATGATCATACAGTAGATACCTCTAGACAGCACTTCTATATTGCTTGATTTTTAAAATTGTGAACATGGATTACTTTTATAACTTAAAAGTTGGGGAAGCAAAAGAGCCGTAATGATGCCATTCTCTTTATCAAACCCTTGACTCTCTATTGATTATCAATAGCATACATCCAAGCAACTTTCCCATGATCATTCAAGGTCTTTTACCAACTTCCCCCCATATCAGATAGAACATATATGTTCCCATGCTATGAAAATAAGAAACACAAATTAAAAGACCCATTTCCTGGAATCTCTTAGAATACCTTAAGGTAGGAAACACAATTCACATATTTATCTGAAATTTTTAAATGAGAAATTAAATAAATCAGCCAACCACAAACTTCACAAGTAATAGTACAAATCTCAAAAACAAAAATAAAAAAACCCTTGAGTTTCTAGTCTATTAGTCTATTTCATTAAATTGTTAGACTTGTAATGCATATATTTACTATCTTACTATCCTAGGTCCCTAAAAAAAATCAATTGTATTTCATTATCACAAGATTATCAAAAGGGATTCTTTAGTAAAACCAACTTTGTACTGTCTTAGGAAGCTCTGGCTTGATTTCTTGAGTTTAATTTAGAATTCCTCAAGTCAGGAAAAAATCTGTTATTATGGCACAGTTCTTCTTCTTGAACAAGGAGAAGGGAATTTAAGCATAAGCTTTGTTTCCTAGACCAGGCAAATGAGGAGCTAGGTTCTAGTTCACTGTCTTTGGCTTATACCACATTACTAGGCTTCACTTCCGCCTGCTTCACTTGGTTCTGCTTTTTATACCTCCTATCAAATGTGGACATATTCTGCCAGGAACCACGAATCCCACAATGGTGTCTCTTTCCCATAGGTCCTGAATAGCTTAGGCTGGGTCAAAGTATACTGGCCCCACTACTTTCTTTTTATTTAAGTTTATCTGTCTATCTATCTATCTATCTATCTATCTATCTATCTATCTATCTATCTAGTAATCTCTACACCCAACATAGGGCTTGAACTCACAATCCCAAGATCAAGATACACATGCTATTTCAATAGAGTCAGCCAAGCTCTCTGGCCCCACTACTTCTATAAGGGATGTGAATCTACTTTATAAGTAATGGGTCCAAAAAACATTATTTTCTTTAGTGTTCTAAATTAGATACATCTACCTACGCTTGTTACATATCAGGATTGGTGGGAAATTTAATCCACCTTATTTACCTGATTGTATGGGAGAATGAAGATAGGGCAGAAGAGCTCCACCTGCTCTGTAGATCATAAATAATTTAGGTCATCATATATGTTCCAGAAAAAACGGGGGAAAGGGTTCTGGTCTTCAGTCCATTTTGATCACCTTTGAAATGTTAATTGTTGATGCCTGCATAAATCATTTGCCGGCAGACACCTCTATTCCTTTTATGCTATTCTTGAACAAGAGTATCGTTCATTTCCCCAAAGCATGACACTTGGTGTTCAGTCCCCAGGCATCCCCAAGCTGCCCCTGCTCAGCAGCTGCCTCTGTTTCTTGCTTCTCCAGGAGTGCTGCATACAAGTGGGTCTGAGATCTTCCTCACTCTTAGAACTTCCTCTATCATGTTCAGGAACAATGTACTGGGAATCAGAATCCATCTTCACCTCAAAGAACTGTCTCTATCTTTTCCCTCTTCTCCTTCCCTCCAGTGCTTCAGAAACAAAATGGCTTACTTCCTCGAGGACAAACAAGAGAATGCTCATAGGATCTTCCATTCCTGTAGCTTTTCATGGAAAGGAACTCTTGCTCCTGTAGGCACTTTGTTTAGTGCTAATTTACTACACTAATTATTTAAGCATGGGTCATGAGATACTACATTAAAGCAAATTAAATTTAAACATTGATTATTTACTTAATGAAACACGGAAACATACAGTAGAAATTTCATAATTAGTTAAAAATCACAAGTCTGATACATCAGATTTTCTGATATATTACATCCACATTTATCAAACTAAATACAAATTATGTTGATTACAAAACTTATTACTACTTTTATCCTTCAAGTGGTTAGGAAAATATTAACAGTATGGATTTAAATTTATGCTTTTCATTATTTCCATACTAATATTATTCCTCATTCCTCTTAGGGGTTGCTTTCCTAGGGTCACAGAAATATTAATTACCTTGAGGGGTATGATACCAAATAAAACCATCAAAACCATCCATGTAGGGTAGCCCAGGTTACAGATTCCAGATTGTTGGCATACTGGGCCTGGCTCTACCCTTCAAATCGTAGTTACTGATCTCCAGGCTATACTTCCTTTTCATATTTACTTTCTGTGGAAAGACTCTAATGCGAAATCTGGGATAAGGTATTTTGGGCAAAGAAGAGTCAAAACCAATAAGAGCAGTAGGGGCTAAATCATGGAATATTTATTAGAGCTAATGAACACCTTAAAATCAGTCTCTGTTCACTTCATTTTTCTAAATGAGGAAAAAAAAGAAATCAGATAATGGTGGCAAGGGGACTATGATTCCTTTTTAATACTGTAGGAATCATGATTTTACATTCATGATGAAGGATGCTGGCAATAAAAAAGAAGACTAATGTGGGGCATCTGGGTGGCTCAGTCGGTTAAGCGTCCAACTTTGGCTCAGGTCATGATCTCATGGTTCATGGGTTTGAGCCCCGCATTGGGCTCTCAGAGCCTGGGGCCTGCTTCAGATTCTGTATCTCCCTCTCTCTCTGACCTTCCCCTGCTCACGCTGTCTCTCTCTCTCAGAAATAAATAAAACATTTCAGAGTGTTATTTTTTTTTAAAAAAGGAGACTAATGTGACAGGCAAGGTAAACAAAATTTAAAGGCTTGTTGGTGACAGGTTAGATGTATGAGGATAATATAAAGTTCCTAAGTGCAACTTTTTATAATAGGTAACATGCTATGGGGAGTTGATTTTCTACCAGGTTTAGTACATTTACAGTAGAGCTTGCCTTATTTTTCAAGGCAGTAAAATTAGTAGAGCCACTGAATAGAATGACTGTCGGTGAACAGTGCTCTCTTATCTCCCCACGTGATTGGCTATCCAATTGGCTTTTCTTCATGTGGTGCAATCATTTGAGGTGTTTTAAAACAGTGCTACTCAAAGTGTGATCTGTAGATTAGAACCAGTTTATAATCATATAGAAAGTTTAATAGCAATTTAACATTGCTGTGACATCAAGTGCCATATCAGAATAATTTAGCAAAAATAGTGGTTGGAAGGGATTGAAAAAAAAAAAAAACCCTAGTCTTTCACAGACAGTTTAAGAAGCTGTTTTCTGCACAGCAAAGGAAACAACCCACAAAACTAACAGGCAACGAACAGAATGGGAAAAGATAGTTGCAAATGACATATCAGATAAAGGGTTAATATCCAAAATCTATAAGGAACTCACCAAATTCCACACCCGAAAAACAAACAACCTAGTGAAGAAATGGGCAGAAGATATGAAGACACTTCTCCAAAAAGGACATCCAAATGGCCAACAGACACATGAAACGATGCTCAGCATCCCTCCTCATCAGGGAAATACAAATCAAAACCACACCGAGATACCACCTCACACCAGTCAGAGTGGCTAAAATGAGCAAATCAGAGAACTCTAGATGCTGGCGAGGATGTGGAGAAACGGACACCCTCCTACACTGTTGGTGGGAATGTAAACTGGTGCAGCCCCTCTGGAAAACAGTGTGGAGGTTCCTCAGGGAACTAACAATAGAACTCCCCTATGACCCAGCAATAGCACTGCTAGGAATTTACCCAAGGGATACAGAAATGCTGATGCATAGGAGCACATGTACCCCCAATGTTCATAGCAGCACTCTGAACAATAGCTAAAACATGGAAAGAGCCTAAGTGTCCATCAATGAACGAATTGATCAAGAAGATGTGGTTTATCTATACCATGGAATACTACATGGCAATGAGAAACAATGAAATCTGGCCATGTGTAGCAACATGGATGAACCTTGAGGGTGTTATGCTGAGTGTATTAAGTCAGGCAGAGAAGGACAAATATCATATGTTTGCACGTATAGGAGGATTAGGAGGAACTTGACGGAGGAACAAGGAGGAGAAGAAGGGGGGAAATGGTGGGGGAAAAGGAGAGAGGCAAACCATGAGAGACTCTTGAATGCTGACAAAAACTGAGGACTGATGGATGTGGGGGGGAGGGGGGATGGCATGGAGGAGGGCACTCGTGGGGATGAGCACTGGGTGTTATGTGGAAACTAATTTGACAATAAACTATTTGTAAAAAAAAATAAAAAGATTTGTAGTAAGAAAAACAAAAGCTGTTTTCAAAAAGAAGAGAATGCATTTACACTATATGAAGTTATAAAAGCAGGTGATAAAATTTAATATTGTATGAGACTGCTATAATAAACATTTACCTTTGGTAAAAGTCAAAATATATTAGCCAAAAAAAGATTAAATGAAATAATATCTTTACAATACTTAGAACACTGCCTGATACACAGAAAAACTCAATAGGTGCACCCGATGATGATGATGATGATGATGATGATGATGATGGCGGCCATGATGTCAATGACAATGATGCAGGCACCAGTTCTGTTCTTGCTGGTTTATAACTGTCAGGAATTTCCATTCTATTCCCAAGCTGCTACTGTTTGCAACCACTGAGCTTACTGGTCCCTACCTGCTGGGGTAGGCCCCGCCCCATGGTCTCTGCCTTGTCATTGTGGCATTCCAAACACACATTTATCAATCATCATGGATTTCCTCCCATGGCAGCTCGTTCTCTTTCTGGGTAAGCTCGAATGGGAGTTACAAGGATATTAAGTCTACCAAGAAACGTAGCACTGCCTTCGGCTGCTTAAAAATTAAAATGTGTAGTTTTGTTTGTGAAAGCCAGCTCCTCCCTTCCTTGCAGTTTTATCAAGATTTACAAAAGAATACAAATTGATTTAGAGAGTTACAGCTGAAAGAAACACAAGAAAACACCTAATGAAGGTTAAGGCATAAAGCTTCAGTAACAGTAGGTCTGCGTCAGTCCAGCTCTGTCATTGCCTAACTGCGTGACTTTCAGTAAGTTACTTAACCTTTCATATCTTCTCTCTTAGCCTGAGGTAGTAATTTATCTCTCTTAAAGCAGTGACTGTCAAAGCCTGTGCTCAATAAATAATAGCTATTATTATTAGCACAATCCTACCATTTACAGAGAAGGAAACTAGGTCAAAAAGCCCAAAGATCACATGGTTGGTCTACAAATGAACGAGGACCAGATCCAAAGGCTCTTTCTCATACCCCTCACTGCCTTTTAGCACTCCACTCTGCAATTCCACACGTTCCTAGAGATGCTTCAATATGGTATTTATTTTGTCTTCTTGGAAAACATGGGCAAATAATACATATCAGGTTCAGTATATATTTTTATTTTGTGCATTCATTAATTCTGTAAATGCAGTGGTATGGACTTGTGGATAGATAGAACAGGGTAAGGGGTAAAGAGGGGCAGAATATATGCAACTAAGCTCCAGTGTACCCAATGGGTGTGCCACCACCTAGCTCCTGCCTTCACTGGCTATAGGAATTCACATATATTCATGAGCTGGGTTTACGAATTATTAAAAATCACCATAATTGTGAATATACTCTGTAAATGATGACTAGGGCTTTCAGTTAGCAACAACAGAACCAACTCAGTCTAGCTAGTTTTAATTTAAAAAATGCCAGTCATTCTCAGAGACTAAAGCTGTTTGCAGCAATACCCAAAATGTCCACCAGGCTGTCTCCAGTGCTCTGGGAACAAGTCCTGATACTACCAGCAACCTTCACCCGGATGCCACTGGGAGCTCCGTGCTTTGCAGCCAGACTCTACACCACACTTCCTTCCTCACGATGCTCTTTTGAGTCCAAAGCAGTCCACGAGTGCTGCTAATGGCAGAATCTACGGCACATGCTGGGTGTCTGAGATGTGAGAGGAACTAGGAGGGTGACAGACATAGCCTTCAGCTTGCAGATGTAGGACTCACAATGTGGGAAATCACCAATAGTTATCAAGAGTGTTTAAAAGATTCTGGGAGGGGCGCTTAGGTGGTTCAGTCGGTTAAGCACTGACTTAGGTTCAGGTCATGATCTTGCAGCTTGTGGGCTCAAGCCCTGCTTCGGACTCTGTGCTGACAGCTCAGAGCTTGGAGCCTGCTTTGGATTCTGTGTCTCCCTCTCTCTCTGCTCCTCCCCTGCTTATGCTGTCTCTTTTATTGATTCTGGGAGTTCACAATATACCAAATGCTCATGATGATGCTCATGCAGGTTTTTTCTGGAATAATGTCCCATTCATATGCCCCAAACATATTCACTATAAGGCATATGCAAAGTGAGATAATTCCCTTTTTATTTTAATTTTTATTATTTTTAAAGTAAGCTCTACATCCAATGTGGGGCTTGAACTCATAACCCTGAGATCAAGAGTCACATACTCTACCGAATGAGCCAGCTAAGTGCTCCAAATCCTTTTTGCTTCTTAAGGTTCGAAGCAAATATTACCATTTCTGTGAGCCTTCTTCCACCTAACCGCTGACAAAGTGCTCCCACCTCTGTGTTCCTGCAGTACTTGACTCAAATCATGCAGTGCAGTAGTGCTTCTTCTAAAAAATAGTATTATTTTTGTGTTTTGCTGCCCAAAGTGTTTAATTCTGAGGTGTCCTCTCTAAAATTCAGGGAAGTCACATCTTTGTAATCTTACTGTCCCTGCCCACCATCCCCCTCCACTGCCCTCCAGCATAATACCTGCAATATGGTATCCATTCAGTATATTTTTGCTGGATTTAACCAAATTGCAGGTTAGTGTCTTTAATACATCTTGAAGTATATGAGGTTTTTATTTGTTACTGCTGAATATGTGAAGGTGGCTTGTGAAATCAATATTATTGCTTTACAGTCACACTATCTATTTGTAACTAGGTCTTTTGAACACAGAGCACAAGCTAAATTTAATATTTTTCCAAAGTTAAGTATTTCTAATCCCTAAAGCATTTTTAAAAATCATTGTGCTAATGAAAACTGGTGAATAGTAATGGAATATTTTAAGAGTTTACAAAATCCCTTTAGTCACCAACATGTAAATGAATGCATGTATAATATGTATCAGTATTTGCATACTTTATGTATCAGTATTTGCATACTTTTGATTTAATGAGTAAATATTCTTTGAATGTAGTGGCTGATAAGGCATCAACAAAGACCCCAAAATTCTTTATCTAAAAACTGAAATAAAGGCATTGGAGAACTAAGCTTATGTATTATGGATTTTAACATCAATGAAGGAATGATGTTTTTTAATCACTAGATCATACCTCCCAAACCACATTGTAAGTTCTTTTCCTTTCTGCCTTTATATCCCAGAATCTAGCATAAATACAAACTTAGTAAATATTGCTTAAATAAGTGAAAGAATAAATATGTGAATGAACTCAAGAAAAATCATACTTGGGAATGACAATAATATAATAACCAACCTCACTAGAAAATTACGTTTTATACTCTGTACAAAGAAACTGAGCTCCAAAAAATAGAATACATTATATCATTGTTTCCTAAGGTTGTTACAAATTTGACCTTAACATTGCTAGGATAGATATTTCCAATAAAGATGGTGACTTTAATTTTAGTTGGGGTAGATATAATTTCAGAGATAACCACAATACTTCTCTATGCTCATCCCTTTTTTGCATACAATGTACAATGTCTAAATATTCTTCTACTAAATATCCTAACTGTGTTTCTGGTTTGAAGGATTGAAAATCTAGAAAATGTTTTAAATATTTTGAAAACATTATTTTTAATTAGTGCAGAATAGAGGAGTTACTCATTCTAGCCTAAGGAGAGAAAGCTTACAGAAAAAAAAGTATATGCTTATTGATTAGAAAATAAAAATGAAACAATTGTTTTGTTTATAATTCAGATTACTAATTTCCTCCCTTCTTCCTCAACATCACTTCAAAAAGAGATTTAGTGGATGATGATGTTTATAGAAAATAGGATTTGTTATTAGAACATTGGATTTAAGTCCTGATGCTACTTACTCTGTGATATTAAGCAAATCACTTACCTTATATGAGCCTTGTTTTTCACATCTATAAGACTGTGTAAACAAATAATGCTCATTCCATCACTTTATAGAATTGTATGAATTAAATGAAAAACCCACACATATGAAAGAGCTTTGATCAGTGAAAGTTCTACAATTTCCAGAAAGTAGACAGTAGTAAAACAGTAGCACTAGTGACTGAACGAGGTGAAGAAAGGGACATTGCTTTCTTCATTTTATCACTGAGTAATCTGGACAGAAAAGTACGAAACCCCAAGCAGTAATTAATTCTGTAGGATGGCAGACAGTTTGGCCTTCAGATAACTTTAGTGTTGAGTTTCTTTACTTTGCTACAAGTTTCTTCACTTGGCCACAAATTCTAGCAGTTACGGCAATCTATGATCTGATGAAAGCTTAGACTACAAAATCAGGAGGTGTTTTACTCAGCAAATAATGTGTAGAAATGGGTCTTCTTTCAGCATTGCCAAGAGTCCCCACAACAGAACTTAATTAGAGAAATAGCTCAACTCATATCAACCTATTTCAGGCCTTGAAAACAAGACACAGGGACTTAGAATGGTTGAAAAGGAAAAAATATTATAACAACAAAATTGGAAAAGCCTAACAGATTTTATTATTTATTAATTTTGAGAGAGAGAGAGAGCACATGTGTACACGTGCTCACACATGGGTGGCATGAGAAGGGGTGGGGCAGGGAGAAAGGAAGAGAGAAAATCTCAAGCAGGCTCCCCACTGTCAGTGCAGAGCCTGATGCAAAGCTCGATCCTATGAACTGTGAGATTGTGACCTAAGCTCAAATCAAGAGTTAGGCATTTAACCCACTGAGCCACCCAGGCACCCCAAATAATAATTTTAAAAAACTAGTGAGATGCAGCTATTATGAAGTAATTGATCAAATAACTTCTAAAATCAATGGGAATTTCAGTTAATAGAAATAGGCCACCATATACAATAAATAGTATATACATATGTATCTACTGATATGTATGTGTGTATATATACATATATATATATACATACATATATCCATTTATTAAGTAATTGGTAATGAGTTAGTCATGAATGTTACAAAACTGAATGATTATTTCACCAAAGAAAAGGACAAATAACTTTAGGTCAATGAATCTAGAAGAGTTTTATTATGCTCTATGTTTTTTTTCCCCAATGATAGAATTTCTTGCCAAATACACATTTCCGTGATTTGACAATGATCATTTATTGAACTAAAACTATATTGTAACATTCCTTGCTTTTTTCCACATAAATTACTTTTTCATGGTAGCTTTTACATTTTTCTTATAAAAGTATATTTCTAAAGCCTTAATTTAAAGTGCCTTTTGTAATATGTTTAGCTTGTATTTGCATTCTCATATAACTGGTAGCTCTTAGAGCTAGAAGGAATCTTACAGATCCTGGATCCAAACCGTTATTCTACAGATGAAGAAACTAAGAGTCAAGAATGATGGGGAACTTTCCAAAGGTCATAAAAACAGCCTACCATACAGCTGAGTCAAGAACCTTCACCCAAATGTCTTTGTTAGGACAGGCAGTTTGAGATAACCATAGAGGATAGTTTTATAAATACAATTTTTAAATTAGATAAATAAATGTAAATAGATGTAATTTTCAATAAATTTCAGGTTTATCTGGTAAAAGATGGGTCCCCCAAGTATCAATTTTCTTAGGCATTTGTGACCTCCCGTTTCTAAGTTATTTTTAAGACACTATTATACAGGAATGAATGAAGAAAACTGAAAAACTCAAAGTAATAAAAAGAAAATAAAATTATTCATAGTTCTACATAAACATAAATGCATCTGAGGTTCAGGTGTATTTACCTCCAGTTGTTGTATTTAAGCTTTTTTGCATTTTTTTAAACATAATTATTGTCAGAATACATATTTGCTTTTTATAATCTAAGCAGTCATTTGTGGCAGTATCTTCTTTTTAAACTATTTTATATTTTATATTTTTTATTTTTTTAAAATATTTTTATTTATTTCTAGGAGAGAGAGAGAGACAGCGTGAGCAGGGGAGGGTCAGAGAGAGAGGAGATACAGACTCTGAAACAGGCTCCAGGCTCTGAGCTGGCAGTCAGCACAGAGCCCGACGCGGGGCTCGAACCCACGAACCGCGAGATCATGACCTAAGCGAAAGTCGGACGCTTAACCGACTACACCACCCAGGCGCCCCCTTTTTAAACTATTTTAAATTTAAGTTTATTCTTAGAGAGAAAGAGAGGGAGAGTACTAGCAGGTGAGGGGCTGAGAGAGGGAGACACAGAATCTGAAGCAGGTTCCAGGCTCTGAGCTGTTAGCACAGAACCTGACATGGGACTCAAACTCACAAACTGTGAGATTAGGACCTGAGATGAAGTTGTACGTTTAACCAATTGAGCCACCCAGGCACCGCTATATTATTTTAAAAGCTAAGTGTTCTATTTACATTTAGATACAGTATTTACTTGTTTTAATATGTAGAAAAAACTTATTTTTAAATATATGTAACTATTTTTTAAATAATCTTTATTAAGGAATTTTTTCTATATAAGGATTCATATCATGGCATCATTTATACAAGTAAGCTGGATAGTGTGCATTTACCTACCTCTTTTTTTTTTTAATATATTTTTATTTTATTTCTAGGATAGAGAGAGACAGCGTGAACAGGGGAGGGTCAGAGAGAGAGGGAGACACAGACTCTGAAACAGGCTCCAGGCTCTGAGCTGGCAGTCAGCAGAGAGCCCGACGCGGGGCTCGAACCCACGAACCGGGAGATCATGACCTAAGCGAAAGTCGGACACTTAACCGACTAAGCCACCCAGGCGCCCCAGCATTTACCTACCTCTTATAACATCTATTCTCATCTATGATCTATTCTCTCTTCATAATTTTTTGGAGGAATAACAGGACCCTGAAAATTATTTTACATTGCTTGACTCTGTAAGGTTAAACATTTTCCTATGTATCTCTTTACTAGCTGTATTTTCTGCTTCATGAACATGAACATTGTTAAACTGTATTTATTTTTGTCAATGGATTTTTATATTGGTATGTTAAATAATAGATATTTAAAATATTTAAATGCATCAAAGTTCTGCCATATCGTTTTTTACTATGTATATAAAATTTCCATACCTGAGTAACAAACTTCAGGGGAAAAAATCCTAAAACAGTGCTAATGTAATATTAATACCTAATGATAAAGGGATCAATTCATTTAAAAGATGTAATAACCCTAAATATATATACGGATCCAACATCAGAGCACTCAAATATATTAAGCAAATAGCAACAGACTGAAAGGAGAAAGAGACAATACAGAAATAGCTGGGGACTTTAATACACCACTTTCAACAATGGATAGATCATCTAGACAGAAAATCAATAAGAAAACCATTGGATTTGAACCATGCTTTAGACCAATGCCCCTAGCAGACATGTACAGAACATTCCATCCAACAACAGCAGAATACACATTCTTCTCAAGTGTATATGGAACATTCTCCAGACCTTAGATTACACAGAATGCTAGCATATGCCTTTCTTCCCATGTCTGTCTAATATGCATCTACTTACCTTTGAAGTCTATTCTTTCTATACCTGTACTATAGCGCTTAGCAAGTTTTCTTTAATTTTCTTGTTTACTATTTATCTGCTGTCTTACCAGGCTAAGAACTCCTTCTATGCAGGGATACTATCCTATCTCCGAGCATGATACAATGTTCAATACTTAGTAGGTCATTGGAAAATGTCTGCAGACTTTAGAAAATAAATGACATCTATGCCCAAAGATGATAAGGTAATAGAACATATTGTGATAGTATATAAGTTTGAATATTATCAATTCCTTGATACATAGTTTCATACATACACCATGAAAAGATATCTGGTTCTTGGATGCACACATAAAATGGAAGGAGCCATTTTATATCAAGAATTATGAAATCACTTTCTCAGGGATTATAAGAATATAAACCTTAAATATGGTACCCATACTTATTTGACTCCATTTGAATATCTGAAAAAAAAAAAGGAAAATGGAGAAAAGATACTAAACCACAACTCACCTGAAAGATTGCCTTTTAAGCAGGCAAATATTCTATTGCTAGGTCGTCAGTTAGCAGGTACAGAAGGCACTTAACAAGTTTTGGGGCCCAATTACATGCTAAACTTTATAAAATACTGTCACTCTGAGGAAGTGACATTAAGCAGATATCCCAATAATAAGAGTGAGCCAAGTAGGAGGCAGAATGCCAGGCAGATGAAACAGCCTGTAATGACAGGCATAAAGACCCAGTGGCAGAAAGCCCTAGTTTATCTGACAGGAAAGAAGCCAGTGCGGCTACAGCATAGAAGACAGGTGGGGAGGCCAAGACAGGAGTTACAGAGGTAGGCAGAGGCAACCCGCCAGGTTGATAAGTCTGGAAAGGAGTTTGGAGTTTATTTTAAGATGACATTAAAATTCACAGCCTGGAACCCTGATTACCACCAGTTCACTACTTTCCATCAAATACACCTCTGGACCGACAAGTATGACCAGTTATCTGCATAGGCCACACCTTTTCTGGTAGGTAGATCTACCAAGGATACCAAAATAACATTCAGTTACCTGGAGAGCACAGAAGTTTCTAGAAAATGGAATGTTCCTGATTTTAAGCAATAACTACCTCTGGTCCAAGAACCCAACTTCTATCTTATTGCAGAGCATCTTTCCATACCTAACTTACATTCTCCAGACCACTACTGTTACCACCGAGCATGTAAAACCAAAAAGAATAGAGAACCACCTGCCCTGCCGCACTCCTTTACTTCCTAGGGTGGGCCAGTATATTTGTTGAATGTATGAAGTACTGGATACAAGTAACGAAGACATTTAAGTTTATCTCAGATTGGTCTCATTTTTTAAAACTCTGAGATTTACAGAAGGACTGAGACTTATAGCAGTTTCTCTGTTCCTTCGGGGTTCTCTTAGTGTACTGCTTAAGGGAAGCTGTACTGCACTAGAAGGCAGGAGAGGTAAATGTCGGTTCCGTCACTTAACACACCAGAGGACTATGGGCAAGCTGCCCTGGGCTTGGAGAGTTTCATCTCTAAAACTGAGCTCGTTACTACTGCTGACAATGAAAGGATGAGTCAGATGTGGGGAGGGTGGTTGTGGTTTGTCAACAGCTCTAAGAACTATGGTATTATGAACACAATCAAAATCCAGGAAGAAAATATTGAAGTCTGAGAGATAAAACTTGGAGTCAATTTGCAGATTACCTGAAAGTAAGTAGTCAGTTTGATCCGTATCTCTGGGATTATTTCTAATCACCCATAAAGACTTGGCTTCTAACTTTATATACACATTTTCACCCACAAACATATATATCTCTTTCTGTTTGGAGTTATTTAACCAGTAACTACAGAAAAAAAAAAAAGACACAAAACCTTTATCTCAAAATTGAATGCTTGAAACACTATCGAAGTGTTCCCTTTATATAAACGTTTTCTTCCAACTTTGAACAAGAAACAAATTTTCTCCTAATATTCTCATTATCAGTCCCAAATTTATGACTATATCACTTCTTTGGATCAGATTCAATTTAAAAGGCTATATTAAGGTGCAAAATTATATGTACGGGATGTTTTATGGATATTTAAGTTTCAATAAGTTTGGATAAAGTTGTTCTCTTAGCATCTCCTTACAACAGTTCTTCCGAAGCGTTTGCTTCAGGATCTCTGGTTGTAATTCTGCTGGTGAAGTTCTTTGCCCCATTCTATGTTCACCCTCTCCCCCACTGGAAGTCGGGATTCAAATGCGTTTTGTTACCCTTGACCCACTGAAAGAATTTTTTCACGTGGCATTTCCCCATTTGTTCATGTATATGAGTATAGACTCCTGTATTTTATTCACTTATTTATAATCCATTAATCATTTTATTTTGATGCTAAAATTACCCAGCTATTGGGAGATCCTTCAAGCTGTCGCTTGTGTCCCTTATGACCAATTCCATCATTTTTGCGCCCTTCCTTATCTTCCAGCACAACAGACTCATCTTGTACTTTACCTGCCCCAGCCTTTCTCCAAAGAGCCAGCAGAGTCGTGGTTCTTTTCACTGGAGAATGAGATTTGGAAATCAAGACGTGGATGCTAGATGTACTGCAGGGTTGTCACTGAGCTACAGAAATGTATTATCTTTTTTCATCACGTATCCGTTGCAAGGGCGGCTCTGGAAGACCGTGGGTTTTTATTCTCTTTCTCAGTCTCTCCATTTTGAGTCAGAATAGCCCACGTGCTTTGCACCCACAAGGAGACTCATCACACTGAAACTATTCCCGTTTTCAGTTTGGGATCCTTCTGGAGGGAGTCCCAGGCGTGCAGTGCAGGCGTGCAGTGCAGACATGCGTCCTCCAGAGCCCGCTATGCTTCGCCCAGCTCAGCCCCCGAGCTCTCTCCAACCTGGAGCGTCTGCAACACCGTGCAAGGGCACCCAACAGGGGGCACGTCAGCGCTCCGACTTCCTCCCTACGCCGCCTCTGATTGGCTCCTGGGCGTATAAGAAACCGGTGAATGAGCGGCTGACCCTCGCAGAAACTTGCTGGAGGTGTTCGGGTGGCATAGACCTTTCCTCCCTCGTCCACCCGCGGGCCAGCCGAGCCGGCGGAGGATGAGGTCGTCCTGTGTCCTGCTCACCGCCCTGGTGGCGCTGGCCGCCTATTACATCTACATCCCCCTGCCCAGCTCCGTGTCCGACCCCTGGAAGCTGATGCTGCTGGACGCCACTTTCCGGAGCGCACAGCAAGTGGTGAGACGCAGCCCCGGGCTGGTTCTCTCTCCTTCTAAAGCAGTATTTGGAGGGGGAAGCGAGATTTCCGGACCGCGTCCCACGAGAACGCCTATTTTTCTGTAGCATTTAGGCGATCGATTTTTAAGGTGGTTCAGTCGGGCCTTTTTTCAGGGTGTCGCATTAGCCTCCTCGCTAGCAGCGGGCTAGATCTGCGTCTTCTCGCCAGCGTTGGGGATCGAGAAGGTGAAGTTCTTGAATAGGATTTGACAACTGTTTAACCCTTCGTCTGTCCTGAACGCGTCCCCATCCTTCTTACTTTGCAACGTCAAAACACCACCTTACGGGCATTTTAGAAACCACACTTCCCCCATTTCCATTCTTTTGTAGGGGCCAGGAGAGAGGGGGTTAGATGTTTTAGGAAGGCGGGGGTGGGGTGGGGGGTGGGAAGGACAGTCTCTGATTCCTGGTAATGCAGCCACCTTAAAAGCAGAAGCGGGCACGGGCGGCCTCCCGCCGGCGTCGGTCCGTGGAGCTCACCGTACCCGAGGGCACCAGGCTGGGCTCGTCTAAGCACCTGAGTAACCGCAGGGATCTCGCGTTTCAAGCGTGGTGCTTATCAGCTCAGCGCAAGAAGGAGGCCTGGAGGCCTGGCCGGCTGGTTAGAGAAGAGGCGGTGGAGGGGGGCGGCGGCCGCCGTTCTTGCACCATGCATTCTTCTGCCTGCCCTGCAGCATTTGTTGTACGTCCTAGGGTGTTGACATAATCTTTGAGCCGGGATACTCCTGCTTTGACCTGGTGGGTCACATTTCTGTCTGTTGTATCGTGGGGATGCATCTCTTCCCCAGAGACCGTAAAATAGAACTGTAGTTTATTCTCTAGTAAGAGACATTCATTTCAGTGCCAGAGAATCTAAAATCTGAAGCACAATCCGCAGCCAAAGCTGAGCCTTATTATTCTAACCTTCCTCAATCGCCGGTTATTTTTGTAAGCTCGTTTTTTCAGGAGTGACTAAAGGAAGAGGGAAAAAAAATTGGTTATTCCCCCCCCCGCCCCCCCAGAGGGCTGATTGATGTTCCTCCCTGTCAATTCTGTGTGTAGGATCGCAGAGGCTCTGAGGCTTTGTCCTATCAAAAAGCCCCTTAAGTAGGGTATGGTAGCACATTTCTACCAGGGATTTGTTTTTCTTAAATCCAGCCATGTTTTCAACCCCAGAGTCCCCTGTTGTCCCTTAGGAATGGTCTCTGCAGTTACAGATCCCCTGCCTGCCTGCCTGCTGTAATGTTGACGTGGTAGAGAGCGACCATCCCCTTCTCTACCATTTGTTTCAGGAAAGGCAGTCTTCGCGTGAAACCCTACATTCCCTCTCTTAATTACAGATTCTGTAATTTGGGAGTGATAACCTTCAAAGGTCCTGGTGTACAATGGCATTTACCCTGGGTGGGTTATAATGGCCTTCAACAATAAGAATAGTAGGAAGAATAAGAAAAACATGAAAAACTGTTATATTGCCTGCAGAGATGGTTAGTTTTCAGGTCACCAAAGAAGTCTTCCTCCTCTTACATAATTTGGGAAAAGCCAGGTTTGGAGAAAAGCCTTTCTTCCCCCACTATAGGCTGTCACCACATCAAGGGCAAGGCCTTTGGACACTATGGTCCTCTATATAGAATGTGCCCTTAGCTGGTGTTTGGGAATGATAAGGAGTGTAAAGCCAGGTCACAGGATTAATGAGGTAACTGAATATCCTCACCTGACACTATGGCTTGAGCGTGAGTTTGCGCAGAAGTGGCTGTCCTCACTTTTCTTCCAAATTGTGAAATATTAGAAAGATCATTCACACCACACAGAAGCAGATTCTACCCAGTAAAGCCTTTTACCAACGTCACTTCACATTGTCCTGGGGAAAAGGCAATGTGACTTGACACATTGTAAGCAAATAAGAGCATGACCGGTAGAGTCCTGCCTCCCATCCAGAGTCCCATCCCAGCCAGGCTACTTACTGGCAGCGAGGCCAGGTAATTATTACTGGCCTTACTAACTGGTCCTCAAGTTTTCCCTGTAAAATAGGGTTAATGTCTACCTTACAAAGTTGCTGTGAGGTTTAGCAATGCATTTAAGTGCCTGGAACTTGTAGTTTTCTTCTAAGAGCTGCTTGAGAGGCCCACTATGGATTATGAAAATCTGTGGGATTGCCCAGCTTTGTCGAAACAATAAAGCAAATGTGAAGTGGAAGTGACTTATCTCATTGAAACCTGGTGAGCTACCAGTGTATCGCTTGCCATGAAGTTTGTTACCCAAATAATTTTAGTTAGAGCTGACTTGCTCAATTACAAAAGCAATGGAAGCTACTTCAGAAGTGAAGTGTGGCCTACTTCTTAACACAGTAGGCATATGCCCAGCATCGAGAAATATGAATGCTACTTTTATTCTGTGTCATTGGCAAATGCTTCACCCCTTCATGCCCATTCTTCTCTCCTTTACTCTGTGCAGGTGAGTCAGATTATTGAGATTATGTTCATTGTACTTTTTTTCCTGGGGGGGGAGGGTCCTCCAATATTACCTAAGAAGAAGATACTGGAAATCTTTTTTTTTTTTTTTTAGTTTATTTATTTTTGAGACAGAGAGAGACAGAGCATGAGTGGGGGAGGGGTAGAGAGAGAGGAAGACACAGAATCTGAAACAGGCTCCAGGCTCTGAGCTGTTAGCACATGAACCATGAGATCTGACCTGAGCCGAAGTCGGACTCGTAACCAACTGAGCCACCAGGCACCTCTGGAGAACTTTCTCTAAAATCTTCTCAAACACAGATGCTGCTTTAAAATCACCTAGGGAGCTTTAAAAATCCTGATGCTTGGGGGCACCTGGGTGGCTCGGTCTGTCAAGTTTCTGACTGTGGCTCAGGTCGTTAGCCCTGCGAGGAGCTTTCTGCTGACAGCTGGAAACCTGCTTCAGATTCTGTCTCCTTGTCCCTCTGCCCCGCCCCCTGCTTGCTCTCTTTCTCTCTCTCTCTCTCATAAATAAACATAAAAAAAATTTTTTTTTTTTTGAAAAATCCTGATGCTAAAGTTCTATCCTATCTGTACCAGATTTCTTCAGAATCTCTGGGAGGTACATCCCAGCCATCAGTAGTATTAAAATCTCCCCAGGTGATTTCAGTATGCAGTAAAATTTGGGAACCACTGCTCTTTAAGGTAAATAAAATGCATTGCAGACGTAGATACTATGTATTCCTTATACGGAGCACATGTTGCTGGGGGGTGAACCCTTTTACATCAGCATGGATTAGCTTGTCAGATTAGTTGGTTGACACTTTGGCTCTAAGAGTCTAAGGGGATAAAATACTAACTAGGCAGATTTAGGTGTTACAGCAAAGCCTTCGTACGATGTGAGCGGACCAGCACAAACAACAGGTCTGGGAAAGGCAGGGGAGAGGGAGGTGTGGATGAAGATCAGTCAGCAAGAGACTAGAGGAACCAAGTAGGGAGTTGGGCAGCTTCTGGAGACTGATCTCGGAATGCTGTGCAAGGAAAGGTTTTTCGGGGTTTTGTTTTGTTTTAATTTTTATGTCTTTATTTTATTTTGAGAGACAGAGAGAGGCAGAAAGCAGGCGAGGGGCAGAGAGAGAGAGACCCAGAATCTGAAGCAGGTTCCAGGTTCTGAGCTGTCAGCACAGAGCCCGACATGGGGGCTCAAACCCACGGACTGTGAGATCGTGACCTGAACTGAAGTTGGATGCTTAAAGGTGCCCCAAGGAAAAGTGTTTTATTTATTTATTTTTTTTAAATGTTTTTTATTTTATTTATTTCTAGGAGAGAGAGAGAGAGAGAGAGAGCGTGAGCAGGGGAGGGTCAGAGAGAGAGGGAGTCACAGACTGAAACAGGCTCCAGGCTCTGAGCTGGCAGTCAGCACAGAGCCCGACACGGGGCCCGAACCCACGAACCGCGAGATCATGACCTAAGCGAAAGTCGGACGCTTAACCGACTAAGCCACCCAGGCGCCCCAAGGAAAAGTGTTTTAAAATGGTATTCCCAATAAGGTGAAGATCCTGAGAAGTTCACATTGCTGAGTTTGGCAAATTCATTGGAAGGAGTGGAAGCACATTTATTCTTTGACGCAACAGTCTCTCAGTATCGATTTATTTAAAAAGTTTTTTTAAAGTTTATTTATTTAAAGAGAGGGGGAGTGGCAAAGAGAGAGGGAGAGAGACCAAATCTCAAGCAGGCTTTGTGCTGTCAGCACAGCTGGATATGGGGCTCAGTCTCCCATTTGGGAGATTATGACCTGAGCAGAGATCAAGAGTTGTTGGATGCTCAACCAACTGAGCCACCCAAGTGCCCCAGTATGAATTTTTTTAAAGTAATCAGTGATATAGGCAAAACTGTAGCTGTGGAGGTAGAAACATTTTAGAGTCAAAAACCTTGTTCAACTAGTCAAAAAGCACTGCTGTTTTATGAGAAATATGGGGGAACGTTCAGCAACTTGGGTTTCTTTTTTTCTTTTTTTTTTTTTTTGCAGCATTATTTAAAAGAATGAAAGCAAGAAATATAAGAGATTACTTAATTATGGTACACATATATTTGGAATACTATACATTCAAAACATGTAGGTTATAAAATAATGTTCAATGACCTACAGAAGATTTGTACTGTATGTTAAGTGGGAAAAAACAACTAAACAGCATACATGCCAATATCCCATTTGAAATATTTATATCCCAAAACATAGTTACATATATCTGTCTAACTAAGAGAAGAGGGATCTAATTTAAAATGTGTTTCTTTTTTTCTGGGCCGTAAGGTTATAGCTTCAATTTTCATATCTGTATATTCTAGTTTTTTTACAATAAACATGTAGTAATAAGAAACTATTAAAAAAATTTTTGTAGTAGGTTTCCTACTTCTAAAGTGGAATTGATGTGCACACACATACCAATGTGATTAATATTTTAGTAACTGTTCTATAAGAAATTCAAATTGCTTGACAGAAAACATTCTGGGTCTGCTGACATAGCTATCCCAGTGCCATGCTTCGTGCTCAGCTAGATGTGACACCAATCGAAAGCCCACTGTGTGCAGTTCTCGGGAGATGACCTAAAAGAACGTATAGCCTGTGGTGTGGTGGAATGGAGAAGACCTGTTAATAGGCAGCTAGTAAAAGTAAGAGCTGACAGGCATTCCTGAAGAGGCACAGTTCCAGAAACTCATAGGAGGGAGAGGTTATATACTGTTTAGTGGAGGGTAAAGACGGCGGCTAAAGGCAATGAGGTATCTGAAGGGAGTTCAGAGCAGGGGCGTAGCATGGCTTACCTCGATCATCTCCCAGCTTGCTGGTTCTGCATGTATCTTTTTGATGACATAATGTAAAACAGGTTGTTGAAATTGGTATTTTTGCTTAATGTTCCCTCTATTTCTTATGGATGACAGTGCTTTTGAACAAGTGGAACAAGGTTTTTTGTCTTGTAAAATGTCCCCAAACATCAGAATGCAAAGTGACTTCACCTGGATGTTCTGTGCATGATGTATGTACCTTCGGGCTGTGTGAGCGTGGTTTAAATGATCACTCCACTGTCATGCTGTGTAGAACTCCAACTTGTTAACCTTTTCCATAGACATTCATGAACTGGAACGTTTACTAATGGCTGGTAAATTTAATGCGAGAACATTAATAAATATTTAAGTTTTGTCTGCTATTTTCTAGACTTGCTGTGATACATATTTATTCATATACATTAGAGATTTCACCAACCTCAGTAGTTTTTAGTTGACTTGATGGAATTTTTGTAATCACATAGCAGCAGATAATATTAATTGGTATTAATCCTTACAGGTGAGCAGTCTGAGTTGGGGGTCTGTAGGCAACACCTTCTGATGGATCTAAACAAACATTTAAGTCAGACTGAGTCAGCTACCAGGTTTGTTAGATAATGCCTGATTTATAGTTTTCCTTGTTATTTTTCTGAGAACCCTACAAAATAGCCCTGAGCACAGGAATGCTATTTTATTATATTTTAGTGGGACTTCTGTTTCTAACGTGTCTTGAGCTTGATCTAAAGACATTTTTGTGAGGTGGAGAAGTGCAGTAATTGTTCTTAACCAGTCTGTTGTTGTTGTTGTTGTTTATGTTTTTGAATGAGAGCACAGCGCATGTGAGCAGGGGAGGTGCAGAGAGAGGGGGACAGAGAATTGAAGTAGGTTCCACACGCTGACAGCAGGGAGCCTGATCTGGAGCTCAAACTCCTGAACCTTGAGATTATAGCCTGAACCAAAGTCAGATGCTCAACTGACTGAGCCACCCAGGCACCTGTTAATACACAATTACTTCTTTTAAAATACTGAATATATATTATTATTGCCAAATGAAGTGATGTGGGAAATGTGTATTACTTTTTTCTCCATTTTTTATGCTTTTAAAGAATTAAGAAATGTAAATGAATTTCCAAGTGGCAAACCTAGCTATATTCTCTAACTAATTTGTGTCATATTATGAAATTTTTAGTCTACCTTTCAGTATTTCCAATATAAAGTTAAAATCCTACCATTTGGAAGTCATCACTCATTGAAAAATTGACCAAACACCAACTGGCAAAACAAAAATGAGAAAGACACACACCTAATCTTGAGGAATTTCCAGTGGTGTGAAGGGGAGATAAGCCTATGAGCAGTTACAGAGTGTGCATTGAATGATGGAGTTAGGAGAGAGGCCTTGTGGATTGCTGCAAGAGCCTTCAAAAGGACCTGTAACTTAGACGTGGTGATCAGTGACTGACGACCCTTTCACATGGGGATCTAATCTGAGTCATCAAGGTTGTGTGTCGACAGTAAAAATAACCTCTATTAAGCATACAGTGAGCATTCACCCTGTGCCAGATACTGTGCTAAGTGCTTTGCATGCAATTCATTTATTGTGCTAGGATTCTTTGAGGTGGGTATTCTTATCTTCCTTATCTTCCAAAGGAAGGAACTTTGCAAAGAAAAGTAAGTTCCTCAAGATGACATAATTTGTAAGAGGCAGAATCACGATTTAACTCCTGCCTGTCTCACTCTGAACCATTGCACTAGCAGCTGTTGCACTAGTATAACCATTGCACTAGCTTGCGTTTTTACAGGACCTGAGTGAAGTAGGTGGAGGAGGAGAACAGGAAGGAGAAAGAAGGGGCATTCCAGTCAGAAGGGACATTCCAGTGGAAGAGGATGATATAGCTAAGGAACTAAAAATCGCTTAGACCTCAGAGTGGTAAAGCTGGAAGGAAGCACAGGCCAGATAATGAAGGGCTCTGTGGGTCCAGAAAATAGCCACTGAAACCCCATAGTCAAGTCTGTGTTCTAGAACAGTCTTTCTCAGTGGCAGTGTAGAGACATGGGAGTCTAAGAAAGCAGGTGAAGGCATGGGGCACCTGGGTGGCTTAGTTGGTTAAGCGTCCGACTTTCGCTTAGGTCATGATCTCATTGTTCGTGGGTTCGAGCCCCACGTCAGGCTCTGTGCTGACTGCCAGCTCAGAGCCTGGAGCCTCTTTCAGTCTGTGACACCCTCTCTCTCTCTCTCTGACCCTTCCCTGCTCACGCTCTCTCTGTCTCTCCTAGAAATAAATAAAAATATTTAAAAAAAAAAGAAAAGAAAGCAGGTGAAGGCGAGAATCCACTTAGGAAGCAATCCAGGTGAGAGGCGTGAGAGCATGGACTAATAAAGTGAGGCTGGCTGGCGGCGAAGCTGACCAGTCTTGCTGACGGAGGAATCGTATGGGATAAAGCAGAGAAAGAAAGGAGTCAAAGGTAGCTCTTGGCACAGACTCTATAGAACTTGAGTGAATGGTGATGATGATCCTGATTTAGGGCAGAAAAGCAGATCTGAAAGTGAAGGTAAGAGATTTTGGACCTTGTTTTGAAGTGTCCATGGGACTAGTCCAAGAACAACTTTTCATGAATAGCTTACATTGACAAGACCAGAGCCCAGGAGAGAGAACTGGGTGGGAGATACAGATTTGGGAGTGGTCGGTGAATGGGTGCTGGTGGAGTTAGTGGGAAAGGATGTGCATGGGGTGAGAGTAAGATTGTGAGATCCTGCTGGGGACACCCCAAGGGGACATCAGTGGCAACAGGAAGAGGAGGCCGGCCCTAGGAGAAATGAGATCGTGACAGACATAACTTTTTTATTATATTTTACATTTATATAGCAGTCTAGACTTTTTTTAATTTAAAACAAATTTTTTTAGTTATTTTTGAGATGAGGGGTGGGGAGGGAGAGAGGGGTGGGCAGAGAGAGATGGAGACAGATTCTGAGGCAGGGTCCAGGCTCTGAGCTGTCAGCACAGAGCCCAGTGCAGGGCTTGAACCCATGAACTCCGAAATCATGACCTAAGCTGAAGTTGGATGCTTTTCCTTTTTCTTTTCTTTTTTTTTTTTTTAATGTTTTTTATTTATTTCTAGGAGAGAGAGACAGTGTGAGCAGGGGAGGGTCAGAGAGAGAGGGAGTCACAGACTGAAACAGGCTCCAGGCTCTGAGCTGGCAGTCAGCACAGAGCCCGACGCGGGGCTCGAACCCACGAACCGCGAGATCATGACCTAAGCGAAAGTCGGACGCTTAACCGACTAAGCCACCCAGGCGCCCCAGAAGTTGGATGCTTAACGGACCAAGCCACCCAGGCGCCCCAGCAGTCTAGATTTTTTAAAGGTTCCAGTTGCCTCATTTTTGCCCACAAAATCTGTATTTTAAGTTTTTTTTCCCTAAAGTAGGATCGATGCCCAATGTGGGGTTTGAACTCACAACCCCAAGATCAAGAGTCGTATGTTCCACCCACTGAACCAGTACAGGTACCTCACCCCTCATTTTATTTTTATATGGGGCTGGCATAGATTACTTCCACTTATCAAGTGAGGAAACTGAGGCTCAGAAAGGGTCCGTGGCACCCCCAAGATCACATGATTAGTTAAATTGAGACTGGAATCAAATGTCCTGAACTCCTATTTTGACACTCTCACAGCTGAGCCAGGCTGACCTGAAAACAAAATCCTCTGTGATGGATTTCTCCTTTTTGTCTCTGGTTCTGTCAATGTGACCAACTCCTTCTGACTGGGGCCATACATGTGGGAGTGTTCATGATAACTTGATGCCGGTTGACGGTATCCTGACTTTTATTGAGCTCCCGCGGTTAAATTAATCTACAGTAGTGTCTCCCAATCTGTTTTCTTGCCATAGACTTGATTATGTTTATACAAGTATGCCAGAGGAAACTGGGGAGAATGAGGAGGGAACCCGTCTGTATGGGCTTGAATGCTAGGATTCACAAGATTTAGATAGAAAATTATAAAATGATTCTCAAACAGAATATGCACTCTGCTAAATTTTGAATAGCTATGAAAAATGGTTTTGAGTTTTTACCTCCATGAAACACTTCAGTATCAGCATCTCGTAGCCCATGGCCCGCCTGTAATCCATTTCTGTCACACCTATTGGGAAACTCCCCTCTCTACAGATGTAACTATTTGAATACAAGTTTACTATTATTGCTATTAAACACAGATAGTCCCCCAAGTTACATATATCTAGGTAGTCCTATAACTTACGTCCAAGCCAGGACGTTTTTGAGAGTGCTAGAGGCTGCTGTTAATAATCACGCTTGGATAACCGTTTTAAACCAGAATTATTCCCAGACAAATCTGGACAGATGCTCAGTCTACATTTATTTGGCTTGCCAACATTCAGCATAATCAAGTCAAAGTTGTAGAATGATTCCTGGACTCCCCGTTCTCCTCAAATCTGACTGTTAGCCATCCAGTGAACCCCATCACCCCCATCCCTTCCCTCACCCCTGGCATCCTGTCTCCTGCAATAGCGGCAGAATAAGAGTACTGCGTTCCTTAATTGGCACATAAAGCCTGCCACAGCTTGGTCCCACACTGATGAATCCAGTGTCTGCGTTCCCATGACAGTCTGCATGTTCATATATGACACCTTTCTTCCTGTTACTCTTGCCTCTCATGTCCTCCCACATGCAGACTTTGGCTAACATTCCACTCATCTTTCTTTTTTTTTAATTAAAAAAATTTGTTTTGTTTTATTTATTTCTGAGAGAGAGAGACAGCGTGAGCAGGGGAAGGTCAGAGAGAGAGGGAGACACAATCTGAAACAGGCTCCAGGCCCTGAGCTAGCTGTCAGCACAGAGCCCGACGTGGGGCTCGAACCCACAAACCGTGAGATCATGACCTGAGCCGAAGTCGGCCACCCAACCAACTGAGCCGCCCAGGGGGTCCCCACTCATCTTTCAACACCTGCTCAGAAATGGTCTCTTAACGAAAACTTTACCTTTTCCCCCAATCTGCCTTAATCTTTCTGTCCTTAACACCCTGCTAGCATTTCTGTGTGTGTGTGTGTGTGTGTGTGTGTGTGTGTGTCCCTCCCTGTGTGTTTCTTTCCTTAGGTTGCTGCTTTATGTGCAAGCTCCCCACCATATTGTAGCCTTTCTAAGCTATCTTAGACATAATTTCCCCTCTTACTTGTTTTAGAGTTTGTGGTTTGAAGATCATTCGTTATAGAGAAAACAGGAATTCTTGGTTCTGCTTTCTTTCAGTCTTCTGCGTTACATCATTTGTCTCATAGGGCAGACTTAACGCTTTTATGTGCCTGTGACTCTGAACTTACCCCAGAACGATTTTTATTGCCCTTTGCAACTTTTTTTTTTTTTTGCAAGCCTCATTGTTTTCTGGGTTTCTAACTTCCTCATACTATTTTTGCAGATTTATGCTTGTTTTTGAATTTGTAATGAATTTGTCTGCCTGTTTCTAGCAAGGCATTGGGCATCTCCTTAAAAGATCACTGGCGAATTCCCACATTCATTTGATATCATTCTACTTTTCCCTTTTCCTCTTGAATGGGTAATTGATGAATACTTCATGAGAAATTAATTTGACCCTCTTCTGTACTGCCTGTCCCATAATATCATCCCTACCCTGGGACTCAAATTACCTTTGCTTTGTTCTGAAGACTACTTTTCTAAAATGCAAGATGTTTATCTGACTATTCCTAGTTTATGCCTCAGTTTTAAGGTCGGGTCACTCTGTCCCAACCTTGCCATTCCTTTCATTGCATGACATGGTTCTTCCCTGTTAGTGAGGAGCAAGTCCATGGCAGCAATACTCCCTGCTTCCTGGACTTTCTTAGCAAGGCAAATCAATTCTGCTTGTAGAAAATGATCTGCTTTTTGTAGAAGAGATAACTGGCAGATGTGTGTATAATAATGGATCTGTTTGGGGCACCTGGGCTTCCAACTCTTGATTTTGGCTCAGGTTATGATCTCAGGGTTCATGGGTTTGAGCCCCACATCAAGCTTTGTGCTGCAAGTGCAAAGCTTGCTTAGGATTCTCTCTCTCCCTCTCACTCAGTCCCTCCTCCCCTCTAAGAATAAGTAAATATTAGAAAAAATGATGGGTCTGTTTACTGAATTATAAACACCACCAACAGCAAAGTTAAATAACTGCTGGGGGAGACTGGCTGTGAACCAGGTCTGGGGGCCTCCATAGCCCTTTTAACTATATTCCACAGTTTCCTATTGTGATTGTTCAGTCTTCTCTCCTCCTCTTCAATCTCTGTAGTCTGAAATGTTTTGTATCAGTTGTATGATCCACGTTACGGAAGCATCATGCAGGATGTATCACGTGTTTACAAATTTTAGCCCTGGAGGATTTTATGTATTATGCATTTATAATTTAATCCTGGGAAGGCCTGGCTGGCTTATTTGGTGGAGCGTGTGACTCTTGACTTCAAGGTTGTGAGTTCGATCCCCATGTTGGGTGCAGAGATTGCTTAAGAATAACATCATAGATAAGTAAATAATGAATGAATGAATACATACATACATAAATAAAATTTAGCCAGGGAGGATTTAACCTGAAGAAGTTCCACGGTTAAATAAACTGGGGAATGAGGAGTTAAATAGAGTTAACTCGGATTTCTTTTTTAATTGTAAGACATTTCAGAGTTCCTACCATACTAACATGTATTTCAAATCTTAGAGAGTATACAGTGAGTCCCAAATTTAACTATATAGATCCTTCCTTACTTTACAAAAAACTTCATGATACTGATGGTGTGTTTATCAAATTTGGGAGACCATTTTCATACCATTTAAGAGTATGGATTTGAGAATCAGGGAGGTCTGTTTTCAAATCCAGACTCTGAGCTCTACTAGCTGTGTGACTTGAAGAACATATTTAATCTATGACTTTGTTTCTTGATCATGTAAATGGTCATGATACTTAGCCTATAACAATGTTACGAAGATTGCATGAGGTTGCGTGTATAAAGCTTTATTGTTTGTCATCATCATCATCACACACTAGTTAAGTACCTGACATAAGAAATGTATATAATCCAGATCTGATTTTGACACTGTCTACAGTATACTCTAGTAGTAATAAGCTGTTTTGTATTCTTTTGTTTTCACCATTATTCTTATAAATCTGTTACTATTTTTACTAGCAGACCAGCTCTATATAGGTATAGATCTTCTTAACTTAAACTTCTGTTGGCTTTGGCTATTGGGTTTAAATCCTGGCATTAGCACTAACTAGTTGGGAAACTCGTTGGGCAAGTTACTTGAACTCAAAGCTTTAGTTTTCTCATCTGTAAAAGTGGGATAATGACAGTGCTTCCCTCAAAGCTTGTTATGGGGACTAGATGTGACTACATATATAAAATTCTTAGTATAGTGCTTGGTATAAAGCAAAAACTAAAAACTTCTTCCTGTGGTTAAAGTATTAGTCCATGGCTTTAATTTGCTGATGTTCTACCTGAATAGATCATCCTCATCATAGCTAACTCATACTGTTCTAAACCTCTTACATACACATTAACTCAATCTTTATAACAATCTTGTAGGATAAGTACTATTATCATTCCTATATTATAAATGAAGAGGCACAGAAGGGTGAAATATCTTGCCTAAGTCACACACCCAGAGCCAAACCTCTAATTCAGGTGCTCTGGTTTTAGAGTTAGTGCTCTAAAAGCCAAAGAAGCTGAATGTCTCTTAGGCTTCCAGTGTTTTATATCAAAGTCTCCTTTGGAGTTTGTCAAGGTATCAATTCATTTTAGAATATGCTGTCAGCTGGAAAGAGTTCCTTAGACTTTAGGTACCTAAGGTACAGTCGGTGACATGACATTTTGTTGTATAAATTAAAGTCCTTTATTTGCATTCTGTCCCAATGGTGGGCCATCTTGCCACATTGTGAAATGGTGAAGTACTTGCAGGCAGAGTTGATATTTTTCTCAACAGCGGGCTTTGGATTTGCTCAAATAAGGGCTGGCCCAGGCTGAGTAGCGTTGGTGGTTTAGTGGTAGATTTGCTCAAATAATAACCATCTGTTGGGCCTACAGGTCTGACCTATACCTATGGAAAAGATGACTTTGACTTCAGAAAAGTTATTAAAGGCACGTATCTTCAGCTGACCGCTATAACAGAAGAAATTCACCATGGCTTCTATCTTTCATTAACAACCATATATCGGGCACTGGGGTTATAGCAGTTCACAGAACAAACAGCACTTGATCTTCCTAGAGTTACAATCCGATACCAAAAATATGTGGCAAGTAATTATATAAAAGAAAATATGGTGAATATGGAGAAATTTGTTGGCAGGTCAGTGGTAATTGAAACCCTGTGAAGATGTGAAATCCTTTAAGGAAACAACATTGAATGAGAAGAGAGTAGTTTTAGATCTGAGAAGAGGTGGTACCAGCAAAAGGGATGGAGGAGTCAGGGAACAAAGAGAAATACGGAGTGGGCGGGAAATAAAGTGTCAAAGAAACCAGCAGAGAACACTGCCAGGAGAGGGTAGTCAACTGTGTTGAATTTTCCTAAGAGATAGAGGGGCATGAGGATGGAATGGGGCCCATCAGCCCTGCATCCTGGTGGACTTTTCAAGTATCAGCCACAAAATCTACCCCCAAGCAGCTGGGGATGTTTCATTTCAGGGTCTCAACCAGTAGCCTGTTTTTGGAATGATTTCAAGGATGTCTGCCGAAACTGTACTCTAAAAACAATAGGATTTCCCAACTCCATAATCACATATTTGGGGGGCAAATTATAGAACGTTAACTGCTTTAAAAATTGAATTTTCATTTGGTTGTTGTCAGTGGTTAAATGTCTTTCTGCCATTCCCCCTGCCACCTATCTTTTTTTTTTAATTTTTTTTAATGTTTTATTTATTTCTAGGAGAGAGAGAGAGACAGCGTGAGCAGGGGAGGGTCAGAGAGAGAGGGAGTCACAGACTGAAACAGGCTCCAGGCTCTGAGCTGGCAGTCAGCACAGAGCCCGACGCGGGGCTCGAACCCACGAACCGCGAGATCATGACCTAAGCGAAAGTCGGACGCTTAACTGAGTAAGCCACCCAGGCACCCCTTCTGCCACCCATCTTTGAGGCTGAAAACAAGCATATGAAGAACCACACCAGACAGGTGGGGAAGTAAGGGCATTCCAGGAAAAGAGCAGGTGCACTGTTGTGAGGTGAGGCAGTGGGGCACCCACAGGGAGTTCCTTCTTTGCGGTTTCTGAAAGGTATAAGTAGTTTGAAGGAGATATTAATGTAATTTATATAGAACTGTTTTTAATTTAATTTAATATTTAATTTATGTAGAACCAGGTCCAGTCTTGTGTAAGGATATATTCCACTGTTTTAATGATGCTTACTCCAGGTAAGCTAATAGTAGAATTATGAAGGCATATAACAAAAGTGTAAGTTTTTCAAGAATAAGTACTGCTTGGTGAGAAAAGCTTTATAAACTACTTACTAAAAATATTCTCTGTGACAAACCTATAGAATAAAATTTAAGTTTGGGGAGCCAAATATATAATTTGATTGAAAATGATTTGTTTTGCTACTGTTATGTGGATTGAGTAGGTTTTTTTTTTTGTCTTAAACAAAAACTTCTTTAAATCAGTCTTTCTTGTCATGTCCCCAGTGCACTGCTTCAGAAAAGTTCTTCTTTGTGTAGAGTTTAAAACAAGCACTGCAGTTGTTGAGAGCTGTGGTGCATTACTTGAGACAAACACTTCTTCATGTGCATCAAAGCAGGTGCGTCTACGCTTAGAGACCTCTTGTTTTAACCACCCTCTTCCCTATTTCCCTGTCTTGCTCCATCCTGTTCTTTCCCTCCGTAGAACATACGCTATTGGGAATTGTTTGTTTAATGACTCCTTTTTAAGGATTTTTTAAAGTTTATTTATTTTGAGAGAGAGAAAGAAAGCAGGAGCCAAAGAGGGTCAGAGAGAGAGGAGGGAGCGAGAATCCCAAGCAGTCTCTGTGCCCTGTCAGCACAGAGCCCGATGTGAGTCTCGAACTCACAGACTGTGAGATCATGACCTGAGCCCAAGTCAGATGCTTAACCACCTGAGCCACCCAGGCGCCCTGTTTAATTACTCCTAAGTAGCTGTGTCTTCCCGGCCAGCTGGAAGCTCTGTGAGGGGAGGGAGCATGTTTGTGGGTTTCATCACCATGTACCCAACTCCTAAAAGTACCTGGCATGAACTAAACGCTCACATATTTGCTGAGTAATAAATGCTGAGTGATCCAGAGTTCCTGGATAGCCTTTACTGTAAAGAGGGGGTGGTGAAAATGTCCTGACAGGAAGTTTCCCCCATACATCCCACTTCCCAAATAAGGCGTCATCACTAGGATCAGCAGCAAAATGTGCTTGCTTTTGTCCCGGAGTCCTGTTCGTTTCCATGAAGAGCCCAAGTAGAAAAATGGTAAGGGGTAAGCTGCCTGCTCTTCTCAGAAGGCATGAACTTAAAAGCAACGATGAAGAGAAACATAACCTACACTATAGTAATCCATTCACAATTCTTTTGTGCACTAATGAGGTACCAGATAGTACATCGGCCCTAGGGGAACAACGATGAAGGAGGTAGGTGTTCTATTGTCACTATCCATTTCTACAAGGATCATAAGTAGAGGCTTGAAATAAGACCTGGAGAGCGCGGAGGGAGGAGTGACTGTCTGAGGGGTGAGTAAGGCAGGGTGCCACAGGCCGGGGCATTTGAGATGGATGCTGAAGGATGAACAGGCGTTTGGTTGTGAGATGAAGAAATTCCAGTAGTAGATGGAACCCTGCCATTCAGCCTTCTGTATTTTGAGGAAGGAATATACAGTATATGGGCAAGACAGGCTGTACATGCAAAGGTGAGTCCAGGGAAGTAGTGTGTAGTAATATGACTAGGTAAAAGGTATGTTTGTATAGTAGGTGGATATCAGGAGGTGGAAAATGTTAAGTTGCATAATCTCTAGCTGTTACAGCTGCTTTAAAAAAATTTTGCCCATAGAAGCATAATTCCTTGAGTAAATTACAGGACTGAATTATTTTTTATATACCAGAAGAGGTATATAATTATGCTATAGAAAACATAGGAAATAGAAAAACTTGACTACAGTCTTAACGCAGCCACCATTTGCTTTTTGTTATATTTCCTTTCAGTCTCTCCTTTTACGTATATGTTGGCTTACTGTTAGATGCTGTCACACTGTGTATACAGTTTTATGCACAACTTATTTTACTTTTCATTTATCAGAAGGATTTCTCACATCATCATTCCATAATCTTCCCTTTCCTTTGCAATGGATGCGTCAAAGGGCATGTGCCAGTTTTAACCTAACTGTTCCCCTGTTACCGGATATTTAGACTATTTAGTTACTTGCTTTATAAATAATGTTGCAGTGAATATATTTGAATACATAATATTTTTGGTGTTAGAGTTTTTCCTCAAATGATTGCACCAAATAGGAACTACTGTATCAAAGGGTATAAATATTTACAGGTCTTATTTTCTATTTCCAAACTATTTTCCTGTATGTGGTTAACAGCAGTATGAGAGAATGTCAGTTGTGCTGTGCTCTTACCAGCATGGCCATTTGTACAGTGGATCATTGAACAACACAGATTTGGACTGCGCAGATCTACGTACACATGGGTCTGTTTTCAGTATGATACTGTAAATGTATTTTAATCAACCTCAGGGAAGGAAGACTTGTGTTCATTAAGAGTCTATAAAGGAGTGGGCGAAAGTCTCTGAAAGCAGTTTTTTTAATTAATTAATTAATTTACTTATTAATTAATTTATTTTACAAATAGTTTATTGTCAAATTGGTTTCCACATAACCCCCAGTGCTCATCCCCACAAGTGCCTCCTCCATGTCCATCTCCCCCCTCCCCCCACACCCATCAGTCCTCAGCTTGTTCTCAGCATTCAAGAGTCTCTCATGGTTTGCCTCTCTCCCTCTCCCCCACCATTTCCCCCCTTCTCCTCCCCCATGGTTCTCCGTTAAGTTCCTCCCAGTCCTCCTGTACATGCAAACATATGATCTTTGTCCTTCTCTGCCTGACTTATTTCGCTCAGCATAACACCCTCAAGGTCCATCCATGTTGCTACACATGGCCAGATTTCATTGTTTCTCATTGCCATGTAGTATTCCATGGTATAGATAAACCACATCTTCTTGATCCATTCGTCCGTTGATGGACACTTAGGCTCTGAAAGCGGTTTTAAAGAAATACTTTAGTTAGTGGTAGCTGTGTTGGATAATAAATAGGAGCCCCATGCTTCTTTGCAAGGGTGAAGTCATTTATTTGCTCTGGAATTGCTTTGGTTTTCATTTCGTGTGAGGATTATCAACCTCCACCCCTGCTTGTGTTATAGGGCCCTGAATGTCCAGAGATCCTCTGAGTGTTTAACACATCTGTCAGCCTCAAGGAGAAGGACCAATGACCCTTAGCATAGTACCGGGCACCTGTCATTATAATACCCAGTTATAAATAGCCCACTTCCTGGTGTCCTTGGGAGTGGTGATGGTGGTGAAGGAGACAATACTTAGGCAGCTTGGACTTTCTTTCATACTTATACTACATCTTATTGTTTTGTGGTTTCTTCAACATATTTCCCTTTTGTCTTCTAACTTTAGCCCAGTTTATTATCTCAGAAAAATTAATCTTTATCCCCCATTTCTTTTGTAATCCCCAAGCAATGACCATAATTACCTCTCATTAGAGGACTATACTCAAATCAAGGATAAGGAAAAATTTGTGCTTTGAAGGGAAAAGAAATTTTATTTTATTTTTTTGGTTTGAAGGGAAAAGAAATTAAAAAAAAAAAAGTGCATCAGCGTCTGCAGTCCTCGAGAACCCATAAATCCCATTCAGATTCTCCATAATTCCCATGTCTATTATATTGCTCTCTAAACTGCTTCTATGCATCACTCAATTTAAAATACAAAATAAAATCTCAAAATCAAATATTTCTAATTTTCAGTCTTGGTTTTAGTTATGCTATCCAGGTGTAGGGTTAGAACACTGTCAATTAGGCATCTTGTTTGTGTGAAAAAATGTGTTCTGACTTTCAGAGCAACAGTCTGAGAGTCAGACTGGTTTGCAGATATGTTACCTTTGGTCCATGTTATGTATTAAATATTTTTAGATTCATTGCCAACATCTAAAATTCAAGATCTTTCACACAACAATCTGGGCTTTCTACTTCCCTTGAAAAGTCCGATCATTTGGCAACACTAGGCCAGAATTTCCATATCACATAAACACCTAGGGAGAGCACAGCTTCTTCCTTACTTGGGGCCTTGTTTCTCCAGTTTGTCACAACCCTACCAGTTCCTGACATATTACAACCTATTATATTCATTTGCATTAGCTGCTCTGGCCCCTGAAAACATGAGTTTAAGACTTAAGTTCCACAGCATTTAGTGTTGCATAGAAGCTGGTTAACTGAGTACCCAGCACAGTCCTATAGTCTGATTAGATGTAGAATCCAGCTGAAGTAAGATCAAGCATGCATAGGAACCCTATGTGACATTTATAGTCTATCCCAGGGCAAATGGTTGGGTACTAGTTATGCTGAAGACCAGACAGAATTGGAACGAGTGGAGGAGAAATAACTCTTAGAAAGTAGGCCCTGGCCTGGGACTCAGAGCTGGGTTGGAGTCCTGGCTCGGGCCCCCAAATAGAAGGAGATTTTAAATCATTCAAATTCAGTTTAAGTTTTGATCTGTAAACCAACAGGACTGGACTAGGTAAGGCAGTTTTAAGGGATGTTAATAGACATGAGGTGATTAAAGAGGAAGCAGTGTTAAATAAATTTCTCTCACTTCCAAGACTTGTCAGGGTTTTAAAAAGCTGTTGTGCGTTGTGAATCTCTGAGAGAAGAATTAATATGCAGCATTTCCCAGGTTATTTAATTACAGCATCACAGAACCCTTCATTCTTTGTTCTCTGTGCAAATTATCTCCTCAGCTTCTTACCGTTTTACAAAACTCAGCTTGAGGGAAGCTAATGTTAGCCTAGCATTCTAACATCCTAAGTACGTAAAAAGGCAACAAAACCCTAAAAGCCAGAGATGTCAAAGAGCACTCAGGATCAGGTCAGCGGACACAGCCCCCCAAAATTGCACATCATGATTTAGCAAGAAGCTGTCGAAACATGGGTACTCCAGGTCTCTGTCTGAGAGGCAGATGGAACAGAAAAGTGGGAGGGTGGAATTAAAAGAACAAAAATAAGGAGAGTTGAGCAATTTTGGTATGAAGGGAAAGACATAGAAAAGTTAGTGTCTGAAACTTTTTGAGATGAATTGGAACTTTTTCAGTACAGATGTGAAAAACCTGTAGCTGGGAATCCACTGACCTGGATGGTTAGGGATTGTCATCCCATCTCTCTGGCCATCTATTTCTTCAATTTTCCAGAAAGAGAGAGTATATAGGTAGGCCCTTTAGGTGTTAAAATTGTACTTTTATTTGCATCACGTATAAATTAGTAAGGATTGAGTCCTTCAGAAAGGGATTTGGTGAGGAAAGATGTATAAACAGATGAGGGCTGAGACCCAGATTAGAGAGAATTAGGTCAAGAGAGGTGCTTTATAAGCTCCTGGGGGATGGATCTCTAATGGGCCTCCGTGAACCTGAGTTCCAACTACTGGGATTTCTCGACAGAAGTGCAAGTAGACTAGACAGTATTTGTTTGGTTGGCTTCTTATGTTAACATGGCTTAACTTCCCTATGAAACCCACCAGATTTCCAAACTAGATTGAGTTATCATTAATTGTCCTAAGAAGTTGATTTATTTGATTAGCTATCCCAGATTTCTAGGGTTTTTGTTTTTGTTTTTGTTTTTTGGTGGTGGTGGGCTTTTTTGGCTAATAGAGTACCTGGATAATCAGTTTGGTACCCCGTTTCCAATTTTGTTTGTAGTCTTGTGACATTTTCTAGATTTGATGTTCTTGGTAAAATTAGTTTTAGTAATTTTAATAGACACAGTAGTAATGCATGTCTCAGTAAATAGTTTCAGATGTATGGAGAGCACTGCTGTATTTCTTTTTCAAACATTAAATATATGCTTCTAAGTGTGATTTTGGACACTCATTCATTATTCAAGTGTTTGTTGTATACATACTTTGTGCCAGGCAGTGTGCTAAGTGCTAAAGATGAAGCAGTGAACAAATGCATCCTTATGACTTGTGTGGATGCACACCTAGCTTCAAACCAAAAACTGTTGCCTCCACAATAACTTCTTCATTTGTATTTAATGATTCTATTCATTTTAAGATATAAAAGAATGATAAAATGGTAACTTTCAGCAAACCTTTACTAGAAAGAAAATATGCTTAGTCACCTTATTTATCCAATACACTGCATGAAAGAAGGAAAATATTTGATGATACTAGGTCTTATTAACACCACAGTGGTAAATAACCCTATACTTATCTTTCTTTGTAAATTGCTGGTCACACACAATTCAAAACCCACAAAAGAAACTAAGAGTCTTTATTTTTTTTAAACTTACTGATTTAAAAAAAAATTTAATGTTTGTTTATTTTGGGGTGGGGGGCAGAGCGAGAACTCCAAGCAGGCCCCTTGCTGTCAGCACAGAGCCTGATGTGGGGCTCGAATCCACAAACTGTGAGATCATGAACTGAGTCAAAACCGAGAGTTGAACGCTTAACCGACTGAGCCACCTAGGTTCCCCAAAGCTAAGGATCTTTAAATTAAATGTTTTTCCTGAAAATTCTTAACTGCTATATACCAGTCTATCCTCAAGCATAATTTGATTGTCCACCACTTTATATTTACAAGAGAAAATAACAAAGACTCAACTAATGCAGACAAACTTAAACCTTTTCTACTTCTGAGCTGGAGATGGGGACACACCCTTGGACCGATGGTTTTCCTGGCCTCACTAACCGTTGGGTCCTGATCACCAACACGGGCATTCTCTCTTCTGAAATGTAAAGGTGATGATCTCTGGATTATAAAAAAATAAAAGCATTTTTCTTGAGTTATTTTTTTTCTGCACTAGGAAATTTTAGGGCTAAAGGAGTTGAAAAATTAAGCATTTAGAGCCCACTCAGTTTGGGCTTGGATATTCCATGTGCAGTGTGATAGCACAAAGAAAGAGCTTCAAGATGAAATTCTTCACTTCATACCTACGTGATAACCTTTATAACCCCAATTTTCCAATCCTCCTAGAAGAGATCATAGAAAATAATCCTCTCAAGTTTAACTTCTCCTTCTTTAACATTTTTGGATATATTCTGTTCAGAATGAAAATCAAGGGATGCTTGGGTGGCTCAGTCAGTTGAGCTTTCTGTTCATGATCTCCTGGTTTGTGAGACTGAGCTCTGCATCGGCTCTGTGCTGACAGCATGGAGCCTGCTTGGGATTCTCTCTCTCCCTACCCTGCTCATGGGCTGGCTCTCTCTCTCTTCCCCTCTCTCAAAATAAACATATAAATTTTAAAAACAAAAACAAAATGAAAATCAAATTTGAAACTAAGGGGCTGGCCAGGATCTGATTGCTCATCTTTAATATACTTTAGGAATGTCCCAGTAGGTTCACAGTGTTAATTCAATATCATATTTACTGTTTATATCACATTGTTATATTATTTATTGTTATTTTAATTTAAAGTTCAACAATGCTTTAAATTATTTTAGTGCTTCTTTTCTTTCTCCTCAATTTCCGTCCCCTCCTATTTCTCTGCATCTTGAGACACTTCAGAGTGTGGACCCTCATCATTAGACTCCGCCTTATCTTCTTTCTCTTTCTCCTCCGGCCCCCACCTTGTCAGCTCCCCAGCCTGTAAGGTCCACGCGGATCCCTCCATCCTCGGTGAGCTCATGGATTTTGACAGGATCTTAGAGATGTCATTGGACTTCTTTCCCAGAATCTGAAATTCCTCATTAAATTTGGCTTCCTTCTGATCACGCCGCTTCTGCAGCTTTGAGGGCAAGGACTGGGCATTTCAGAGCGCGGTGAGGGGCTCACACTAAAGGCACTTTTAGACTTCGGTGCACTCTCTGCCCGGGGGTCCAGGCTCCTCTGACAAGTGACCAGTGTGCTCTCAGTCCCCCCTCCTCGCGCCTCCTTCACGCATTACCTCTGCCGCCTCCTGAGGTCCCTGCTCCCTGGGTCGGCTACGTTGGAGGGCGAGTTGAAGGTGAAGGGCGGCACCGGCCTCCCAGCTGCTGGGGGGGTGGGGTGGGGGGGCGGGGAGGGGCCGGCAGAGCGAGCGAGAGGGAGGAGCTGGGAGGGGCGGGCCTGTGACTCAGCGCCGGCCCCAAACCTGCTGCTGCGGCTGGGAGCCACCCCGGCCCGGCTGGGAAGTAGACGCCTCCCCTGCCCCCTGTCCCCACGGCTTCCAGGCCACCTCGCGCCCTCTCCGCAGCAGTTCCTGGCTGCGCACCCACTGCGCGCCCGCATCGGTGCTCGGGGACCGGGGTGGCCCCGCCGCGTTTCTGCGCCCAGAGCTCACCGGGGAGACAGACGCAGGGCGAACCTCCCATGGAGAAAGGACAGAGGCAGCAGTGGAGATGCGTTCCAGCCACGTCGTCACAGAGCGCCTGGCCGAGAGCAAAGAGCTCTGTTCTCTGCAGAACAGAGGCCGCTGGAGGGTGTCTCGGAGGGTAAAAGGGACCATTCAGTCTTGAGGGAGGCCAGCGGAGCTCCTTCTTCCCTTCTACGGTGCCTTGCAAGCCCTGATCTTAGCAAGGTTGTCTCACACGTGTTCACACGTTCCTTTGCAAAGAAAATCAGTAACAATAAAACTGGCTAGAGGCACCTGGCTGAGAGGGCACCTGTCTGGCTCAGTACGTAGAGCATGCGACTCTTGATCTCAGGGTCGTGGGTTCAGGCCCTACGTTGGGTGTAGAGCTACCATTGAAAACAAAACCAAACAAAAGACCCATAACAAAACCTGCCTAATGAAACACTGTTTTACGCTTTGAACTAGACCAGCATTTCCCTACTTTAACATGGAAAAGAACTACCTGGAGAGATTCTTAAGGCCCACCCCCAGAGTTACTTATTTAATGGGGAGAGTTGGCACAAGAACTTGCATTTAGATAATGCCAGTCTGTGGAACCACCCTTTGAAGTCTTGGACTAGACAACTTGTATGATTATTTAATGGAGATAATAGAAATAAGAGAGGGGCACCTGGGTGGCTCAGTTGGTTAAGTGTCTGACTTCAGCTCAAGTCATGATCTCACAGTTCCTGAGTTCAAGCCCCACGTCAGGCTCTGTGCTGACAGCAGGGACTCTCAAGCCTGCTTCTGATTCTGTGTCTTCCTCTCTCTCTGCCCCTCCTCCACTCATGCTGTCTCTTTCTCAAAAGTAAATAAACGTTAAAAAAAGAGATAAGAGAACTAGTTACTAAAAACCTCTTAAAAATGTAAATTTTGGGGCACCTGGGTGGTTCAATCAGTTAAGCGTCCGACTTCGGCTCAGGTCATGATCTCTCGTGGGTTCGAGTCCTGCATCAGGCTCTGTGCTGACAGCTCAGAGGCTGGAGCCTGCTTCAGATTCCGTGTCTCCCTCTCTCCCTCTATCTCTCTCTCAAAAATAAATAAAACATTAAAATATTAAAAAAAAAAAAGACTATATCAGCACATTAAAATACAGGGCCAACCCTGTTCTTCTCAGGGCCACAGAACAGTAGTCCATCCCAACTTTCCAATAAGCCTTTCTCTTCTGTACCTTTGTGTGTTCCCATATTATTCCACTGGGTGGAATGTTCTCCCCTTTTCTCCTGGCAAAGTATTATTTGTTCTTAGAGACACAGCTCCAGTGTCTTCCGTGCTGCAAACACACTGCAAATGCCTCTGGGTGAAAATTGTTACTTCTTTCTCTGTATATGTATCTCCTGTATTTATCACACTGTTGGATACTTATCACACTACTGCATTGCATTATATATATCCACCTTATCCACCTTATAGCTTCCATTCTATCTTTGTATTTCTCCTTGTCTCTCTACCAGTCTTGGTGTCTGGAACACAGTAAACATTAAATGTTTGCTGAACAAGTGGATGAAAGCTAGATCCATACCCTTTTCCATATAGTAGGATATCTAACCTATACATCTAGTTATCTGGTGTGTAGATGTTTTTATTTTAACTTAAGATTTTAGATGTTAAATACATTAGATTATTTGTTGTGATTGTGGATCTTGACTAACTGTGTGTAAGGAGTTAATTTTTCTTGTTTCCTGAGTCTGTAAAAAAGACAAGGTTTGGGGCGCCTGGGTGGCACAGTCGGTTAAGCGTCCAACTTCAGCTCAGGTCATGATCTTGCAGTTCGTGGGTTCGAGCCCCGCATTAGGCTCTGTGCTGACGGCTCAGAGCCTGGAACCTGCTTCAGATTCTGTCTCCCTCTCTCTCTGCCCCTCCCCTACTCGTTCTCTGTCACTCTCAGTCTCTCAAAAATAAATAAGTGTTAAAAAAATTTTTTTTAAAGAGAAGCTTCTTCTGGGGTAGATGTAAAACCTCCATTATTAGCGACTCCACATTCTATCACAGTGGCCTGTGCCTGCCTTCTTGAGCCTCAGGGACACCTGGCCCAAGGAGTGACTGAACGACCTTAACTTGAAACTGCCAGCTGTAGAAATCCCAATTGCTATAAAGCTTCTGTACTGACATTGGTTTTCTTAGGCACTATTTACGTTGGCTGCAAACCAGCCTAGCAGGTCTGCTGGCAAATATGCCTGTGGCAGAGTAGAGTTTGGGATACTTTTCAGGACCTACTTCCCTTTCCCACCCTGATTTTAAACCTTTCACTCTTAAGTATTCAAAACCTGTGTGACACAAGAGTAATGGTTTGATTAGTGATCTTTGTCTCAGCTCTGAGTAATAACATTGAGAATGATGGGTCAGGCAGTTGGGCTTTGGCTTCTACTACTCGCTTTGTCACTTTGAGCTTTATAAAATCCCAGTGAAGGCTTTTAACTTCTTTAAGCCTCAAATGAGCATAAAATGAACATAATACCTACTTTTCCTATTTCACAGGTCCTTGTGAGATTCAAAGCGGTGGAAGTTCAAACGGCCATAAGCTGTAAAGCATTGTACAAAAGGGTATTATAATTTTTATAATTTACATTTTTCATAGAGCATGCATTAATTGATTATAATCACATTCTGAATGTGCCCAAAGGGGTATTAATTTATTATAATCATCATCTGAATCTGACCCTTCAGACATCTGTAGATACCTATAAAAATCATTTGACTTGTATCTTTTGCATTTACATGCCATTTAAGGAACTGCCTTGAAAGGTCACGTCTAATGTGCTGCTGGCTGCACTTTCCATAAAGCAGAAGATGACCCCAGCTTCTGGAGTGTCCTGTGTAACACACTTGTGAAGTCAAGCAGGGGGCGTGACTGGGCAAGCTCGGAATTGCCATATAGCAGAAGGGAGTGTGGGAGGTTTTGTTTCAAAGTTTAGTTCTTTTGTGTTGCCTTTAGTCAGCTGCTGTTTGGAACACTCCAATGAAAACAAATGCCTCTTGTCCTAGCAGTCAAGGGAGGCTTTTAGCAGCATGAGTAGCCTCAGGAAGAACATTTGTTTATGACCAGCTGGACATGAAGCCCTGGGAAAAAGAAATTTGATCCCCAAGACTCAGACCTTGTCCCAAGGAGCTCACAGTTAGTTACTGCTATAATAGGTAACAGAACTGTGAATAAAAAAGAACTCAAAGTGATTTTTTAAAGTCTCATGTCAACTATCATGAGCATGTGTGTGGAAGGCAAAGAAGAGTGAGCTAGAAAGAGGTGTTAGGAAAGAAATATGCCAGGGAGGAAGAGCTGGAGGAGGAAAAGGGAAGATAGGGGTGTCTCTTCTGCCCAAGGGGTCAAAGCTCGACTGTGCTAGAGCAGCTGACCTTGGGCTGAGTTTCTTTTTGTGCTTTATGGAGGCTAAACATTCATTCAGATGTAAAATCTTCCGGTTTTATCATATGGGTTGGAAGCTACATTGACTCACGTATGTCCGTTGACAGTTCTGGAGGTTAAGAGTTCTGGTAGCAGAATGCTTGGGTTCAAATCCAGCCCACCACTTCTTGCCTGTGTGGCCTTGGGTGACTCACTGGACCACACTTGGTCTGAGACTCCCCCACACTGAGAACAGTGACTGGCAGAGAGCAAACATCCATGCATGTGAGCTCTTAATTCCCCTTGACATACCCAGAAAGAATATAGGAGGCTTTTGGAGCTAAGCAAGTGCTTTTACAACATAGAGCTGTTTGTCTTGGGGCACCTGGGTGGTTCAGAAGGTTAAGCTCTGACTTCAGCTCAGGCCATGATCTCATGGTTCGTGGGTTCAAGCCCGGTGCCAGGCTCTGTACTGACAGCTCAGAGCCTGGAGCCTGCTTCGGATTCTTGTGTCTTCCTCTCCCTCTGCCCCTCCCCCGCTCACACTCTGTCTCTGTCTCTCTCTCTCTCTCAAAATAAAATAAACATTAAAAGAGTGTTTTTGAAAAAGAAATGTTTGTCTTCTGTGTTGTAGTAAAAAAGAAACAATGTTTTAGGAACTGGAAAGAGACAAGCCTGTCCTTGTTTGTGCTCCCCCAGATTGAATTACTACTCTGGTAATGTGAGAACAAAGTGAAGATTTTAGGGGGAACAGGTTGAGGTGTCAGATCCTGCAGTTCTAGATTACCTTGCTCACTGAGATTAGCAGTGAGACTCTCCGCAGTTTTGCGTTGTAGCCTGTAATGAAATCCTTGGATGTGACACTAAGCCAATTTGAAATTTTCTCATCAGAGAATCCTGCTGTTACATAATTATATTTGTACTCACAGGTTCGCTTAATAATTCTCTTGAGCTAGTGTTTTGCTATATGGAAAGAGTATAGCTGGGCCCCAAACTGAACTCTTTGGGTCCATGCCTACTCTCAGAATGTGAGACAAAAATTGTTTTTGTTTTTTTGTTTTGGTTTTTCTTGCTTGTTTGTTTTTTGTTGTTGTTGGTTGTTTTTTACAAAAATAATGCTGAGTAAAAGAAATGAGAGAAATGAGAGGAAGGTCAGATGTAGGAAGGATCCTTAGCCAGATGGGGTTCTGCCAAAGGCCTAAGCAAGGCTTCTGTCAATTCAGAACCCCCAGAGAGAGGGAATAACAATAGGTAATGCAGATCTACTCCTTATGTGTACTTCCCCCTCTTTTTATCTGAGCAACCGTGGCCCAGAGAACTCAGGAAGCTTGTCCAGGTCATATAGATAATAAATGAGAGAGCCAGGACTTGTCTCTCTGCAAAGTCTGTGCTCTTCTTAGTCATTTTTCCTTAACTCTTTCTTCCCTTGTCCAACGAATTTCAAGGCAGGGATAATGAGAGCTGATTCATCAAAGCCTTTTCTTGTAAGCATTGAGGATGGGGTTTATATCAATTAGAGAGCCCTGCTCCTTGAAGTCCTTGTATATCACCCCGTTTAGGAACACGCAGCTGGTAATTTAGCCTGGCTCTTCCAAGCTGCTGTAGCAAGGCTACATTATATGACAAACTGAATGCTGTGAAGGCCTGACCTGAGCAAATAAAAAGAGGCAACTTTATGAGCACTTATATTCTTTTATTTATTTATTTATTTATTTATTTTTCAAGATGGCTAATTAGCTGACTTTATTTATTTTTTTTTACAAATAGTTTATTGTCAAATTAGTTTCCACATAACACCCAGTGCTCATCCCCACGAGTGCCCTCCTCCATGCCCATCCCTCCTCCCCCCCACATCCACCAGTCCTCAGTTTTTGTCAGCATTCAAGAGTCTCTCATGGTTTGCCTCTCCCCCTTTCCCCCACCATTTCCACCCTTCTTCTCCCCCTTGGTCCTCTGTTAAGTTCCTCCTAATCCTCCTATACGTGCACACATATGATATTTGTCCTTCTCTGCCTGACTTATTTCGCTCAGCATAACACCCTCAAGGTCCATCCATGTTGCTACACATGGCCAGATTTCATTGTTTCTCATTGCCATGTAGTATTCCATGGTATAGATAAACCACATCTTCTTGATCCATTCATCTGTTGATGGACACTTAGGCTCTTTCCAGGTTTTAGCTATTGTGGAGAGTGCTGCTATGAACATTGGGGTACATGTGCTCCTATGCATCAACATTTCTGTATCCCTTGGGTAAATTCCTAGCAGTATGAGCACTTATATTCTAAGTATCATGCCAGCTATCCTTTAAAAGGCACTATAGAGTAGATATTATGATCACTCTCAATTTTACGGGTAAAGAAACTGAGGCAGACTGAGGTTTGGTGACTTGTTCAGAATCACCCAACTATTAAGTGTCAGAGCCAGGATTGAACCTTGGCCAACTGACCTCATAGTCCACACCGTAAAACACTGTGCTATACTCTGGATGAGTAGGGAAGGAGAACGGGTGAAGTAGAGGCAGTGGAGTGGGATGGAGGGAGGTCTGGAAGTGAGGGAACCATGACTTGTAGCTATTGCTGATTTTTATGATGTGCATATTACCATCATGGGCAATTTCAAGCTACTGACCTGATGTCAGTTCATTATTAGTGTGGTAAGAAAGACAAGATATTGGAGACGTTAAGGGGGGAAGAGAGTGTCACAGAAGAGCAAAGTATTGTTAAATGCCTACAGAGAGGTCAAGTGGGTAGGTCATTGGTGAACCCAGAAAGGCCTGTTTTACCAGGGCTGCGAGCCAAGCTATAATGAGTTGCCTTCAAAGAGGTTGGTCTGTGACAAGCCTTTGTCTTCTTTGGGGTAAAGACAGAATCAATCTCAACAGAAGTGAACTTCCATTTAGAGATTTATCTCCACTTCCTTCCCTGCCTACTCTAAGCTCACCCGCTACGCCCTCTCCCAAGGCCAACCCTTCCATTTCTTTCCCAGATCCTTTCTTCTTCCTCTAGGGTCTCGATTCACTTGTCATTTTTCCCCTTCCTGTGTAACATTTGTCTCTCCTTATTCACAGGACCTTTCCCTGCAACGAGGCTCAAGTCTCTCTCATCTAAAACCAAACAAAACAGGTTTTGTTTACTCACCCTCAGCCCTTTTATTGTTCATCTGCTTCCCGAATCTCTACATTTAGAGTACTCCTCCGCCTTCACTATCTCTATCTCTTCACTCCCACTCACTTTGCAACCTAGTACATTCTGGCTCCCAGCCCCATATCTCTGACTAAACTGTACTCGTTAGGTTCACCAATGATCCCATGACCCCACTGCCAGCACCCGTGATCTACTTGACTTTTCTGCAGGCATTTAACAACTTGTTCTTTCTTGAAACTCTCTTTCCCCTTAACTTATCCAGTCTCTTGTTTCTCTTGCCATGGTAGTAATACATTCTTCCTCTTTTTTGCAGGGGAGTGGGGTAATCTTTTAATGATTGGTTCTTTTCTCTCCTGCCTACTATCTGTGTTAAGTGATGGTCTTCCCAAGATTTCAGTCTTTATTTTATTCAGCTTTACAATTACTGCTTTCCCTCCACAAAACTGACTTTCGCTCGCTGGTAGAATTTACTGTATGGCTTAATGCCTCCCAGGAATGGTGTTCAGACAGCCCTGTCCTTTTATCAGTGTTGGGTTGAAATGGAGTTCTAGCCCCAGCAAGAGAGGGAATATGTTTATCCTTGTTATCTGGGTGGAACTAGGAAAGAAGACTTCGATGCCTTTCCACCCCTGCTAGAGGCAAGTGATAATGAAAGTGTGGGTGGTGGGCAAGAGACTGACGCATGGATGCCTGCCCCACAGCCACAAATAATCTGCATGCCTCTCCCCGTCTCCAGCCAACTGAGCACCCATTAAAACTCACTTCAGCTCAGCTGATACTGTGTGCCCAGGCAGCCTCTTTGGACAGCCTCTGTGTCTTGTCTTCTATGCTGGGTCACATACCTTTGTCCTTTAAGGTACCACATCTCTATTTTTGAAGTTTCTGTATCCTATCATAATCATCTGCTGTGAACATCCCTAGGCCGTTCCCATTTTGGCATATTTGTAGGTTGTCTGAGGTATTAACAGTTACTTCTAAGTCCTTCCTCCAGGCCTCAGCCCCTTCGATCTCTGACTATATCTTTCCATCTGCCTAGATGTTCCACTGGCTTTAAATGTAATGATTCTGACATGGAACTTCTCTTACCTTCCCTGACTATTCTGCCTGTATTGTCTGTTTCTCATACCCCAAGTTAAAGACCCTCCAGTATCTTGAATTCGCCTGCATGCCTACCTGATCCCAGTCCCTCCATTCTGTGAGCAATTACCAAGGCCCAGCAACTCTACCTCAGCGATCTCTTTGTTATAATTTCCTCCTCTGTATTCTCCAGGGGCAGACCTTCATTTTTCTCTCCAGTGAACAGCTGTCAGATTCTTACAGCTGTTACCTCTGCCTTCCAATCTCTTTTCTCACCAATGTATTATCTATACCACAGCTGAAATTCTTTCAAAGTATAGTCTCATTACAAAAAAAGTGTCCAGGGTGCCTGACTGGTTCAGTCAGGGGAGCATATGACTCCTGATCTTGGGATTGTGAGTTTGAGCCCCATGTGAGGTATGGAGATGACTTAAAAATAAAATCTTTAAAAAATAAAGTGTCCAAATATCTTTGCTGTTTCACCACTGACAACAAGAGCCTATACGTAAGGGCATTAATCTGCTGCCGTCTTTCCAGCTGTACCTTCAGTCAGCCCGGATCACCTCTACATAGGAACTTGTGTCTGGTGGTCCTTTGTCTCGATCTGACCTGCAGACATGTTCTATTTTGTCTGCAACTTAAAAAAAAAAAAAAAATCAGTGCTTTAAAGTCAGAGGATTTTTCTTAAAAGTTAAAGTCTTAGAGAAAGTTCAGAGAACCGTGAAAGCTTAAGGAGAGATGGAAATTTGGGGAACGGGAGAAAATCAGTCAAGATTTAAATTCTTAACTACTTAAGTTCTCAGTCCATCTTGCACTGACCTTTGCATTCTTAGAGGATGTAGCAGAGTCTTTACATATAGTAAGTGCCTAATTAATACTTGTTGAAGTATGTAGTAATCTGACCTTTGGTAGTTTCTTGCCATAGATATTGTATTTTTCTGTAGAACAAAAGTTCTGTATTAGTGAATCACAAGTGGTCCCTACAGGGGGCTTAAATGTGAGGCATATAATTTGCATGTCAATAAAAATCTGCATTTAAAAGTAGACTGAAACTGTACAGTGTTTAAAAAATATAACCATAAATTTTCATGCAGATATTCCATGAATTTTTTTTTCCTTATAATAGGCAGGAAACTGAACAGAATCTGGATAGGAAAATTTAAAAGCTCTTTGACAGGATTAAATGGCCAATAACTAGCAAAGTTGGAGAACGACTGACCTAGCATTTAAACCTTCAAATATGGGAAATGAGGTAGTGAATTACAATAGATGTTTTAAGTATTTAATGTGGTTGGTTCATCTTGAAATTGAAACCCAGGCTAAGTTATTGATGTATTGGTAGTATCAGTGTACTGGAAAGCTTTCCCCCAGCTTCCCCTTCCCCTGTGACATGAGCATACAAATGAGCTTTTTAGAGATAATTATTTTACAGACCCATAATAATTTCAGAACTTGGTCATCAGTGTGGTCCTCATAACGAATGTATATAATAGGAGGAATGATAGTCTCAGCTTCCCTAGAAACCCTGGCCTGTCCCTAGGCTCACATTTCTTCATGTAGTGACCTGCTGAATTAGGGGTATAATAATAACAATTAACCCATATAAAGCTTAGTATGTGCTGCTACTCTAGGTGTTTGTGCCTTTTTTAAGCTTCACAACAATCGTTTGAAGAAGTTAGTACTATTATTTCTGTCTTTTTTTTCTTTCATAGTTTCCTGTCAAGTTGGTTTCCATATAACACCCAGTGCTCATCCCAACAAGTGCCCTCCTCCATGCCCATCAACCCCCTTCCCCTCTCCCCCACTATGTGTGTCTTTAGATGAGAAATCAAGACACAGAGAAGTTTAGTAACATGCCCAAGATCCTACCACTGGTAAGTGGAAAAGCTGGGCTTTGCACCCAGGCACTCTACGTCTGGAGTCTGTGCTGTTGACTTTGGTGCCTGCTCTCAGTGCCTCTTAGATTTAGCCTTTTATTTCCATGCTCCCTCTGCCTTCGCTTCCCTTATTTACCTGACTTCCTATATGTATCTGAATTATAGCACTTGCCCAATACTTTTACATCTTGGTTTCCTACCCTTTTCTTTGCTACCCGTGCTTCAGCTTCCATGAAGCCTTACAGGGTTTCATCCCAGGAAGAACAAACAGAAGTAATTCTGTACCTAGATTTCTCTTACTACTTGTATTGCTTAGTTAACATCAGCTATTCATTTATAAGTCCTGGTTCTCTTCTATTTCTCCAAGATCCAGAAGGTTGTGTCTCCACCTGAAGCTTCCCTGCCCTTAGGATATATTTCATAATTTACATGTTGACTGACTTAACACAGAACAACCCCATTCACAAATATAACTAACTTGTATATTGAGAAACAGAGTACAGTTCTGCTTGGCTTCCTTTGATTATTATTATTATTTATTTTTTGAGAGAGAGTTCAAGTGAGCTAGGGACAGAGAGAGAGAATCCCAGGAGGGGCAGAGAAAGAGAGAGGGAGAAAGTGAGAGAGAAGCAGGGCTCACCTGAAGTGGGGGGGTGCTCTTCGCCAGATGTGGGACAGAACTCACAAACCCTGAGATTATGACCTGAGCCAAAGTCAGATGCTTAACGACTGAGCCACCCAGATGCCGGGCTTCCTTTGATTCTTGCTTGTCCTTTGATCTTTGGCCATCATACCTAGTTAGGGGGGTGCGGGGGGTGGGGGGGGTGAGCCAGTGGCCCACTGTTGTGTCTGGTTCCACTGAGGTGTAATGAGTAATGACCCTTAAGCCTTTCTCCTCAGGGAGAATTTCTCTCCTAAATCCTACAAAAGATATGGGGGCAAGTTCTAAGATCTGTAGCACTGTCCTAAAGGACTTCAGCTCACCAGGAATTGGCCAATTCTCAACCTGTGGGGCTGTTAATACTTGGCCTCTTTCTTTGTGCTACTGGAATTTTCCAGCTACTTCTAAAGAGGTTTCAGAAAACTTCGTTATTTTGAGCATGTTTTTGGGGATGGATCTGAATCTCACTGCACAAACTCAAGGATGCAATAAAACTTTATTTTATTTTTAACTTAATTTTATTTTAGCACGTCTCTGACCCTTTCTCACTCCCATCTGCTTATCTGTTTTTCTCCTTATAAACTACCCCTTCTTGAATCAACTCTCCTGCCCCACCCCCCGCCACCCTGACAGTATGTTGAACAATGCAGATAGTTGTTGAGAAATTCTGTTCATAGGGGTGATCTAACATGGTAGAGGTACTTTTGGAAAGGCATGGGCAAATTGAGTCAGGACTGCGTGCGTTCAGAGCATTCAGTGCATAAAGGAAACCCGAGTTGGGTTCCCTATAAAATGAACAATCTTCTCTAATCTGTCTTAGACAGACAATTCACCTCTTTTACAGCTTTCCTATAACTGAAGAAACTCATATATAATTTGTCTTAAATACTCAATAGTCTTCATTTAACTTAAAGTAGTCCGGAAAGTAACAGAGCCAAGCCTGCCATTGGTTTGTTCATATTTCCTTATTTCATGCCTGTCAAGCTACTTGTCCTGCAAGAAATGGGATGGATCCTGTGTGTTCTCTATTAATTGATAATGATATTGACAGGGGCTTATTGTGTGAATTCTAGAATCTTAGTGAATGCAGTGATTCTTGGTTACCTGGCAGAAATCAGTATTCCCCCAGCAAGACTGACATTTTACCACAAAACTCAAATGATGATTACCTTTCCCGATTTGCCAAACACCTTAAATTAATTGTTAGAATTCTGTGCATGTTAATTTTTTTATTTAAATTTAAAAAATTTTTTAATGTTACTTTTGAAAGAGAGAGAGAGAGACAAAGTGTGAGTGGGGAGGGACAGAGAGGGAATCCGAGACACAGAATCTGAAGCAGGCTCCAGGCCCTGAGCTTCCAGCACAGAGCTGGGCACAGGGCTCAAACTCATGAACTATGAGATCCTGACCTGAGCCAAAGTTGGATGCTTAATCTACTGAGCCACCCAGGCACCCCATGTGCGTGTGAATTTGTTTCATATCACACACATTTATTTCATAGCAAGAACATTATCAGTAGGGGGGCACCTGAGTAGCTCAGTCAAGCTACTCAGTTAAGCATCCTACTCTTGATTTTGGTTAAGGTCATACTCTCACAGTTTGTGGGATTGCTTCCTGCATAGAGCTCTACTCTGACACCATAGCGCCTGCTTGGGATTCTCTCTCTCTCTCTCTCTCTCTCTCTCTCTGCCCCTTTTCCACTCACACATGCGTGTTCTCTCTCAAAATAAATATGCTTTTAAAAAAAGAACATTATCAGTTTTAACTTTTTCAGTAAATTGGACAACTGATACATATAGAAGTTAAATTATTTTATTAATATTATTTGCTCTGCTGCCTATATTGCCAGCAAACAAATATTAATGAAATCACTGGAATAGCTCTACATGGTTAGATTAATGGCCTCTTGTTCTTATTTTTCATAAACCTTGGCTAATGGTGTTATAATGCAGTATTCTCATGGCGAGGCACATGTACACAATAATAATACTTTATATGGGACATTGGGGTAATGGAGCATGGCTCAGGAGCATGGCTCACCAGGATCTGAGGGGATCAGTATTCTAGCAAGTCTGTTCTCTCTTCAAGGCACACCAGTGTGGTGCATGCCCAGGCTGGGAAGCTGTATTATGGTGCATCACAGACTTTATATAGTCCTCATTTCTGTTACTAGTAACATTGTTTCCTTGATCTTTTGATGGCATGAAATGTTTCGCTAATCATCAGTATTGTGCTTCATATTTTCCAGAAGGGCACTGTTACTCTCTAGCTGTCCTCCTTTCCTAGGGTAGAGAGCCACTAGGAGATATAGTATCTAAATTCATAAACCAGTGTCAGGAAAGTTTCCAGCCACTTTTTGACACTCCTGGACCTCTCTAGGTGGACTAGTCACTGGCTGCCACATGGCTTCCAATTCTCTGGCTTTGAAAGGTGGCCATTAAGTCTTGCCACAAGGTCAGTTTTATAAGCATGCTTGGTAGGAAGACCTTGTATAAGAAGTGGAAAGGTTGGGGGGGATGCCTGGGTGCTCAGTCAGCTGAGTGTCTGACTCTTGATTTTGGCTCAGGTTATGATCCCACCACAGTCATGGGATCAAGGCCCACATTGGGCTCAGGCTGGACATGGAGCCTGCTTGGGATTCTCTCTCTCTCCCTCTCTCCTGCCCCTCCCCTGCTCACACTCTCTCTGTCTCTCTCAACATAAATAAATAAACATTTTTTTTTAAGTGGAAAGAGGAGAATATACTCTGTAGAATCTTTGCTGGTGGATTGCGTAGGTCTCTTCCCTCTTTGCTCCTTCACCAACCAAATAGCTTCCTGCAAATGTTTAATGCAGAGCTCAGTGCCCTCAGGTTCAAAGGAAAAGTGATGGCAGACTGTATATTCTTTGCACATTTCTGAAAAGCTCTTGGTAATGTCTATAGCGTCCAGCTTCTCAGTGCCAGAGCCAGAGTTAACTCTGCTCTTTGCCTCTCACACACTTATTTCTTCTACTCTCAAAGCAACAGATGCACTTAAGTATATAAGCTACAAAACACTTTTAAGATACTTATAGTAAGTATAAAACTTCTCTCTTTTATTTGCATTTAATATTCTTCCTCAATTCCTAGTATGTTATTGAATGTGTGATGTGCTGCTTGAGAGCAAGAGAAAAAGGACTGAATCCGAACGTTCACAAATCTTAGTGTTAAGTACTAGAGCTACTACTTATCCAGCCAAATGGTCCTGTTTAATTTCTAAGCCTTCTTGGTAAAACAGGACTGATGATACCTGTCCAATTTCCTTCTCCAAGCTGACCTGAAAAATCAGATCTCACATATGAAAATGCTTTGCAGACTCTAAGAGCAAAAAGTAAATATAATCTGTTATTGTGTTAAAAGTGGCCATTGAGTCCTCCAGAGTACTGGCTGCTACCTTTCAGAGTTCAGACACCACGAGTTGGTGAGTATGGCTCCGGTGATGACAGAGTTGACCATGCTCTCCCTCTGTGTTCTCTCCCTCGCTCTGCAGAGCAGCCTGATCCACTACCTGGGCCTGAGCCATCACCTGCTCGCACTGAATTTTATCATCGTTTCTTTTGGCAAGAAAAGCGCATGGTCATCTCCTCAGGTGAAGGTGACCGACACTGACTTTGACGGTGTGGAGGTCAGAGTGTTTGAGGGCTCCCCAAAGCCAGAAGAGCCTTTGAAACGCAGCGTTGTTTACATACATGGAGGAGGCTGGGCTTTGGCCAGTGCAAGTATGTCCCAGTCACCTTTGGGTTGTTTGGGTTTGTGGTTGGCCCCGGGAGGGATGTGTGATTGAGTTTGACTTCCGTATTGGGTAGGGGCCATTTGACTTGGTTCCCCCGAACGGTCTCGGCTCCCTCTATAATCCCAGCAGGATTATTAATAGTGTCAGATGTTCACACCTAAAAGGGTCCTGGTTTGGCTGATTAATTCTCTGATTACCCTACATACATAAAGGTTTTGTCCATTTGTTCATTGCTTAGGCAGATTGTTTTGAAAATATTTCCTGTGATCTAAAACACAGGCTAACGTAGGTGAAGGGCTGGCAATAATAGCTTTCTGCACCAAAACAAGTTGAAGTTTCAACTGGGCCGGATATGAGGAAATTATCTGCGGCTCTTTTGCCAACTTGTGTTTGAAGACATTTTTCTGTGAAAAGGACAAGTGTTTCTGAATGCGTACATTAACTAACCCACCTTTCATTTGCTTATGAAACCAAAGATGAAAGCATAAAAGGTATACCACCATTAAATGGAAATAATGTTGCAAAATTCAAGAATATCCTTTTCGGTGTTGGATAACTTTCATGAGCAGAACACATTCAAAATGGCAGGCAGCCAAGTGGAGCAGCCTTACAGACAGAATACCAAGGAGGAAGGAAGGGCCTTATCTCTACCTGTAATTATGGAGCTACTACGGCGCCTTTAGCCCAAAGCTTTTAGTATCCCCTAGTTTTAAGGCAATGACAACTTGTTCTAGTTTGTGTTTTTATATAACATTTTTTTTAATATGGCAAAGGCCAAACAAGTATAACTTTTTCTAGTAATCCCATTTCATATTCATTATGGATTCTTTGATTAATGGATTTGCTCAAGTTTTCAACGCATGTTTACTGAGTATGTAGGTTTGCCCAGGACCGAGGGGTTTGCTGGGGGTACAGGACTTACAGGAAAAAAACTCAAAACAATACGTACAATCCTATACATTTGGTTACCCTAACGTGGCCAGGGGATGAGAACACAAAAATGAGTAGCAGAAATGCTTGCGATCTCTACAGTATTGGACACTTGCCCACTGAGACATTCCACTGGAGACCAGGAAGTGTCCCCATGGCCTTTTCGATATAATTTTGACTGATCACTCCTGGCAGAGGAAGAGCTCAGGCTGTGGGCACTCTTCAGGTGGTTATGTAGTCACTAAACTTCTGGTTCTAAGACTGGCTTGGAAAACCTATGCATAAAGTAACATTTGGCTTTCTGTAGACAATTCATCTCTTAATTTATTGAAAGAAGAGCTAAGGGATTCAATTTTTAGGTATTAGTTGTTTGTCACTGCAAACCTTTGGATCCTCTTTTTTTTTTTTATTTAAAAAAAATCTTTTTTTTAATGTTTTATTTATTTCTAGGAGAGAGAGAGAGAGACAGCGTGAGCAGGGGAGGGTCAGAGAGAGGAGTCACAGACTGAAACAGGTTCCAGGCTCTGAGCTGGCAGTCAGCACAGAGCCCGACGCGGGGCTCGAACCCACGAACCGCGAGATCATGACCTAAGCGAAAGTCGGACACTTAACCGACTAAGTCACCCAGGCGCCCCTGGATCCTCTTTTTAAGAAATGCTAAGACTTCCTAAAATTCTAGCTTTTATTTGTTGGTTTAACAAAATAACCTGTCCTTCAAATTGTAAGAATTCAGTTGAAATGCAGCAAATAAAGGTATTAAAACCTAAAAATTTCATAGTTCTAAGGAGGTAACTGTTTATCTGCTGTGTTTTTTCAAAACATGTATGTTTGAAGAGCTACAAAATCAGAAATAATTTGGTGCATTTCATATAGCCTATTACAAAATCGATGTCTACTTAGTTAAAAACGCATTCAAAGGTAATCCAATATGGATTTCCTGTTTTTTCTATACTAATTGCATTTTATCTGAAACCAGATTTAATTTTTGTATTTGTATATATAACCCTATTCATGATATGTATGTTCAGCTTCGCTTTTTATTATTAATAAGTTAAGTCCAAGTCTAAGAGCAGTCCACAATTAGCAGAATTTAGGAATTGATAGTGTTAAATAACTTGTTTAATAGTGATTATTCCTTTGTCTCTTTTAGAAATCAGGTATTATGATGAACTGTGTACTGCAATGGCTGAAGAATTGAATGCTGTCATTGTCTCCATTGAGTAAGTAATTAATATTAGTCATAGAAAAATAATTTTTAAGAAGATATCTTAGATAACCATCTACTTACTTTATTTTACAATCCTAAAATAAAGTGCAAAATACAAATCCAGAAAGATGAAGGGATGTGTCCTAGGTCACACACAGTGATTTCTGATAAAACTTGGAATTTCTTGAACTAGTTTTATAACACCCCAAATTATCTTTTTATTTTAGTTTTGAAAACTTCTGAAAAAGGACTTAGTGGAAATTGAGGAAAAATATACAATCAGTTATGTACAGCAAATAATTTTGTTTACTGCCTTTTAAAATTTAAAAACAGGGGTGCTTGGGTGGTTTAGTTGGTTAAGCGTCCAACTTCAGCTCGGGTCATGGTCTCATGGTTCATGGGTTCAAGACCCACATCGGGCTCTGTGCTGACAGCTCAGAGCCTAGAGCCTGTGTCAGATTCTGTGTCTCCCTCTCTCCCTGTGTCTCCCCTGTACACATACTGTGTCTCTCTCAAAAATGAATAGATGTTTAAAAAATTTTTTTAATAAAATAAAATTTAAAAACCGATTAAGAATTGGAAAAGTCATTGTGCTGGAGTTTGTTCTGTAACTCAGACCTTGGAAATATAGTATGTTCAACAAATTTCAGTCGATGCAGTTATTGTCATAATAGTATTAATAAGAGTATGATTAATAGAGCAATTGTGGTGATAATACTAACATGAAGATCCTGGTGCTTGTCCTGTGGCGGGCATTGTGCGGGTGCTACTGCATACATTGTCTTTCCTCCTTCAGACCCTTGTTCACATGTCATCCTTCTACCAACGCCTTTCTTGATATTAACTATTTAAAATTGCAGCCTGTTCTTTCTCTGTTTTATTTTCCTCCAGAACTTTTATCAACCTCTGGCACACCTTCATAAATACTTAATACATAATAAATACTTCTTATCTATAGATTGTCCTAGGTTGAAATAGACTAAGTCCCATGAAGACAGCGATTTTAGGGATTTTTGCCTGTTTTGTTCATTTCTTAAAATTTTTTTTAAATGTTTGTTTCTGAGAGAAAGACAGACTGTGAGTGGGGAGGAGCAGAGAGACAGGGAAACACAGAATCTGAAGCAGGCTCTAAGCTCTGAACTGTCAGCCTAGAGCCCCATGTGGGGCTCGAACTCAGACTGAGAGATCATGACCTGAACCGAAGTCAGATGCTTAACTGACTTAGCCACCCAGCTGCCCCTGTTTTGTTCCTAGTTAATCATTAGTGCCTGGGGACATCTCTGGCAGATAGTGAGCATTCAAGAAGTATTTATGGGAAGAATAAATAAGGAGTCTTGCTTAATTCTCATACAAATCATCCAAGATAAATATTGTGATATTTTTCTCATAGATGAGGAAATTAAGAGTCAAGAAGTAACCTTCATCAAGCCACATAGCTGGCTAGTTGCTTAAATAGTGAGGCATTAAGCCCAGAGGCCCGTATACATTTTTAATCCAATATCAAGCCAATATTGAAGAAAGTTGATAATGCTGAGCGACAAGTTTCTAACACCAACCACCTTCTGTTTGTGTGTGTGTGTGTGTGTTTAAGATAGAGATAGAGCACAAGTCGGGGAGAGAGAGACACACACACAGAATCTGAAACAGGCTCCAGGCTCTGAGCTGTCAGCACTGAGCCCAATGCGGAGCTCGAACCCACGAACCGTGAGATCATGACCTGAGCCAAAGTCGGACGCTCAACTGACTGAGCCACCCAAGCGCCCCCTAACATCAACCACTTTCCAGGCACCGAGCTCATCCAGCTGTCTTCTTCCCTCTACCTCTCTCCGCCCACTGCTTTTCCGTTCACAGCTCATTCCCTCTGCGCCCTTGCTCCAGTTCTGAGACCTAAGAGAAACTGTTCTGCAGGATCTGGGAAGGGCTGGTCTCCCAAGTCACTTGGGCAGCTGTGAGCCTGGAACAGAAGACTTAGAGTCACAGAGTGCTGTGACTCCTCCTCAGCAGATTTGCCCTTCTGGTCAGCTCTGGATAGCTCCCTGCCTTCCCTGGCCTCTCCACACACCACCCAGGTCACTTGAGGGCCCTCGATGCAGTTTTATAACATAGGAACCTTCAAGTAAAGGATTGTATCATCTAGCTTGGGCAGCTGGCCAGAGAAAAGCAGGAGCTGTTTGAGTAGCTGTGCCCACTATGGAGCTCAGCCCTACAGCTTAGAACTGAGAAACCATCCTCACGGACTTTTCAGTGGTTTCGTGTATAGCTCCAGCTCCTCAAATCCTCGAAAGCCTGAGAAAAGCAGGGAAAAGTGGGCTTCCTTAACTTGGCACCAGGAGGATTCTCCACACAGGCCTTATCATCCAGGGCTTCAATATAAGCATTTGACAACATGCCTAAGTTCTCCCTACATGCCCTTCTTTGCCTGTCATCATCTGTCTCAAGTAAAATCGGTGTTCTAGTCTAAGCTTGTCATAGAACATACACGGATGGATAGGATGTTTTTAAGATTTCTTTTAAGTCTAGGACTGCTCTTAACTCTCCATTGTGCCTCATCTATATAGTGTAGTATGCAAAGTGTGTCACTGGGAGGCATCTCACAGCAGTAGGCAAGTCCCGTTACTCATGACTACATGACCTCAGCAGATCATTTAGTGTCATGTGCAAACTGGAGTTAAGAATCCTTTCCGTGTATCTAGAATGGGAGCTACTGGGAAGAGAAATCATGACTTCTTTTTTCCTTTGGCTCCCATCACCTAGTACAAGACTTAGAATGTATATGCTAAGTAAACACACTTTGAGTTAGGTCAGTGACTGCAGAGGATTGTCATGAGTGTCAGTTTGGACAACGGAGATAAGAGGGCTTCAGATACTCTAAAGCACTAGACCAGTCTGGAGAATTAATGTTCTAGCCCACAGAATGGAAAGACCCAACTTACAAATTTGTTTATCAACTGTGTGTTTGGAACTCACAGCACTCCTTTGCAGAAAACAAGACCTAAGGTGGTTGGAATCAGGCCAGCTAGCCCACAAAGAGTCACATAACCTATGCTCTAGTTGAGGGAAGGCCAACATCATGTGGTCAGTGACCATGATGTTTCTCTTGGAAAGTATAGTCAGTGATCTAACTTGGCAACATATTTCTTCTCACTGCTTACTTCTTTCCTCTTTCTTCTATTCCACAAATGTTTATTGAATTTGTTATGTGCCAGCTACTATGTTACACTCTGCTTGACAGAACAGTGTAAAGCAATCATAATTCCTGCTCTCGTGGGGTTTACAATCTAGATGATAAAAGAAACAAGTAAGGTTAATTAAAACAAGTGATGTGAAGTAGAAGGCATCAAATAGGTAAGGTCTTACCTAGTTTACTTTCATAGTTTATTGTCAAGTTGGTTTCCATATAGCACCCAGTGCTCATCCCCACAAGTGCCCTCCCCCATCAGCCCTCAGTTTGTTCTCAGTATTCAAGAGTCTCTCCCTCCCTCTCCCCAACTATTTTTCCCCCTCTCCTTCCCCATGGTCCTCTGTTAAGTTTCTCCTGTTCCACTTATAAGTGACAACATATGGTATCTGCCCCTCTCTGCCTGACTTGTTTCGCTCAGCATAACACCCTTGAGTTCCATCCACGTTGCTACACATGGTCAGATTTCATTCTTTCTCATTGCCATGTAGTATTCCATGGTATAGATAAACCACATCTTCTTGATCCATTCGTCCATTGATGGACACTTAGGCTCTTTCCATGATTTGGCTATTGTTGAGAGTGTGCTATGAACATTGGGGTCCATGTGTCCCTATGCATCAGCACTCCTGTATCCCTTGGGTACATTCCTAGCAGTGCTATTGCTGGGTCATAGGGGAAGGTCTTACCTAGTTTAAAGGGTTTGTTATTAATGGTATTAAGAATGCGAATAATAATTATAGCAACTGTGATAGTAATAATACCAAAATCCTGGTACCTCACCAAATAGATAAGATCTTACCTAGTTTGAAGGGTCAGAGAATTCATGTCTTTTTTTTAATTTTTTTTTATTTTTATTTATTTCTAGGAGAGAGAGAGAGAGAGACAGCGTGAGCAGGGGAGGGTCAGAGAGAGAGGGAGTCACAGACTGAAACAGGCTCCAGGCTCTGAGCCGGCAGTCAGCACAGAGCCCGACGCGGGGCTCGAACCCACAAACCGCGAGATCATGACCTAAGCGAAAGTCAGACGCTTAACCGACTAAGCCACCCAGGCGCCCCTGAGAATTCATGTCTTAAAGAAAGCGATGTTTGCATTGAGTTCCTAAGAATGAGCAGCATCTATTTAGACAAAGTGAGTTGGTGATGAGAGTCCAGAGTGGTGTAATGAGAGAGGACTTGGGAGGAAGGGGAGGAAGCAGGGAGTGCTAAGGGAACAAAACACCAGAGAAGACAGATGGAGAGATTTCTGGCTGTGACTAAGGAAAGTAAGAAAGAAGACTGGATGATCTTGAGAGTCTAAGGAGGCTGATTGGCCCTTGGTTCTCCTGGAATTCCACCTTCCAGCGGGGAGACTATCTGGAGACCCCTGCCCCTTGAGGCCCATAGGTGTCGGTCTGGTGGCGAGGCTTAGCTTTCTGTGGGGCGTGGCCCCGGCGGAGGTTATAACCTGAGGAAGCTGATAGGCAAGGGTTGGGGGCAGCCCTGGTAACGGAATCACTCCCAGGCGGCGAGTACCAGGAGCTGGAACGCCTCAGTTCATGTTGCTGCTGCTGGCTCACGGTTCTGGGAACAGATCCAGCAACTAAGGTAGATAATGGCCTTAAGGTATAAAAATAGACCTTGCCTCTGTTCAGTTGCTTCTACAGTACCATGCTGTTCTTACATATTAGTTGCACACAAGTATTTAAGTGAATGAAAAAGTTCATCTTATGTAAGTAAGATACGTAGATGTATCCTCATTTATATAATCTAGGAAGGTCCTATTTATGTTCATAAACCTAGTTTCATAAACCTATTTCATAGTGCATTTTAGCTATAACATTGTACCTTTTTACCTATACAGTACTGGAACCATAAGACATAAGGAAGATTTTTTTTTTAATTTTTTATATTTTATTTATTTATTTAAAAAAAATTTTTTAATGTTTTATTTGTTTTTGAGAGAGAGAGAGAGAGAGAGAGAGTGTGTGAGTGTGAGCAGAGGAGGGTCAGAGAGAGAGGGAGACACAGGATCTGAAACAGGCTCCAGGCTCTGAGCTGGCACTCAGCACAGAGCCCAACGCGGGGCTTGAACCCACGAACAGTGAGATCATGACCTGAACCGAAGTCGGACGCTTAACCGACTGAGCCACCCAGGCGCCCCAACATAAGGAAGATTTAATTTCTGGGTTTGTTTTTTTTTTAATGCTTATTTTTTTGAGAGAGAGAGAGAGCTTAAGCAGGGGAGGGGCAGCGAGAGGGGCACAGAGGATCCAAAACGGGCTCTGCACTGACAGCAGTGAGGCTGATGTGGGGCTCAAACTCACAAACCGTGAGATTATGACCTGAGCCAAAGTCAGAAGTTCAATCTACTGAGCCACTCAGGTGCCCCAAATTTCTTTCTTTTTTTTTCTTTTTCTTTTTTCTTTTAATTTCTAGGAGAGAGAGAGACAGTGTGAGCAGGGGAGCATCAGAGAGAGAGGGAGTCACGGACTGAAACAGGCTCCAGGCTCTGAGCTGGCAGTCAGCACAGAGCCCGACGCGGGGCTCGAACCCACGAACCGCGAGATCATGACCTAAGCGAAAGTCGGACGCTTAACTGACTAAGCCACCCAGGCGCCCCCAAATTTCTTTTTTTTAATCTTTATTTATATTTTGGATAGAGAAGGAGAGAGTGAGCAAGGGAGGGGCAGAGAGAGAGGTGGGGAGACAATCCCAAGCAGGCTCCATACTGTCTGTTAGCACAGAGCTCGAACCCACGAACTGTGTGATCGTGACCTGAGCCGAAAAACCAAGAGTTGGATGCTTACACCACAGAGCCACCCAGGTGCCCCATCTTTTTTTTTTTTTAAAGATAAAATGTAAGATAATAGCAAAGTAGGCATGTTGCATATAATTAAATTCTATTTAATCTACTTAATTCATTAATTCTACAAGGCATTTACATCGCTTTTTTTGTGTATGGAAAACTGTTTTTAAGTTGTGTTTTGCTTTTAATTAAATCTTTACTACACTCAGACTCTCTATTTTATGTAGATGGAGGCGTAGTCACATTCCCCCAAATGTCAGGTGGCATTGGGCACAGAGCAACTTAAAACCTTACAGAGCTGTGAAGAATGTCATTAATGAAGACAGAAAAGAAGCTGGAGTACTTATCTTAGTTTGCTGCTAACAAAGTTATAAGGAAGGGGATTTTTATGCTTTTTTTGTTTTTAATCCATAAAATTAGATGAGTACAAGCTGACAAAATCAGAGTGCTTTTAGGAGGCTCAGTACAACCAACACACATCTCAGTAAATAGTTGTACAAATAAGATACTAGGAAAAACACAGAGGGATGGTGACCTAGCTGTGACTTTCTCTCTGTTCCTTTACCTGCTCTTCCTGTGAGCCCTGAGTTGAGAAATCGTTACGCAATACACCTATCTGGGCAGCCCTGGAAGGTGGGCAGACCAAAGTCCTGAGGGTTTTCTTCTCTAAGGAAGGAAAGATTTGCTGCAAACTTCCTTTTCACTAAGTCCAGGCCAACTGTAGCAAATGTAAAAACCAGCATCACAAATAATTTAATACTAGGGAAAGATAATGTGCTTCTTTTGAGAAGGAGGTTGTTTCCTTGTCTTCCTGATCTTTAGCTAATGAATCTCTCCCTCTTAGACATATTCAACTAATGTCTTCTTGGCTCTGTTTTCTAGTAACCTGAAAAAATCCACTGGTTTCTCCTTTGTGGTTTAGGTCTTTGAGAATTTCTGGGGAGCAGGGGGTAATGGGAGCTTTTACAAAAAAGCCTGGGCTGCAGCTGCAGGGCACCTCCGACTGCAAACCACAGAGAGGCTGTGAAGCCGGGTTCCACCCACACCTGAGCTCTAGGAAGCTATGTTTAGCTTCTGAGATCATCCAAAGAAAGGAGGCCAAGAGGAAGAGGCACCCAGCCCACTTGGGTTTCCATAGATAGCCACCTGGGAGTGCTCTGGCTCCTTAGTTACCCTTGTGGTTATAGGTAGGTTTGCATCTGAATGGGAGGAGGCAGTTTAGATAAACACCTAGAGCCTGGGGAGATCCCTGCTGTGTGTACATAGATAAGCCTCAGAAAGTCTTAAATTGTGAACAGTGCATCAGAGAATCACTTCGTTTAAAAACCTTTTTTGATGTTTATTTTTGAGAGACAGAGTGCGGGATCACAGTGGATCACAGTTCTAGGCTCAGTCACTCCTAGGGTTTTGGCAAAGCGCCGCGATTCAGTTCTTTTGAAAGTCATTCTTGTCCAATCGTCCGAGCCTTCCCTGATCTCAGGTCTCCCTTGCTGATTGGCTGGTAGTGACAACTATCGGAGGGGCAGATTTTGAGGGTAGAAACAGAAAGGAATAATTTTCCTTAACCTCAGCTTTTATGCTTCTACTTTTGTGTAATTTTATTATGTTTATTTTATTTTATTTATGTTACTTTAATAGGAAAAAACCATCTGCCTACTATAGGAATAAAGAAATTTTTCCTTCAGAGTTGTCTCCCTCAGAGAACATAGTAGGGATGTAATAATTGATTTGTTTCAGATAACCCCTACTGAAGATAGGGATTCTTTAAGATTGAGGAGCATAATTAACATTTTTATGTTCTCAAGGTGAATCTATTGAACACTTCTCCAGAGATGGTGAAAGGGGATGTGGGGAAACAAAAACAAAACAAAACAAAACAAAACAAAACAAAAACCCAAAAGATTTTATCTCAATCCTGCTCAGTCTAAAGGAGTATAATTTCATTCTGGTATATCTCTTGTATCTTTCACCTAACTGGCACTGCATGAAGAGAATTCAGGGTCCTTGGCCTGCAGCCCAAGATTGTACACACTGTTGCCAGATTAGGTTATTTTGAGAGAGAACAAGTATCACAGTGTTCTTAGAATGCTAGTGTCATTCAGGACTTCAACTTCAGCGGGCTTGGAGTGACTCCCTCCACTCTGGGCTTGTATTCATATCTGCTTTTGACTTAAGAAAGACCTTGTTAGTCTTTCTGAGCATTGCCCCATCTCCCTGATCACCGTGAATAAAGTAGGTAATAAAGTAATAGGCTAGAGAAATAATACTGCCTATTTTAGGTACATGTACATCAGAGTCTTTAGTACATAATTATGACTTTCCAACTACTTCTAGAGGAAATAGAGGTGTCTGTGCTATGGCCTATTGTCAGAGAGACTGAGAGCTCCCAAGAAGGAGAGTGACTTTTGGCTGGGCTCTAAGAGGGTTTCATGAAAGAAGTGGCATTGGAGATGGAATTTACAAGATCAGAACATTTGATGAGTTGCTGGGGAGAGGGCAGAGAGGATAGAGAAACCCAAGCACTGGGGATGGGAACAGGCAGATGTGTTCAGAGAACAGTGACAGTATGGCTGGACTCAGTGATATTTCTCAAGCTTGGCTGTGCATTAGAGTTATTGGGGGAATTTTCCTTCAAATATAGACACGTGAAGCTCCACTCCAGACCAAATACTTTGGAATGTTTCATAGAGGGGCTCAATCCTCCGTGTTTTTGTAAAGCTCCCAAGATTATCCTAGGGCGCATGCCAAGTTGAGAAACTATGAGCTATGCATAGAATACAGGATGGGGAGGCCTCGACAATGTGTCCCCAGAGTAAGTGGGTTAAGAACAACTTTTTTTTATATCCTTTTAAAAGCCATGTGGCTTATTACTTTTCTCACCACAGTTGGTGCTATATATTTGACATGTAAAAGGTATAACATAAATCTTTGAAGTTTTGTTTGGAAGAAAGAAAAGTATGTTATTAAAGATGTACCATGTGCCGGGCTCTGTGCTAGGTGGTTTGCTGGAGAATATTTTTGCAAAACCATTGAAATCCTAAGAGGTGTTCTGGGATAGTTCTGAGAATTTACTGCTTTGATGAGGTCATGAGAGAACACACAGATGCATCTGAAAGGCTGTGGGTTTTGAAGAATAAGGATATTTTTTGAAGGCAGGGTTACACGTGGGTTTTAAAGTCAGTGGTGAATTCACCACATAGCTTTGCCACTTACCAACTGTTGTAGAGATGTTACACATCCTCTTAGAGCCTCATGTTCTCATTTTTTTAAATGTTTATTTATTTAAATATATAGAGAGAGACGGGGCATGAGCAGGGGAGAGGCAGGAGACAGGGAGACACAGAATCTGAGGCAGGCTCCAGGCTCTAAGCTCTCAGCACAGAGCCCAATGCAGGGCTTGAACTCATGAACCGCATGATAAATGACATGAGCTGAAGTCTGACACTTAACAGACTGAGCCACCCAAGCACCCCACTCAGGTTCTCATTCTTAAATTTTTTTAAATGTTTTTTTATTTATTTCTGAGAGAGAGAGAGAGACAAGCCAAGCAGGGGAGGGTCAGAGAGAGAGGGAGACAAAGGATCCGAAGAGAGGCTCCAGGCTCTGAGCTATCTGTCAGCACAGAGCCCGATGCAAGGCTTGAACCCACGAACTGCGAGATCATGACCTGAGCCAAAGCTGGACCCTTAACCGACTGAGCCACCCAGGCACCCCAGGTTCTCATTCTTAAACCCAGCGGTTTGCCTTGCAATTTGAGTGAAACACATGTGTAGGGTACTTGGCAGGGTGCCTCACCTAGCAGAAATAAGATAGTTGTTATAAAGTGTATACATTTGTTAAACTGATTAAGCTTCATTCCTGCGCTTACAACCAAAATTTATTCTTCTTTAGCAGGAGGCGTGTGCAGTAACAGGTAGGCAGAAGCCAGCACTGCACAGTCATCTATCCCTGCATTAAGTTGTGCAAATTGAGACAGTATCTGCTATGAATTCATCAGGTGCTTTAACTCAATATCTACAATTCTGAAAGTAAAAAAAGTCAGAGTCCTGTCTCGCTGCTTTGCAGGGACCTATATTTTATTTTTATTTATTTATTTATTTATTTATTTATTTATTTATTTATTATTTTTACAAATAGTTTACTGTGAAATTAGTTTCCACGTAATACCCAGTGCTCATCCCCACGAGTGCCTCCTCCATGCCCATCCCCCTCTCCCCCCCACATCCACCAGTCCTCAGTTTTTGTCAGCATTCAAGAGTCTCTCATGGTTTTCCTCTCTCCCTTTCCCCCACCATTTCCCCCCTTCATCTCCCCCTTGTTCCTCCGTTAAGTTCCTCCTAATCCTCCTGTACGTGCAAACATATGATATTTGTCCTTCTCTGCCTGACTTATTTCGCTCAGCATAACACCCTCAAGGTCCATCCATGTTGCTACACATGGCCAGATTTCATTGTTTCTCATTGCCATGTAGTACTCCATGGTATAGATAAACCACATCTTCTTGATCCATTCATCTGTTGATGGACACTTAGGCTCTTTCCATGTTTTAGCTATTGTGGAGAGTGCTGCTATGAACATTGGGGTACATGTGTCCCTATGCATCAGCACTCCTATATCCCTTGGGTAAATTCCTAGCAGTGCTATTGCTGGGTCATAGGGGAGTTCTGTTGTTAGTTTCCTGAGGAACCTCCACACTGTTTTCCAGAGGGGCTGCACCAGTTTACATTCCCATCATCAGTGGAGGAGGGTGCCCGTTTCTCCACATCCTCGCCAGCATCTAGAGTTCTCTGATTTGCTCATTTTAGTCACTCTGACTGGCATGAGGTGGTATCTCAGTGTGGTTTTGATTTGTATTTGCAGGGACCTATCTTTAAACAAAAACTGCAGGTAAATACATTTATACTTGCTTTCTTTGGCTATAGCACTCATAAATTCTCCTCTGACTCTGAGTGTTCTGTGTCTACAAAAATATTACAGAACTTTTATTATACTTCTCAAGTCAAATTCAAATTACTTTGAAGGCTTGTCTTAAACTAGATGATCTCAGAAATCTATCGTTTCACTATATTTTCCAATCTATGAAAATACTGTCCCTTCTTATTGAATAAAACAAGAAAGAGAAAGTTTCCAGCTGTAACAAGGATAAGAGAAGGGGTTAGGAGGTAGACCTTTAAGGGCACCAGAATGTCTCTTGCATTAAAATCTGGTTTTTAAGTATGTTTACTCTGTTATCTGAGCGAGTTATTAATTGACTGATAAGATTGTGGCTTGGGGGCACCTGGGTGGCTCAGTCGGTTAGGCGTCCGACTTCAGCTCAGGTCATGATCTCACTGTTCGTGGGTTCGAGCCCTGCATTGGGCCCTGTGCTGACAGCTCAGAGCCTGGAGCCTGCTTCGGATTCTGTGTCTCCCTCTCTCTCTGACCCTCCCCTGCTCATGCTGTCTCTATCTCTCTCTCAAAAATAAATTAAAAAAAAAAAAAAAAAAAAGATTGTGGCTTGGGGCACCTGGGTGGCTCAGTCAGTTAAGTGGCCAACTCTTGATTTCATCTCCTCATTATCTCACAGTTCCTGAGTTTGAGCCCTGCATCAGGCTCTGTGCTCTACTGACAGCACAGAGCCTGCTTGGTATTCTCTCTCTCTCTCTCTCTCTCTCTCTCTCTACCCTGCTCATGCTCTATCTCTCGAAAGTAAATAAATAAACATTAAAAAAAGATTGTGGCAGTAGTAGGGTTTTTTAAATTACAAATTTCCTCTCTTTTTAAAAGTTTATCTTGAGAGAGAGAGAGTTTGAGCAGGGGAAGGGCAGAAAAAGAGGGAGAATCTCAAACAGCCAGTGGTTGGGAGGGGGGGTGCTGGGTGTTGGGGTTGGATGGGGCCTGAGGGGAGGGGTTGGCAAACTGGAGAACTGTGAGGTCTTGACCTGAGCTGAAATCAAGAGTCAGACGCTTAACCAGCTGAGCCACCCAGGTGCCCCCACCAATTGATTCAAAGTCACTAGACCTTTTGGGAAATAACATCTGAAGATTCAAGTCATCTTTGTATACTGATAGAATATGTTCTAGTCTCTTGGGCTACCAAGAAAACAGTTTATTATGATATATGGAATCTCGCTGAAATGAAATAGCCTTTATTTTCACAATTTGAGTCATTTGTTTTTATTTCAGTGAAAGAATTAAGAATTCAGCTTGGTAAAACAGAAGTTCAAATTGAGATCATGCCCTAAAATGGGGGGCGGGGGGGGGGGTTGTTACTGGAATCATATAAGATGGTGCCATCTAGTGGACAAAATGGTATAATCTTACTCATTTCACCCATTAATCAGTAGGTTAGTAGTACCATACAGTATGGCATAGTAGCCGCTTTAGGACATAATGAAATTCAATGGGACAAAAACCATTTTGGATGATTAACTGATCACCACAGATGGGAAAATAAAATAATTTCTCTAATTTGCTTTTTTATCTGTTATAATGAAACCGCTAAGAGAATTTGTTGCATTTAGAATTTTTATTTTTATTTATTTATTTATTTTAATATTTTTATGTATTTCTAGGAGAGAGAGAGAGACAGCATGAGCAGGGGAGGGTCAGAGAGAGAGGGAGTCACAGACTGAAACAGGCTCCAGGCTCCGAGCTGGCAGTCAGCACAGAGCCCGACGCGGGGCTCAAACCCACGAACCGCGAGATCATGACCTAAGCGAAAGTTGGACGCTTAACCGACTAAGCCACCCAGGCGCCCCTTCATTTAGAATTTTTAAAATGCAGTAATTCCTGAGTAACGGGATCAATATTCACTACTTTTTGAAGTATTTCACAAATGTTTGTCCATTTGATTGTATCTGCACTGAATGTCAAGATAATTAGCTGGATTTTAGGTGGGGGAAAATTAGTTTCTAAGAATAGGTATGTTCATTATAAAGTGAAAATGAAAAGACCTGAGGGTTTTTTTTTTTTAATGTTTATTTTTTTTGAAGAAAGAGAGAGAACGATCAGGGGAGGAGCAGAGAGAGAGGGAAAGAGAGAATTCCAAGCAGGCACAATACTGTCAGTACCATTGAACTGTGAACCCATGAACTGTGAGACCATGAGCTGTGAGACCATGACCTGAGCCAAGGTCAAGAGTAGGATGCTTAGCCACCCAAGTACCCCCAAGATCTGAATTATTAATATTAGTAGATTTTATTTAAGCCATTAGTTTCTGTCTCACCTTGTTTTTATCTGTGTTAGACTTATTTTACAAATAGAGTAACTTTTTGGTGCCTCAGTTTCTTTTGTCTGCAAAAGGAAGGTATGTTAACTCAACAAGAGTTTAGTGGATGGATGATTATGTGCCCAGCACATTGATGGATCCTGGGGACACAGTGATGAATAAAACAGTCCTGATTTCAGGGAGCATGCTGAGGAAACACATACGTCATTTTAAGATGAGGCAGTAAGAATAGTAATATATCCCAGCACATAAAGTATCAGGGAATGGTACCCAGTTCAGCCCCAGAGGCAAGTGGAGTTAGAGTCAAGGAAGTCTACCTGGAGGAGTCTAAACCTGTGAGTAAGGCTTAAAGGCTGAGTGAGAATTAATAAGGAAAGAAGGACAAGGCTGAGCAGAAAGGGCACTCCAAGCCTAGACTACCAGCGACTATAGATTTGTGAGATGTTATCATGGATGGGGTATCTGACAAAACTAGGTTCTTTGGGACTCTCATGGGAATATTAGTCCTACAAAGTATACAGACTAGTATCCCAAAGGGGCTTTGATATTACAAAGTGGCATGGTTGGAGAAGCCTCAGGCCCCAATGGGACTTGGCCGGCTTGGCCTCCTTTTTGCTGACTGACAACTAGCCTTTCATTTCCAGCCTCTCAGAAAATGAATTCATTGCCTGGGTTTAATGTCAGACTGGCATGACCTCTTCAACGGAACACAGTTTTACTGTGTTTCTAAGTAAATCATGAGTGATGCCGTATGGAGTTGTTAAACATGAGACCAATGAAGTGGTTAAAGTTGCCAAGTCACCTTCTAATCCATAGGTGTCGTGAATTGAACACTGACTTCCAGAAATAAAATTCTGAAATCTGTTATGGTTCTACCCATATCTTCATAATCAATATCCACCTTTAACTTTGAAGTTTTGTTTTGTGACTGTTAATTTTAAAAAAAGGCGGGGGGGGGCGCCTGGGTGGCTTAGTCGGTTAAGCGTCCGACTTTCGCTTAGGTCATGATCTCGCGGTTCGTGGGTTCGGGCCCCGCATCGGGCTCTGTGTTGACTGCCAGCTCAGAGCCTGGAGCCTATTTCAGATTCTGTGACTCCCTCTCTCTCTGACCCTCCCCTGTTCACGCTGTCTCTCTATCCTAGAAATAAATAAAACATTTAAAAAAAAAAATAAAAAAAGGCAGGGGGTAAGAGGAAGGATTATTGCTAATACAAAATCATTACCTTTTTAATCCTTTTTTCTTTAATGTTTGTTTATTTTTGAGAGAGACATAGAGTTCAAGCAGGGGAGTGGCAGAGAAAGAGAGGGAGGGAGACACAGAATCTGAAGCAGGCTCCAGGCTCTGAGCTGTCAGCACAGAGCCTGATATGGGGCTTGAACTCACAAGCTGTGAGATCATGACCTGAGCTGAGGTTGGACGCTTAGCCAACTGAGCCACCCAGGTGCCCCAAAATCATTACATTTCTAAACTATTTGATTTGCAAGAAAATGAGTGGCCCAGGGGCGCTTGGTGACTCGGTTGGTCAAGCATCCAACTTGATTTTTAGCTCAGGTCATAGTCTCACAGTTCATGCATGCACTGTCAGCTCAGAGCCTGCTTGGGATTCTTGCTCTCCCTCTCTCTCTGCCTGTCCCCCACTCATGCTTCCCCACCCCCTACTCTCTCTCTCTCAAAATAAATAAACTTTTTTAAAAAAGAAAATGAATGGTTCATTTTTATATTTATTTTGATTCCTTACCTGTTTATTTCTTTGTCAAAAGAATCCGCTTCCCCATAAACTATAAATGGCCTATAAAGACTTAGTGAAGCCCTTAAATGAATACAACTCTTGTCTTCACAGATACAGGCTAGTTCCAAAGGTTTATTTTCCTGCACAAATTCACGACGTTGTACGAGCCACGAAGTATTTTCTGCAGCCGGAAGTCTTACACAAGTATTCGGTTGACCCAGGCAGAATTGGCATTTCTGGTGACAGTGCTGGTGGGAATTTGGCTGCTGCTCTGGGCCAACAGGTAACAGATTGCTCGACATGCTGGTGATAAGAGGACTCTTGCTAACTTGCAGACCAACAAACACATTCTCCCCCACGTATGCCACAGGCTTAGCAGGTGGGCTGTTCAGTACGGGGTCGGCTTATTCAGACGACTGCACTCGGAGAATTCTCAGATCTTTCTGAAGTAGGAAAAAGGGGGGTCACTGAAAGAGGTGTCATCTCTGAGTCCTTGGAAAGGCCTTGATTACAGTTAATATGAAAGACGGGCTGACAGTTTACAGGGCTCTCTTGCTCCTCAGCGATATGCATGGCAATCAAGTATTCCCAGCTACTTTCACATGCTGGACTCACAAAAATATTTTTGCTTAAATTCCAGTTGCTAATATTGTTTCCTTAGAACCTTGAGTCAAATTGAAAAGCTAAAAAATGTTTCCCAATGTATTTTTTTAATATAGAAGAAAAAAATTAAAATGGGTCAGCCACTTTGAATGTTATAATACCAGTTAATCTGAGTTTACCTGGTTAAATTCTCTGGTTAAAACTATCTAATTCTAATAGCACCCAAATTATAAGGGCAGCTGTGTAAATTCAAAGATGTTTTATGCCTCTGGTGGATTAAATAAGTTTGGAATTGCACCTCTGTCTTCTCGCCTCCAAATTTCTTTTGGTATTCTTAAATTGCTGTACATAAAGAACTTCGATCTCTGTTGGGCGTTCGCAGGTCTGCTATACATGTGTTCTCGTGTGGTAAGAAGGAAGTCCTGGTGCAGTGGGGAGAGGATCATGGGCTTTAAAATTAGAAGTGGGACGGAATCCAGTCCTGCTGCTTCGGAAGCTATGGGCTTCAAGTCCGCCCCTCAATACCTCTGACTCTCAGGAAAATGAGGTTAATGTCATCTGATTGCAGAGCTATTGCTGGGACTTCATGAAATGATGTATATACAATTCCTGGCACGTGTTAATAGTACTATTAACTGATCATTTCCTTTTCCTTTTACAGAGCAGTTACATCTTCCCTGGGGGGTGGGGTTCTAAAGTCCGTGAAACAAAATTGTACAGCTAAAATGACCTTGAAGGTTGTTTAGTTGCCTATAAAACACAGTGACCTAGTTAGCTGCCTTCTAGATGTTACATGAAAATGTGTATCATTTTAGACCCTAGGACTGGAAAATGAGGCAGTATATTCACATTTTGTGAAGGCATGGGGAATGGAGATCTGATGAGGCAGAGGATGTGTTCACATTCCGATTTAACCTCAACTCTGGGGCACATGCTCATTACGGAGAATGGAGGGCATGTTGCCAGCGCCATTTAAATTCTCACTTATGCAGCAAGAAGACTAAATGCTCATCAGAGGAGATATCCTAAGGTCCTACCATAGCACTTTGGAGTCCCATCATCTGTTCATTTAGCTTTTCCTACCCTTTCTTCTGGAAGAGTTAGACTAGTTTGTTTCTTCCTCGGAAGCCATTGCCTTTTTTCACCTTGCACAGAATACTGAACTATAAAAGGTTTTCACGTTATCCATCCATAGTACCCAGCAAGGTATGCTAGTGCCCAAGGACAGATTCAAGTAAAGTGTTCGTAGGAGGTTAAAGACCTAAGAGATCACATGTGTTTTCAGCATTCACTCAAAACTATGGGTTGCAAACATCATTAACTTCCTTTGTAAATATCCAGCAGCTTGATGAGGGTTTGGGGAGTGGTGGTGCGTGGTGGGGATGTTTTTATTTTGTAAACCATATTACTTAATGCTATAACTAACTATATTACTTAATTACTTTCATACTTGTACCCCTTTGATTCCAAGTAATGAATTCTGAGACTTTAAAAGTTGTGGTTTCCATACAAGAAGCCATTAACGTGTTTGCTTCCTCTTCACCAGTTTGCTCAAGATGCCAACCTCAAAAACAAGCTCAGAGTGCAAGCTTTAATATATCCAGTTCTTCAAGCTTTAGATTTCAACACACCCTCTTACCAGCAAAACGTAAACACCCCAATCCTGCCCCGTTATGTCATGGTGAAGTACTGGGTGGACTACTTCAAAGGCAGCTATGACTTTGTCCAGGCAATGATCGTCAACAACCACACTTCCATGGACGTGGAAGAGGCAGCTGCCCTCAGGGCCCGTCTAAACTGGACGTCCCTCTTGCCTGCGTCCATCACAAAGGACTACAAACCTGTGGTGCAGACCACGGGCAACGCCAGGATTGTGCGGGAGATCCCTCAGCTGTTGGATGCTCGCTCGGCCCCGCTCATTGCAGACCAGGAAGTCCTGCGGCACCTCCCAAAGACCTACATTCTGACCTGTGAGCATGATGTCCTAAGAGACGATGGGATCATGTATGCAAAGCGTCTGGAGAGTGCAGGTGTGGAGGTGACCCTGGATCACTTTGAGGATGGCTTCCACGGATGCATGATTTTCACCAGCTGGCCCACCAACTTCTCAGTGGGAATCCGGACTAGGAATAGTTACATCAAGTGGCTGGATCAAAACCTGTAAAAGAGGAAAATTTCCAAAATCTTGACCTCCTGCACCTGCTTCGGAAAGAGATGCACTTTTTAGTTGACTACTTTCCCCCTGTTATTTGTGAGTTATGGAATCTCCATTCCCTGCAGACTTTATGTTAATTTAATTTTTGAAAATGTGTTTGGCTAATGTAAGTACAAAATGTCTGAATCTGGTTCTCCAAGTGGGCCAGTCTCTCTGTTCATATTTTTGTTTTGGGGGGTTTTGTTTGTTTGTTTGTTTTAGCCAAACTACCACCAGTACTCACGGCTGCAGAAAGCAGGGCTAGGAGCTGAAATAGCTTTGGGTTCTGTCTTCAACAAGAAATTCTTTCTAGAAGAAATTCTTCCAGCTGTGGATGGTATATGTGGGCTCTTCTTTAACATGTAGAGTTTACTTTAAATTCAGAGCAGTGTTACTTGTCTGCACCTTAAGGTCAGTGTTGGGTACCAAGTGCCCTGTGTTCTTTACGGATAGATGGTTTTGTTTCCTATGGGAATTTCGGCAAAGGTTAGCAAGGACAAGCTTCTCAAATGACTTTCTTCCTTTAGAGTATTAATTTTATGGGATAGCTATCTGTAAGTCCAGTCAGTTTATGATGATACTTGAAAGTTACTTTCTACCACTATTAGAAAATATAAAGTTGCATGTAATGGATATCTGTACATTGTAAAGTTTTTTGGTTATGCTGTCTCCGTGGGGGAGATCTTTTGGGAGCAAATTCATTTAGATTTAGGATAAATTCGCCATCACAGAAACAAGTAGAAACACACAAATGAACTAACCTATTTATTTTCATAATGAATACTTGACATAAATTACCAAGAGCAGTGTGTATATATTTGGCATAGTCAGAAAAGAAGATACATTTAATATTGAAATTATGAAAAATACCTTTAGAGGGTCTAGTTTATTCTTGAAAGCTCAACTTTTTCACTTACATGGCTTTAAATGGGGCTATTTTGGTATATATATAAATATAACGTATTGTTTATTTTTTTAAGTTATTTAATGTTAATATATACAGCTCAACTTAAGATTTTTCAGAATAACATCTATAATGAATATTAAAAATAACAATATTTTTAAAAAACTACCTTAGAATTATATCCACATGTAATTTTATGGAAAGAGGTAAAGTAGCTATTCATACTACTATACATTAGGCTTAAATATTTTGATATCTATATGCATATACAAATTAAAGAAATTAGCAACTGTCATACGCCTAGTAGATTCATCTTCGTTGATAGTTGGAGAGCTTAGGAAAGACACACACTGCTCATTTCTGCCTCTGAGGTGGAACACTAGCTTATATTCTCTAGGGTGAAGCATACCCGATGCCTTCACCCCTTTTCTGTCTCCTTCGTACCTGGTCTAGGAGTTACAATAGCCCAAGCTCGACTTCATGTAAAGCCTTCACTGCCAGTGGGCACATCTTTATCATAGCAAGGGATTCCCATTGTGGTTTGAGTGCCTCTCCTCTCCTTCCTACCACTTTTACCACTGCCCTGACCTGCTCTTTGCAGGGACTGCCAAGGCCAGGTCATGATACAGCCAGTTTATCAGTGGAAAGGAATGGGAACCTCTTCACTCATTTGAAAGATGGGCATTTCCCACTTCTGGCAAAGAAGTAAGTGGAACTGTACACCCTTCTTTTTCTTTCTTTTTTTTTTTTAATTTTTTAAAATGTTCATTTATTTTTGAGAGAGACAGAGCACAAGCAGGGGAGGGACAAAGAGAGAGGGAGACACAGATCCAAAGTGGGCTCCAGGATCTGAGCTATCAACACAAAGCCCAACACAGGCCTCGAACTTACTAACCGTGATATCATGACCTGAGCTGAAGTCAGATGCTTAACCGACTGAGCCACCCAGGTCCCCCTTATTTTTCATTTATTGTACAAGCCAGTAGCATTTTATGTACAAGACAGAAGTAAATGCAACAGTGTGTGTACGTACGTGTGTGTGCCTGTATGTGTATAAAAGTAATCATGCAAATTAACATGCTAATGGACAGAGACAAGTCATTTACCATCTCTGAGCCTCCATTCCCTTTCCTTTAAAGTCAGAGATTTGAATTACTTAATCTACGAGGTCTTTTCCAATGGTCAATTCCAACCATTTTGTCAGACTGGCAAATGTATTGGCTTCTTCTACAGTATTTTGTTTTTTTATTTTGTTTTTGGGGGTTTTTTTGGTAGGTCATTTATCCATATATACACAAACACAGACATCATTAAAGATTGTTTTTCCTGAAAAAACAGGAATTTAGTTCTTCCTCTTTGACAGCTGCTCTCCTCATTTAATACTATTGTTTTCTCACACCGATTGAAGGGACCAGCGTTGGTTCGGACCTTAGTTTGAGGTTATCTACCTCTAAGAAAGCAAAGAACATTTAATGCACGCACAGAGTTTCTTAAAAAGGCATATTTTCACCCAGAATTATGAGCCATATGCTGTCATAATTACAGACAATAAATGATTCTAGACCTTTAAAGGTTGTCTTGGATGAAAAGGGAGTGAAAGAGAAAGGGTCAACCACTGTTTCTAATAAAACACTTGAGTTTCATAAAGCTTTATGTGTGTGAATGATTTGCCTAATGACTTGCACTGGATCCCACCTCAGACCTTGCTTGAAGTTCTTTCTTGAAATTCTCCCTGGAATAACAGTTGGGAATCAGGATATGCAAAACCCAGTACATACAAGGGAGGCTAAACCAACCAAAAATCTTAGCTCTAAGAACTACTTTGGGAAGCATACAGAGTTTTTGGTGAAGATATTTTAGTGTGGGGTGAGTTCACTTTCTTTTAACTTTTGTCCTTAAGTAAAAAAGTTTATGCTCTGCAGATTAATTTTATAGTGTGATGGCTTTGTTTTGTTTTCCTATTTTATGAAAAAGTTGATAGTCTTTTTGTAATATTGTTTTGTGAAATATGAATATAACTGTATGAAGAACAAATCTTGAAGTGCTACAAATATAGTGAAGTGTAAATCAGTCTTAATGTTTCATCATTGATTTGTGAAGAATTTGAGACTATTGTATCATTCTCTTGGTGGCTATGATATTTTATGCATGACCTTTTAACTTTTGACTTTTGCTTATTTCCCACTGCTGAGGGCAAGGCAGATTTTATGAAGGATTTTGGTAGCAAATCTATTTTATAAGATGAAAATCCAGTGTGGAGATAAGGAAAGTCTATATCTGTTTTGACTCAAGTTTGGAAATAAAATGGCTCCATCTGGGAATGTGCCTCTTTCACTTCTCGTCTCTCTTTCTGGTTCCCATCTCTGTGTCTGTATCTCAGATCCCTCGCCACAGCTCTGCCCAGATATCCTGCCTGCCAGAGTCCTCCAGCTGCCTTTCAGTCACTGAGAGGCAGTTCGGTGGCCTCCTTGATGACCATCATTTCATGTCTGGATACAGTATATGCTGCTCATATTGTGGAAATCGTGCCTTGGTCTGGCTAGAATATTCATGAAAGTGAGGCAGGCCCTGGGACTATTTTGGGTCTTTCAATATACATATTAGAAAGGGATGATCATAGTGCAGATGAATTTGGATTGGAATTCAATCCACAGATGTATCAATATCGCTGGAGATGTATCAATATCACTAGAGGCAAGTTTTCAAATTGACCCTGACATTACAAGCAAATCTAATAATTTCACACGTGAGTTTAGTATGCTTAGTTTATATCAACCTGATAGGAATGTTTAAAACTTTTTTTTCCAAGGTGAATTATACGTATTGTTTCTAAATGGTCAGATATGTGTGTTTAAATTATTGTTTTCTATCCAACCATAGTTTCTTTCGTCTTCTCAACAAAACATCTGTTGTATGGCTATGTTTTGCTAGAGAGATCCAACTGACAGTTCCAACAATTCTCCTTTGGAGCATAAAAGATGTACTTTATGTGTTTTAATGTTGGTTTTTTTGTGTGTGTGATTTTCATTCCTTTAATCTCCCACTATTTTTTTCAACAACATCTTATATTTTCCAATAGATCCTGTATTTAAACATCTAGAAGATGTTTATATCACTACCAGATTCCCCAAATCTCAAAGATCAGAAATGTAAACATGGTTTCTAGTAGGCATACGTGGGCTGTGTAGCCCTGTCTGTCACTTTGGAATCAGCATCTTGTGTCATTAGAGAGGCTGGTGACATTTGTGTCTGGTCTGGACGGCCCCTCCCCCAGATTTCCTCATGGCTGCCTCCTTGTTGGCGCTTGAGATTGAAAGCTCAACCTTCTGGAGAGACCGTCTGCCCAAACTAGACCCAGCCCTTCCAGTCCCCACCCATTCTCCAGTCCCCTCTGATTTCTTTTTATTGCTGCTGTTTGCAGTTTAGTTCTCCGGCTGCAATTCTTGCTATTTGATTATGTGTTTGTTTTGTTTCCCCCATATTTAAACTTCAGCTCCATGAAGGCAGGGACTTCATCTTGTCCATTTCTTTTTTCCTCAGCATTTAAAACTGAATGCATAGTGGACTTTAGAAACATTTTTGTTTCTGTTTTTTTAATTTTTAAATGTTTATTTTTGAGAGAGAGAGACAGAGTACAGCAGGGGAAGTGCAGAGAGAGCGGGAAACACAGAATCTGAAGCAGGTTCCAGGCTCTGAGCTGTCAGCACACAGCCAGATGTAGGGCTCGAACTCAGGGACCACGAGATCATGACCGGAGCCAAAGTTGGACACGAGTTAGGTTATTATTTTCATTGTGTTTCTTTCAGAAGTAAATTAAGTTTATGTCAAATATAAAAAATTACTTGAAACTGAAATGACTGTGGTAAAAACTAAACATTCCAAGAAAAACTAATTCAAAGTAATTTTTAACGCAAAAAAAATGTTTTTGAGTTAATGGATAATGATACAGAGAACAAAAGCAAAAGAAATGTAGAAAAAGCATAAATTTCCTTTGCAGCCTCATTGACAACTACTTAAGGCAAGCAGGGTGGCCTTTCTCCAGGAACTCAACTGCCTCCATGTTGATATTTTGCCAGAGGCAAAAGGCAACCTTAGCTTGACAGTAGCCAACCTCCAGGATCCTGTAAGTCTCCTTTAACATATGAAAATCCCTTTGGAAACTTCTCTACCCCGCCCCCCAAGTACATGTCGACAATCCTCCTCCAAACATACCGTCCCCTGATGCACACCTGAAGTTCCCAAACTAAGGTTTTACTAGTAGTCAATGACCTTATCTTCAACAGCAGCTAGCCCCTCAAGGTCCTGAAAACCTTGCTTCCAAATTCCTTAGAGACTTATGCCATCCCTAAACCCCTCTCAACTGTAAAGTATATAATTAATCTCTCCTCACAACCCCAGTACAGCTTTCTGCCCACAGGTGCTGTCCTGTGCTTTACTAAAACCACCTTTTTTCCATCACCAAGCATGTCTCAAGAATTCCTTCTTGACCGTTCCCTCCTGAACACCAAACACATCAGGTAAAGTGCCATTTGGGTTTTTTTCTTTTCTTTTCTTTTTTTTTTTTTTATTTATTCCTTCCAGAGCTTGGGTCCTTCCTGTATTTTTCTTAAAAAATACTGGCCAAGGTTTTTAAATAAATTTGCAAACTGCCCTAAAAAAATGATCTATAGGGGGTGCCTAGGAGATTTAGCCGGTTAAGCATCCGACTTCAGCTCAGGTCATGATCTCCCAGGGTTCATGGGTTCCAGCCCTATGTCGGGCTCTGTGCTGCCAGCTCAGAGCCTGGAGCCTGCTTCAGATTCTGTGTCTCCCTCTCTCTCTGCCCCTCCTCTGCTCATGTCTGTCTGTCTCTCAAAAAAATGAGTAAACATTAAAAAACTTTTTTTAATTAAAAAAATGATCTATATAACACGTTTCACAAAGTGTTCCATGGAAGTCAATTTAAGACCTTGAGAAGAAATTTTAATCAACCAAAACAATTCTACCAACTTTAGGATATTGTCTTCTTTCTGATCTCATTAGTTTAAAAAAAATTTTTTAATGTTTTATTTATTTCTAGGAGAGAGAGAGAGAGACAGCATGAGCAGGGGAGGGTCAGAGAGAGAGGGAGTCACAGACTGAAACAGGCTCCAGGCTCTGAGCTGGCAGTCAGCACAGAGCCCAACGCGGGGCTCAAACCCACGAACCGGGAGATCATGACCTAAGCGAAAGTCAGACGCTCAACCGACTAAGCCACCCAGGTGCCCCTGATCTCATTAGTTTTAAATAGGGAAATCAAATTCTGTGTTCCTTATTCCAGTTTAATTCATGCAGTAGAGGTGCCTGGCTGGCTCAAAAGGAAGTGTGTGACTCTTTGTTTCAGAGTTGTGAGTTAGAACCCCATGTTGGGTATAGAAATTGCTTTAAAATTTTTAAATTTAAAATTTAATAGTTCAAATACTTAAAAAAATACTCGTGCAATACTTACTTGCTTGGCCAAAGAGTAAACTTACTTTAAATATTCTTTTTTTTAAATAGTTTATTGTCCAGTTGGTTTCCATCACACCACTCCTGCCAACTTTGTTTCCACTGTGCTCATGGAATGAAGTTGCCTGCCTTCTACCCAAAGCCAGTACCTCAATTTGCATCCTTGATCAGCTCTTTATTGACTTATTCCAGGACATGCTAAAGTACTTCCCCTTTCTGCTGGACCTTTTACTCCCACTGAACTCATTCCTTCCTTTTAGCTCTATAAATATAATCAAATCTGTCCTGTGCAGAAGGAACTCTTCCTTTGGCCCCTTTTCTCCATTTCATTTTCCTTCTTATCTAAACACTGCAATGTTCTTTGGGTTATCTATCGCCGAGTAACAAATTATTCTGAAACTCATAATTTTAAACACTAGCCATTTGTTACTGCAGGATTCTGGGTTGACTAGGTTTAGCCTTGTGGATCATTGAGGAGACAAAAATCCTTTGCTTGCATTTATAGTACATCAGATGATGAAGGGGAGAATTTTCCATATTTACTTCTGGCCCCCACACATTTTTCACCTTGTTTTTCCTCCACCACCCCTCAAACTTCTAGTGCTGGGGACAGTTCATATTTTAGTACATCTGGCCTCATACGTCAGCAGAGGGAGGGTTAGGGGTATTCCTGGAAGTTATTCTCCTAGCGGATGAGTCAGCAATAACTTAACTGAGGGCAGCTGCAAATCACATAAACATATCCCCTTACACCCAAGCCAAATGCCCCGTTGGCCCACTTTCCCTTGACCGGAGCACCAAAATGCTGCCACTCTAAGCATCTGACGCCTGGACAATGGTGATGGAGAAACTAGGGTAGAGTCACAATAACCAGCTGCAGTTAAAAGGTATTTTAACCTTTGTGTGTTTAAAAAAAAAAAGAAAGGCAATAATTTTGTGCACCTTTGAGTGGGGTCCCTCCAGTTCCCTGAAGGGGACCCACTCATATAAGGGGGTCCTAAGCTCAAGTTTTATGGTAAATCTGCCCCTGAACAAGATTAAGATTCATGCTTTCATCCTCATTTAAATGCCCGTCCTGGGCCATCCAGTAGCCCCTCCAGTATAGCAAGTCCCAGACTTGACACATGCATTGCCCTCCCCCTGCTCTGGCCTGGCCTGATCTAGGCTGTATTTCACTGGAGTGGACTTCTCCAGTTTCCAGTCACCTGGCTAGGACTGTGAAGGCCGTCTGCATCTCCTCAGCTTTCTTTTTTTTTTTTTTTTAATGTTTTATTTATTTCTAGGAGAGAGAGAGAGACAGCGTGAGCAGGGGAGGGTCAGAGAGAGAGGGGGTCACAGAGTGAAACGGGCTCCAGGCTCTGAGCCGGCAGTCAGCACAGAGCCCGACGCGGGGCTCGAACCCACGAACCGCGAGATCATGACCCAAGCGAAAGTCGGACGCTTAACCGACTAAGCCACCCAGGCACCCCAACATCTCCTCAGCTTTCAACCTCGGCGGTCCCCAAGACCAGTCAGTTCTATTTCCCAAACATTGAGAGATAAAATACTTACATATTTGCATGATATTTGTAGGAAAACATACATCAAATATGTATTTGTACATCATATATCCCAAACATGCAAAATCCATTCCCCTCTTTCCATGCTTGAACCCCCCTCTGCTCTAGATCCAACCTTAAAGCCCTTCAGGCCATTGGTCAGGTTCAGCGCACCTCACGTCAGGTGCGCCGCTCTCCCTCACCGCCCTGCCCCCGCAGACTTCCGCAGCCACAGTTCACGTGTGGTCTGGGCACCCTCGGGGACCCATGGAATCACAAACTATTTTCATACTAATACTATGATGTTATTTGCCTTCATCGCTGTTTTTCTTTACAAGCGCAGTTTTCCAGCCGCTCCTTGGTCTGCGGCCCTGCAGCAGCTGGGCTGGGCAGCAGATACGAAAATCCAGCTGGTTCCTGTGAAGCCAGACATGAAAGAGTTTCTGCAAAGACGTAAAACAATGACACACGGCTCACTCATTTGTGTTTGGAAAATTTAGTGTTTTGTTTTCCATAAAATATAGCTTAAGCTTAACATGTAATTAAATACATTAACAACTGTTTAAAATTTCTGTTTTAAGTCCTATATGGTAAATTAAAGATCAATAAATAAAGTCCACACGAACAAAAAAGCTCTTTGGGTCCTCAGTAATTTTTTTTAAGTTTATTTATTTATTTTGTGAGAGGGGGGTGGGGGATGTGAGCAAGGGAGGGACAGAGAGAGGAAGAGAGACAATCCCAACCAGGCTTCTCACTGTCAGCGAAGAGCCCAACACGGGGCTTGAACTCATGAACGGTGAAATCGTGACCTGAGGTGAAACCAAGAGTTGGACTCTTAATCTATTGCACCATCCAGGTGCTGGATAATTTTCAAGAATGGAAGGTCCTGAGACCAAAACATTGGAGAACTGCTGTTACAACATCATCTCTCAGCAGGTTGTGCTGAGATACAGCTGGCCAATGCTGAACTTATTACCGTGCTTCTAAACACGCACCGTGTGTTCTCCCACCTAATTCTTCTCCCTCTCCCTTTCTTCATCCTCTCTCGTCTCCCTTCGCCAGCCTCCTCCAGGGTACCTCTTCGAATTCCTCCCTCCTTAAGACGCTTTAGCCTCTGGTCTCACATTGTACTCAACACATGGCCGGGTAATTGTCAATGGGTCTGTCTCTCTCACAAGACCGTGGGAGCCCTGACGTGGGGTCATGTCAGCATCACCTTTGCGACCCCAATGGCTGACACAGTACCTCTCACAAAATAAGCACTCAAGAAATTTTTGCTGAACATTCTTATGTTATCACAATTTAAAACAGTGTTCTCTTCAAAACATGTGAAATTATATCTGATACTATTATACATATATTTGCGTATTTACATTCTTAAGATAAAATCTCAGTTTTGCTTTTGTTTTTCTGCAGATGTTTCTTTTTTTTTTTTTTACTAATGCATTAAAAACGTTCTTGATCAACAAATGAAATCCCGAAGACTGCAACAGAATACTTTTAAATTCAAGGCAGCTGCCAGCAGAGGGCACTCTTGAAAGTAAAAGGCATCAACCATCCTCAGCATTGCTGTGTTTTGTCTGGAATTTCAAAAAAAAAGACTTCCCGGTAGCTTTCTGGAACGTTTTATATTTATAAACGGTAAATAAAAAGCCACACTACGTCTTATCACAGAATAAATTGAGTATTTTTTAAAGTAGAGAGACTTTAAAATCCTCATTAAGTACCTGAGAATGACTGAAATCTCAAAACAAAGCAAAACAAAATAAATTTGAAAAAGGACTCACATCGATCCTTTGTTAAAGCATGACTCACTTCCCTGCCCACCAAAGCGTGTGTCATTTCTTCTTACACGTTTGTATTCAAGGTAGATATTTGCCATCCTTTTGGAAAAGAGCTGACAGAAGAATGGTGTCTGCATTTCTGAAGGACCATTTAGTGCCGCAAAAAATATAGGACCTTCATGTTGTGCCTGCTGGCAAACCCCAGGCACCCGGCATTGCGTGGATCCTTAGATGTGAAGAAACTGCCTTCGAAAACAATACATAAGGCAGACCTAGGTAGCCTTCAAAAGCTAAAGCACATTTTCAGTTAAAAAAACATTCAGCAGGGACATTTGCAGAGCTGCCATGTTTTAACAACATATAATATGTTCTTTGGCTAAGGGGGAAAAGCCTGCCACTCACTCAGACTGCATGGAACAGAGGAAAATGCATGAACTAGCATTTAGTAAACCACAATTCCATTTCCAGCTCGTCCAGCAAATATCTCAGCAAATTTAGCTAAGTCTTGGTTAGTGCTTTGTTTCCACCATTTAAAAAGCTATACAATATTTATCTAAACTTCTTCCTTACTCCACAGAAATACTTGAAGCAGCTTATAATTAAACAGTGTACAATGACATAGTGATATAGAAATAGAAGCTCATAGCCAAGGAAAAGAACAGAAACATGCCAGCTAGAAAATCAGTTGCTCTGGTTAATTTCTGGTTTGACTCTGAGCATCCTGGCAGTTAAGGCAAAAAGTAAAAGCCGCAGTCAGTGACTCAGCCTGCTTCATAATGAAGCGCTCCAGTGTCTCAGAGGTGGCAGCCTTTCCCTAGCACTAAATTCTTAAAGAAAATTCCTACGTGTGCTTATGGACAATGTCTTCCGTTACTTTACAGCAAACACAACAGGAACTTTCACATAACTATTTATTTAATGAACCTCAATGAAAACTGAGAGCATAATTTTAAACCTCAGCATATCCATACTTTAAAATAGAAAGCCTAATTCACAGACGCATCATATTCTCTGTGCATGAAAGATATTACATCAGTTAAGGTCCTGGCAGGTAAGATGCATGCTTATATTGGCTCATTCGAGAAGCCTTTAACAAAAAGACTCTATGTAAAGATCTGGGCAGGAATTACAGACACCATCACCAGACAGTGCAGTGCTCTGGGGCGAGTAGCAACAAGGAGCTGTTATCTCATCTACACCTGATAATACAAAGGAAGAAGTCATCCCCAGTCTGAGGGTATCTGTGTGAAGAAAGCCTGGCATCCACTGTGTCCTTTGTTGCATTAGCAGAGAAGAAACAGGGGGGAAAATTCCCCAAACTTCTTTTTCCTTTCGCCTTCCATTCTGTTGCCTGTGCCTTCTGTGTTCTGAACTGGAATTGAGGGACCCTGTTTATGCAGTCCATATTGGTCGGACTCGACCCACAGCAGGGTCAGAAAGGTGGAAGATGAATCTGGAATAATCAACACATAGAGCACATAGGCTGTGTCCCACATCTAGTGCTTTTGTAGTCTGAGACTTAACAGCACAGTAATAATAAAGGGAAGTAGCTGTTTTTCATGTTTATTTCACACAGGCAAATTTTAGCTCTTTAAGCTCTCTAACATAATTACACTTCAAAAAAATAGAAGTGATGTTTAATGTAGAATAGCACTTGGCAGATATAATAGGTGTCGCTCTATTTCAGTATCTAGGCCTGGTGGTTATCCTGGCTCAAAATCCATAGGCACAATAACTAACTAAAAATATACTACTAGCCTTTCGTTTTGAGTTTTTGGATTGAATGATTTTTTTCTGCCTACTTCTGAGCACTAATTTTGGCTTACGGAGGCAGAAAAAGGACCTCCTGTAGACTAGAATTCCAACATGTAGAAGGGTGAATATTTCAGATAAATTGTCAGTTTATTGGTCAATCAAAAAAGAGAACCCTGGTGCACATGGGTGGCTCAGTCCGTTAAGCATCTCTGACTTTTGATTTCGGCTCAGGTCATGATCTCACTGTTCACAAGATCAAGCCTGACATCAGGCTTGGTCCTGACAGCAGAGCCTGCTTGGGATCCTTTCACTCCCTCTCTCTCTGGCTCTCCCCTGCTCACATGCACATTCTCTCTCTCTCTCTCTCTCTCTCAAAATAAACATTAAAAAAGAGAGAGAGAACCCTGCCTCTTTCCTATGGCCAATGAGGACTGTCCAGGTCAAGAAGGGACAAAAGGGTGATGCGTTCAGCTAAACACTGGATCTCAAAAGAAACACTTCCCCCGTGATCATTCATTCATTCATTTAAGGAATGTTGTTGCATCCTTCCTAAATGCTTGGCACAATGTCAGTCCTTGGGGATCAGTAGTGAACAAGACACTCCTCAGGGCTCTCAAGGAGCTTATAATCCTGTGAGGGAAATGGAAAAGTTAGTGATATTGATTGAATTAGAAAAATAACTGGGGCGCCTGGGTGGCTCAGTCGGTTGGGTGGCTGACTTTGGCTCAGGTCATGATCTCACCGTTTGTGGGTTTGAGCCCCATGTCAGGCTCTGCGCTGACAGCTAGCTCAGAGCCTGGAGCCTGTTTCAGATTTTGTGTCTCCCTCTCTTTCTGACCCTCCCCTGCCCACGCTCCTCTCTCTCTCATAAATAAATAAAACATTTCTAAAAAATGAAATAAAAATAACTAACAGTGAAGCACCTGGGTGATGCAGTCAGGTAAGCGTCGGACTCTTGATTTTGGCTCAGATCATGATCTCACCATTCGAAAGCTCAAGCTCGCATTGGGCTGATGGTGCAGAGCCCGCTTGGGATTCTCTCTCTCCTTCTCTCTGCTTCTCCCCACTGATGCATATGTGCACTCTCTCTCTCTCAAAGTAAATAAATATATGTAAAAAATTAATAAAACATAAAAATTAAAAACTGACAGTGTTTATAATAATCCATGGTTTACCAAAGCATTTTTTTTTTTTTACAGATGTTGTCTTATTGAGTCCTCACTCAACTTGGGGAGTTATTTTTATTGCTCTGATTTTACAGATGAATAACTGAGAGGCTGATGGGTAGTAAGTAATTATTGGTGGAGAAAGCTGCCCCACACTGTGGGACAGACGCTTCTGAGCTGGGCACTGCTCTGCAATTGCCATCTTTGAAACCCAAATACACCCGGATGGGCAAAATGCCAAGTCATTAATTCCAAAATATAAATCAGCTTCAGCTGACAGGAACAGAGGCCTTGAGAAAACACAGAAAAGAAAGGAGGCACATAATGAAAAGTGGCCCAGAGAGGAGGCAAATTGTACAAAAACAGAAAATGAGGGTCACCAACAGACGACATTCACTACTTTACAACTCCACGCAGGTCTGGCCCTGTTTCGTGACTGTGATCTGCAGGCTTCATTTCTAGGCTTGGGTCTCTAGCCAGGTCAATTGTGATTCGGGCTGGATTATTTGTTCCAGCTTTGCTGAGAGGGAGTAGGATACCAAGTTAATGTGGTAGAGTGTTTTATTTGCCCTCACAGTCGGCATTTGCTTTTTCACTGGGGCCACAATGAGTTTGTGCCCCAAACAGCACATGAAGCTCTATGTAGCCAAATTAAATTGACATGACCTGACAGGGAGAGTGGAGTAAACAAGGGGGAGCACTTTGCCGACCGTTGATGGAGATGTGCCTTGTTCCTTCTGGGCTTCCCTGCCAATCTGGCACACCAGAGACTCAGTGAACATTCAGGATGTCTCAAATACAAAGCACATTATAGACAAATGTGGAGTATATAAGGAATTAATACCATGGCCTGGTTTGGCTTTCAAGACTAAAGTTGTGGATACATTTAGTCTTTTAAAACAACACTGAACATGCCTTAAAAAATACAACATTCAAGCTACTCTGATTTATCTTCCATCTACAAACTATTTTCTATGTTACTTAAAGCACTAAATGCAAATTAATTATTTTGGTGGGGGGCGCCTGGAATGGCTCAGTTGGTTGAGCATCCAACTCTTGACTTCAGCTCAGGTAATGAGCTCACGGTGTGAGATTGAGCACAGAGTAGGACTCTGCTCTGAATGTGGAGCATTAAGATTCTCTCTCTCTTTGCCCCTCCTCTGCTCACACTCCCTCTCTCTCTCTCTCTCAAAAAAAAAAAAGAATTATTTTTTGGAGCAATGCTATATAAATCCTGATGGAATCACTAATGATACAATGTATTAAATGCATATGTATGTGACAGTCACATCACAAATATTTTCCCCTAATTATCTTGTGCTTTGTGGGTGAGAAAACTGAGAGGTTACTTAGCTTGTCCAAGATCACAAAGTTAAAAGGTGGCTGAGATGGTGGGGGCTTGTATTCAGAACAATTTAACTCCAAAGCTTGAGCTCTATCATCACGTCACTCTACCCCAGAGGAAGTGAGTCTTCTGACCCTAAGCTCCAACTTTAAGAGCTGCATTGATTGTTTTGGGCAGTGGGGAAAATACTGGTAAAACAACTTGTGATGGTAATTTTATGTGTCAACTTGACTGGGTCACGAAGTACCCGGATATTTATTCAGTCACACAGTATTCTGAGGCATGTCTTGAGGATGTTTTTGGTGAAATTAACATTTGAATTAGTAGCCTGAGTAAAGCTGGTTGCTTTCTCTAAGGTGGGTGGGTTTCATTCCTCAGTTGAAAACCAAAGTAGAACAAAAAGGCTGCCCCTCCTGTTAATAAGAAGAAACTCCCCTCATCCTGAACTGACTTCAAGCTGAGATGTTTATCTTTTCTACCTTTGAAGTTGGACTTGGACCGAAACCACCACTGGCTCTCCCAGGTCCCAGCTTGCTGACTACAGATGTTGGGGGTCCTCAGCCTCCATAACGCGTGAGCTGTGAGTCAATTTCTTAAAATGAATCCATCTACCCATCTATGTATCTCCTATTGGTTTGTTTCTCTAGAGAACTCAGACTAATACACAACCCTTCCCAGCAAGTATTCTGAGATCAATCAGCCAGCTGTTATTTGTTTCATCTGGTCCATCTCCAAGCCTCTGACACTCATTTCTGATAATATTCTGGAAATTCCCAGCATACTTTCCTGTTGGCAAAATTCACCCCCACATACCCTTGGTGTTAACTGAGAATTTCAGGAGATAAAAAGTGGCTCATGGGGCTCCTAGGTGGCTCAGTCAGTTAAGTGTCCACTCTCGGTTTCATCTCAGGTCATGATCTCACGGTTTGTGAGTTTGAGCCCCACATTAGGCTGTGCACTGACAGCTGCAGAGCCTGTTTGTGATTCTCTGTCTCTGTCTCTTTCTCTGTCTCTCTCTGCCCTTCCCATGCTCTCTCTCTAGGTCTCTCTTTCAAAATAAATAAATAAATACTTTTAAAATGTTTAAACATAAAATTTATTTATTTTTTTAAGTAGGCTCCACACCCAGCACACAGCCCCATGTGGGGTTTAAACGCAGGGCCCTAACATGAAGACTCACCTGACTGGGCCACCCAGGCATCCCCCCAATTTTTTATTTTTATTTTTATTTTTTTAGAGAGAGAAAGAAAGCACAAGCGGGGGAGGGGGAAAAGGGAAAGAGATTTTTTGTTAAATTTTTAATGTTTATATATTTTTAAGAGAGAGAGAGCGCGACAGAGTGCTAGCAGGGGAGGGGCAGAGAAAGAGAGAGGGAAACAGAATCCAAAGTAGGCTCCAGGCTCTGAGCGGTCAGCACAGTCAGACTCAGGCTCGTGAGATCGCAACCAACTGAGCCACCCAGGTGCTCCAAGTGAGAAAATCTTAGGCAGGCGCCACACTCAGCACAAAGCCTGATGTGGGGCTCAATTCCACAACTCTGGGATCATCACCTGAGCTAAAATCAAGAGCTGAACATTTAACTGACTGAGCCACCCAGGCACCCACCAAAATTTATTTTTTAAAAGCACAGATTCTTTGGCTCAAAATACAAATTTATTTGTATATTTCTATTGTGCATAGTCAGATAAGTATTCATTAATAGATAAAATATACTGTATAAACTATTTCAAGTATATCTCGAGCTATATGAAACTCAGAGGTCAGAAAGGGAGACATTAAAAAATTGAAATGCATAAAAATTGAAATAAATAATTCACCTAATTTCTAGGGCCACATTTCACACCAGATAATATAATTGACTAAGCCATATAAGTAAGAGGGTTTTCTATCAGTGTCCTTGTTCATATTGAGGAGTCTGTCAAAGAAACTACTTGAATATGATGTTGCCCTGGGCAGGAGCATCCTGACCCACCCAGAGAAAGGTTGGCTGTGTGTCTGCTGCCAAGGGGCTCTGACCTCAGCCCTCTGATCTTTTTGACATTCAGAGAATTTTCTATGAGTGTCCCATCTCTATGGCCTATAGGAGTTAACGTGCCCGCAAATGAGAGCAAATTCATTTCCAGTATATTAATGAGGTCAGATCCAAGGACAACTGAGCAAGAATCCTATTTTTAAAACCTCAAAAAATTTTTTTTCATGAATGAAATTCAAATAGAATCTGCAAATCCCTTGCTGGAGTCCAGTATCTCAACAATAGGTGGTGTTTTAGCATATTAAGACATGTGCCCCTGAGCTTGTTTCATGAACCATATACTAAAATGTGCACCCATTTGCCTGCCACATCTTTAACTCACTTATTCACCTATTCAAAGGCATCTTCCTCTTTGAGGCATTATGCTGGGTACTATAAGAGTTTTTAAGATAAATAATGGACGGGAAGGGGGAAGACAAATACCCAAATAATTGAAATGCAGAACAGTGTTGAGTAAGAGGAGAAACAAAGGGTTATCAGGATTCGAAAAGGCTAAAATTAAACTGCATGAAGTAAATTAGGAAATACTCTATGAAGGATGAGAATGTGTTTTTCTTATATATTTATTTATTAATGTTTTTTTTTTTTGAGAGAGAGAGAGACAGAGCATGAGGAAGGAGGGGCAGAGAGAGAGGGAGACACAGAATCTGAAGCAGGCTCCAGGCTCTGAGCTGTCAGCACAGAGCCTGATGCGGGATTTGAACCCACAAACCGCGAGATCATGATCTGAGCTGAAGTTGGACGCCCAACAGACTGAGCCACTCAGATGCCCTGAGAATGTGATTTTAGCTTTGGCAGATGGCAGGCACTGGCAAAGGGCCACTATGAACACAGGGGTGGAAGTGGGAAAGTTCACTGATCAGCAATTTAGTTGATGGGAAGAGCATGGGATAGTACAGTGAGGTGATGGACCCAGCTCAGATCAAAGGAGAAATCAGAGAAACCTATAGGAACTAAAGGTTAAACTCAACCAGAACAAAATTGCCCCGTGAATGCTGTGGCTGGTGTGATGTGATGGAGTGGGAATCAGAAGGCCTGCTTTAACCCAGGCTCTTGTCTTCTGGGGCGCACTTGTGCAACCTCTTTGGGCCTTAGTGTATATCCATATGTGTAAAATGGCAGTTCCACTCTGCCCACTTCACGGAGTCTTTACAAAGACTAGATAATGCAGATAACTGCCAATTTCTACTGTGGATTTGTAGACCAGTTGATTAAATATATGCTATTTAACTTTTGAGAGCTCAGCACAGTAAATTAAAAATATATATATTTGTCTATTTTAAAGAGAGGGAGTGAGGGAAAGGGAGAGAGAGAGATAATCTCAAGCAGGCTCCATGCTGAACTTGGAACCCGATGTGGAGCTTGATCCCACTACCATGAAATCATCATCATCTGAGCCGAAATTAGGAGTCAGATGCTCAGCTGACTGAACCACCCAGGCATCCGTCAGCACACTAAATAATTTTTAAAGTAAACTATCCCTCAAAATTTTCCTTAAACAATATTACTAGACCCACAGATATATAGAGCAAAAACAATTTAATCATATATCATAGGAATGATAAGAATAAAAAGTACTTATGGGGCACCTGGGTGGCTCAGTCAGTTAAGCCTCTGACTCTTGGTTTTGGCTCAGTCATGATCTGTGGTAAGAGGGTTCAAGCCCTGAGTTGGGCTCCATACTGACAGTGCAGAGCCTGCTTGGGATTCTCTCTCTCTCTCTCTCTCTCCTTCTCTCTGCCCCTCCCTTGTTTGTGCTTTCTCTCTCTCTCTCAAAGTAAATAAATAAACTTAAAAAAAAAAGAATAAAATGTACTATTTTTTTTACAACGCCCTTTTGATATGGCTACTAATATTGCCTCCAATTCAGAGGAAATAGAGTGGGTAAGTCAGTTGCCTGCAGTCATGGACCAGGTGATAGTAGAGCTGAGTCTATGAACTCAGGCTGTCAGACACGAACCCACATGCTCAACATCAAACTCTACCGATCTCAGATAAAGCAAGAAAGACAACCTTGGCTTTTTTTTAAATTTCTTTTTTTCAAGTTTATTTATTTGAGAGAGAGTGAGAGAGAGAGCACATGAGCAGGGACAGAGCAGAGAGAGAGGGAGAGAAAGAATCCCAAGCAGGCTCTGTACTGGCACTATGGAGCCCAACACAGGGCTCCATCTCATGAACTACAAGATCTGTACCTGAGCCAAAATCAAGAGTCAGTTGCTTAACTGACTGAGCTACCCAGGTGCCTCATATATATGGCTTTATAAAAGAAAAAATATGTACCTTCAGTGTTTATTATCCAAAATACTGTTAGTCCAAGAGACATAATTTTCAATTCTCTCTTTTGTTAAAAAAAAATACACAGAGAGAAAAATAATTGTTAATGTTATAACTCAGTGAATTGAAATTAAATGAGATACCAGTTTTAGTTAACATTTTAGCACATACTTTAAAAAATATTTGCATAAGTATTATCAACAATAGCCAGGGGCGCCTGGGTGGCTTAGTCGGTTAAGCATCCGACTTTCGCTTAGGTCATGATCTCGCGGTTCGTGGGTTCGGGCCCCGCGTCGGGCTCTGTGCTGACTGCCAGCTCAGAGCCTGGAGCCTGTTTCAGTCTGTGACTCCCTCTCTCTGACCCTCCCCTGCTCGCGCTGTCTCTCTCTCTCTCCTAGAAATAAATAAAAATATTAAAAAAAAAAAACAATAGCCAAATTATGGAAAGAACCCAAATGTCCATCAACTGATGAATGAATAAATAAGATGTGTATACATATATATATATACATATATATGTATGTGTGTGTGTGTCTTTCTTTATCTGAAATCGGTAGTTTGAGGGGTATATTATACATAAAATAGATGTGTATATTATGTATAATGGATGTGTATATTATATATAATAGAATATAGATGTATTTATGCAATAGAATACTACTCAGTAATGAAAAAGAATGAGGTCTTGCCATTTGCAACAAGGTTTTTGGAACTGGGGGGTATTATGCTAAACAAAATAAGTCAGGCAGAAAAAGACAGATATCGTATGAATTCATTCATATGTAGAATTTGAGAAACTCAGAAGATAAACGTAGGGGAAGGGAAGGAAAAATAAGATAAAAACAGAAGGAGGCAAACCATAAGAGACTTTTAAATACAGAGAACAAACAACTGAGGGTTCCTGGAGGAGGGAGACACCACTGGGTGCTGGGGTGGGCATTAAGAAGGGCACTTTTTGGGATAAACACTGGGTGTCATATGTAAGAGTTCTATTTCTGAAGCCAAGACTACATTGTATGTTAACTAACTTGAATAGAGAAATAATAAATTAAAATAACATTCCCTTAAAAAAAAAAAAGAAACTCTTTTGGTATTTCCAAAAAGCAGTATTTGCATATTTTTTGTCTGGTTATAAATTAAGGCAGCCTTATCATAGAAAATTTTAAAAATATTGAAAAGTATAAAGGAGACAATAAAAACAACCCACAGTCCTATTATTAACATCTTATTAAGTATGTTTCCAGTCTTTTTTGATTAAAGGATAGTATTTTTACTTTTTTCTGTTCCTACTGAAGTATGCTACATCGTTAAGAATTAAAAATGTTTGCAGGGGCTTGGGTGGCTTAGTTGGTTGAGCATCTGACTTCAGCCCAAGTCATGATCTCACGGTTCCTGAGTTCAGGCCTCACATCTGGCTAGCTGCTGTCAGCCCAGAGCCTGCATTGGACCATCTGTCCCCGTCTCTCTCTGCCCCTCTCTTACTCACACTCCATCTCAAAAACAAATAAAACATTAAAAAAAAGAAAGAGAGAGAGAGAGGCGCCTGTGTGACTCAGTCAGTTAAGCATCTGACTTTGGCTCAGGCCATGATCTTGCGGTCAGAGCCTGGAGCCTGCTTTGGATTCTGTGTCTCCCTCTCTCTCTGTCCCTCCCCTGCTTGCACTCTGTCTCTCTCTCAAAAATAAATAAATTAAAAAAATTTTAAACACGAAATGTTTTCTAAAAATGTTTGCATTTGTAGGTATAGGTTTCTTAGCAACAGAGTTTTCACTCACTGCTAGCTCTTTTCCTGTATTATATATAGGTAAATATAATACAACATGTATAAGAATATATAATATAATTTATATAATATAAATAGATAATATATATTATATATGTGTATATGTATAGTTCATTTAATTAAAAAATTAAAAAATTTTTAATGTTTATTCTTCAGAGAGAGATGGAATGTAAGTGGGGGAGGAGCAGAGGGAGAAAGAGTCTAAGGATCCTAAGGGATGCGCTGACAGCAGTGAGCCCACAGGGGGCTCAAAATCGGGAACTGTGAGATCATCACCCGAGCTGAAGTCATATGCTTAGCCAGCTGAGCCACCCACGTGCCCCTTAGAAGATTGATTCTTTTAAAAAAAAAAACATACTGTCACCTGGCAGGTGCTTCTTTTAGGGGTGCCTGGGTGGCTCAGTTGGTTGAAGACCCAACTTTATCCCAGGTCATGACCTCACATTCATGGGTTCGAGTCCTGCATCTGGCTCTGTGCTGACAGCTTGGAACCTGGAGGCTGCTTCAGATTCTGTGTCTTCCTCTCTCTCTGCCCCTCCCCAACTCATGCTTGGTCTCTGTCCATCTCTCAAAAATGAATAAGCGTTAAAAAATTTTTTTTAACTTATTTATTTTTCATGAACAATGATCCTCGTTTGATGGTGTTGCACAGGGTAATGTGAACTAAAGGATATTGCATTGTGCCATCCTACAATTTTGTTCAAGAAAAATATATGTCCTCTCCACATCAAATCAGCCCCCCAACATTCTTTTGATTGAAAATTAGTGCATCCTTGGAACTAATTATATTAATTCTGTTAACTTTAACATTATTTTCATTATTTACATTGAAAATTTCATTTCTCCTTATTAGAAGAGGATTAATTCCCTTTAGCTCTTTGCTGATACTACTTATGCTTGAATAACAGTGCTTCTTATAACTCTTGTCTCTGAAGAACTTTAGAGATATAATTTATTAAAAAATTCTTTTTAATGTTTGATTTATTTCTGAGAGAGAGAGAGCCAGCGTGAGCAGGGAAGAGTCAGAGAGAGAGAGACACACACACAGAATCTGAAACAGGCTCCAAGCTCTGAGCTGGCTGTCAGCACAGAGCCCGACGCAGGGCTCGAACCCATGAACCGTGAGATCATGAGCTGAGCTGAAGTTGGATTCTTAACCGACTGAGCCACCAGGCGCCCCTAGAGATAAAATTTATTTATTGCACCCACACCGCTTCTCATTTTGCTGGTAATGTAATAGAGCAGATAGGTGATCTGTAAAAACCACAGTGACAAAATTTGCATCCATGTCTGTCTGACTCTAGAGCTATGCTTTTTAGATCAGAATGCTTCCCAGGACCTAAAAAGTGGAAACAGACAGAAACCTAAGGTGATGCCTTTACTCTCCAATCCTCGATCCCTTTGAATGAGAAAATGATGTTTGCATGCACTTATTCTTCTGAAGCCTATTCTTCTAAATACCTGCACTTCATGTTTGCATAAGCACAACACCTCCGCATCTTTAGTGCTACCTGGAGGTGGTGGAGAAGTGGGCAAGCAGAAGTCTCAGGCTCAGAAAGCCGAAGGACGTGTCCAAGGACCCACAGCTCAAAAACAGAGCTCCAACTGGAATTAACTCCTTTAGACCACAGCACGGGCTCCTTTCTCTTTCTCACCCTGTCTCCTGGCGTGAAAGGAAGTCAGGGGAAGTCAGAAGAGACACTTATCCACAAAGTGAACGTCTCCTAATACCTCCACCCAATACATGGCCCTCAAATTGTGACATTTTCCACATGAACAACTTTGGCATCTCCTTCCTGAGAGGGCTGCCCATGGTGGCAAGAGGCTTTAAGATCACATTTCTCCAGGGGCACCTGGGTGGCTTAGTCGGTTAAGCGTCTGACTTTCGCTTAGGTCATGATCTCGCGGTTCGTGGGTTCGAGCCCCGCGTCGGGCTCTGTGCTGACTGCCAGCTCAGAGCCTGGAGCCTGTGTCAGAGTCTGTGTCTCCCTCTCTCTCTGACCCTCCCCTGCTCATGCTGTCTCTCTCTCTCTCCTAGAAATAAATAAAATATTAAAAAAAAAAAAAGACCACATTTCTCCTCACTTTGGAGACTGAAGAAGGTTCTGGCTTTGGGCTTGTACAGTAAAGAGAAAACCAGCAAAAAGTGCCCTCAGGGATCTCTGTCCTACTAGTGCACTCTTCAGGGCACCCTACAGGGGGCAGTTACTGAACACAGATCCTGTGAATGTTCACAGTTCCGGGAGTTGTTTTCCTCCAAATGACACTGTCAGTTTTACACTCTATTCTTGAATTAACTTGCCAGGGGAAGGTCAAGGCCACAGGAGCAACATACCAGGACTTCTTAAGTCCTTTCTTATAGAACTCTAGGCTCTTTAAATCTTTAAGATTTATCCTTATAAGCCCTGAAATTGATTGGTTTGTCAATGCACAGTCCCTCCCCCTTCCGATATAAAGAGTATTTACACAGAAAGCGACAGGGTCATATCAGGGCAGAGAAAGAAGCACAAAAACTGTTGGTCTCTGGCACAACTCGTGAAGGGAAGCAGCAACTTGAAATAAAAACAAACTACTTCAAATCCTGATCTACACTTCCCGAGCTCCTCTACATCCAGAGATAGTTTTTTAAAACTATGGTTATTATTCCTTTCTCCTCCTTTATTATGTTCATTACGATTTCCTAATCTTTTTTAGATTGATAAAGCTTTTGCTAGGTTTCCTAGTCCAGTAAGAACATGCACTCCTCCATTATCTTGGACTCAATTCAAAACTTATCTAAAACACCCCACCCAGTCCTTGGGAAATTCCAGAATAATTTCCTGCCCATGCTAGTTAATTAGTGAAGCACTGGGTTGGTCACTCAACGGAGCAGTTTCCAGTTGACTGAACCAGCTCGGTTGGATTTAAATGCCTTTGTGTACCCCTGAATTGGCACACACTTCCTCTCTACCTAAGGAATAAAGTGTGAAGGGATAATACTATTCTAGGAGCAGAACAGGTTGGAAGAGACAGTTCTGCAGCTTTAAGGATACAGACATGCAAACTAGTATATATTCATTTTATGTATATGAGTATACATTAAGTGTGTGTATCTTCGCAGCTAGTTGTTAAAGTAACATTTCCTTTACCTCCAGAGAACCCAAAGCATAATTGCAGCTGTCTGCATTGTCCTTGGAAAGGAGGGAAGGCAGGAATGAAGAAGGGTGGGAGGGACGGTGTTCCCGCAGGGGTCACTCAGGGAATCTGGCCCTGTGAACAGGAACGCCTACTGGTTAGACTTTGACTTGGAGGAAAACATACAAAACCCATACACACAGGCCTTGACCGCCTGAAGTCACTTGGAGTACGTTTGCCCAGAGTTCAGGAGCTTCCTTAATTTTAAAGAGCAATAATAAATTTTGCCTTGGTCTTTTGTGCTTAGAACAAAGCCAGCATGGCAATCCTACTTCCAAGAGTATGTGGGGAAAGAGCTCCAGAACCTTCCTACCAGAGCACACCACCACAAGCACATTATCACCATGTCTCTGGGAGGCCCAGAGTCCGTCACCAGGCAGAAAGGGAAACCAAACAACCTCTGTCTGGACTCTGTACATCTGGCTGTCTATTTGGCATCCCTAGCTAGGAAAGGCAAAGGCCTTAAGGAAGATTCACCCCAGTGGAGGCCTTGGAGGTCCCAGCATTTAAGAAAATCTACTAGCGCTGCCTGGCTGGCTCAGTCAGGAGAGCATGTGACTCTGGACCTTGGGTCCATGGGTTTAAGCCCGGCATTGGGTGTTGAGATCACTTAAAAAAAAAAAAAAAAAGAAAGAAAGAAAAAGAAAAAGAAAAGAAAATCTGCTGCAATATTTAGTGGACAGGCCTGACATTTTTCTTTCCTTTTGTATGTCAGCCTTAGATCCTCAGAACCTCTGTTCAGCAGAGAACATTCCAGGTGCCTGCTGCTCAGTATAAAGCTAGTCTGATCTGAGAGCTCTGCTCCCTTACAGAGGTGAGTAAGAGAGTGGCAGCTGTAACCTGGAAAAGAATTGACTAACTCTTCCTTCAACCTACCTTAGCAAATGGGGGAAAGAGTTGTCTTCTTTTAATTTGATGCTTTGCCTGTCCTATCAGGATTTGGTTTACCTTATTGGGTGTGTGTGTCATGGAGAGTCTCAATAATAAGGATTTGGCTCTGTTTCCTTTATTTTTTTTTAAATGTTTTATTATTATTTATTTTTGAGAGAGAGAGAGGGAGAGCATGAGTTGGGGAGGGGCAGAGAGAGAGGGGGACACAGAACCCGAAATAGGCTCCAGGCTCTGAGCTGTCAGCACAGAGCCCGATGCAGGGCTTGAACCCACAAACCGTGAGATTATGAGCTGAGCTGAAGTCACATGCTTAACCAACTGAGCCACCCAGACGCCCCAACTTGGCTCTGTTTAAAAGGTGATATTCTTGGGGTGCCTGGGTGGCTCAGTCAGCTAAGCATCTGACTTTGGCTCAGGTCACGATCTTGTGGTTCATGAGATCAAACCCCATGTCGGGCTCTGTGCTGACAGCTCGAAGCCTGGAGCCTGCTTTGGGTTCTATGTCTCCCTCTCTCTCTGCCCCTCCCTGACTCATGTGCTGTTTATCTCTGTCTCGATAATAAATAAAGATAAAAAAAAAATTTAAAGATGATGTTCTTAACCCCCAAGTTACTCTCTGGAGAATGATTACTATTTCAAAGAAATAAAAGTGCACTGGGGAAAATAAAAATGTATATTTCATTTGTAAAGAAGAAATGAAGAATACATTTTTCTGTTTTTTACTTTAGAAAGTGACTGGACTGTATCTCTGCAATAAGTAAACACAGGAAAAACTTATTTTCCTTATGCTAAGACCTATATTCTTTTTCTGTGTTTTTTCTTTCTTCTTCCTTGCTTTACTCATGTCCTCTTCTCATGTCCATTCTCTCGAATTTTACCTATTTCTGGGGGTGCCTGGCTGGCTCAGTTGATAGAGCATCTGACTCTTGATTTCAGCCCAGGTCATCATCGCAGGGTTGTAAGATTGAGCCCTATGTTGGGCTTCACATTGAGCATGGAGCCTGCTTAGGATTCTCTCTCTGTCTCCGCTCTGCCCCTCTCCCCTGCTTGTACTCTCTCTGTATTTCTCTTTCTCTGAAAAAAATTATTAAAATAAAATAAACTTTCCTGTTTCTGAAGATAGACTCAGGAGAAGAAAAAAAAAGGGAAACAAGCTAGATGTGTTCTGATACTCAATCAGACTTCCAGAATGTATTTCATGGTGGTAAAAATGTAGAAAGATGTAAATCTGAGCATACCTAGATTGGCTGGCAAAATTTCCCTTAAATATTCTCGGTTAAGTCTGAGAGAGATCATTGTACTAAAAGATTCAGATCTCAGAAGGAAAAAAAAAATGCCCGTAATACTATTTCATGCTGAATTCACTAATGCCTTCCTCTAAAACAAGGTGCTTAGATGAGATGCTTTCTTTCACTGCCTCTGAGTGTGTGGAAGAGTAGCTGTGTGAGTGTGAGTGTGTGTTTCTTCACTGCAAGCTTCCTTGGCAAAACTTGAGAGGAAACCTGGTTTCCCAGAATTAGCCACCTTTAAAAGTATTGTTAAGTTTCCTTTTACTTAGCTCTTTCGCTTTTGCTTTACTCAAAATGGAATCATAAAAAGTTAGAGCTAAAAGGATCCTAGCCTTTTCTTCTTACGAGTACAGACAATTAGGCATAGTGGCTTGCTCAAGCCTTTCCAAGCATCCCATAGTACTCTTTTTTTTTTTAACGTCTTTCTTCTGGTTTTATACTTTAAGTAAAAATACACGGGGCGCCTGGGTGGCTTAGTCAGTTAAGCGTCCGACTTTCGCTTAGGTCATGATCTCGCGGTTCGTGGGTTCGAGCCCCGCGTCGGGCTCTGTGCTGACTGCCACCTCAGAGCCTGGGGCCTGTTTCAGAGTCTGTATTTCCCTCTCTCTCTGACCCTCCCTTGCTCACGCTGACTCTCTCTCTCCTAGAAATAAATAAAAAATATTTTAAAAATACACATTATTCTATTATGTGATCAAATTTTAGATTCACAACTACACTTGAAGCCGCCCCAATTACATTAAGCAAGAGACCCATCCATGGACAAAAAATGCATTCAAAGTACAATTTAGGGCAAGGTTTCCCTCTCAATTAGACATGTTGCTCCAAATATTTAATAAACGGCAGCACACAGGCACTAAGCCATTGATGTGGATAGTAGCTGTAAACTCCTGCGTTGGCTGAGATGAGCACGGCAGAGAGTTCACTTCCTGGGGGGTGTACTACGTTAGTCTATTTCCAGTTGGTGTGGGTTCTGAGGCCTGGGGGTTTCACCGGACTTGCATTTTTGCAGGGCTTTGATTTCTTGGGTAATAGGTTTGGGGTTTCTCTGGTAGCATATTTCCTTTAAAGTCTATTAGCCTCTACATTTATTCAACTCCACAGGTGCTGACTAGTTGTGGTTCTTGAATCAAGCGCTAAATCTGAGATACTCTGTCACATGGCAACATGTTCTAATAATGCTTCACCCATTCTGTAAATTTTCCGTATTCAGAGTGACAGGGGACCTTTTGATGGTGAAAAACTATAGCTCGGGTTAGAGAAGAACAGTTCACCTTCCCCTTGTCCCAAGTTACATGTCACAGAGTGGTTTTTACAGTGGAGGAGATTGTCAACTTTGCCAATTAAAAAAAGCCCAAAAGCATGTGTTAGGGGCTGTCCAGGTCTCAATCTTATATCCAACCACACTTCCTCTTGTTGCTTCCTTTGCCTTTAGCTTTGTGCAGGGATTCTAGCTTCTAACTGCAAAACTCAAGTCCATCTGCCATTCAACCATTTAGAATTTATGGCCATAGGAAAAATGTATTCTTCTTATCCTTCCTGCCTGCTTCTCAGGCAGGCCACTTTTTTTTTTTTTAATAATGTATTTTTTTAATGTTTTATTTTATTCCTGAGAGGGAGAGACACACAGAGTGAACAGGGGAGGGTCAGAAAGAAAGAGGGAGACACAGAATCTGAAGCAGGCTCCAGACTCTGAGCTAGCTGTCAGCATAGAGTCAGGCAGGCCACATTTAATAGAAACTTGTTGCTTGTACAGGCACCTGGATGGTTCACTCGTTTGAGTGCCCAGCTTTGGCTCAGGCCATGAACTCATGGGTCATGAGTTCAAGCCCCACATCGGGCTCTCTGCTGTCAGTCCAGAGCCTGCTTCGGATCCTCTGTCTCCCTCTCTGTGACCTTCTCCCACTTGCACTCTCTAAAAAATAAATAAAACATGTAAAAAAACAAAAAAGAAACTTGTCGTTTGTATAACTTTACAGAAGTTTGTAGAAAGTAGTCAATACAACCCTAATTTCCTGATGTCTTTCCACCAACCCCTCTCCCCCCAACACACACACATAGCATAAATCAAGGCTTGGTACAAGGATATATTCTGATTTTATTAAAAAAAAAAAAAGCAAACAAGCAGAGGAAAAATATTTGCAAAAGGCATATCTGATAAAGCATTGTTATCCAAAATTTACAAAGAACTCTTTAGTCAACACAAGAAAACAAACAACCTGTTGGAAAATGGGTAAAGACCTTAGGTGACACCTCAGCAAAGAAGGTAGACAGAAATAAGCATATGAAAAGATGTCCAACAGCACTTCAGGGAATTGCAAATTAAAATAACACTGAGATACCACTACTAAAATCCAAAACCCCGAGAAGACCAAATGATGGTGAGGATGTGGAACAATTGGAACTCTCATTCATTGCTGGTAGGATCGCAAAGTGGAACGGCTGGCCGCTTTGGAAGACAGCGTGGCATTCCTCACAAAGCTAAATACACTGACCATATGATCCAGCAATCATTCCTCTCAGTATCAACCCAAATGAATTAAAAATTTATGTTCACACAAAATCCTGCACACAGATGTTTACAGCAGCTTAATTCATAATCACCAATTGAAGCAACCAAGATGACCTTCAGGAGGTGAATGGATGGATAAATTAAATGGTACATCCAGGCGAGGGACTAGCATTCAAGTATTAAAAAGAAATGAGCTTCAAGCCATGAAAAGACATAGAAGAAACTTAAACACATATTGCTAAGTGAAGGAAGCTAATTGGAAAAGGCAGTCATCTTAATGCAGGATTCTAATTATATGATTTTCTGGAAAGGCAAAACAGTAGAGACAGTAAAAAAAGTAGTTGCCATGGGTTGGCCGGAGTGAAGGAGGAATAGGGGAGCACAGAGGGTTTTAGGGGTAGGGAAACTATTCTGTATGATACTGTACCAGTGGATAGATGTCATTACACATATGCCAAAATCCAAACAAAACTGTTACTTTGTGACAGAATGAACTGTAGGGTAAAATATGGATTTGGGGTAATAAGGATGTGCCAATATAGGTTTGTCAATTATAACAAATGAATACCCTGGTATAGGATATGGATAGCGGGGAAAATTGTGCGTGTATGGGGACAGGGGGTGTATCTCTCTATTTTCTGCTCAATTTTGTTGTGAACCTAAAACTTCTTTAAAAAATAAAGTCTACTTAAAAGAATGGCAATAGTTTAACTAGTTGTTTTGCTATCACCTCTCAGGGATCATTCCTTCTTATCAAGGATAGGAGAGTTTTCACTGCCCTGTGATACTTGTTGTCTTGCAAAGTCCATAAATTAGGGTCTGTTTCATGTAAAACCTCATTTCCATAGACTATTTTTTAGAGTAAAAAAATTTGAATTCAGAAATATAACTCAAACTGGCTCAATAAAACATGAGAATGTATTGACTATGGAACTGAAAAGTATAGGAATCAGACTGGATTTGGGGGTAACTAAAAACCAAGTACGTAAAAGATGCAGTCAGACCTCTCTCTGTCTCTGTCTCTCTTTCTTCACTCCCAACCCCATGTTGACCTCAATCTCATGAGGGCTGGCTCTCTCCATGTGGGAGCCGTATGGATTCCAACATCTCCAGACTCATATTTCACTGGTTAAGCAACACTTAGAAGAAGAAATGATCCTTTCTCAGCAAATTCAAGCTGCTAACTCACTGGATAGACGATAGCCACTTGCCTATGGCTGAAACAACTGTAAATATTTTTTTTTTCTAGGAGAGAGAGAGAGAGAGAGAGAGAGAGAGAGCGTGAGCAGGGGAGGGTCAGACAGAGAGGGAGATACAGACTCTGAAATTGGCTCCAGGCTCTGAGCTGGCAGTCAGCACAGAGCCCGACGCGGAGCTCGAACCCACGAACTGGGAGATCATGACCTAAGTGAAAGTCGGATGCTTAACCGACTAAGCCACCCAGGCGCCCCTGAAACAACTTTAGTCTGTTGTTTCCAAAAGTTCGTGCAGATGTCCTGGTACTATATGCTATGATTTTACATAGTAAGTAAACACTTATTTTAATTTAAATAATTTTGTTAATTTTCACATGTTTTAAAAAATAACTAGTCTCTCAAATTTTCTGTTTTGCTTTGGATGAGGCTAAAATAGAAAGAAAGGCAGTAATTCACTTTCCATGGCTAGGATGTGTTTCACTTACGATGTTCAGGCATGTTTGTGAATGTTTTAAACCTTTGGCAATCTAAATCATCCACCAAGACTTCACCTCTTCCGTGTAGGCAAAGTGTTACACAGGCAGAAAAATCTAGTGACTACTGTATATTGAGGGGAAAAGTTTGGGGTAATTTAAGTCCTTCTAAGATTCTGGAAGAATCCATTTCATGTGATTGTTCATATGGCAGCTTTTTTTTTTTAATGTTTATTTATTTTTGATAGAGTGCAAGTGGGGGAGGGGCAGAGAGGAAGACAAAGGATCTGAAGTGGGCTCTGCACTGACTGCAGTGAGCCCACTGTGGGGCTCTCACTCACTCATGGGAGACCATGATCTGAGCTGAAGTTGGGAGCTCGACCAGCTGAGCCACCCCCATAAGGCAGCTTCCGAAATGAAGTCATATACCCAAAATGGTATTTGATGGTTTCACATTCATTATTATTGTTGATAAATGACAGACTTACTCTTGTGGAATGTGAAACTTATTCATAGTATCAGTCTGGGAGCATTTCGGGGAGTTTGAATTAATGAGTATAAACGCCCTTGAGTGTAACTGAAATCTTTACCCCACACGTGAAGAAAACAGTTGTCGTTGTAGTATAAAGCAAAAGTCAGTTACATGCCTGGCCCATCCACAATAAAGCTCTTTGTCAATCAAAATTATGTAACCGATTTTGTTCCTTCTGATTTGTTTTTATGCAGTTTGATTTCCAAGAGGAAGCAACCTTCCTTTTTAAGTTTAATTCAAATTCTATTCCAGGAACAAACAGGAGCTGTTTGTTTTTACGTTTTTTTTTTAAGGTCTCACGTTTGTTCCTCTGTGCTTTTGCTATGAGAACTAACACAAGGAGGAAGAAGGTTGTTATGTTTGTTTTTCCATTCGTGTGTGAATTCTTTCTAAAAGTCCTTCAGATAACAGAGTATGTAATTACAATGTAATTTTCATTTACTTGCAATAATAAAAATTTATGAGAATTCCTCTACCATAAAAATATAAAACTCTCATTGCTTTCTCTTTATGATTATTTTACATGATGGTCAACATACCAAACCACATCATCTGTATGATCATTGTTTCTTTTTATTCATTTTGTCACACTTTTGGTTCTTTATATATATATTTTTTTTAATTTTTTAATGCTTATTTTTGAGAGAGAGACAGAGAGACAGAGACAGAGCATGAATGGGGGATGGGCAGAAAGAGAGGGAGACACAGAATCTGAAGAGGCCTCCAGGCTCTGAGATGTCAGCACAGAGTCAGATATGGGGCTTGAACTCACAAACTGCAAGATCATGACCTGAGCCGATCTGTGTATTAAAAAATAACTGACCTGGACGCTTAACCAACTGAGCCACCCAAATGCCCTAGATTCTTCTTATATTTATTGAAACTTGGACATGAAAGACCTCTTTAAATCTCACAATTGGGGCACCTGGGTGGTTTAGTCGGTTAAGCGTCCAACTTTCACTTAAGTCATGATCTCGTGGTTCATGGGTTCGAGCCCCACGTTGGGCTCTGTGCTGACTGCCAGCTCAGAGTCTGGAGCCTGTTTCAGAGTCTGTGACTCCCTTTCTCTTTGACCCTCCCCTGCTCACGCTGTCTCTCTCTCTCTCTCCTAGAAATAAATAAAACATTAAAAAAAAAATTTTTTTAATCTCACAATCAAGGCAAAGCAAAACTGAGGATATATCTCAACAACAGTCAAAAGAGAAACAGAAAAGAACTGAAAATTAAAAACGAGCACATGCAAATCAAGGAAAGAAAGGAAATGGGTATTCACTGAGTAGTTTATTACACAGGTAATTATATAGTAATCACATTTAGGATGTTATTTCTAAATATATATATGTATTTATGAATATATATATATATAAACATATTTCTTTTAAAGTAATTTCAAGGTTAAATAACTTTCTCAAGTTCATTCAACTTGTACGAGGTATTCTGTTTGCTCCAAAGTAGCCCCTTCACCATTCAGCCTCAGGAAGAACAATCTCGGAAGCAAATTAGCCCACCTCATTTAAAACTCTTAGGAATATCTTTTGTGCATTCTATGCATTCTAATTTATTCTGCCTCATCAGAAGGTGATTTCTCTAGTAAAACAGATTGGAGGCCTGAAGAATCATTATTTGGCTAACCTGCTTCTTAAGAGCAGGAAGAGTGAAAGGTCTTGCTTAATAGTCAGAGAGCAGGCATCCTGGGAACCCTGAAGTATAACGCAAAGGGTAGTGGGAGCAGCTCACAAAGCTGTAAAGGGCCATGCAAATATCATTATTCATTTATAATTTGCTCCTGTCCAAGCACCCTCTAAGTGACAAGTTGTGAAATTCAGCATTAACAAGCTGTGGGTAAGGAAGGGGATTTTTGAGACCTCTTATTTTTAAGTAGAGAGTAAAGAGCAACAGCTAGTTGACATGATCTAATGGAGCAAGGCCTGAAGCAGAAGGGCCGTAGGAACAAGGAGCAGCCAGTGGACCAGGAAACAAAGAGAGGCTGTTTAAACCCACATGTGGCCTTATTGCCAGTCCTGGGAGACACATGGATCTATCACGCTTTGCCCTTAGGATAATAAAATAAGTAATAGCAATGTGAATAATACTTTATCATAGGAGTTTTAGATTATTTCATGGTCTCAAAACAACACTGCAAGGATAGTATCAGCATTTTAGGTTTTTTTTTTAAATGTTTATTTATTTGAGAGAGAGAGACAGAGAGAGAGAGAGAGAGAGCATGAGCAGGGTAGGGTCAGAGAGAGAGGGAGATACAGAATCCAAAGCAGGCTCCAAACTCTGAACTGTCAGTAAAGAGCCCAATGCAGGGCTCAAAGGCACGAACCATGAGAACCTGAGTCGAAGTTGGAGGCTCAACCACTGGGCCCTCCAGGCGCCCCTAGTATCAGCATTTTATAGTGAGGTTCGGTGAAGTTCAGAAATGCAAAGCCACCCAGCAAAAATTGGGGCCAAATTGGATCCCACCCAGGTCCCAGACTATTTGACTCCAAAGTCTCTGCTCTTTGCACAACTATGCAAAGCAGAACACACATATGAGATGTGTACTCTTTTACTTAGTACATAATAGAGCACTTAGTAAATTTTGGTTCTCTTCTTCCAGCCTATGAGCTGCCTATTGGAAAGAACTCCTGGCCTTGTTTTACTCTTGGGTCTGATTGCAAGCCATGTATATTAGTATCTTACTGCTGCTACAAATTTAATGGTTTAAAACAACACAAATTTATTATATTACATTTCTGAACATTTCAGGGGTTCAAAAACAATCTCAGTGGCTTAAAATCAAGATGGTGGCAGGACTGGTTCCTTCTTGAGGCTGTTAAAGAGAATCTGTTGCCTTCTCCAGCTTCTAGAGGTTGCCTGCATCCCTTGGCTTGTGGCCTCACGTTGCATCTCCTTATTCTCCCTCTGCTTCTGTCATCACAGCATCATGCCTCACACCCCCCTGCCTCTCCCATGTTAAATCCTGTGACTGCACTGGGCCCACTTGGGTAATCCAGGATATTCTCCTTACCTCAAGATCCTTCATTTATTCCCATCATCAAAGTCCCCTTTGCCGTGTGAAGTAACATAGTCACAGTTTTGGGGAATTAGAACATGAACATCTTTGAGGGGCCATTATTTAGTGCATCACACCATCCCTTTCTCCTTCACCTTTCACTGGTTGATCAGGAGAGATCATACAGATAGATCAGGATAGAATATAATATGAGTGGAGTCAAGGCTAAAAATCTAGTAAGATCACCCAGGGAAGACACTAGTGCATGATCTGAGGTCACTGAGAGCAGAAAACATGCATACCAAGTTCAAGCGGTACATCGTTGAATAGCAAGAGAAGAGAAAGGATGCAGGAGATCCAGCCCCTTGCAATGTGCCAGCCCCCCAGGGCCAGCTAGTTCACATTGTAGGCAAAGACCTGCCTCCAACCCCACCCCTGTGGGGTCTGACACACAGAAAGTAGGAGGTGTGACTGAGGCACTGACACGGTCAGATAAGCAGAACAGAGGAATACACACTGAGCCTGAGAGCTACTCCCACGCAGGGCAATAAGCCCAGTGCAGGTACGTGGGTTCCCTATCTCTTGGCAAGAATGTATTCCAGGCCCAAAGCCCATTCTTACATGGCTAAGTGGGGGCCAAAAGACTGCATGCACCACACTGTCCTTTCCAACATTTTTTGCCTTTCTCCCACCATCTCCTATGTCTGGTTTGGGAGCTGTAACCAAGAAATATAGGAATAGCTTCAATTCTTACCCCACCCTAGAATCCAGTTACAATTCTCAGATATTTGTTTTTTGGAAGAACACTATCCCAAGTGTTCCTCTTCTTCCTTTGCCCTGCTCTTAACCACCAGAATTCCTAATGGCTTCACTCTATGCATCTTCCCAGATAGACATCTCCAGCCCAGAGTCCCCAAAGCCACCACACATTCAGACAGTGAACTACATAACACTGGGCCGGGGGTGGGGGTTGGGGGGAGGGATGGGCATTCATATAGTAGATATTGTACATTTGTATATGTTTTACATCAATTTTCCAACAGACAAAAATGCCTTGAGAAAAGAATTCCTCTTTCTAATCTGCACAATGGTGTGATACCAGCAAGCAGTGGCCCTGCCTTCCAGTTTCACCAGATTTTTGCAATTTGTCTTCGTCTTGGAAGATTTGGAGCAATTCCTACCAAAATTCAGCAGCAGTGATTGCAGGATGAGGAACAATGATAAGCTAAAGCCTTGCTTATGTTTTTGGCTTCCTTTTTACCCTCCAGGGCTGCCTTAGCTGGGCTCTAATCTTGCACTGTATTGAGTTCATAAAGATCTGTCATCTAAAGGAGGGAAGAAAAATGGGGCTCTTTATCTGCCCATCTATCTGTCTAGATCTGTGTTAGTTCACATCACGCATTTTCGGTAAGATCTGTAAAAAGAATGGTGCCCAGCTTGCATCCCTAGGCAAAACGTACCTACTATGGACACACCAGTGTGCACATTGGAAAGGAGCCCCATCTCTGCTCATGTGTGCTGGATCATTATGGTCACCATCTGTGAAATACTTTAAAATTTGGGACAGATAAAGAAAAATGACTTCAAAAGGTAGTTTGTTTTTTTTTTCATTTGGGGTGCCTCAGTTGGTTTTTTTCCCTTTGGGTGGCTCAATTGATTAAGCATCCAGCTCTTGATTTTGGCTCAGGTCATGATCTCTTGGTTCATGAGATCAAGTCCTGTGGAGGGCTCTGCACTGACTGTGGAGCATACCTGGAATTCTCTCTCTTCTCTTCTCTCTCTCTGCTTCTTCCCTGTTTGAACGCTTTCTCTCTGCCTCTCAAATAAATAAATAAATAAATAAATAAATAAATAAACATTTTTAAAGGTAGTTTTTTGATAGATCATGAAATATCTAAGGAAAATTATGAATAATGCTATCCTCACCTAGATAGATTTATAGTGTGTGTGTGTGTGCACACGTGCGTAGGAGAGATACGACTTACTACCAAATACCCAAGACCATAGTGAAGACTTTGAGAAAAAACCTCAGTGGGTATCTCCCCAACTACCTATAGAATCCCTCTGGAACAAGGCTCTCAAGACTGCACTCTGGTCTCCACTCCACTCCTTCCTTGACAGGAGCATAAATCTCCTATTCATTAAGCTTTTTCCTCCTCTGCCTCATAAATCCCCTAGACCCTTCCTGAACTGAATTTTCAAGAGTTTCTCAGTTAACCATCCAATGATGCCAGAATACCATCCACCAGGTTGCCTCATAAGAGTGAGCCTTTGAGATATTATCTCTAAACTCCCAAAACTCTTAGTTAGGAAGACCCAATCTTAGAAATAATGGACTCATTATCTGGAACACTTTATCTCCATAGTTGGAAATTCGAAATGGTCAGCATGAAGTAGCTGTGTCCTGGGGCACCTGGGTGGCCCATTTGGCAAAGCGCCCGACTTCACTCAGGTCATGATCTTGCAGTTTGTGAGTTCGAGTCCAGCGTGGGGCTCTGTGCAGATAGCTCGGAGCCTGGAGGCTGATTTGGATTCTGTGTTTTCCATTCTCTCTGCCCCTCCCCTGCTCACACTCTGTCTCTGTCCTTCTCAAAGATAAACAAACATTAAAAAAAAAAGTAGTTTTATCCTCAGAGTAAGCCTAGATTGTAAACAGAAGAAAACAGAGCAATTGCTTGTATCCGAAAATTTGAATCTAACAAGAAGCATCATTCTGAAATGTAAATAAGTATACCTGGAAGCAATTTTGCCTTTAGATGTGAAGTAATCCTTGTTTTACAGATTCAAAAAATTTTCCACAGGAACTTAGACGCAATATTAACATAGTTTATGATTACTGAAGAGTAAAAGGCAGAATTGATGGCCCAGCTTGAACTCATGCATTTGAATCTCGCACATACCATTCATGCAGTAACTGCTGAGGAATCAAAGGGTGACTTAAATGAAACTCAGACACAGAACTTTGGAGACCCAGTAGCTGACTTTCCCCTCCATTCTCTTAAGCAACTTTTGTTCTCCTCTGAAAACAACCTAAAAGCTTCTAAAATCTGAGACTGGTCACCCAAAAGACTATTAACAACCTCATATTGAAAAGGAACAGAAACAACCATACATTAGATAAGAGTTTCTATAACACATAGAAATGAGGAATTGTGAGTGGCTTTAGACCAAAGTAAGTTGATTATACGTCCATAGTGAGATGCAACCCAAGGACAGAAGTAACTGAAAGGAAAACCCTGAACTTTAACCTCTTATCTTATTGTTTGCATTAATAGTGTGGCTGCTTGGGAGTTATTTTCTTTCTATTGTTAGGTAAAGCAAGCAGTAATATTTTGTTTAAAAAAATCAAGATTTTTCATCATAAGAGAAATGGAGGTACAATTATAGAAAAAAATTTCAGTAAGAACACAGTGTTAGCACTGACTTCGAAATATCATTATAAATCCATGCCTTGAGAGAGAAAAAAATAGGTCTTTTCTGGGAGAAAAGACCACTAAAATTGTTTTATTAACAATGACATCCCAAAGGGGCCATGCTTAGTATGTATGCTTAACATCATAATATGGCTTATATTACCATCTTTCCACAAAAACAAACCAGGACTCCTTGGAAAAATAGCCAATTCCATATCTGGGCCTAGGAAGGTACAAGAGGCAGAGAGAGGAAATGTTTCACAAATTAATCTGCATAGGTGCTTTAAAAAACTTTTTTTTCCATTTTGATGGAATTTCAGTCTTGCAAAGAAGTTGCAGGATTACTACAAAGATCCCCGAATGCTTTTCATCCAGATTTTGTGAATGTTAACATTTTAGTGACTTTTTTTTTATCTTTGTCAGTACATACAATAATTTGAAAATAAATTGCAGACATTATACCCTTTACTGCTAAATGCTTTAGTACATTCTTTTGGATAATCACACAAAAATTAACATTTAATTATTAACAGGAAATTAATACTGATACAATTCTATTATCTAACACACAGATCTTAATTCAGATATGGCTGGTTATTCCAATAATGTTCTTTATAAAAAATGAAATCCTTGGGTCATGCATTGCTTTAAATTATCATGTCTCTTAAGTCTCCATTGATCTGAGACAGTTTCTCAGATTTTCCGAGTTTTAGGACATCACCGTTTTTATTTTTATGTTTTTTCAAATTTTTATTTAAATTCTAGTTAGTAAACATACAGTGTAATATTTGTTTCAGGAGTAGAATTTGGTGATTTCTCACTAACTTATAACACCCAGCGCTCATCCCAACAAGTATCCTCCTTAATACCTATCACCTATTTAGCCCGCCCCTCACCCACCTTCCCTCCAGCAATGCTCAGTTTATTCTCTACAGTTAAGAATCTGAGGGCATCACCATTTTTATTTTTATTTTTTTTACAAATAGTTTATTGTCAAGTTGGTTTCCATATAACATCCAGTGCTCATCCCCACAAGTGCCCTCCTCCATGCCCATCACCCCCCTGCCCCCCCACACCCATCAGTCCTCAATTTGTTCTCAGCATTCAAGAGTCTCCCATGGTTTGCCTCTCTCCCCCTCCCCCACTATTTTCCCCTTCTTCTCCCCCGCGGTCCTCTGTTAAGTTCCTCCTAATCCTCCTATACGTGCAAACATATGATATTTGTCCTTCTCCTCCTGACTTATTTCGCTATGCATAACACCCTCAAGGTCCATCCATGTTGCTACACATGGCCAGATTTCATTCTTTCTCATTGCCATGTAGTATTCCATCGTAGAGATAAACCACATCTTCTTGATCCATTCGTCCGTTGATGGACACTTAGGCTCTTTCCATGTTTTGGGTATTGTGGAGAGTGCTGCTATGAACATTGGGATACATGGGCTCCTATGCATCAGCACTCCTATATCCCTTGGGTAAATTCCTAGCAGTGCTATTGCTGGGTCATAGGGGAGTTCTATTGTTAATTTTTTGATGAACTTCCACACTGTTTTCCAGAGGGGCTGTACCAGTTTACATTCCCACCAACAGTGTAGGAGGGTACCCGTTTCTTCACATCCTCGCCAGCATCTAGAGTTCTCTGATTTGCTCATTTTAGCCACTCTGACTGGCATGAGGTGGTATCTCAGTGTGGTTTTGATTTGTATTTCCCTGATGAGGAGGGATGCCAAGCATCGTTTCATGTGTCTTTTGGCCATCTGGATGTCCTCTTTGGAGAAGTGTCTGTTCATATCTTCAGGGCATCACCATTTTTAAAGCATATCAGGTTATTTTGTGGACTGTGTGTCAGCTTGGGGTAGTCTGATGTTGCTTCACCATTAGATTATTTGTCTTTAGCAGGAATGTGACTCAAGAGTTGCTATGTTCTTAATGTGTCATACCAGAAGGCACATGATGTTGATTTGTCTCTTGCTGGTGATGTCAACTTTGGCCAGTTGGTTAAAGTGGTATGGTAGAAGTTCATTTCCGTATATTTTTTCATTACATTTTAGTTTTCTTCGTTGAGGCTTACAAAGAAGAGAATTAGTTCTTTTTTGTTAGGAACTAGAAGTAAAAAATTAGAAAGTATTCCAGGAGAGATTACATATGAAAAAATATTATATAAACTGAAAAAGCACTTAAGTGAATATAAAGGATTGTTATTATTTTTAGCAATTATTCCACTTTTAACATTTCCCAGGAAAAATGATCTAATATGTAAAAAGCTAAGCCTCTCAGCTTTTTTCATCAGAATTTTGTCAGAGGAAACAATCACATGAAAGCAGCATCAGTCCAAAGTCAAGTGACTTAGAACTCCTGATGAAGAATAATCTGTTTTTCTCAAAGTCTTATGATCTTAGTTTATTCAGCTACCCCTTAGTTAAATTACTTGAGTCGCTAAATTTAAGATTTTTCATTCTATGAGAGAGAGGAAGAGACAGAGAGAGAGACCACCGAAGTTTCAGAATAGCTGGGGAACAAACAGATATAAAATGCAATGCACTTGGCATAACGCATAATGCTTGGCAAAGTTCATGTAAAAAAGAAGACAAGTTATTGTGAAAGTGGTCCCATCAGTATTCGCTGAGGATTCTCCATAAGGTAGGTAGGATAAGTATTTGTTATTATCACCATTTTAGATGTGGTCACTCTCTGCAAGATTACATACATCAAGACAGGTGTGGGGCTGGTATCTGCTTTTGGTTACTATTTATTGCTCTTTCTTCTTCAGGTGCCCATAACCTTGCGTTCTTTGCACGAAGAACTCATTTTACATTTGAATGTATACACAGTTTTGTTTTTATTTCTTAGAGATTCTGCTCAGATCAAAATGTGATCATGCAGAAGATAACAATCGCCTCTGTTTAATATCAATTAAGTCATTTTGTTCTCTTACCTCTTGTGTTAAAAAGAAAGTTCCCGGTAGCATGAAAGGTGACCTGTGTCTGACTGCAAAACAAAGTTATATATCACTGTTGTAGGCACCAGCACAAACATTTCTCTAATTTGAATTCAAGGGCATTCTCAGCAATCATCCCAGTGGAATGCAAAGCAACATTTCTTTTACCCAGAGCAACCTCCACTTGACCGATGACCATAAAAAAATGTATGATTCATCCCATTGAAAATATATTACCTTGAAAACACCCCTGGAGAGACCAATAATTCGGTTTCTATGGCATTCAGTTTTCTAATCGCAACTTCATTTTTATCAAACAGTTTCTCAGATCTAGATCTTTTAACTTGTGAACACACTTGCCAAAATGTGAAGAAAAATTTCTTCGTTTTCTTCAGTTGGCCATTGTCTTTGGTTTGGTGTTATATAATCCAGAAATCAAAGGGAATCAGAATACTGCCAAATAAACAAATTAAATTGCTTAATAATTTGGAAAAGGCCCAATTAGTATGAAGGATGCGGGCAAGAGGCCTCCAAGGCAGTGTCATCTGTTCTCGGAAATTCGCCTCTTGCAAGGAATCCAGGGACAGGATAGCAAATCCACCCAAGCATCACTACCTTACTCCCACCCTGGATTGCATCCTTCCTCTCTCCCTTCTTCTCACCCTCCGTCTCTGCTTTCTGTTTCCTGACCCCTACATTTTCTGTAAAAACAATTTAACATGAATTTTGAAATTAAGACGTTAATGCTGACAAATCTTAACGCTTTTGAGAAACACCCTATTAGTGCTTGCTTTTTTTTTTAATGTTTATTCATTTTTTGAGAGAGAGAGACAGAGTGCAAGTGGGGGAGGGGCAGAGAGAGAGAGAGAGAGAGAGAGAGGGAAACACAGGATTGAAAGCAGGCTCCAGGCTCTGAGCTGTCAGCATAGAGGTTGATGATGTGGGGCTCAAATCTACGAACTGTGAGATTATGACCCACGCCCAAGTCTGATTCTTAACCAACTGAGCACCATTCCTTTTTTTTTTTTTTTTCAGTTTATTGATTTCTTTTCAGAGAGAAAGCACGAATTGGGGAGGGGCAGAAAGAGAGGGAGAAAGAGAATTCCATGCAGGCTCCATGCTCAGTGCAGAGCCCAACGTAGGACTCAGTCTCAGGACCGCAAAATCAAAACCTGAGCTCGTATCAAGAGTTGGATGCTTAACCGACTGAGCCACCAAGACACGCCTGTCCTGCTTAAATGTAAATAAAGATTATATTGTGTAAAAGCTTCTTATTTAGCAACACAAGAACATTTTCATTAGGATTCCGGATTAACTCATACTGACTTGGTTTTCATCATAAAGGGTGGCCTGTGGCCAAATAGTAAAATGGATAAAATATTGCTTCATTTCTTACCTCTCAAAAATATGTTTTTCATTTGCCCCTGATATTCTGGGTTTTCAGGCTGCGTAGATTTTTTTCAGTCGATGATTAAAGCACTCTGACAAACTAACCCCAGAACCAGAAAGCCTAGAAAGTTCCGAATAAGATAAATAAGATGAATTATTAAGAAACACACACTGAGGGGCGCCTGGGTGGCTTAGTCGGTTAAGCGTCCGACTTTCGCTTGGGTCATGATCTCGCGGTTTGCGGGTTCGAGCCCCGCATCGGGCTCTGTGCTGACTGCCAGCTCAGAGCCTGGAGCCTGTTTCAGTCTGTGACTCCCTCTCTCTCTGACCCTCCCCTGCTCACGCTGTCTCTCTCTCTCTCTCCTAGAAATAAATAAAACATTAAAAAAAAAAAAAAAAAAAAAAAAAGAAACACACACTGAGGGGTGTACAGGTAGCTCAGTTGGTTATGCGTCCAACTTTGGCTCAGGTCATGATCTTGCAGTTTGTGAGTTTGAGCCCCACGTCAGGCTCTGTACTGACACCTCAGAGCCTGGAGCCTGCTTCAGATTCTATGTCTCCCTCTCTCTCTGCCCCTCCCCTGGTTATGCTCTGTCTCTCTCCCTTTCAAAAATAAACATTAAAAAGAAAAGAAAAGAAAAGAAACCCACACTGAGATACATTATAATTAAATTGTCAAAAGTTAAAGACAAGAGGATCTTAAAAGCAGCAAGAGAAGAGCAACTTGGTACACCCAAGAGGAACCCCACAAGGCTATTAGTAGATTTTTAAGGAAATTTTACAGGCCAGAAGGGAGTCATACAGTGTATTCAGAGCACAGGAAGGAAAAAAAACCCCACCAACCAGGAACAGTATGCACAGCAAAACTGTTCTTCAAAAATGAAGAGGAGACAAAGACTTCCCCAAACCAAAGCTGAGGGACTTCATCACCACTAGACCTGCCTTCCAGGAAGTGCTAAAGGCAGTTCTTCGAGTTCAAGAGAAAGGAGGTTTTAACAGGAGGACCCGAATGTTTGACTCCACTGAGACACCAGAAAGGTGTGCACACAGAGGACAGACCGTGTGAGGACACAGTGAGAAGGCGGGCTGCTGCACGTCAAGGACAGAGGCCCCGGAAGGAAGCATGCCTGCCAAACACCTTCATCTTTGAGTTCCAGGCTCCAGAACTGAGAGGAACCAAGTTTCTGTTGCTTAAGTTGCTCAACCCATGGTACTTTGTTACGGCAGCCCTGTGAACAGCAATACAGGTGACTCCCGACTTACCATGCGACCTGGTAGGACTCTTCTCCTCTCTGGGCTCTGGTTTCCACACCTGAAAAGGACAGGTTGGGCTACATGGTATTTGACGCTCCCATCTGTTTTCGTGGTAAACTGTTCCAGAATTGTCATTAATTTTTATGTGGCAGATTTTATTGTGAGAGGATAATCACTAGGACAGATGGTTTTGTTTTTTAACATGACTTCTACAGTCCCGAGCCTAAACGCCAGCAGCAGGAGGGTTATAATGAGGTACGGGTGTCAAAAATCCCTCAGCGTATCTGTCTTAGTTTGCCAGCACTGCCATAACAGAGTACCACAAACGGGGAGGCTTAAACAGCAGACGCTGATTGTGTCACAGTGCTGGAGGCCGAGTCTGAAAGGAAGACGTCAGCTTCAGCACCGTTGGCTCCTTCCTGAGGGCTGTGAGGGAGAATCTGTTCCCGCCTCTCCCCCAGTTTCCGGTGGTTTGCCGGGCAATCTGTGGCATCCTTGGTGTATAGAAGTATCACTGTGATCGCTGCCTTCATCTTCATATGTCATTCTTCTGTGTGCATATGTGTGACCACATTTCCCCCAAAAGTCATATTGGATTACGGCCCACCCTAATAACCTCACTGTGACTCAAGTACCCCTGCCAAGACTTGTCTTCGATTAAGGTTGTATCCTGAAGTAATGGGGGTAGGACTCCACTCTAAGAATTTGAGGGGACATTTCTGAGGGGTTGGTTGTAGTAAGTCCATTTTCATTCATAATTTTGTCTATTTGGGTGCTCTCTCTTTTCTTCTTGAGAAGCCTGGCTAGAGGTTTGTCAAGTTTGTTTATTTTTTCAAAGAACCAACTCTTGGTTTCATTGATCTGTTCAATTGTTTCTTTGGTCTCTGTGTTGTTTATTTCTGCTCTGATGTTTACTACTTCTCTTCTACTGGGTTTGGGGTGCTCTTGTTGCTCTGCCTCTAGTTCCTTTAGGTGAGCTGTTAGATTTTGGACCTGCACTTTTTCTAATTTCTTGAAATAGGACTGGAGAGCAATGTCCTTTCCTCTTAGGACTGCCTTTGCCGCATCCCATAGAGTTTGGATTGTTGTATCTTCATTTTCATTTGCTTCCACATATTTTTAAATTTCTTCTCTAATTGCCTGATTGGCCCATTCATTCTTTAGTAGGATGATCTAAATATAGTTAAAATGTCGTTACTACCCAAAGCAATCTACACAATCAGTGCAATCCCAATAAAAATTGCACCAACATACTTCACAAAACTAGAACAAACTATCCTAAAATTTGTATGGAACCACAAAAGACTTCAAATAGCCAAAGTAATATTGAAGAAGAAAACCAAAACGGGAGGTATCACTATCCCAGACTTTAGCCTCTACTACAAAGCTGTCATCATCAAGACAGTGTGGTATTGGCACAAAAACAGACACATAGACCAATGGAGCAGAATTGAGAACTCAGAATTGGGCCCAAAAGTATACTGCCAACTAATCTTCGACAAAGCAGGAAAGAATATCTAATGGAAAAAAGACAGCCTCTTTAACAGATGGTGTTGGGAGAGCTGGACAGCAACGTGAGAAGAATGAAATTAGATCATTTTCTCACACCATACACAAAAATAAACTCAAAATGGATAAAGGACCTGAACGTGAGACAGGAAGCCATCGAAACCCTAGAGGAGAAAGCAGGAAACAACCTCCTTGACCTCCACTGCAGCAACTTCTTACTTGACACATCCCCAAAAGCAAAAGAATCAAGAGCAAAAATAATCCATTGGGACTTCATCAAGATTAAAAGCTTCCGCACGGCAAAGGAAACAATCCATAAAACTAATAGGCAACCGATGGAAAGGGAAAAGATAGTTGCAAATGACATTATCAGATAAACAGTTAATATCCAAAATCTATAAGGAACTCCCCAAATTCCACATCCAAAAAACAAACAACCCAGTGAAGAAATGGGCAGAAGATATGAACAGACGCTTCTCCAAAGAGGACATCCAGATGGCCAACAGACAGATGAAACGATGCTCGGCATCCCTCCTCATCAGGGAAATACAAATCAAAACCACACTGAGATACCACCTCACGCCAGTCAGAGTGGCTAAAATGAGCCAATCAGAGAACTCTAGATGCTGGCGAGGATGTGGAGAAACGGGCACCCTCCTACACTGTTGGTGGGAATGTAAACTGGTACAGCCCCTCTGGAAAACAGTGTGGAGTTTCCTCAGAAAACTAACAATAGAACTCCCCTAGGACCCAGCAATAGCACTGCTAGGAATTTACCCAAGGGATACAGGAGTGCTGATGCATAGGAGCCCATGTATCCCAATGTTCATAGCAGCACTCTTCACAATAGCTAAAACATGGAAAGAGCCTAAGTGTCCATCAACGGACGAATGGATCAAGAAGATGTGGTTTATCTCTACGATGGAATACTACATGGCAATGAGAAAGAATGAAATCTGGCCATGCGTAGCAACATGGATGGACCTTGAGGGTGTTATGCTGAGTGAAATAAGTCAGGCAGAGAAGGACAGATACCATATGTTTACACGTGTAGGAGGATTAGGAGGAACTTAATGGAGGACCGCGGGGGTTGTTGCTCAGGTGTGCAGTAATCGAAGATCTCCTTTCCTCTGGCCCCTGTGTCTGTTATGCGCTGTTTTGTGCTGAGCGAAGCCAGACTCACCGTGTAAAGTCTCTCAGCTCTTTGAGTTACTGCAGAGAATGCATGTGCATAAAACTATTTTAGACTTTCTGCAGATGTTAGAGGGGAAATGAAGAAGATCAGTTTGAATTGCACAACCCTTCCTTCTCCCCATCTCGGTTTAAAAAAGAACACACTCTCTTAAGTATTTCTATCCTCTAATGTTCCTTGAGCTATTTTAGCCAGCAAAATCTTCTCATTGGCGGTCTCCTTCTACTCAGGGCTCAGGCTCACGGGCTAATATTTCTCTTAAAAGCCTCTTCACCACTGTTTCTCCCCCACCCCCCACCCCCCGTTTTGCTGAAGAATTTCAGTTCTACATCCAAAGTTGCACAACCAACACCATCACAGTTGGACTGGGTCAGCTAAAGTTCTCTGTTACATAAGGGCCAGAAACACTCTGTGTTAAGGACCTTGCCCACGGCCCAGGACAAAGTAGGTCCTCCTCCTCCTCCTCCTCCAAAAACAGCGTCCTTGAAATTCAGCTTCTTTTTCCTTTAGCAGGTTTCCTCCCAAATATTTTCCCCTGCAGTTCCAAGAATCAAGGACTCCTAAAAGCTGAAAACTGAAAAAAGTTTGGGGAGCAAACTTCACCCTCTCACTTTACAAGATAAGATCATTATGGACCAGAGAGGGAGGGAGGACTTACCTGCCCAGGGTCACCCGGAAATTAGAGTGATGAAATTGGGATGATAGCCCAGATCTCTAGTCCCGCATATCTCTCAACACCCTTTCTGCAGCATCTGTGACATTCAGAATATTTTTGACTATAATGTACAGTCAGAAATACATTTTACGTTAGGCCCTTGAATATCCATATGTGTATAAATATATGACATATAATACTTACCATTACTACATGTGAGGCATGCCAATATTTTCTATTCTGTTGTATTCAATTTCACATTTTAAAATATTGGTCATAACTCTCTAACTTGATTTCAAGCTCCAGGGATGGGTTGCAACAAACGGTTCTAAAAATGCCATACTACAACCCACTATCAAGTTCACTTGAAGTCAGGGAAGGTTTCATGGAGAAGTTAACTCTTATGTTGGAACTCAACATATAAGCAGAAGAAATTGAGATAACCAGATGAGATAGAGCAGGATGAGGAACTGTGGTTACTAGCATGTATATAAATATCTTCTTAAATAAACTATTTGAAGAAATGAAGAGAATAATTTAGGAACCAACACATGGTAAATTCTGGTAAAAATATATTGGTGAGAATGAACAAAAGATGGAAGTTCAAAAGTAAAACTATTTCATACTATAGAGAAAATCTTAGTTGTACAAACTAAGTATATAGAAATGAGATGCTACAACCACAAGATTTCTTAGTTCATAGCGCTTCATAAACGAACTTGTCATAGATTTAAATCACTGGCCACTCCTTTCCTGTCCTCACTGGCCTTAACCTGCTAATTCAGCCTCATCTTTCTCATTTTCTCCCCATTCTAGATAAAGCTGAGTTTTCTCTCAGCTGCCTAAATCTCTAGGGATCAGGTTTCCTTAATGACTAGGACTCAGGAGCATTTTTCTCTGTTCAGACCTCTCTGTCTCTTGAGTTATGTGTATTCCAACCCATGACCACCAGACGCTTCCCATAGAAATTCCCAGCCAGGCCCTTATCTCTGCACACTCAGCCTCCACCTCTTCCTCCTGTATGGAGCCTCCAATCTGGAACTTCTTTCTTTTCACAATCTCTAAACACGCTTCTCTATTGTGCTTGGTGTTTTCCAATGGGCTACTTACACACCCTACTCCTCACTCTCTTTTAATCCATGCATTTAACCCTTCTTTCCTTTTGTGCTTCCAGAATTCCTGAAACGACTAACGTCTTTCACAGCTCACTACCCCATTCTTGATCCCCGGCATTGACTCCATTTTGGTCCCTTTTGGGGACAACGGCACAGAGATCTCTGACAAAGCAAACCTAGGAGTTCTCAGAGTGAGAGAATCCTAGAACCAGACCAGAAGTAGAGAAAGAGCAGAGGCAACCATAGGGCAAAATGCCTGAGGCTCTATAGCAGCCTGGTTGGAAAAATTCTGAGCACTTCTTTCCTTCCTTCATGTGCCTTTCTTCCGAGTCTTGTCCCACCGCTTCAGCTGAAATCAGTTGTTAGACTTTTACCACATTGCCCCTGAACTAAATCACTTTTTTCACTCAAATTTATTTTATTTTCTAAGTTTAGTTATTTATTTTTGAGAGAGATAGAGACAGAGAGAGACAGAGAGAGAGAGAGAGAGAGAGAGAATGAGTGGGGGAGGGGCAGAGAGAAAGGAAGAGAGAATCCCCAGCAGGCTCTGTACTGTCAGCACAGAGCCTGATGCAGGGCTTGAACCCACAGATGGAGAGATAATGAAATGAGCCCAAACCAAGAGTCAGACACTGAACCAACTGAGCCACTCAGGTGCCCCTCAAATTTTAATTATAGATATTTAGGTTTGTCTATCAATGCCTATATATGTCTCTGTGGCTGTCAGGGCCTAGCCCCATGCTATATAGAGAGGAGGCATGTAATCAATGACCGTTGATGTACAGTTATGATCCCACATGCATCCTGGGTTGCTGCTACTTTCCACTCTGCTTCTGCCATTCCCCAACCCATATTTCCCAAGGTAATGCTCTTTCCAAAATGAAAGGAACCAAAGTTCCCAAATAAGATTGACAAATGGTCTCTATCTGGATATTTTCCACGACACATAATAAACTCAGGAATATCCTACCAAACTCAGAAATGTGATCACTCCAGCCCTTAAGAAACGTTACAACCTTATTAGTTTTATTGCATAGTAGATCAAGATTGTCAGTGCTATACTGAGTAGGTGGATTTTGTTTCTTCCTTTAAGGAGTGTTACTTTGTTCTGGTGGGCAGTTAATATTCCTGCAGATCAGCCTGATCTTTTCAAGATTGTTTTGAAGCTTTGTTATGGAAGGTCTTGAGTTGCATTTATTCTAGAGGTAGATTAGCCCTATTCCTTTCAAGGATCTCCAATGAATGCCCAGAAGGTACAGGGAGGTCCGTCTTTTCTGGGAGGTTAAAATGGAAACATCTTCCAAGCCTCTGTAAACTCCAATAACTATTCAGCTCACAGTTTCCAGATGGCTCTTCTTTCCTCAGTAGTTCTTTGTCTAGCCTCATGAAGTTGCGTCCAAGGAATGAGTAGATTACTAGGCAGATACTCCAGGAATCGCTATGTAGATTTTTCTGTGCAGCTCCCTTCTGGTGCTCAGCTCAGTGAGATGGCCCTGCTGTGCTTGAGTAACTCCACTTAATGCCACAGTCTGAAAAATGCCTCCAGGAAGAAAGTGGGAGACCACCAGGCTCACCTTGTTTGTTTTTTAACTCTGGGATCACTACTGCTGCCTGTTGTTCAATATCTGAAAACAGTCATTGAATACATACATCCAGTTGTTAATTTGGGGAACCCTGGTCCAGTACCAGATACCCCGCAGTGGTTGCAATAGGAAGTTATGTAAGTTAATTTAAACCTACACTCAACCTTAATGGAGAACACACTCTTGGGATTCATAGTAACTTTTAAAAAGCCTACGATAGTGTCTCTACTATCTCTTTTTAGTTCAACAAAAGAGGCCTAGTTAATTAGCCTAATTAACGTCTAGACATGATTTATTCTTTGGTGAAACAAGTGGTGGTCAAGGTGTTCAGGTTCTCTGGGGATTTTGTCCTAGCATTTCTGTGCCAGCCTGAATGGCACCTAAGTTTCTAGCAAACCTGAGCCTAGCAGTTCATACTCTATAATGGTCCTGTAGGTTTAGAATTGCAACGTATTCCCTCATCCAGCAGATTTCCCCGAAGATTGTTGTTAATTGACTCTAACGGGGAAGGTAGCTGAATTCTACCAGAATTTATTACTTTTCCACGAAACGAGCCTTCCCTGAAAGACATGGGTTGGGCACATGATACAACAGAATTTGGAGTTCATCGATCTGATAAGGACAGGTGATAATGATCATCGCTGACAAGCGTGTGTTTGTGTAGCAGAATGCGATGTGCTTCTGGGACTTCATTGTTATATGAAAGCGAGGCTGTGGGAGGAGGAGAGTTCTAGCTCTTAATTCCTTCTAATCAGAAAGAATCTGATTCCTATAAACAATCAAATATATTCAAGTCAGTTCATAATACCCATTAGAGCATTGAACAGTAGCAAATTTTCACCTTTTACTAGGATCCTCTGGGCTTTGTGAATTATAGATGCATCAACACAGCAGCGGCACTGTTTTCTTTTTTCTAATTTTGTTCTAGATGAGCTGAGAGGATAGGTAGGATTTATAGAAATCCATGACTAATTTCCAGGCAAGTATGCTAGACAAGTTTTCATTAGGTTTATTTCCTGTAGCCATTCTCCCTTACTTGAGGTAATACAATCAGAGAAGCAAATGCATCATTATCTGTATACTCAGAGGAAGTCATGCTTTTATTTTAGCTTTACTTAGAGTTCTTGCCTCAGATATTATCCTTCACTTACATATCTTGTACACTCCAAACCACAATGCCTATTTTTTAAAAATAAAATTCTGTTTTAAACGACCTTCAAGAATGCTTGACTCATGATTTTTTCTTTAGTAGATAACGATGGTCACTGCAGAAGTTCGAGGTGGGTGAAGTTCATCTGCTCCACATGATCTTGCTACCAGGTTATAATGCAAGCGAGTCTCAAATTTTAGCCAATCCACATATCCTATATACCTTTAATTTCCCCACTGAGAACTCATTCCTATCATTTGTCAGGCTAATCTGCCATTATTTTCACCAAGAAAAAAATATATTTCTAATATTCGCCATGCCAGTTAGCAAACTAGGGTATATTTTGAGGCACATAGAACAGAAGCATTTTAAATAACAAGTTCTGCAGTTTAGGATTCTGGCTGACCATCTGAAATATGCATTTTTCTTTTAGGGCCACAGACTGAGTCCGTGATGAAGCTATTTTAAAGTAAATTGCACATACTTTAACATATTGTCAGACCTGATCACAAGTATCTCCATTGTAAAAGGCTGCGTTAAATAAAACTCAGTGGGTTTTGAGTTCCTTAAAAGCATTCATACACTGTGTGCACTGGCAGTGGCCAAAGAGGCGATGGGGAGGCTGGTGAAGGTTCCAGTGTTCCGCACTTCCTGACCTCAGCAGGCCATGGGAGCCTTTTTGGTAGAGTGGCCCACTGGAGTAGTCTTCCTTAGGAACCATCTTGGCAAATGCCAGGATGGCTGAATTATGCAAACAGATTTCAAGGGAAAACCCTGAAGGCTAGAAAGCTGGGTACGGTGCGGTCATAAATATACGATAATAAGATCCTAACTAAGGGTGGGAAAGCAAGTCGTCTTGAAAAATCCAATTAAATAATGAAAAGAGTGGAATAACTTGCAACATTAGCATAACTTTAGCACCTTGACTGTAGAGACAGGCAAAGACATGCAAAATCCAATGGGATGTCATCTAAATATCTGTAAGTGTGACCTATCCAGGCAGGAACACATAAAAAGAATTCACTAGAATCCAGAAGTTCACAGAGTAGGTGAATTCAGTCAAGTGGCCAGGCAATCTGTTTGAGTGTGTGCGTGTGTGTGCGTGTGTGCGCGCGCGCGTAGGATAGGATGTGTATCAGATTTAGATCTGCTCCCCTTTACAATGAAAGTCCTCGATAGAATTGTCTATTCTTACTGTCCCTGTTTATTTTCCTCCCATGCATTATTTCCCTGAAACCAGTCTTGTCAAGGTTGCTGTCTCTAAGTGCTACCTCGAGTGGGGGATTTTTAATCTTTTTGAGTCAGTTTAATACATCATACATTTTCAAAACCATCTATTTTGCTAAATTTTTACATTTATTGGCATAAAACAAGTGTCCCTTTGTTCCCTCTTAAACATCTACAGCGATTCCAAATGTAGCTGTTGAGCTCTGCCCACGTCGCCCTGAAAACCTGTTTTAGAAGCTTTTCCGCCCCTTCATGTTTGCATGGTACTTTTCCATTGATGTTTCACAGCATTTTCAGTGCTATTACTTATGCAACCTTGGTGAACCATTAATGATTGAAAGTCCTTTACAAAATACCAAATAAATTGCAGGAAAAAAAAGTTACAGCAGAGTAAACTACACATTTCAGAAGTCACAGTGTTCAGACCAGCCTGCCAGAGTACTCACTGGCTCACAGCCTTTGTGTTTAGAGCTACAACTTATTGATCGACATTGTAAAAAAAATCTGTAATCCTTGCTTTTATTTCCTAAAAACGTGCCATAGCTCTCAAAACATGGAACTATGTAAATGTTAATGTGTACATAGGTAAGATACATCACCACGGAGACACATGCATCACATTTTTAGACTTATTTCTGAGATAAACAGCATTATAATAAGTCAGTGCTGCTTCAGCCGGGATGCAATGGGTATGCTTCTAAATATAAAAGGCAGGGACAAGTATGCATATAAGACCATAAAGGTGAGTCCTCATATGTGTTTCTATTTATAGTATCTAGATTGCATAAGAGCTCGTCACTTCCTGTGAGTAATTTTGCCCTTTGACATGCAGTCCCATGCAATTCAACTAACAACCCACATTTATTAGGTATAAGGTACTGGCATTTGTAATTATGCATTGTAGACACTGATAACTATTATTCTTTCAAGACCAAACGCAGCAGTATCTATTACATTGTAGGATGCTAACATACCCGATTCTCTACTCACTGAATTGCTCCTTCTAGGTTTTGCCTTGGAGTTAATGTGAGCGCCAGTAGGGGCTGCGGAAAATGACAAGTCTCTTCTGTGCTGGGTCCCAGACAAGTGTGGTGGTGAGGGCCGACTTGTCCTTAGGCACGGGGGGGCGCTATATCTCAGGACCACAGTGTTCTTAGGGGCCTATGAAAATGTTTTCATTTCTTTTCAAATAAGAAGAAAAAAACCTAAATGTTTAGAATGAATAAAATGTTTTGATATATAATATTGATATATTCACCTTTATACCAATACAATCATAAAATTGTAACTTAATATTTTTTTTATGGAGAAAGGGGCCATCAAACCAAGTGTGCTGAGAACCCATGAAGGGCCTGTTTGTGACCTGCAGGGAAGGCAGTTCTCTCTTCTGACTGCAGGATTTTGAAGAAGACAGAGTGCTGCAGAGAAATGGCCTCTGTGTGTTTTCCCATAACAATGGCAAAGGCAGTGCCTTAAACTCATCCTCATTTATTGCTTCTTCCTGCCTCAAATCACAGCGCTGATCTGTAATAGAATATATCCATTGTATAGACTATGGGCAGCTGTTTCCTGCTCCGGGAGGTTGCACAATTCCCTGAAGGGTCAGAGAGGAGTGGCTAGTGCTTGTTGCATGCAGATGCAAAAAGAATGCCCAGATAGGTGTGATATTAATAACGACATCAAACTTTAGCGAAAAGAAGCAACCCTCTGACAATAATAATTTGAAATTCGTGGGGCTGGGGGTGCCTGAGAACTGTTGTGTCAAGGATCAGCAAGTCCCCAAGGAGCTAGGTTAGTACAGATAAGAAGAGGATGATGCAGAGCAGTGTCGTCAAATGTGCTATTTTACCCTATCGTCCTCACTGGAATGAAGTAGGTATCAAAATTATCTGGAAAGCTTTTACAAAGTGGGGAACCCCACTAAAGAGTCTAATATCTACCCCTGCCCCACTCTAACACACACTAGGGAAGTTTCCATACCCACCTTTAAAAATCACTGCCACAATAAGCGCTATTACCAAGGAGAAGATGTTGTGTTTCTCACTAATATGGATCAAAAGAAAAAAACAAAAAACCTAATAACTACTGATGTAAAATACAAAGGAGTACTAAGATACTGATAGTTACCACTTCCCTCTTATCTACTATGTCCAGTTATTCTAGTGCTTTGCATATTTTAACTCACTTTAGTCTTCAGAATAATCCAACAAGGGAAGTATTAACACTGCAATCATTTTATAGAGAAACAGGCACAGAGAGGTTAGGCAACTTGACTGTGGTCACACAGACAATAAGCGGCAATGCTGGTGTTCAAGCCCAAGCACTCTAGCTCTGGAGTTGGTGCTATTACTGGTCCTCGAGTAGAGGAATCATTAGTTAAAATGGCACTTACATATGTCACAATACCTGTCCACATGAACTATGTAGTAAATCGATACATTTCACCAATAAGATCACTTGTGTTTTCCCAATTCCTTGTTTTATAAAACCCTAGAAGAGAATTCCCTTCATTATCACTGAAATAGGAATTCTGAAATCCTGGGTGGATCCAAGCAGTTCATCTGGAGGGCCCTCGCAAAGATGTTTCAGACTTCCCAAATAAAGTTCCTTGCCAAAATTATGAAGTAACTATATTCATATTTCAAGATGTTACATGTTTTGAAACCAGTCTGGATTTACTCATATTTGTAATCATTTACCCTAATGTTTCAACATGTTTTTCCTCTCTCCAGTGGATTATAGAATCCAGTTCAGATAGATTTCACAACAGCATCTGAACCTAAGTACTAGAGGGAATAGTCCTAATTCACCACGCATGTGTCAAAGTGCAAAGGTATTAGAAGCCCATTGCTTTTGTTCTTTTTATCTTATGTTTCTATTACTCTACTATGAACTAGAGTAGATCTGATGGGAAACCAAGCTCTTCTTTCTTCACCCTTTACTGCCCTACCCCATATGCTAAGAGCCTTGGCCTGTTAGCTCCATGCGCTCCCCCCAACCTAAGACAATTTTACCTCTCAGTGAAGAAGGCTGTCCTTTTGAAAGCTTTTCTTCTATTAAAGATATTCAGTAATCCAGAAAACTTTTTTCTGAAGGGACATCTCCCCTCCCCGAATTAACTATCTAAACTCAAAGCCAACCTTGATTTAAGGGTGGACATAAATTGTTTTACATCCATGATGATCTCCCCAGTTGAAAATGGAAGCAGATCTATGACAAGAACTCTGGAAAGCTGTGAAGGGAAGCAAAGTGCTTTGTCTAGAGAACTAAAATGGCATGGAAATCTTCTGCCCTTTCTTTTTACTGAGGTGTGTGTGTAGTATTTAGTGTATTTTTATGATTGCAAAATATAATACATAATTACCATGGCTATTTGGAAAACAAAGGCCCAAAGCTAAATATAAAATAATCCGTAGTTTTACAGCCAGAGATAACATATGTTAATCATGGGAATTCATAAATACATATCTATCTAGTCACTAAAAGAAGGACATGTCCTGTTCACTTTTTTATATGATTGGTTTTTTCCTCTTTAATCAATATGTTGTGATATTTTTCACATCATTAAGTATTCTTCTACTTAATGATTCTTTGATGTATCTGACCCAGAAATTGGATCTAACATAATATATTTGATACATGTTTAGGTTGAACTACCGAAAAAGGACATTTTTGCCAGTCAAAATAGTTGGATATCATCACTTTTATATGTTTCCACCTAATATTTTCCCATTGCTGGATTCTTAGGTTATTTCCAGTTTTTATTTTATAAATCATGATGTGATGAACATTTTGCACATAAATATTTCTGCAAGACTGTGATTCTTTTCTTAGGATATATTGCTAGTAGCAAAATCACTGAGTTGAGAAGGATGGACCTTTGATATGGACTTTGATACATGTTGCCAACTTTCTTTCCAGATAATGCTCATTTATAATCTCCCTGGCAGCTTTAGTGATTTAAAAAGAAACAACAAAAATCAATTATTCTGTTTAGCCAATCCTTATACTAATGTCAGGAAATCATGTGACTGGTGGTTACCTTCCCAGCATAGTCTTCTAGCTTAAATTTTACCAAACAATATTTTTGCATGCCCAGAAACGATATAAATCTATAATGTAGATATGAGGATAAAGCTTGCTTGAACCCAGCACCCAGTTCACCATGAACTAGGTTCATGAAAGCCTAGTTAAAGAACTAGAAGAATGGGGCGCCTGGGTGGCTTAGTCGGTTAAGCGTCCGACTTTCGCTTAGGTCATGATCTCGCGGTTCGTGGGTTCGAGCCCCGCGTCGGGCTCTGTGCTGACTGCCAGCTCAGAGCCTGGAGCCTGTTTCAGTCTGTGACTCCCTCTCTCTCTGACCCTCCCCTGCTCACGCTGTCTCTCTCTCTCCTAGAAATAAATAAAACATTTAAAAAAAAAAAAAAAAAAAAGAACTAGAAGAAATGCCCTCCCTTCCACTCAAGTCAATCCCCCTAGATTGCATTACCAGGTATGATGCTAAACAATGGCTAATACTTCATTTATGGGCATCAAGTTAAATTGCACTAGAAGATGCATAAGCTGCTATTTTGGTTTGTTTCTTAGCTGTTTTAGATGGAGAACAGTGATACAGTGAAGGAAAGCTGAGGGAGGACATGGTGTAGTTACCTGTGTGCACATATTTATGTGTATGAGTGTATATTAGGAAATCCTGGAGTTCATTCTACAGGTAGCAATTGATTGGGGTATAAAGGAAAAATGTTAACGGGTTCTAAAATTTTTCATTTTTAAGTTTTATTTTATTTATTTTGAGAGAGAGAGACCAAGTGGAAGAGGGGCAGAGAGAAAGGGAGAGAGAGAGAGAATCCCAAGCAGGCTCCACACTGTCAGCACAGAGCCTAATGCAGGAATTGAAGTCACGAACCTGAGTTCACGACCTGAGCAGAAATCAAGAGTCAGACGCTCAATTGACTAAGCCACCCAGGTGCCCCTGAAAAAAAATTTTTTTAAGTCTGAATCAGACACAAGGAGTCAAAAGCTTAGGTGACAAAACCTGTATCTGAAACTTCTTGCTTTAAAATCTCATCACATTTTAGATATTATAGTAAGACTTTAAGGACATGGTTGCACTTGACTTGAAAAATATTATCCAAAATATTCTTACTGTATGGACATCCAGACAATTTAGAATCAACATCTTTGTAGAGAAAGGAAACCAAAATCAATATCTCTTCCACATGTTGTCTAGATTAGTAGAATTTCAAGTGCTACTTCTGAGTTTTGTGAAATCCTTTTCTATACATATCATATAACTTATCAGCCCCAAACGTCTTATTTTCTCAGTGGACCTTAGCTAGTAATTGCTAGTTTTATAGCTCTCAAATTGCTTTCGGGAAGATTGCTTTTGGCAGACGAAAAAAAAAACTTTTATGATCTTCAGACTCAGATTAAACTACCTAAGTTTGAAAGAGGGCCTTGCAATGAACAATTTACAATCTGATAGAAAATAAATCCTCATAATTTGCTTATACGGAAAACAGACAACATGCACAAAGGCATGTAAGTAAATTACAGTCAGTGTAGTCTTTCTTCTTTCATGGAAAACCTGAACTCATATTAGACATTTGCCTAATAAAGAATATGTTTTAAAAATCATTTGCACCTCTCCACTCACATTTGTACATTTGTAAATCTGGAATGACAGATGTGTGACCACTCTGGTTATCAAAGCAGGAGCGGAATTCGTCACTTAAAGTTTGCTAAAATAACACCAAAATTATAATTATCCAGTTAGTAATAATTTTGAAAAGCTACAGTACTGAGATTGGTAATCATGCCAGTGCCGCTGACAGTGTGAATTAGTACAAACTTTCGATTAGCACAAGACAATGTGACACTATATTTTAATAAACTTAACATTTTTATATCTGTTAACCCTGTAGTTCTGCTAAAGTAGAAGGGCAATTTGTTATGAGGAGAAAGATTCATGAACAACTGAAACATTCATACTATTAATTTGATTGTAGTGTTTGGAAACAACCCAAATGTTAGAGGAATGCATAATAAGTTATGTCATATGCTAGAAAATTATGTGGTAAAAATGATATCTTCAAATGGTTTTATAAATGGGAAATTAAAATATTAATTGGGTAAAGCAGAATATATTATATATTATTATATATACATAAATTGTATATGCACATATCTTTTCACATTACTAATTTTTTGTCACAGTTTTGTTAATATAGGCTTAAATGAGAAGGAAAAAAGTCTTGAAGGAAATTTCCAAAGAAACAAAACAAAAGACGTATGGCCCAAGAGATTACTGATGATTACTACCTTCTGCTGTACATTTTTCTGCCTGTTCTAATTCCTCTGAAATGAATATATATTAAAGTGAAATAATATTTTGACTAATAATATCCATAAAATGAAAATTTTGAAAGAAAAAAAGAATGAAGGGAAGAAGGGAAGGAAAGAGGAAGGGAGGGAAGAAATGATGATTTCAGACTGGTTTGGAAATACTGATTTCAGAGTGTCTGGCTCAGAGTGTCTGGCTCTGAAATCAGTATTTTAGGGAAAATATTATTCTGAAAAAGAAAACAATAAAATTTTGGTTGGACTGCTGAAAAAAATTGGTTGGACTGTGGTAGTATAGATTTGATTATTTCTCCTTTTCAAACTATTTCATGGTATGGGGAAGAAAGACACATGAACTGAAAGATAATAAGAGCTAATAGTTCACATTAGGTGGACTTTGGTCCCTGGAGTTTAAAAACAAAAGATAATGGGGGTAAATATGGTGCAGTGTATTTTGGTAACTCCAGTAACTAGTATCAGCTACCTTGGACAAAATTCAAGTCTCTCCCCTTTAATGAGGCCCTGCCCCACCTGGCCAGGTTATGTGAATGTCTGCCACACCGATTCATCTACTGACTCTATCGTGGCCTGGTATTTCTCTTTCTAGGGGCCATGGTCTATATCTTTCTGTGTCTGTTACCTAGCGCTACCTACCTTGTCAGACGCTTTATTGTTGGTAACAAATGAGTACATATTAGTCCAAGCTCTTGGTTGTAAGACAAAACACTGATTCTGAATAATTTAGTAAGATCAGGAAATCATTGGGAGAGGCTTGGGTTGCAGACAGGATGCAGAAAAGGCCAGAGATCCAGATCTCAGCAAAAACAAGGGAGGAAAGCATAGCCAACAACTTTTCACAAAAACTGCCTCATAGGACGTTGTCTCTACCGTTGTTGCTGTGGACACATGGCTGCAGTTGCAGGGACTAAGAGGTGTCTGATCACACCTGACAGTCAAGAACTGGTGGAGGCATCCGCTCAGCCACTCCAGCTGCTTTGGGCAGGGAATATAATGTCCACCTCTGCTGGCCTCTGTAGTGGGAGTAGAAGCTTGACCCCCTCGCTCTTATTGAGAGTCCCCTCAGATAAGAAGTGTGTTTAGACAACAGGCAGCCAAAATGTCAACCCTCCATTATGAAGGGCCATGATGATGAAACCCTTAGCATCACTTTCAGACACACTTGGAGAATTCATACTTCCCATTCCTGCAGCTTTAGTTTTTGTGAGTCTAGGTGTCCTGGAACCATCAGTTCCACCATGCACAGAGTAAGGGAATCACTGAATTTAAGGCTGCAGCTTCCCCCTTGTCGTTTGAATCTGCTTGTGCCGACAGAGCGGCAGGCACAAAAATAATCAGCACACTGGTAGGAGTAATCGACTCTGATGATTACATGAAGGTGGAGCTTACGCTACATATTGGGCTGGGGGGAATATATTTATTATTAACACTTCCATGGCCAGTTTTAGCTGCATGCGGACAAGTGTGACAACTCGCCAGTGGCTCAGACCACCCAGGGAGGAAGGTCTGGGTCACTTAAGCAGGCAAGTCATGCAGACTAGCATAAGTACTAACAGAAAGGGATGATAATCTAATACAGGTGGAGGAGGAAGATGACGCACGTCAGTTGCTGCCCCAGGACAAACTGCAGTAGCAGGGACTATAGTGCCTCTCACCAAATCTGCTTGTGTAAGATTCCCTTAGAAACTGCGAAGAATCAGGGCCATCTGGGTAACTCAGTCGGTTAAGCTCAGGTCATGATCTCACTCAGGTCATGATCTCTTGGTCATGACTTCAGCTCAGGTCATGAGCTCGTGGTCCAGTCTGTGGGTTTGAGCCTTGCCCTGGACTCTCTGCTAGCAGCTCAGAGCCTGGAGCCTGCTTTGGATTCTGGGTCTCCCTCTCCCTCTGCTCCTTCTTTGCTCTCTCTATCTCTCTGTCTCTCTCGTTCTCTCAAAAATAAATAAACATAAAAAAAAGGAACTGTGAAGAATACATATGTAGATGGAGTGAACTTGATATAAGAAGCAAGTGGATCTGACCAGTACATGGAGAGGAGTTGGTGAGGGCTGTTCATGTGTCACCCTGATCTGGTTTACCAAGCTGGGGCATCAGTCACCACCTGGCTGCTGTGTTCCTTCTCCAGAGAACCGTCTCCAGCCAACAGGAGCTGTCTTGAGAAGTTTTGCCCTCCCACCCCACCGCATGTAAGAGCAGCATGAAGCCAATGATTGACTGACACAAGACCACGGAAAGCCAGTCCGCTTGTCTCAACGTGGGGTAACCAATGTGGTGCAATTCATGCTCTAGAGCTCCGTATGGGATCAACATAAACGTGTTACCCCACTGAGGCCTCATCCTCGCGAGCCTGCTCCCTGCCTGCCCTCCTCCCCACCCCCATCCTGGTTCATGGTTCTCCCCCTCCTGAGAATATTCCCTCAACAAATCTCCCATATACTCATACCCCTCTCAGGTTCCACTTCTAGGATGATCCCAAATAGTCACCATTATATATTTTTTAAACAGACTTTTAAAGATTTATTTATTTGGTGGGGGGAGAGGCAGAGAGAGAGGGTGAAAGAGAGAGAGGGTGAAAGAGAGAGAATCCTCAGCAGGCTCTGCACTGTCAGTGTGGAGCCTGACGTGGGGATCGAACCCACGAACCATGAGATCACGACCTGAGCTGAAACCAAGAGTCAGATACTTAACCTACTGAGCCACCCAGGTGCCCCTAAAAAGACTTTCTTATTAATTACAAAGAATCTGATGTTTTAGGTGGTATTTTAGTTGTACTTTTGTTAAAAAGATTTGCCAATTCAAACTGATATATTTGGGTCACTTTTCTTCAGTTTTTACGTTTTTCCAGGATATACTTTGTGGGAAACAAGGTTCCCAAGATAGTCCACCATACACACACACACACACACACACACACACACACACACCAGTCAAAGATTTTGTGTTCAATGGTTGGAGAAACTGCAGTGTATATGCTAGTCTGGGAGACTCATTGTGCATGTGAGCCAGGAAAGGCCATGAGGTAGCAGCCTTAACTGGGTTAAGCCCAGTTCTTAAACACCCCAAAAGATCTGTTTTCAAATCCTAGCTCTGCTCCTAATCAGGATTAGGACCATCATTTAACTTTTTCTGATCCCAGGTTTCTTAGACATAAAATTGGTGAGCACACATCTCATAATTACAATGCAAGAATGAAATGGTAGAATGCATAAAAAGCACTTAACCCAGTGCTAGGCACATCGTAATCAGCAATAAGTCATGACAAGTAAATAAATAAAAATAAGTGCCTTGAGTTGCAGGGGAGAAGACTGTTAAATTTTATTGACCACAGAACCATTTCTTTCTTTCTTTCTTTTTTTTTTTTTAACATAAGAGTCAGAGGAAAAACACAGGATGCATTTCACAAAATGCTGATTTGCTGAAATTGAATCATGCTCACTCATCACAAAGTAGATGGCATTATCTAAGAACGTGAACAAGGTAAACAGTTAAGCAAGATAACTTGGCCAAATACCCCTAATGACAATTCAGAGATATCTGCATGAAAAACAAAACAAAACAGGAGCACCTGGATGGCTCAGTCGGTTAAGCTTCTGACTTTGGCTGAGGTCTTGATCTCACAGTTCATGAGTTCAAGCCCTGGGTCAGGCTCTGTGCTGACAGCTCAGAGCCTGGAGTCTGCTTCAGATTCTGTGTCTCCCTCTCTCTCTGCCCCTCTCCCACTCGTCCTCTGTCTCTCAAAAATAAGTAAATGTAAAAAAAAATTTAAAGACAAAACAAAAACCCAAATGTAAAGAGTCATTATTTTAGTTCTAAGAAAATTAGCCCCTGCCTTGTTTGTATTTTCTAAATCAACACTAACTTTCCGCTTTGGCTACATGATTGCCCAAATATTCTTGATATTTGTTTACCTAAGTATATGTTATGTGTGAACTTGAAAAACTAGAATCCTCCTGCATCTTGAGTCTGGATTACCCTACTTTATTTACAGCATTCCCCCCCCCCACAACCTGGCCCGGCACCCCTGGGAGGTATGAGAGAAGGCACAAGGGTCTGGAAGAGTAAGAGGCTCTGTAATAGCAGAGCAGTAGAAGGAACCCAAGTAGAAGACTAAGGTGCCTGTGCTTTGTTTAGTAGGGCTTCAGCCAGAATATTTTTATAGAATTACTTCAATAAAGCAATTCTTTTATTCCCAGAATAATAATGAGAAAATTTCAGTAAAGGAGATTCTGTAGGTATTATATTAGCTTCCTACGGCTACCATATGACAAAACATCATGGGTGGCTTAAACAACAGATATTTCTTTATCATGGTCTGGAGGTTGGAAGTCTAAGATCAAGGTGTGGGCAGACTTCGTTTCTGCTGAGGCCTCTCTCCTTGGCCTGCAGATGACTACCCTCTCATTGTGTCTCTGTGTGGCCGTTTCTCTGTCCGTGCCTGTCCCTGATGTCTCTTCCTTATCTTATGAGGACACCAGTCGTATTGGATTAGGATCCCATACTTAAGACGTCCTAAACTTACTTAGCTCCTTAAAGGTCCCATCTTTAAAAATAGTCCCATTCTAAGGTTGGCTTTCAACATATGATTTTGGGAGAAACATAATTCCATCCATAACAGGTAATAATATAGATCAGACATATTTTTTGACTGCCATAAGTTCTATCTCCTGAAGAAAGATTTATTAGCCTTGAACTCTGTGAAAGAGTTGTATCTATGAATATTTACTGCTGTAGTGTATTGCAAGGCAGGATTTTCCTCTCTGCATTCCTAGGGAAATGCTATTTGCATTTAGAGTAATCATTTTAAAATTCTTTCAACATTTAAAAGAGAGAGGATCTCTTCTCTCACAGAGCCTTCCCACAAAGGCCATCAGTGTCAGATTCATACACTTCTATGGGGAGAAAGAGCCAACTTGAGGTTGGAAATCAGTATTCTAGTCATGGTTTTACCTGTAAATAGTTGGAAAGTTCCCTTTCTTCCTTAGGGCAAGGCAGATTCACCCTGCAGCATTCTCTGGGGAAACAGGTTCCCTTGGGCTCTTTTAACTTAGGTTCAGAATGTGTCAAAGATCATCCGTGCTTTGCTGTTTTCATGCAATTCTTTTGTTACTATATCCAGTATTTGGATGGCATACAAAGTGGCTAACAAATTACCATGGCATGAATCCAGGCTTACAAACTAAAGAAGATAAACGAGTTAATAGAAACAGAACTTAACAATACAGACTCTGATTTCAACGGGGGAGGGGGGCGGGGTGGGGGAGCGGAGCCAAAACGGCTTTTTTGGCTTTTTTGTTTTTGTTCCCACTTCCTAACAAAATGCTTCTAAAGAGAAAGAGTGTCTGTTCCAAGTTTTTTTCTGGGATGAGTTATTTGCAGATTATCTGTGTTTTGACGGCCTTCACATGGGTGGAGAAAAGAAAGAGCTGTCATGTGGAAATTCATCAAATGTTAGAGCTAATAAAAAGGCATTACCATAATACAGTATAAGCCCTTAATTCCTCATACGGAGAAAAAACCCACAAGAACTTGAGGCTCTGAAATATGACTAACCAAATCCAGATGTAGTCAGAGATAGCATTGGGTCATTGCCATGTCTCGCCAGCTAAAATATGAAGTCTCCTACACCAGAGACAGTGATTTATTCTTCTTTGCATTTCCTTTAAATCCCAGGCAACTGCTGGGCACATGTAATGCTCTATAAATTCTTGTATTTCAACAATGCCATTGCCCTCAAATGATGGTAGAGTCTAAGAGCATTAAAGTTCTCAAAAACAGGGGCATCTAGGTGGCTCAGTCAGTTAAGCTTCCACCTTCGGCTCAGGTCATAATCTCACAGCTCATGAGTCTGAGCTCCGCATCGGGCTCTGTGCTGACAGCTCAGAACCTGGAGCCTGCTTCAGATTCTCTGACTCCCTCTCTCTCTGACCCTCCCCTGTTCATGTTATCTCCCTCTTGCTCTCAAAAATAAATAAACATTAAATAAATAAATAAATAAATATTTAAAGTTCTCAAAAACAAACAGAAAGACAAGTATTAATTTAATAACAGAGCTATGTAAAATTATTTTAAAAGATTAACATAGTTTTATAAAATAATCACTAAATCTGATGGTATCATCAAGAGAAAACCACCATGTGATTACCTAACATGCTGTGATACAGAATCAAATAAATCGTTTAGAGTTAGACAGAACCACAGAAATTATCTAAGTACTAGCTCCTAATTTTAAAGCTAAGAAAACCAAAGAAAAGATAAGAATAACTAAGACTCTCTCTCTTGAAGAAGAGGAGATAGCTTTTTATAAAAGACAGCGTACTATTGACAAAGCAACAGGCACAGAGGTCAAAGGACAAAATTGGGAACTCACAGAAAAGACCGATGCATTTATAGATACTGGATATGTGACTGAGTTAGTATTAGAGATGGACAGGAAGAGAGTGCATTTATCAGTAAAAGGTTCCAGGACAGTTGGTTACCATATGGAAGAAAAATAACGTGGCACATCCTACCTCACTCTCTAACAACCACCGCCACCACCACAACAAATTAATCCCAAGTAGATTGAAAGATATGTGTTAAGATGTAAACACATGGAATTTTATACCATGTTTATGACTTGGAGTAGGAAAGGATTTCTTAAACAAGACACAGAAAACACAAAACATACAGAAATAGATTAATAAATGTGATGGCATAAAGTTAAAACTATCTGCTTATTAAGACACACTACTAAAAGAATGAAAGAAAATCCACAAAAATGCCAAAAGACACTGGCAACGCATGTAAATAACAGAGAACATGTATCCAGGAATATGTGTAGATATTCCATGAGTTGATAACAATAAAAATCCAACAGAAAAAGAATGTTAAAAATATTTGAAAAGTTACTGCACAGAAGGTGGAACTTTCAATGAGCAATAACCTAGCCAGAGATACTTAATCTCTCCATAAGAAAATACAAATTACAGCCACAATGACTTCCAATTATGCACCAAAACACCTACAATACTGTTGATGAGTGTGCAGTGCAATAGGAATTCTTTTACTGCAGGTGGGATTACAGATTGGTGCTAGTACTTGGAAACTCCCTAGTGAAGTGACATGAACATAAATTATAGCCCAGGTAAATGGGCACGTGTGTCAGGGAGTCTGTGAAAAAATACTCATGGCAGCACTAATTATCCAAACCATGAGAAAGCGCCCAAAGTCTGTTTAGTGGATAAATTGTGGAATATTTATGCAATTAAATATTTAAAAGCAAGGAAAATTTTAACAAATTACAGCTTCATATATCAGTATGAACGAAGCGTAAAAATAATAAGACTGAGTGAAATAAACAAGTCAGAAAAGAATATTTATGATTCCTTATACACAGAATTCAGATGTGGTAAAACTATTTTTTAAAAAATAAAACAGAGGTGGCTCAGATTTAGTGTCTGACTTTAGCTCAGGTCAGTATCTCATGGTTTGTGAGTCTGAGCCTCATGTCAGGCTCTGTGTTGACATCTCAGAGCATGGAGCCTGCTTTGGATTCTGTGTCTCCCTCTTTCTCTGCCCCTCCCCCACTTGTGCTCTGTCTCTCTGTCTCTGTCTCTCTTAAAGATAAATAAACATTAAAAAAAAATTTAAAGCAAAATTTAAAGACAAAAATCAAGATAGCTGTTTTCTCTGGGAGCAAAGAGAGCACAAGGTAGTGTCCAAGTTACAGGGCAAGGTAACTTTTTATTCTAGACCAAGGTCTTATATTTATGACTTGGGTTGTAGTTTATGGCTTTATGATTATTGTTTGTATTATACATATATATGTTCTATATTGTCTTTTATATGTATGATATATTTTGCATCACAGAAATAATTTTTTAAAAAGGCAAGAAAATCAATATAGAACAAAGGGTACTAGACTTGAAGTCAGGAGGTACTAACATAAATCCAAATGTTAAAAAAAAGTTTTCTGTAAACTTTTAGTCACTCAGCCATTCAGTAGTGGAAAGAGTATTTGGAGCAAGGAGAAGCAGAGTAGTGGATAGTCTTATATTGACTACTTTTGAAGTCTGAGGATACTTCTTAAAAAACATTTTTCTTCAATATTTATTTTTGAGAGACAGAGAGGGACAAAGCATGAACAGGAGAGGGACAGAGAGAGAGAGGGAGACACAGAATCTGAAGCAGGCTGACATGGGGCTCAAACTCATGAACCCCTGATCATGACCTGAGCTGAAGTCAGACACTTAACCGACTGAGCCACCCAGGCGCCTTGAAGTCTGGGGATACTTAAGCACCATTCCATTGTCTAGGCATCAAGCACTTTCTGAATGCCAGAATCTTTGTAACATTGCTTTGTGTTATCACAACAAATCTACTATTGTATCTGTTCTATAGACAAGAAATCTGAGGCTCAGAAAAGTTGAATGCTTTGCCCAAATTAACGCAGTCAAAAAGGAGATAGTACACCAGAGCTCCCTAAACTTTATTGTGTAGATAAATCTCCTGAGATCTTGTTAAAATGGAGATTCTGATTTAGAAGTTCTGGGAACCCATGAATCTGTATTTATAACTGGTCCACAGACCCACTCTGAGTATCATGGGTTCTGGAACCATGCTGCCTGGAACCGTGATGCCGCCATTTTGTCTTATGGCAGGGACAGTTACAATCTTTTTTCTCATCTGTAAAATGGGGGTGATAAGACTTAGCTCATCAAGTTGTTATAATATTCATGCCGGGTTTCGAATAGTGCCTGGCACTTAGAAAACATTTGAAAATAGTAGTTATATTTAGTTAGTAACATACAGTTATATACATACATAGCTGTATGTAACATAGTAAGTAACATACAGAAATTTGACTATCACTAAAGGAGCTAATAAATTATACCAGAGAGCCCTTGGCACAAACATTAGGAAAGATTGCCAAGAGAGTCCCAGCAAGAAACTCTGCCATTCTGACTTTTTATACTCTACTCACATGCCTTGCCCAATCTTGTTACTTCATGTAACTTCATAGAAAAATACTTAGTACCCAGCAGACTTGCTTATGTGGAGAATAATCTTCCACATCTTTCTACAAACGAGCTGCAATATGTAGGAGGAAGCAACTTTTCTGGGTAAACAGCTAAGGCTGGGAACCCATCCAGTTGTTTAAAACTGCTGACCAAATCCAGACTGACAAACACTTTTTAATAGAAACCATACTGAAGTTAAAAATGTTACATTAAATGGAATCATTGACTGATGGTATTTTGGGGGAAAATGCACGTGAGAAACTACATTAGTACCAAAGTCCTCTCTTCCCCAACATCCTAACACAACACTGCTGTCCCTCCCTAATCACTGGGGTTCAAGCAGTGATGTGGTCTTTGTCCATTCCTTTCTTGTAAGGAAAGGATCAGCCCATAAGATTAAAGGATCTTAACACCGCCAATAACCCTGGTGGTTGGTCAGTAGAGAAACAAGCAGATTAGCTTGGTTGTAAATGCACTTTCCAGAGAAAACAAATCTTCCCATTGGTTATTTCACGGAAATTGAAAATGCAAGAAACCTACTGGGAAATGATTAATTGGTTGTCATAAACCCTTCTGGCTCACCCCAAAAAGGGACGACAATCCAATTCGGCCAAGAGTCAAGCAAAACAACTTAGCTGAGTCTCCACAGGTACATCTGTCAGAATGATTAACCTTAGTCACAATCAGACATAGTAACCTCCATTAGTTAGATAATGGAGGTGCAAACAGATTGTGTGCCTTTATTTCCTGGTCAATTACACAGCCCCCTTTTCCTCTGTGTTCAATAGAAGTGACCTGAAAGCTGAGGCACCAGTCTGGATACAATGACCCTTCAAAAATTATTTTGTTCTCTCATTCCTTTGTGGAGGAAAATATCCCAAAGAGTGTTGTTTTGCAGACCGGCAGAGACTGTTTAACTTTACTCCAGAATAGAAAAGAAAAGTAAATCTGCCTGTTGGCATTTTGCAGTTGGATTTCCTCTTTCAGACAACAATTAATTTAGTCCATTGTCTGAAAAGGAGGCTGAACTCATTGTGAGCAGGACTCTGTTTACAATGGATTCTATCATTTTGTTTCCATAACTTTGTGAGTTTGAAAGTATATTTTACTTGTGTGTGTATATATATATATATTTTTTTAATTAAAATTCTGTCTGTAACTGTCCCATGACGACATGAGGGAAGTGCCACAGGAAGCCCAGAGCGTTTCTTCCTGAGACAGAGGAAAGGTTGCAAACCCCACAGAAATGTAGGAGTAATCTGCGAAGTTGACAAATTGTACAAACAAACGTTGACTATGCACCCGTTTAATGCTAAGATACAGAGTTACTGAGACAGAGGCTACAGGTCTCTGCCCTCAGCATTTTATACCCTGTCTGGTAGGCATTCAAAGGCTTGGTTCTGTCCTTCTCAGGACAGCACAGGAGACAGGCGGCTACTAACTTATTGAGACACCAGGCTAGCTCCCTGACCTCCTTCCCTACATGGGTATGCATATCACCAGCTTAAAATGAACTACTTGGCCATAGATCCACACCCAGAGTTGCCTAGAGCCCTGTCCAGCCATATTATCCAGGATGTGGTATAGGCCAAGACACCACATGGGTGTGTTATGAAAACGTCTCCAGCAAACGGAAACATTTCAGGCACCTGGCAACAGCCAGACACCACCTTTTCCTCTTTTTCTCTCTTCCTCTGAGCATACGCTCATGCTCACTCCCTTCCTGTAACAAGGGCCACTGCATGGCCCTTTTGCCCAGTACCCCCTCTCTCTCTCCTTCTCTCCTTCTCTCCACCCCTTCCTTCCCACCTACTGCTTCTTTATGAAGTTCTGATGTGCCAGGAACTCCCAGCACTGAAAATCAAAGAAAAATAGAAAAGTATTTCCCTGTGAGGTTGCACTTGAATTGTTTTCTCCCTGCCCCAATCAAGCAAACTTCCTGGTCTTTGTTTATCAACAGCTCAGGGTTAAATTCACTGAACCGAGCAATCTCTGGGCTGCAGTGCTGATGGCAGAAGACCTGGTGGGAAGCAATGAAGCTACTCTTACCTCACTTCCATTCTCTGCTTACTCCCAATGCCATGTAGCTGTTAGAATCCCAACGCTACAGAAGAGAAATTCTGATCAGAGAAGTTAATGCGCTTGCCAAAGAGCGCACAGCTCATATGATCTGACATGCATGACCAAGTGCCCACACAGTCTTGTAGGGCCACTTGATTTTTTCCTGCTCCCAGAGTTGAGGGCTCTTCTGCTTTACGACAGAAGACCATCTCTCTCTCTCTCTCTCTCTCTCTCTCTCTTTTTTAAGTTTTTATTTATTTTAAGAGAGAGAGAGAGATCGGGCATGAGTGGGGAAGGGCAGAGAGAGAGTAAGAGAGAGAATCGCAAGCAGGCTCTACATTGTCATCGCAGAGCCCGATGAAGGGCTCAAACCCACAAACTGGGGGATCATGACCTGAGACGAAACCAAGAGTCAGACACTTAACGGACTGAGCCACCCAGGTGGCCCAGAAGACTATCTTTTAAAAGTAGAACAAGGGCTGTAGGCCATGGGGGAAGAGGCATGGCCTTCTGACAGGAGTGACCACAGGGGGCCTACTGTGGTGACAAAGGTCAAGCACAGAACCATTTCTTCAGAAGGTCTGATGGTTTCACTTTCCCACTGCTTCTGCTCATTTCTTTTAAACTCAAAAGCACTGTCTAACCAACCTCATGTTTCTTTAAACTCAGTGTGAAGGTGCTGCTTCTGGAAGTTGTGCTCAGAAGCCGTAGTGCTTCCTGCTCCCTACCACCCCCACCCCCTAATCTCCCTTTCTGAGTTCATCTTAACTTTGCTCTTCACATAAGAGCTGGAAGTCTGCACCTGCCAGCACAGCTTTTCAGGGCTCCCTGCAGAACTGACACGCACACCAGCTTGTAGGAGCCCCAGGAACTGGTGAAGGCATTGCATTAGCCCACCTCCCCCATCCCCATCGCATCCCACCCCAGCCATCACCAGAAAGCAAGTCTTCTTGGAAACACAGTCTGACACGCACCTGCAGCTGCCAGATATGTGCTCCAGCACATCTCCCACTTTGCTGTTCTCATCCAAGACCACAGAAGACACTTTACAGAAAGCCTGCAAACACCCCTAGACCACAGCTTTATCGCCTTTGAGAGGCCTTTCTTCCTGTCTGAAATTCCAGTCGATGGCATCTTCACGTATTTTCAGTTATTGTTTCCCCTTAGAAAAGTCATACCCTCATTCATCCACTCACCTACTTACCCAAGATTTATTGGTGGGGCAACTCTACTTCTTGGTTTGCCAGAATGGTGCTGGTCTATGCCTTTTATCCTGGCATAGTTATTAATGGCATCCTCTTTAACTACCAAAAGCAACCCAGTTTGGGGGATAAGGTATTTGGTCACCTTATGTATTGAATACATGCTGCAGGCTAGCCCTGTCACAGATCTTAATGATGCAAGGATACAGAAAGCCAAGTCGCTACCTTTTAGGGGCACACAAACTCAAGAACCTTATCACTACATTGTACAAGGATCTCTGAGCAGGTATTATCTTTGAGGGCTCATCCCAACCTTTCTTTCCCTTCTGGGCACCATCAGTCAGCCCTAGTTAATTGGTGTTGCTGTGGCATTCTCTCACCCCCTTGTTTGTCAAGCCATTTACCCTCAATGTCCTGCAAGAACCCATGTGGATATATATTACCTTTCAGTGTCTCATGGGCACATTCCTGTGTGGCCTTTCTAGGTCCCATAGACCTGTGCTCCCCTCTGTTACCTGCATGGATGTCCTTAGATGCTCCATTAACATTCCCTATGAACATTTTCATGTGCCTCTTCACTGGGAATGGACCAGTGCCTTCCTTTGATCTCAGGTACCTGCTATTTGTACCCATCCATTTTCCCATGTGGCTCTTACTGTTCATCCTTCCGGTGTTGCACGTGAAGCTTTTGTACCCCTTCAAGGAGGCAGACTCCACCAGCAGTCCCTTACTTAAAGGCTGCAGGCCCTGAAGGACTATGGAGTAGCATGGAGTCCTTGGGTACAAATGTGAACAGAGCAAATTTTGTGAATGGTTAAGAAAAGCTCCTCTTATTTAAAAAGATTCTAGCTCATGGGGCGCCTGGGTGGCTTAGTCGGTTAAGCGTCCGACTTTCGCTTAGGTTATGATCTCGCGGTTCGTGGGTTCAAGCCCCGCATCGGGCTCTGTGCTGACTGCCAGCTCAGAGCCTGGAGCCTGTTTCTGTCTGTGACTCCCTCTCTCTCTGACCCTCCCCTGCTCACGCTGTCTCTCTCTCTCCTAGAAATAAATAAAACATTTAAAAAAAAAAAAAAAGATTCTAACTCAGAGCCACTCGATAAGTTTGTATGAAAAGCAGATTCCTAGGTTTCATTCTAGGCCTACTGAATCTTAATTACCAGGATTGGACCCGGGAGTTTTTATTTTATTTTATTTTATTTTTTAATTTTTTAAATGTTTTTTAAAATTTATTTCTGAGAGAGAGAGAAAGAGAAAGAGAGAGAGAGAGAGAGAGACAGCATGGGCAGGCAAGGGTCAGAGAGAGAGGGAGGTACAGAATCTGAAACAGGCTCCAGGCTCTGAATTGGCAGTCAGCACAGAGCCCGACACGGGGCTTGAACCCACAAGCCGTGAGATTATGACCTGAGCCAAAGTCGGACGCTTAACCAACTGAGCCACCCAGGTGCCCCAGGAGTTTTTACTTTAAACAAGTTCTATGGTGCTATGGTCTAAATGTTTCTGTCTCTCCCAAATTCATAAATGGAAGCCCAATACTCAATGTGGTGGTATTAGGAGGTAGAGCCTCTGGGAGATGATTAGGTCATGAAGGTGAAGCCCTCATGAATGGGATTAGTGTCCTCCCAAAAGAGGCTCAAGAGAGCTCTTTCCAAGTGCAGTGGGGGCGGGGCACTGCAGAGAGCCCCTTGTTAAGGCAGTGCCCCACAGAGCCATTGGGCTGGGGCCGCGTCTGCAGGCCCAAACAGGCAGATCTGCCAGCACTTCAAAAGGAGCCTCAGGGGCACAACCCAGGCCCTGAGCCTCCACAGAGGTAGGACCACCCAAAGCCAAGTGGGCAGGGCCACCAGAGCCTTGGAGACCCAACCTCTGCCACAACGGGTCCAAAAGATACCGGGTTTTAATTAGTATTTTCAAAGGATGGCTTTGATGTGCAGCTTGGGTTGGGAACCAGTGGTTTTGCCCGCCTTTCTTCTATTCTCTCTTCTCTCTTTGAAATATCCTCTTTTTCTTCCTAACCAAATACTAGCTTCTTCATGTATTTGTCTTTATCCTCCATGGTCCATGCAGTTCCTTGCTTCAGAGGACGCTAACTCCACTCTTGACTGTAGAAGTAATTTCTCATCACTAATTAATGCTCATTGCTCAAGAACAATCTGAAAAGCTTAAAACAACAACAACAACAAACAAACAGGGCACTCAATTCTAGCCAATGAACCATTAGGAGAACTTGCCAGAGATGTCTGGAAAAATTCTTCCTCATTCTTAAGAGTAAGTTAGTATTGAATTTCTAACTTAATGGCAGAGTAGCTTGTATTGGACTACTTTTCTGCTGGCAACAGTTATAAGTTTTGGACAAAACATAAGAAGAAATAACAATAGTTCCAAAACACTGTAAAGAAACCCAAAGCAGACAAAAACTGAAAGGGAAACAGTCTTGAAGAAAGGGAAGCATGCTGGGGAAGGTATCATATTCCCCATCACTTCCCTTGAAAGAGCTCTCTCATCTGCACAATGGAAAGGGAACAGAACTCAGGCAGAAAATAGCAGTCTGGTTGGGTTGAGGAGTCAGAGGATAGTTTTTAGGGTTATTATAGTCACACCTGGAAACTGAAAAGAGAATTCCAGAAATCAGGGAGCTACAGAGAAGTGAGTCCTCAAATCTAAATACAAACATCCCTCAAATGCCTGGCTGACTCCTAAACTATGCATGTACATGCAAGACTCCATGGAGCCCAGCCAGAGAGCAACTCTGGAAACTTGAAAGAGATGGGCAAGTATTTTAGTAATTACTTAGTGTTAGAAAACCTAAGTATGGAGCTCAAATCCTGCTAAGTTGGAAGGTACCCTGCTCTTTCCACTGAAATCTCAAGGGCTAGATCTTAAGAGTAACCACCAAAATCCAGGACTAACAGCTATGCCCTACAAATAATGGAAAACACAAAATAAACCTATCATAACAAAGCTTGAAGCCAAGTCTCTGTAGGATCAAGGTGATTCATCTGTAATTTAACTATCTGCTAGGAGAAAAAGAAACTCAACACACCTTCAAGGAAGATTATAGAATCCACAGTTTCTACAATGTATTACTGACAGTGTCTGGTATATATGAACACAGTACTAGGAATGTGAAGAAACAAGAAAATGAGATCATATGAATTTCAAAAAAGAGTTGATAAAGAGCTCTGGATGACCCAGATGTTTGACTTAGTACACAAGGACTTTAAAACTATAAAACATATATTTTAAAAGTCAATAGAAAAAATTGATACAATCAGTGAAAGAATAGGAAATTTCAACAGAGACATGAAATTCTGAAAAAGAACCAGATGTAAATCCTAGAAGTGAAATAAACAATGTTGAAATCAAACATTTATCAAATGAGAATTATAGAAAGATATGGTAGAAGAAACTTGAAGAAGTTTGATGACAAAGTTGGTGGCAAGTCAATAAAAATATGCAAACTGGGGGTGCCTGGGTGGTTCAGTTGATTGAGCATCCAACTTTGGCTCAGGTCATGATCTCAAGGTTTGTGAATGCAAGTCCTGCATCAGGCTCTGTGCTGACAGTGCATAACCTGCTTGGGACTCTCTCTATGCTCTCTCTCTCTGCCCTCCCCAACTCATGCTTTCTCTCTCTCTCAAAATAAATAAATAAACTTTTAAAATATATACAAACTAAACCACAGAAGGAAGGAAAATTGAAGAAGGTAAAGGAGAGAACAGAATCTCAATGGCTGTGAAACAGTATCAAGTGATTTAAAGTAATTATATGTGAAGTCCCAGAGTAAGAAGAGAGACAATGGAGGAGAAGATATATTTAAAGATAGATCTTGGTTGAAATTTTATCAGATTTGCTTTGAAACATTCCGGAGATCTAAGAAACTAAAAAACTCTAGCAAGTTTAGATATAAAGAAAACTATACTGAGGCACATCATGATAATACTTTTGAAAAAAGAAGAAAACATTTTTAAAAATAATGTTTAATGTTTATTTATTTTTGAAGGAGAGAGATACAGAGCATGAGTGGGGGAGGCACAGAAAGAGTGAGAGACACAGAAGCAGGCTTCAGGCTTTGAGCTGTCAGCACAGAGCCTGATGCAGGACTTGAACTCATAGACCATGTGACCAGGACCTGAACCAAAGTCAGAGGCTTAGCTGACTGAGCCACCCAGGCGTCCCAGAAGAGAACATTTTTAAAGAGAAAAAAAAAGACATTATTTAGAGGAATAATGATAAGAATAACAACCAAATTGTTATCAGAAATGATACAGTTCTAAGGATAATGAAAAGATGTAGTTCAAGTGATAAAAGAAAGCACAATGGCCAACCTAGATTTCCATATACTGCAAAACTATCCTTCAGAAGTGAATGCAAAATTAAGAAACTTTCAGAAAAACTGAAATCTAGAGTACTTGTCAGCAGCACAATCCGACTATAAAAATCACTAAAGGAAATTCTTCAGGCCATAAAGGAAAGGTACCTGATGGAAATTCAGACCCATAGGAAATAATGTAGAGGACCAGAAATAGTAAATATGTGGGTAAATGTAAACAGTATTTCTCCTTCATTCCTTAGGTTTTTATAAAGACAGAAGACTTATTAAAGCTTCATAATAATAATGTGTTATGAGGTATACAACAAGCAGAAGTAAAACGTACGTCAACAATAGCACGAAACAACAGAAATAAAGAGAAATAGTATTATATCACTACAAATTCTTATGTTATATATGAAATAGTATAATTGTAATTTAATACTTCATGAAGAATACATGACATCTAATAAAAAATATTCAGAGGCAAACCCACAATTATTACAAGGATTTTAACTCACTTCTCTTAGCAATTAACTGAAGTAGTTCCAGAAACTTTGAGCTACACTAACAACCAACTTGCCCTAGTTAACATTATAGAACACCACACCAATTACTGGATTCTTTGCAACAGCACATGGAATTTCCACCAAGACAGATTATATCTTGATTCATAAAACAAATCTTAATTCATTTCAAAGGATTAAAATCATATAGAGTACATTGCCTGCCCACAATATAGTAAAATTGGAAAGCAAATGTCAATAAATGTCTAGAAAATACCATAAAGATTTAGAAATTACACTACATACTCTAAAGGATTCTCAAAGAAGAAATTACAGAGAAAATCAGAGGACATTACCAAATTTCAAAAACCCGTGATTCTCCCTTCTTTGCAGGGAGAAACCCAGTTCTTTCCTACTGACAGTCTCCCTTCCTTTAATACAAACACAACTCTTGTGACATTTCTGGTCACCAAATGTGGGAGTGGGGGTGGTTCCCCATACGAAGCCATTCTCCATGACATCAGCTCAGTGCCCTGCATTTCAAGTCAGTTCTGACACTACCTACCCAGGGATCGCATCAGACCCCACAGTCAAAGATTGCTCCTTCCCCGTTTCAGGTGCCAATCACAAGTAGTAGGTGCCCAGGTTACCCACAACTTCTATCTGATTTGACTACAAATCAGAGGTTCCTCAGATCCCCTCCTCAGGTTTGATTAATTTGCTAGAGTAGCTCAAAGAATTCTGGGAAACAATTACTTATGTTTACCAGTTTATTAAGGGATGTGATAAAGGATACCAAATGAACAGCTAGATGAAGATATACATAGGGTGAAGTCTGGGAGGATCCTGAGGTTAGGAACTTCTTTCTCCAGGGAGTTGGGGTATACCACCCCCACTGTGAGTGTGTTCACCAACCTGGAAATTTGCTGAACTCTGTTCTATTGGGATCAAAATAGAACACAGGCATAACCAAATATTAATTCCACTTCCAGCCCCTCTTCCCTTTGTAAAGGTGAGGGGTAGGGCTGAAAATCCAAAGTTTCTGATCATGGTTTGGTATTTTGGTGACCAACCTCGATTCAGGAACCATCCAGGTAACCCAGAATTACCTCAAAGAACAAAAAATGTGCCTAGGAAATCACCTAGGAAATTGCCAGTTTTAGGCTATCTGTTCCAGGAACCAGGGGCAGACACATATATGTCATATACATATGCCAGGGTCAAGGTTTAAGGAAGCTTTCCTTATCCAGACATACTGATACATGAGCTGATAACTTCCCTGGCTTTTTGAAATGAGCATTTATCTTTCACTTTGGTTGGCCAGCTCGCAATGTTAGGAATTACCCCACTTTATGAGTAATCTGCTTCCCACTAGAGAAGTTAAAATGTCAAACACTCACTTCATTCCCTCTTGAGGTTAAGGTGTAGTATGAGTGAGGCTCTACCAAACAGACGCGTACAACATATACTAGAATCAGAATCTAATGGTGGTTCAATGCATGGAGTTTCATGAAGCAGAAGCAGAGACTGAACATTTCTGTTCAACTTTCAGAAACAAGAGTGTTACTGGTTCTAGTAGTAGAATCTGATGTCTAGCTCAGGTGGGACCTGTGGCATAGGTAACCTGAGGTGGCAGCAGTTATACTGCAACCAGAACGACTACGTGAGTAGGTTCTGATATTGTTTCTGAATTTCAAAGCTCTGAGTTTAAGTTTCCAGAAACTTCCACCACAATTCTAACTACCCTATATCCTTTTAAAAAATTGCTTTTTCTTAATCAATTTGGCTGAATTTGCTTTAGTTGCCTGACACTAAAGACACAACTGAAATTTTGCTGAAGCTCTTGTAAGTAGTATTCTCTGTTAATTATAGTTGAAAGTATCCTAAATAATCCCAGTCCTGGGTTCTATCAGTTAATTATGATCACATAATGCTCCACAGCAAACAATACAGTGGATTAAAACAACAATTATTTATTCTTGCTCGCTTGTCTGAGGGTTGTCTAAGAATCAGCTGATATAGGCTGCGTTCAGTTGATCTTGGCTCCAAAATGCAGACTGGGTCTAGCCCAGAACCATGAATCTCTCACCCTCCTTGGACCTACCAGGGCTTGTTTTCTTATGGAAATTACACTAGTCAAGAGGGTAAGACGAACTGTACAGTTGTGATTCAAACCTCATGTTAGGTATACTAGAATTCCAATGGCCAAGTCCCACAGCTAAACCCAACATCAGTGAAGCAGGACATAGACTCTCTAGTGAGATGAATGGCACAGCACATGACACAGAGCATGTATAGAGGGAGGGATAAAGAATTGGGAATAAAATGAAATCTACTACATCAGCCTACACCCATTCCTATCCCCCAGAAAACCAAAGTGTTAGGTAACGCCAGGCCATGGTGTCAGAGTTTCTGCTTTATGGCTGTTGCAGACTTATCAGAAAAAGTCCTGGACATGCTACCCTTAGACAAAGAAATGAATGTCTATTATCTTTGCATGATTGGGTGATGATAGAGTCATAAATGATGGTGCTATTAAAGATCTTTTTTTTAAGTTTTTTTTAATGTTTATTTTTGAGAGAGAGTACACATGTGTATGAGGGGCAGAGAGAGAGAGAGAGGCAGAGGATCTGAAGCGGGCTCTGCATTGTCAGCGCAGAACCTGATGTGGGGCTCGAACTCACAAATTTGTGAGATCATGAACTGAGCTGAAGTCGGATGCTTAACAGGCTGAGCCACCCAGGATCACTGGGGCTGTTAAAGATCTTAAAGACTCCTTAGTACATCCCACTGCTTGATTGATAAGGAAATTGAAGCACCAAAATGTGAGTGACTTGGTCACGGTGAACAGCTAGAAAATGGCAGCAGAAAAGACTAGAATGCATACTGAATGTGATGGGGTTAATATTTTGGAAAATCATCGATGTGTTGTTTTCCTTTTTTTCCTTTGCCTGAGTGTGTTAATGCTCCCTACTTCCGTGTGTGTGTGTGTGTGTGTGTGTGTGTGTGTGTGTACACAAGGTAATGGTGAAGACGGGTAATGGTGGGAGTAAGAGTGGGGATGGAGATGAAGATGAGGAGGGACATTATAATTTGTTTTAGAAGGTTTGCAAGGAGAACAAAAGAATTTACATTGAGATTCTGACATTCAAAATAGATTACATAGCAAGACAATACCTATGAGAGATTATTTCTACTTCCCTTAATTTGCTCCAACTTCCCTCCTTTCTGGCACCTCACAGCAGCATAAGAAATACCAGTATGGGTGGAGCACCTCGGTGGCTCAGTCGGTTAAGCGTCCGACTTCGGCTCAGGTCACGATCTCACGGTTCGTGGGTTCGAGCCCCGTGTCGGGCTCTGTGCTGACAGCTAGCTTGGAGCTTGGAGCCGTTTCAGATCCTGTATCTCCCTCTCTCTCTGACCCTCCCCTGCTCACATTATCTCTCTCTCTTTCTCTCAGAAATAAATAAAACATTAAAAAATATTTTAAAAAACAAAAAAACAAAACAAAACAAATAAAGAAATATCAGTATGGAAATACCAAATCACATAAATTCTCTTACAGTTTAAAAAACAGCCCTTCTGCCCATGGAAGCGAGGCCACGAGGTTTGGAGGTCTATGGTTGAATGAGGATATGTGTAGAAAACTCAAAGAAAATCCCACCCCCATTTGGTTTGAAGGGATTGTAGAAAGAAGGAGAGAGAGAAAGGGAGAAGCTGGGGCAGAGGTGAGTATTAAAGAGGGGTGCATAGACTTCAGGGCCAGAAAAAGGCCTTATATTGGGTCCCCTTACTTTCCAGTCACCACCTTCACACAGCCTTATTTCAGGCAGCAACACTTTGAGGCTTCCTGGTGATATTGATGTGTAGTGGGTTGAAAACCACTGAAGTAAAAGTGAAACAGAATGAACGTCAGGTTCCCCCACCCTGCTTCTCAATATGAAGCTCTCATGAGAACAGATAGGTTAGTTACAGACAAAATAGAGAAATTATTTCTTTGTAAATAAACACAAATATTTCTCAGAACGCTTGGGGTGTGGGTTTATTTGTTACACATAACATACGTGTGAAAATACTCTATAAGTTGTAAAAAATCTCTCCTCTGGAAATTTTCACTGTAGCCAAGTTGCAGCCTGAAAATAGAAAAGTGGTTCTTTGGTTGGGACTCCAGAAACTTGGGAAATGAAAATAAATTAAGGTTTTACTGATTTTTTTTTAATGTTTATTTTTGAGAGAGAGAGAGAGAGAGAGACAGAGCATGAGTGGGGGAGGGGGAGAGAAAGAGGGAGACAAAGAATCCTAAGCAGGCCCCAGTCTCTGAGCTGTCAGCACAGAGCCCTATACGGGGCTTGAATCCATGGACTGTGAGATCATAACCCAAGCCAAAGTCGGACGCTTAACTGACTAAGCCACTCAGGTGCCCCTAGATTAAGGTTTTAGCTAAAATGCATACAGTACAGGTGAATGTTCTCCCTGTAATAAAATTCAGTAATTTCTTTTCCCTAAATCAAAGTGAGCTGAGGCATTCAAACAAAAACACTTCCTTAATTAGTGGATCACTAGCTGTGTATTCTGGAGGGCTTTGTTCCTGGAGTTGTGGTGGCATGTGGGGTGATCGTTAAGGTTGGGGGTCTGGAGTCAGAATGAGTGAGGTTAGAATCCTGGATCTGCCTTTCCAAACAGCATCACTTTGGGAAATTAACATATTGCCTCTAAGCCTGTGTTCTCATGAGGAAAATGGCCATTGTAATACAGTCTCCCACCATACGTTGGTGCGAGGGAAGACCATCTGTAGTAAATGCTTGTTTTTATGTGAGACTGTTACAAGTCTCTTTATGTAAGAATTCTGTTGAAATTCTTAAAAGCAGAGAGACCTGGGATCTATGATAGACCTACTGAATAAGAACGTCTAGAGGGAGACTTTAAAAAGCCATATCGGATGTTCCACACCAGATGGAAGGATTATTTGAGAGCAGTGGGTTCTCAGATTTTAGTGGGCATCAGCTTCACCTGCAGGCTTGCTGGGCCAGAGTTTCGGATTCAGGAGGTCCGGGTTGGGTGCCTCAGAATGTGCATTTCTAACAAGCTACCGGGTGATGGTGGTCCTGCTGGTGGCCACACCTTGAGAACTACAGCTCCAAAATGGAGGCCAGTCAGCTGGGCCCGCAGCACAAATCTGGTGCACTTCTTGTTTTGGTTAATGGAGTTTTATTGGAGCACAGTCACACTCGTTTGTGTACATATTGTCTGCGGCTGCTTTTGCAACGGCAAAATCAGGTCATCGTAAACGAGATCACAAAGTTTAAAATATTTACTGTCTGGTCATTTACAGAAAATATTTACCAACCCCCGTTCTAGAGAAAAAGAGTTCAAATAATTTGCATTTGGTGCAAACAGGATGTTACCTTAGCCTTACAACATACCCATCATTATAGTAAATTATTCAGGGCTTGATAAAGGAGCTGGTTTAATCGGGAGTGTGTGTGTCCAGTACTGAAGTGTTGTGTTTCTTCAAGTCTTACTTTTTTTCTGTTTGTAAACTTAGACATTCTTAGAGAGAGTAGCTACTAGTAGGCACTGAAATTTTAATAAACAATTGTAGAAAAGCTAAATATTAATTATACCATTTCATTTTACTAGTTTTTGTTGTTAATGTCTAATATATTCGCTTAACTACCTATTATAATCCAGGTAATTTACTTCAGAGGTCTTCATCACAAAATAGTGGGTCCAAACGTTTGCACACAAGAGTCATCTTGGAGAACTTGAAATACATACCAGTATCTGGGTCCTACCTCCAGAACTTCTGACTTCAAAGTTATGGGGCGGAATCTAGTGTTTGATGTTTTTTTAAAAGCTTCCTGATGATTCCAATATGCAGTCAGCATTGAGAACCATGAATACAGTGAGATTTGTTAAATGTACTAGGTTAGGGGTGCATTGGAGGCTCAGTTGGTTGAGCATCCAACTCTTGATTTCAGCTCAGGTCATGATCCCAGGGTTGTGGGGTCACCCCAAGTTGGGCTCCACACTGAGCATGGAGTTTGCTTGAGATCTCTCTCTCTCTCTCTCTCTCCTTCTGCCCTCTCTCCCCCACTTGTATGCTCTCCCTCTCTCTCTCTAAAATAAAATAAATAAAATGTACTAGCTTAAATTATCCCCTAGGTCCTATACTCTATGAATTGACACCCAGAGGTGGTCTCTGCCATTCTCTTACAGAGCTGGCCCTCCCGGCTACCATACTTCCTATTGTCCATGCCACACCCACATCATAAGCTCTGTTTATTGGCACAATGAAAGTCAGAAATTATTTTTCACTGTTAGAAGTAGTGACTTGCTACTAATGAATATTAGATATAGTGTCTGTTGAAATTATTGATATTTAAGATTTCCTAACCCATCCTATGTCCAGCTGTGAATTAAGAGGGTGCTGATTGCCTGGTTCCAACTACGGGAAGAATCAAGTCAATGAAATACTGCCACTCCTGCCTTCAATGAACCTTTTGTGCAATGTGATAGCCTGCACATCTAAAATTTTTTAGAGGTAGATCAGCTCGGTTGCACCGTGGAATCATCTGGGGAGATAAAAACCTCTCATGCCCAGGCTATACCCCAGGCCACTTACCTCAGAATCTCTGGGGTGGGACCCAGGGATCAGTAGTTTCTAAATCTCCTCAGGAGACTTCAATGGGCTGAAAAGGCTGAGAGCTGCTACTCTCAAGAGGACAATTGAGCCTTCATAAAGTTGCAGGGCAGGTGATATGGTTCTTTCAGTTTACCAATAAATGTTTGTATAGTGATACTTCCATGTGGGAGAAACAGGTCTGAGCTGTGCTTTCATTATAACGTGAAATAAGGTTTCTGGGGGAGTAGTTAACACACATGCACGGCTTATGTACAGCAAAGGGAACCATCAGCAAAATGAAAAGACAATCTATAGAATGGGGGAAAATATTTGCAAATAGTATATCTGATAAGGGGTTAATACCCAAAATATATAAAGAACTCATACAACTCAATAGAAAGAAATCAGTCTGATTAAAAACCAGGCAGAGGATCCGAATGGGCATTTTTCCAAAAAAGATATACACATGGTCAGCAAGTCCATAAGAAGATGCTAATCATTCATCATCAGGGAAATGCAAAATAAAACCACAATAAGATATCACCTCACGCCTGTCTGAATGGCTAGTATCAAAAAGACAAGAAATAACAAGTGTTGGCAAGGATGAGGAGAAAAGAGAACACCTGTGTGCTGTTGGTGGGACTGTAAATTGGTGGAGCCACCATGGAAACAGTGTGGACATTCCTCAAAAAATTAAAAATAGAACTACCATATGGTCCAGCAACCTCACTTCTGGGTATTTATCCAAAGGAAATAAGATCACTACCTTGACAAGATGTATGCACCCCCATGTTCACTGGAGCATTATTTATAATAGTGGTCCAGTTTCTACTAATGGACAAATGGATAAAGAAAACTTGTATACCTACATCATAAAGGCTGTATATTAAAGAGTCACAGCTAATATCATCTTCAACGGGGAAAAACTGAGAGCTTTTCCTCTACGGTCAGGAACAAGACAGGGATGTCCACTCTTCACATTATTATTTGACATTGTACTCAATCTTAGCCTCAGCAATCAGACAACAAAAAGAAATAAAAGACATCCAAATTGGCAAAGAAGAAGTCAAACTTTCACTATTTGCAGATGACATGATCTCTATATATAAAACCGGAAAGACTCCACCAAAAAATTTCTAGAACTAATACATGAATTCAGCAAAGTTGTGGGGTATAAAATCAATGTACAGAAATCTGTTGCATTTCTATACACCAATAATGAAGCAGTGGAAAAAGAAATCAAGGAGTTGATCCCATTTACAATTGTGCTCAAAACCATAAAACACCAAGGGTTGAACCTAACCAAAGAGGTAAAGATCTGTATTCTGAAAACCTATTAAAGAAATTGAAGAGGACACAAAGAAATGGAAAAACATTCCATGCTCATGGATTGGAAGAACATTGTTAAAAAGTCTCTACTACCCAACACAATCTATACATTTAATGCAATCCTTATCAAAATACCACAGCAGAACACTCTGGTTTTTCTTCAGATTGCATAACTCTTTCACCTTTTACAAAATACCACAGCAGATTTCACAGAGCTAGAATAAACAATCCTAAAGTTTGTAGGGAACCACAGAAGACCCTGAATAGCCAAAGCAAACCTGAAAAAGAAAAGCAAAGCTGGAGGCATTATGATTCCAGACTTCAAGCAAGCTATACTACAAAGCTGTAGTCATCATGACAGTATATTATTGGCACAAAAACAGACACGTGCATAGATGGAACAGAATAGAAAACCCAGAAATTAACCCACAACTGTGGTCAATTAGTTTTCAACAAAGTAGTAAAGAATATCCAATGGAAAAAGGACGTGTCTTCAACAAATGGTATTGGGAAAACTGGACAGCAACTTGCAGAAGAATAAAACTGGACCACTTTCTTACACTATACCCTCAAAATAAATACTGAATGTATGAAAGACCTAAATGTGAGACAGGAAATCATCAAAATCCTGGAGGAGAACACAGGTAGCAACTTCTTTGTCCTTGGCTGGACTAACTTCTTTACTAGACATGTCACCGGAGGCAAGGGAAACAAAAGTAAAAATGAAACTATTGGGACTTCATTAAGATAAAAAGTTTTTGCACAAAAAAGGAAATGATCAACAAAACTAAAAGGCAGCCTACATAATGGGAGAAGATATTTTCAAATGACATATCTGATAAAGGGTAAGTATCCAAAATCTATAAAGAATCTATCAAACTCAACACCCCCAAAGCCAATAATCCAGTTAAAAAATGGGCAGAAGACATCAATAGATACTCTTCCAAAGAAGCCATCCAGATGGCTAACAGACACATGAAAGAACGCTCAACATCACTCATGGTCAGGGAGATACAAATCAAAACCACAATGAGCTACCACCTTACACCTATCAGATGGCTAAAATTAACAACACAAGAAACAACAGGTCTTGGTGAGGATGCAGAGAACGGGGAAGCCTCTTGCACTGTTGGTGGGAATGCAAACTGGTGCAGCCACTCTGGAAAACAGTGTGGAGGTTCCTCAAAAAAGTTAAAAATAGAACTCTCCTGTGATCCAGCAATTGAACTACTATTTACCCAAAGGATATAAAAATACAGATTTGAAGGGGTACATGGACCCCAGTATTTATAGCAGCATTATCGATAATAGCCAAACCATGGGAAGAACCCAAATATCCACTGATTGCTGAATGGATAAAGAATATGTGGTATATATAATGATGGAATATTACTCAGCCATCAAAAAAAATGAAATCTTGTCATTTGCAATGACGTGGATGGAGTTAGAGTGCATTATGCTAAGCAAAATAAGTCAGTCAGAGAAAGACAAGTACCATATGATTTCACTCATATATGAAATTTAAGAAATGAAACAGATGAATATAGAGGAGGGGGAAGAAAGAAAGAAACAAGAGAAGGAAACAAACCACAAGAGACTCTTTGTTTTTAAATGTTTATTTATTTTTGAGAGAGAGAGAGAGAGAGACAGACAGATAGAATGTGAGTGGGTTAGGGGCAGAGAAAGATGGAGACCGAATTTGAAGCAGGCTCCAGACTCTGAGCTGTCAGCACAGAGCCCAACGCAGGACCCAAACCCATGAGCTGTGAGACCATGACCTGAGCTGAAGTTGGACTCCTAACTGACTGAGCCACCCAGGCATCTCTACATGAGACTCTTAATGATAGAGAACAAATGAGAGTTGATAGAGGGAGGTGGGTGGGGGATAGGCTACTTTGGTGATGGGTATTAGGAAGGCACTTATTGAAATGAGAAGTAGGTGTTGTATGTAAGTGATGAATCACTGAATTCTACTGAAAACAATATTGCATGGTATGCTAACTAACTAGAATTTTAATAAAAACCTGGGTGGTGGGGGGAAATGGTGGTATATATACACAATGGAATGTTGTTCACCTATAAAAAAGAAGGAAAGCCTGCCATTTGCGACAACACAGGTGCACCTGGATGGTATTATGCTATGTGAAATAAGCCAGAGAGAGAAAGACAAATACTCTATCATCTCACTTATATGTGGAATCTAATATTCAAAAGCAAACAAAACAAACAAAATAAGGAAAGAAAAAGAAAAACCTGAACCAACAGACACAAATAACAGATTGGTGATTGTGGTTGACAGAGAGGTAGAGGTGGGTAAAATGGGTGAGAGGGTCAGAAGATAGAAATTTCCAGTTATGAGATAAATAAGTCCTAGGGATGCAATGCGCAGCATGGTGACCATGGTTAGTAATACTGTAATATTATATATTTGAAAGTTGCTAAGAGAGTAACTCGTAAGTTCTCATCACAAGAAAAAAAATGTTTGTACCAATATATGGTGCTGAATTGTAATTAGACTTCTGGTGGGGATTATTTTATGATGTGTACCCATATGAATATCAATATATGCAAATATATCAAATTATGTTGTTATATAAAGTTATATGTAGTTATATCTCAAGTTTTTTTTAAAAAACCTGATACTGTAGATGAAGAAACAGAGGCCTAGGTTACACAGTACCAAGAGAGGAAATGGAAACCTAAGTCTGCCCGATGGGACTGCAGGCTTTTACCCACTGGAGTCTGCCACGGCCATGTGCTGTATCTAGAACTGGAAGGCAAAGCTGAGCTTCCTGCCCACACCCCACTTCCCTATTTTCTGAATGCATTAGAAAAGCCCCTACAAACAAATCTGTGTCAACATCCTTCATTTTATAAGAGCACATCCAGAGAGGTAAAGTACTTTCCTAAAACCACCTGGAGAGTCAAATTCGAGAAGGCTACAGAGCTCAGTGAAGTGTCTCAAAACTGAACTCAGGCAAAGGGGGATGAAAACACTTTTTAAAAGTGTTTATTTACTTATTTTGAGAGATAGAAGGAAAGAGAGCACACACACGTGCAAGTGGGGGAGTAACAGAGAGAGAGAGAGAGAATCCTAAGCAGACTCTGCTCCATCAGTACAGAACCCACCTTGGGCCTTGATCCCACCAACTGTGTGATCATGGCTCGAGTGGAGATCAAGAGTCAGACGTCAACCAGTGGAGCTACTCAGGCACTAGGAAACAAATTTTAAAGCAAAGTAACTGTTCTATATCTTGATCGTGGTTGTAGTTACACCTTGTATACAATTACCAGTGGTTACACCTTGTACACAATCACCAAAATGATCAAAACGTATCTTTGAAATTGATGAATTTTAATGTATATACATAATAACCTAGATAAAGATGGAAAAGCAAACATATATACATAATTTGGGGTGATGCTCTATGAGCCAGACACCATGATGAATGCTTTGTAATTCTTATCTCATTATCCATGGACGTAAATGTAGCCTGTCTAAACCACTCAGGTACATTTTCTGGAATTCCCTATCTCACTGTCAAAAAAATCTTACTTAGGACTAAAGGGGACTTAATTTTTCCTAAGTTGAAGAGGAGGCCATGCTCCACTCTCTTGTCCACTCCACTCTCCATGTCTGTTGCTAGAAACGTTACAGCCTATGTTTGCTAAGCACCCCCAGGAAGCCAGGCATGAATAATTCATTTAATCCTCCAACAACTCTTTGGGGGTACGTGCTACTATCATCCCCACTTCATGGATGCTGAAGCTTAAGAACGAAGCCCTTAAAATAAAGCTAGGGTGACACATCAGGAGGCAGCAGAGCCAACATTTGACTCCAGGGAGTCTGAGCCCCAGGGGTCATTTGCTCTCCACCATGTCACACGGCCTTCCAACCAGACACCAGCCAGGCTGCTGAGTGCTGCATGGGGCCATGGACTGACCTTGGGTAAATGACAAAGGATGCTTTTCCCAGTGTAGCTGCATCTCCAGACCAGACCAGGGTGGCCCCAGCTCACATCTGCGGTTCTGCTCCCAGTGATAGGCTGCTGGGATGAGAGACAGCCTGGGAACCTAGGAATCGGCGCAGCTGCTGGGTGAAGGTGCATCCACAGGATCCAAAAGGCCCAGAGCATCATGGGAGAAGCCGTTTGACTTAACACACAGCCCTTAAGAAGTTAATTAAAAATTTTTAGTGTTTATTTATTTTTGAGAGAGAGAGAGAGAGTATGAGGAGGGAAGGGGCAGAGAGAGAGGGAGACACAGAATCTGAAGCAGGCTCCAGGCTCTGAGCTGTCAGCACAGAGCCCGACACTGGGCTCAAACTCATGACCCACAGGATTATGCCCTGAGCCCAACTGGGATGCTTAATCGACTGAGCCACCCAGGTGCCCCAAAACATTTTTTAATGTGCGTTTACTCCCTTCGTCCCTGACATTCCTATAAAATGGAGAGACCTTCCCAGAAGTTTGCTAGTGGTTCTCTGGCTGCTCTGGCTCCCAGCTTGTTGTTTCAGTTTCACTTTGATTATTTCCTTAATAAACGAAACCTTAAAAGGACTCCACCCCCGATGGCTGGTTCAACAACAGCTTGCTGCCTGTCTGCCTTTGCAGCAGTGACCATCAGAGAGGACAGGACCCTGGCCGAGATGCAGGCCCCAGGGGGCCCCAGTCCTGGGCAGACCTGCGTGCTGATCCTGATCTTCACAGTGCTCCTGCAGTCCCTCTGCGTGGCCGTGACTTATCTGTACTTCACCAGTGAACTGAGGCAGGTCAGTACAACATACGCAGTTCCTGACGGAGGCTCTCGGCAAACCTGGGTTAACTGCCTGTTTCCTCCTCCGTGAAGACTTTACAGTAGGAAAACCTGTTCCCTTTCTCTGCCTGCGGATCCTAACTGCTCCTGAATGTAATTACTGAGGACCTTGTCAAAGTGAAAGGATTGTGTGTACCAGGTGCAGTTACAGTACTGGCTGAACCAGCTACTAGCAGATGCAGAAACAAAAGTCTGGAGGTGTTTTTTTTTTTTTTCTCTGCAACACTGTGTATAGTTTATAATACTAGCAATCGAACTAAAACCAAACCCGAGTCTTGAAATGTCATCAGGTTTCTCTTTTTCCTCTAAGACATGGGTAAGTCAGGAGGGTAAGCCAGATCTTACCAGATGTTTTGGTTTTAGATCGGTGGCACTTCTGTGTGGACAATAGTGAGGATATTGAGGACTGGCACTCATCTATTCCTTGGCCACAGACATGTCACCATAAAGGCTGTAATAAAGAGGTTACCATATGGACTCAGAATTTTACTGTTCATGATAAAATAATTGAAAAGAAAACAATTGTCCTATGCCTGTGGGTAGTCAAGTAGGAATCCAGGTACATTTGACAGAGAAAAAAACCTCAGTGGCTTTTTAGTTCATGTGCTTCTGAACCATATACACCTTTTGGAACTATGAATGCAAAATGGCTGACAATAAACAAGTCAGCTTTTGGCTTCTTATATATATTTTGACCGACTGTGTATTATACAGAAGAGAGCTGTGAGCTGGAAGGAACTTTGGACACCCCTAACTTCATAGATGAGGAGACTAGAGACCCCCAGACGAAATGACTTATCCAAGCTCAGACAGAGCTTTGGAGGTAGAGCTGAAATCAGGTCTTCAGGCACCTAAGTAACATTCCTACCCCCACTACAGGATGTCCACAGGGTTAATATATTTGCACCCTATGATGTACATTGATAAGGCAATATTACATCTGCCAGCTGGCTAGGAGATGCAAGTAGAGGGGTCTCAGAAAAATGTGAACTATCCAAATGGCATAGACTGAGTATCTGTCAAGGAAATGTAGTCTGTAGACCCTGTGGAGTATAAATTTGTTTATATCAAATACTTTCAAATTTTTCCTTTGGATTTGGATGAAGTAGACTCTTGTTTGACTTGTAAGTAATTATGAAAGTGGTGGCTACCATTAGGTGACCAGTAAAGTCAGCTTTGCTGTAGGGCACATTCAGAAGAGCCTGTGTATCTGTAACTGAAACAGCAATGGAACTATGAGCATGCCTCTAGTTCTAAGTCTGCATGAGAGGCTGGAATACTGCTGTGTTTACAAGTATGGAGCTAGAATGTCCTAACCTTTGCTCACTTTGCAACATAAACAGAATCAGTCTGTCTCTTGATTATGAAAGAATATCATTCCCTCAATTTGCTGACATTACAAGTTGGTCTAATTTTAAGACTATATTAACTGGTTCTTGACTGAATGGACTTATGTAATTGTCTGTGTATACGATCAAGTAATTTTTTGAATTCTACTATAAAACTGGAAATTTCAAATAAACCTCACCATGTCCCCATGTGCATACATTTTTCTTAATTGTGTAGTCATATATGTACACATATATTTATAGACATGAAGAAGAATTCATTGAGAGTGCCAGAAAGGGAAGAGAAATAACAGATATTGAGCAAATACTGTGTTCCAGGAACTTTGCAAAATAGTGCTCTATTTGATCCTTACAAAAATCTTGTAGTGGTGCCCAAGTGGCTCATATAGCTCTTGATTTTGGCTCAGATTATGATCTCAGAATCATGAGATCGAGCCCTGCATTGAGCTCTGCATGGAACCTGCTTGGGATTCCCTCTCTCTTCCCTCTGCCCTTCTCCCACTCTCTCTCTAAAAAAATCTTGTAAATATCATTACCCCATTTTACAGATAAACTAAGGCTCAAGGAGTTAAGTGATTTGTCCAAGATTTTAAAGCTGGTTGAAGAGAAAGCCCAGTTTTGAACCCTGGCATTAAATAAGTGCTCAATCAACTGTGGCCATTGTAATTAGTATTGAGAAGTCTCTTGAAGTTGTCACCCTTTTCATCAGGAACGCTTGCAGGAAAAAATGAATCTGAGTCCCTTTGGTTGTCTGCGTAGAGTTTGGAAAAGCATATTTAACCTAAATATTAATTTTCTGAAACGAAGCTCAGATTCCACTTTGGCTAATGAAACTTTCTAGAAGAGAGACTACGCAAGGATTTTAGGGAATGTGGCCTAAGGTGGGCTGAGTAATGTCTAACTGGAGCTTCGCAAATAAGCCTATAGACTAGCAATCAGGAACAATGAATATGGGCTTAGCCTCTAACGTTTATTTCTCCCTGAGAACATTTTGTGACAAGGAGGCTGCCTATCACTGCAGCATCATATTTGTGAAAGACAACGGAGAAGGGGATCCTTATCCCCCGCCCAATCTCCTTAAATGGTTTTTTATGGTATTTGTGGTTTGCAAAAAATAATTGTTAGAGACTAATGTCAGGGCAGCAGAGAGGGTCAGTGCTGCCACCCCAAAGTCCCTGAGTCAACTGGCAAAGGAGTCCACCCTATAGCCCACAAGTTCTGCCAAGGACTCTGGCCTAGACAGCTGCCATGTTTGCAATGACACCAACAATAGTCACAGTGGAAATCCACTTGTCAGAACCAAGGGCTTCTGGAACAGAAGAGCAGGCACTGGGTACAAAAGCCGTGTCCCTGAGAAAATAGCACACACATCCCCCTGCCCTAACACCCACATGTGGTTATGGAGAGAATAGCTCTCATGTGAAGTGTGATGCAGGAAATTCATGCTTTGAAGTGGACAGGATGTGGGAAAGAAGGGGAGAGAGAGACACATCACATTAATCTTCATGAATCATTCTTGAAAAGCCACAGCAACCCCTCACTCATGCATCTCGTTTCTAGCATTGCCCAAAGTCTGTAGAAGGAAACACCAGATACGATAATGCAAGAAAATGTGGGGATGGGGAGCGTGGCTGGGGCTTTCTCTCTGGGTTTCTAGAAGAGAAATACCAAAATACTGGTCATTGTGACTTCTAAATGGTATGATTACGGGTGTCCTTTTTCCCTCTTTATTTTCCTTTTTATTCTGTAAAATTTCTACAGTGAATGTCATAAAAGTATCTATGCTATCTATATATGATTTTCATGTAGATTTAAAGAACGTGGCATTTTTAATGTGGTCCTAACAGAAAACAGTCATACACAAAACTGTCCACAGACAACCGTATAAACAAGAGAAGTCATCCAGAGATTAATTAGGAAGTAGGATTAGGGTGGTTTTTGTGTGTTTTCTTGTTTGTGTCTCATTTAGAAAAGTGTTCTTTACTTTTCCGCATTTGCCAGGTTGCCTGTGTACCAACAATGTTTCTAGGCTTCATTAAATCTGGGGGTAACAGTGGAGTCACGTTAGCTTGTCAACCTCCCTCTCATGTAGACCTAGGATCTTACTGAGTTTTCAGGGTTCTCCCTCCTACCTCCTAGACGTGTTTCTGGAAAATCGCCATAGGGCATCCAGAGCCTGTGGGCTGCACTTGGTTCTGGCCTGGGCTAGTCCCTGCTTCCACCCTTTTCGGTTCACAGGCAGCTGGCTGCCAGCTACCGTGGCTGTCTGGTCCCGGGCAGCTCTCAGCCTTGCCTTTTCTTGCCTCTGGCTCTACCTTCCACCTTCTTCGTCCGTTCCTGCTGAGACAGCTTCTAACTGCTGTGAAGTAAGAACATAATCTCTCCCTCCTTTCTGTGTCATGTATGTCTTTTCCTCTCAACATGTTACCGAAGCTTGTGAGCCTGTTTGTTCAGTTTTCTCGTACCAATGTCTGGCCGGAGAGCACGCATGCTGGCTGCACCGGGACGGTGTCCAATGAGGCTAACTTGCTCTTCCTGGAACCACCCTCAGGTCTTGTACGGCATCCAGCTCTTTGTCTCCAATCCTATGCCCTGATTTGCTAGATATGTTCTCATATTTCTAAACCATACATAATTGACTGCCTTTCTGGGAAATGCTTTTCAGTTCCCACATAGGTTGGAGATTAAAATAGAAGTCTATAAGGGAAGAGCACGGGGTGGGTAGGGGGAAAGCAATGTTGGCTAATTCCACTGCCACTCACAAGTCTATTCAGGTGGCCCCAGTCACCCCTACTACATCTACTAGGCCGAATGTTTTTCTCTTGTAATTTAAAACAGGAAGAAAGAAAATAAACATTTAAAAGTAAATGAAGGTTCTATGCCAGAGTATGTGGAAGGAATTAATCAGCTCAGGTTTGTACTTTTGCACTTGACGGACCTTGATCAAATGTCCAAGGAGTGCATGGCTGAGTACAAAATGGGTGACTCTGGCTGGGACCTCCCATAAACAAGTTATTTTGATCTGGAAGGAGGTTGTCTTTTTATAAGAAGGTGCATCATTAAGTTTGGTCTTTCCTTCAAGCTTTGGAGTCCCCTAAGTCCAAACAACAGATAAAAATGGCCATTTCCCCAGAGAAAGGCAATTAAGATTTGTACAGAAAAAATCACATATCCTCAATCCCAGTTGTTGAAAACAAAAACAGGAAGAAAAAAAACCCAATGTCTGACCTTGCACGGACTTCCCATTTTCCTTTGTAAAATTAACCAGTTATCACCCTGCAATGTGCTGACTGGTTTGGGATATATGTGTGCATGCACTTGTGTGTGTGTGTGTGTGTGTGTGTGTGTGTGTGTGTGTGTGTGTGTAATATCAAGCTAGGACTTCATTGAAAATGACCTGGCCATTATAAATGTGTGCTCTCAATCAGAAAGAGGGACAAACCTTCAAATGGTGTTTCAAGTCTCTGCAGGTAAATTCCTAGATAGATTGTGTACAATTAATGAGACAATATTAAGATTTCGAGTGGCAATATCATCCAGAGTTGGCCATCCAGAGGACTAGAAATCACAACAATAACTAGAATTTACTCAATAGCCAAAGCTCAGATCAAGAAACAGAACATTGCCTACACCCCCAAAGGATTTGTTTAATTTTTTTATTTAGGATGCTGGAATTTAAATGGACTCTATTGCCTACTTTGTACCTAGACAGCTTCCCAGCTTTAGAATGGGACCCCCACCATATCAGAGGTGGAAAGGACCTCAAAGATCACCACAATGAACCAGCTCAAAACTCAAATGAAAAACAGACACAGAAGAGAAAAAGCAATTTGTTGAGGGACACACAGCTGTTTAATGGCAGGACCGGTGAAGGGCATTGTGACCCAGGATGTCTCGCCCACACCTGTATCCTTCCCACCATGCCTGACTGCTTACTTTTATTCACTAGACAAAGGACAGCACGCTTACCTTTACTTCAAGCCACAAGCTTATCCAAAGTACCAAGACTTCTCTGAATCTGTTATCAGTTCCTGTTGTTTTAACTTGTAAATGAACAAAAATAAAAAGCACTTTGGTGTATAATAATGTGTTATATTCCATCTGAACCCAGATGCAGGACAAATACTCCCAAAGTGGCATTGCTTGTTTCCTAAAGGAAGACGATATCTCCTGGGACCCCAACGATGAAGAGAGTATGAACAACCCGTGCTGGCAAGTGAAATGGCAGCTCCGTCAGTTTGTTAGAAAGGTAGGTGCACCACCGGGTCATTCCGCCAGCACACACAGAAGGGCGTGAGAGAAAGAACACTGAGTATCCTCAAGCGTAGATGCCTCATTTTGCAAGGGAGGCGATGGAGGCCCAGGGGATTTAAGTGATCTCGCCCAATTTCCTAAAACTAGAAAAAAGTGGAACAGCAGCAAACAGGGGGTCCTGGCTGACCCCTGGTCTAGAGTTGATTCCTCTACTCCAGAGAGCCTCCCCATCTAGTCCACCCTTTTTATCTCCCATTGTGGGAAATCGAGGCACAGACTGGGCAAGGTGTTCAAGATCACCCAACGATAAAAGATGTGTGTGGTTTTGTTGTTGTTCAGAAGACAAAAGAAGCCAAATAATGGTGTTTTATATTATTCACACCTTGTTGATGCCTGGAGTTAAATATATATTTATTTTTGTCTGTGTATAGAGATGAAAAGAGAGGAAAGGAAGAGGGAACAAAGAGACGCGTTGAGAGCTTGAAGGTGATGACATCTCAATGTATAGTCAACAAGTGACAAATTACAAAATATGATCTGTTTATGGGCACAGGATCACTAACAGAAACACTATGTTAGCTGGCAGTTTATTTCACTAAATTACATTATTTTGCTTCCATTGTTTTTGCCATCTGCCTCCCAGAAAGGTCAGATGAGAACATGGATATAAAAATACCCTGTATGCACCATTATTGTTTAAAAAAATACTGGGGACATTCCCAGGGCAGGAAGAAGATGTGTTTTAAAGGTATGATTGCAAGTCCATTGTTTATGCCCTGTCTGTCCATATAAACAGTGTTACATCAGCGGTTAGAGCTCCACTTTATAACCCCAAGCAGTCCTCATAGTAGACCCCAGACATCACCTATGATGCCATTTCTATGAGAAATGAAATCCGACTTTGCCTGGAGGCCGGGGAAGGGTGCCCACCACCGCACAACACAAGCTATATGATTCAGCTGTGGCTCCGTGGCCCCAGGTGGCAAAGACCGACAAGCCCAAGGGTGGCTGGAATGGGGCTCTGCAGTCCCTGGCGTTCGTGGGCGCAGCCCCACAGGTGGCAGGGGAGAGAAACTCAGAACTAGGCCATAAATCTGGAGACTGAGATGGGGGCTGGGAGCCAGGGCTGGGAGCGGGGGATTAGAGAAGCAGTGAGAATAGATTTCACATACCTCTTTCCTGCTGTTCTTTCTCTCCCTCCCATCCTCACGTGCTGTTCCTGACTAGAACAGGCAGCAGCTGGCAGAGAGTGCAGATGGGTGGTGGGAGTATAGGGTGGAAAGATTTCCCTTTATTTTTCAGGCACCATTAGTGGAACAGACTATTTCCGGTAAACATCCTATGCCCATTACATATGATATCTCATTTAATCCTCATAACTGCTCTGTGAGGAAGGAAGCATTATGATCTTCCTCCTGTTTTTTTTAATAGATGAAGAAATTAAAGTTCACATCAATTAAGTAACTTGAGCAAAGTCTCCCAGAGCTAGTGATTGACAGATCTGAATCCATACTATCTGACCAGACTGTCGTTACTCTTTCAGTCTGTTTCCCACACTATAGGAATTACCCTTCTCTCGTTCCTGCTGCTCCTCCCTCTTCCTTCCTCCCTTCTGTCCCAAAATGAGAGAGACACAGAGACTATGCTGAGGCCACATCTCCTTTCCTTTCCATATACCGATGCCCACTGTGTTACTGGCAGACCCTCCATTATCAGGTCAGGGCTTGAGGCCAAGCGGAAGGCGGGGAGCTTCTGATCTGGGGTGGGAGTGCAGAGGAGGGGAGTTTTTGCCTGTTCCCACATTAACAACAGTGGCAGGAAAGGAAGGCAGCGATGGATAAAGGCCCGGGTAGCAGAGCTGGGTGGAGGCGAGTTTAGAAGCTGTGGCTGAGCAGTCAGCATTAGCCCATCTCCTAGAAAGGCTAAGGTTTCACTCTTTCTTACTGGTTTTCCCCACTGGTTAGTACAAAGCAAGTGATGCTAGTTGTTTAATAAAGATGTTGGAACGTGGTAAAATATGTTGATGTGAAGAATGCCCCAGCGACGTGCCAGAAGTGAGAGAAGGACACCGTGTTGCAGGTCGCGGCTGGATGGGCTCTGTATGTCCGTGGGCATCCCGACAGAGTGGAAGTGGGCCTCACATCGCGAGACCTGGGCCTGCCCGATGCAAAGCCCTTGAATGCTATTATGTAGTGCACGTATATACACACTTGCATGCAGACACACATCGCACACAGAGAGAGTGAGGTGGTATGCTTGCCGCATCCAGTAGCTTCAGGGGGTTTGGGGAGCATTAGCCTGTCTTCACTTGGCAGCTGGCACCTTCCTCTTGTGTTGCTCAAGGTGTGGTCTTTCAAAGACTTCATCCAGAAACAGAGCTTTCCCAGACAGAGGACCATCCTCGGTCACCATGCGGCGACAGCTGCCTCTGCCTCAGTATTCGCACCATCTCCCACCCTCCCCCACACAAACTCTGCTTAAACAACCGAAGCTTCTGAGGCTGATGTCCTGTGTAGAGATTTCATCTCAGATACCCACAAGAAGAGCCGTAGGCATTCTGTAGTCAGTTTAACTATTTTTAGGGAAATTAACAAGCTTTATTCAATACTGTTTGCAGATTTTGAGAACCTATGAGGAAACCATTCCTACAGTTCCAGGTAGTATCTTTTTCATTGTTATTTTAATTTTCTGCTGTCAACTTCATGGCAGGGTGACTAGCTCTCCAGCCATTTTTCTCTGCTTGTATCTACACATCCCCCTCCAACTCCTCCTGTGTCTCGATCCACTTGATTCTATTTTCTATTTGCATTGACAGTCAGAACACTTAGGGCCAAATCTGTGGCCCACCCATGGTCAAAACTTTATTTCATCGGAATCTTATTTTCCCAATGTGGACTTTCCTCTCGCCTCAATTTGTTCAGTTATTTATTTTTTACTTGTGAATGTTTCATAAATGAGCCATCTAAATCCTTTCTGGAACGTGGCTGAAAGTAAGATAAATAAAGTCCCCAAAGTAACTCATCTTCTCTACTCTGACCACCACTAAGCTCTATGCCCTTCCTTACACAAAAGCCCCTCACTTTGTCATTTTTCCCAGCAATCTTTCACCCAGCCACGCACCACAAGTCTCCTCTCATGATCCCTCAGCCATGGCCACCTTCCTCTTCATGGTCAGCACCCTGCTCTTAACCCACAGCCTCTCTAAGGGTTATTCTCCAGGCTGACTTCTTCCCTTCCTGGCTCTTCATACAACTGGCCCCTTTTCATTCTCATCTTGTCACCTAAATGTTCCTTCTTCAGAGAGAGCGTCCCCAGCTACGTTACTTAGGTAAGGTAATGAACACTTATCTGGTCCGTTTCCTTTCATATATAATTTATCTGTGTGCTATCTGATTCCCCACTACATTAAAAATACACAAAGATAGAACAGATGTCTATCTCTCTCATCTCTCTATACCTAGCACCTAACTCTATGCTCAAAATCTATTAGATTCTTTTATTCCCTTGGCCCTTAGGTGGACCACCTTTGGTATACACATGTGTGTGTTTTGATTGAGATGAAATTCACATAACATACAAGTTACCTTTTTGGGGGGAGGGGAGGTTGTAAAAGGTATCATTCTCGTTTTATTTTTGAATTGAAGTATAGTTGACATACAATAATATATTCGTTTTAGATGTACGCCATAGTGATTTGACATGTATATACATTGCAAAATGCTCACTACAGTAAGTATAGTTAACATCTGTCACCATACAGGATTGTTACAATATTATTCACTATCTTCCATATGCTGCATTTTATACACCATGACTTATTTATTCTATACTGGAAGTTTGTACCTCTTAATCACCTTCACCTATTTTGTCCATCTCCCCACATCACTCCCTTCTGGGAATCACCAGTTTGCTCTCTGTATCTATGAGTCTCTTTGTCTTGCTTTGTTTGTATGTTTGGTTTTGGATTCCACATATAAGTGAAATCTTACATTATTTGTCTTTATCTCTCTAACTTATTTCACTTAGCATAATACCCTCTGTGTCCATCCATGTTGTCTCAAATGGCTAGATTTCATTATTGTTTATGCCTGAGTAGTATTCCAGTGTGTGTGTGTGTGTGTGTGTGTGTCTGTGTGTGTGTCTGTGTGTGTACACACAGCTTCTTTATCCATTTATCTTTTGATAGACACTTAGGTTGCTTCCATATCTTGGCTATCGTAAATAATGCTACAATGAATATAAGGGTGCATATATCTTTTCGAGATAGTGATTTCATTTTCATTTTCTTCAGATAAATATCTAGAAGTGGAATTGCTGGATCATATGGTTTTCCTATTTTTAATTTTTTGAGAACTCCATACTGTTTTCCACGGTGGCTGCACCAATTTACATTCCCGCCGACAGTGTAGTACGGTTCCCTTTTCTTCACATCCTTACCAACCCTTGTTGTTTTTTATCCTTTTTGTACTATCACATCTGAGGTGGTATCTCATCGTGCTTTTGATTTGTGTTTCTCTGATGATGAGTGATGCTGAGCGTCTTCTCATGAAGGAATGGCCTTACGTGGAAGGGGATCTGTGGGAACCAGAAGTGCAGTCCCCTCTGGTTGCCAGAACCAGACACTTCAAGGGTGTTCCCTGTGTGTACCCTCCTGTCGTGACTGGGCCACAACTGCTGGTGAGCGTGATTGGCCATAGGTCTGGCTATGGCTGCTGTGGGTGCTCTGCAGGGTGGGGCTACCTGCCCTGGGTCAGAAGCCACTTTGGAAGGACACTGGTCTCAGCTGAGGTCACCCCTGATGTGTGGCAAGGAAGGAGCAGCTTTACAGGGACATTGATCTCAGCTGAGCTACTTTAGGGGGGCAGCTCCCCTGGGATGGGCAGACTCAGGGGCACAGGTCCGCAGGGTAATGTCAGGACGAAGCAAGTGGTGCTAACAAGATAGATGGACAAAGTCAGAACTGGCACCGGTCAGTGCATCAGGCCAGCGAGGCAGAAGGAAGGCAAGATAAAAGGCTGCCAGCACTTCTGCATCCCCCCCACCCACAAATTTCCTACAGACCCCTGCCCTTCTATCACGTGCCCTAAAATGAGTCAATGAATTTCCTTTGCATATGGCCCAGGCACTTTTGAAACTGCTCCCCTGTGCCATGTCTTGGAGTGAGTAAGTTTGTACACAGGCCCTTTAAAAGCAGAGTCTCCATGTCTGCTAGCCCACTGGCTCTCCTGGAGGTGAGCCCCACTGATTTTCAAAGCTGGACATTGTGAGAGCTCATCTTCCCAGTGTAGGCCCCTGGGCAGGGAGGCGGTGCCCCATGTGGGGCTAGACTCCCTTAGTCCCCAGGGGGAATTTCACACTTTTGATATCCCACCCCTCACTTATAGACTGCCTCACCTGGGGTGTGGGTCCGGACCAGACCTTGTCTCTGCCACTTTCAACTCTTCTCCATGTGACTCTTTCTTTTTCTCTTTAGCTGTGGAAGCCCTGTCCTGCTAGTCTTCAGGTCCTTCTCAGAGAGCATTGCTCTGTACGTAGTTGTAGCCTTGATGTGTCCATGGGAGGATATAAGCTCAGGATCCTCCTACTCCACCAGCCTCAAAAATTTTACAATTAACTATTTTGAAGTGCACAGTGTAGTGGCAGATGGTACATTCCCAATATTGTGTCACTACCATCTCTCTCCACATAGGAGGTTCTTAATACAGGGGTGCCTGGGTGGCTCAGTTGGTCGAGTGCCTGACTCTTGATTCCTGCTCAGGTCATGATCTCACGGTCATAAGACTGAGCCCCAGGTGAGCCTCTGTGGTGGATGTGGAGCCTGCTTAAGATTCTCTCTTTCCCTCTCCCTTTCCCTCTGCCCCTCCTCCATTCATGCACACATTCTCTCTCTCTCTGAAAAAGGAGAGTTCTTTTTTTTTTTAAATAGTTTATTGTCAAATTAGTTTCCACATAACACCCAGTGCTCATCCCAACTGCCCTCCTCCATGCCCATCCCTCCTCCCCCCCACATCCATCAGTCCTCAGTTTTTGTCAGCATTCGAGAGTCTCTCATGGTTTGCCTCTCTCCAAAAGGGGAGTTCTTAATACATATTTTTTAAATGAATACATAAGTAAAGAAAACTATTAAATCAATTTACTACTTCTTCACATTTTGCTCATCATAGCCCCATTTTCCCATATTAATGCCCATAGAGGCCTAACTACATATACCAGAGACTTACATCCTAGGTCACACCAGCCTGGCAGAGGAGAAAATGTTCTTCCATTTAAGTGTTGCAATGATGTCTTTCTACGTTTCAACTATTCTTTTTCCTTTTTTCCCTTTTTAAAAAGTGTTTATTTATCTTGAGAGAGAGAGAGAGAGAGAGAGAAAGAGTAGGAGAGAGAGAATCCCAAGCAGACTCCTCACTGTCAGTGTGGAGCCCTATGCAGGGCTTGATCCCATGAATTGGGAGATCATAACCTGCCCCCAAATCAAGAGCTGAACACAATCAACTGAGCTACCCAAGTGCCCTGTCAACTATACTTTTTCAATATGATAAGCTTCCTCATTACTTAACAGCTCCCTTTTATTTTTTTTATTAAATAGGCTTTATTAAACATGAAGGATAAGACTTGGTCCCAGGGTCGAAACATTCTTTCACCAAAAGCAAAAGTGGTTGTGAGAACACTCAATACTCTCCCTCTTCTCATGAGGCACAACAGATCTATGATCTATTGTAGATTACTATTTTCAGTGTTGTAAGAAAAATACTCTTTGTTACTCATCTCAATAAGATGTAGAAATTGTGTACTAATCAGCATACCTAGATGTATTGAGGACACCCAAATAGACACATTTATGGGTTTCTTTTCCAGGAAGTATTTGCTATAGACTCTAAAGATTCCTCTTTAGAATTTGCTTTTATATCTAGGTTTTCCCTTATCCTTGCAATTACCTCAAATGCAAGATATTTATCATTGGATTCAGTTATTGAATACTTTAAAACAAAGTGTTAAGGTCTAAGGGCAGGCAAGGCATTATGAATTATTTAACAGTGGGAGTTAAAGGTGAATGGACACATCAACCTTGAAAGCTGAGCATTCTGAGAGAGTTATGTAATTGATCATCCATCCTCATGATATATTTTGGTCTTCAGTACTGTACAAATGCCTCCTCATCCTGAATAAGTAATAAGTCATACCAGATAGCTGGAAGTGATTCCATTTCCTATTTATTCCTTCCCTTTTTTACCACCTCTTCTCAATTCTCCCACCTACTAGCCTAGATTAAGGCCTCCTGTTCTCAATCCCGATCATGTACTTGCCAGTCTCCAGCCCTCTCACCTTGTAACCATCCAACCTTACTTTGAGACAGGATAGCTGAAAGTACAACACATCATCTCTTTACTTCCCTGCCCCAAATCATTCAGAATCCACAGCTGCAAAATCCAAATCTCTTACCTTAACATTCAAATCCTCTGTAGTTTGGCTCTTCATTCAAGCCTAAAACTGAACCTCTCCCATGTCTGTGTCCCAGGAATGTTTTGTGAGTCCTGCCTCTGGCCACTGGCCTAAATCTCAGAGAATGCCCTTCTTCCAGCCCTCCTTCCCAAGCTTGCCCATCCTCATCCTATTCAGATCATTAT